>CM061132.1:135086510-135686510 GCA_030789695.1 Scilla litardierei | reverse complement strand
ATCACAAAACCATATGAATTAGTAAATAAAGAAGTGATATGTTAATCGGATGACGTAATGGTTGAACAGCTCCATATTGATGTGTTAAAATAGATCACGAGCCGCCCTCCCTTATGGTGAGCCATGTTGTCAATGCTCGCCTAATCTTTGCGAGAGCACTTAGCAATTCTGCCAGCATTACCTGCTTCCACTTTGGTCTCTAGCAAGCAAACAATTAAGGGGATGAACTTACGCAGACGATGCTTAAGATCTGCGCGCCTCGCAACGTTATTGAGGCCCCAAGAATTCCAAAAGTAGACAGACATTAAATATATTTGGGGATAGGCGGCACATGCCCCGCTAGTCTAGTACTTCGCCTAACGCCTGATGGAGAGGCTATGGTTGACTTACACTTTGTTGGAGCCACCTTCTCCCTCAGGATAGTATGCTCCTCAATCCAATCCGGGTTTGGAACTGTAGGATTTATGAGGGGATCCAAGGCCTCAGGCTCCTCGTCAATCTGAAGTAGTGACGGCAAGGGGTTACAATAACCTGTAGCCGATATAACTCCTACATAAGGGCCAGAGGAATCCAATGGAACTGATGATATATCATCCACAGGAGGCGCATCATTCTCTGTATCCACCTTGGCAGTGGAATTGCTACATTCTCCTACCACTGATTGCTAATGATACATATACATATACACACAGACACACACACGCACACACACACACACACACACACACACACACACACACACACATGTCTGTCTGTCTGTCTGTCTGTCTATTATATAAATGAGAGCTGTTTTTGAATCTTTGTCGTACTGGGACAAGCTGACTAGGACATGGTGACTAGGATAAATTTCGGGGGAAACTTTTGAATTTTATGTTTGAATTTAAGGGCATGTTCTTTTGTAAAAGTGTGGAAGTTGGAAAGTTGATAATGTGTGGAATCTGAGGAGAGAGAAATTGTTGTGTAGTGTGTTCTTTTGGTGAAAAGTGAGGTTGGATTGTGGAGTTGGAAAATTGAGGTGTGTCCTACTCCGTGTAGTGTGTTCTTTTGGTAGAAGAAAGTTGGAGATGGAAAGTTGGATTATGGGGTGTGGTGAACCTAGGTAAGGTTACCTCTAAATAAAATGAGGTCATTTTGGGTTATTTTTTGACATTTGCAGTTCCAATGAAAAAAGCCAATACAACAATCCTCCGAGGCAATACTGGAATGAAAAGGATATACAGATGCCGAATCCCCAAGGATCCAAATCCCCTAAATTCAGGTCCAACATGAAAACCATAGACTACAAGCAGCACAGGCAAGACATGCAAGAACTTGATAAACAAAATCTGTTGCGATGGTCGCAAATCCCCCACGGTAATATCCATCATAAAAACCTTAGTGGAGAAGCAATAACGGGAAGACAAACATGAATCAAAGCTACATAATCAGGATCAAGTGTACAAAATTCCACCCATCCGCAATGCAGCTAAATCATAAAAACTGAAAACACCATCGGTCCGACAGAAATGCCAATGATATACAAAAAGTGAAAGTTTATATAACAAAATTGAAACTGATATACCGGCATGCCATTGATATATAGAAATTGGAAGCAAGACATGCATGCAACATAAAGGAGATAGAGATAAGGCAGCCAAACTGAAATCAATACATTGCAGTTTTTGAAAATACAAAGCCATAAAAAACCGTAGTAATTATACAAAAAGTTTGCAACCCACATCAATCAAACTTGGTGTACAACATGAGTAACATAATAATAAGTACCACACACAGAGACCCCAAAACAAACTTAATTGATACAAGAACGGATAAGATGGTATCCAGTTTATCCTTGGTTCTCTCAAAATGGCCTACCACCGTCTCCAACCGCCAAACTATCTCCACCAACCTACTCTCAGAAAGCGAGCTCAAAGATCTTTCTGCTCTAGGCCCTCTTTCAGCAGCGTCCATTAAATGATGGATAACATAAGTGGACCACTCACTGTGAGGCGGGTCCTTCCAGTCGAAGAACTTGCATCTGTTCACTGAAGAAGTACAACTCCAGAATCTTCAGCCTGGGTTGCTCCTTGTCAATGAAGTTCGCCTGGGCACAAGCAAACCACAGTGGCAACGCCTGCAGTCAGTATCATCTGACTCCAACTCATCATGTGGCGGATCCCATGGTCGGGACCAACAAGAACCGCTCGATCTGTAACTCATATGTACATAGACAAGCAAACAAAGAAACACAATTAAAGAATAATTACTTTGAAAGACAAGATATGTAAATGGAGAAAACTTTGTTTAAAATGCGTACCTACGTAGAGATATCAAAACCCGTATGGTGACATCAGCTAGCAAAAATAAGCAGTCATAAAAAAGCAAATATCGTAGTATAGAAAACAAAAAAACCCAATAGTACAATAAACACATCATTTTGGTCAATAAATAGCCCTAAAAAGATGATTTATCATTTTCCAAACGCGGTTGCTGGCAGTTGCTCCCTCATTTCCTACCCAAGTTAACATGATATAAAATAGATTTGCAATGGAACACAAGTCACGCAATTCAGATAAAAAGTAAGCCCACATTCCTGAATGACATAGCTAAGCATGACATTGCAAATAAAGAATGACATGAGAAAATTTCGGATTTTTCCCAATGTGTTTGCAAAATTGAAGTATTCCCAGTATCAAAAATGGAAGAATGCATGTAACGGCCACTTCTCGTCGTACATATTTTCGTATGTATCCCTTTCTTTTGTATTGGTTTCTGGGTGTGTTTTCGCACTTGGTTTTATTATTTGTTATCCGTAGCTCAGACTCGCGATTGGACCATGTATTCACGACCCTCTCATAGACGAGACCGTCCCGATATTTTCTTTTTGATTTTTGGACATCCAGTGACCGATGTGCTATAAAATATTATTACCTAGTAGAAACATGGTTGTGTATAAATATTTGAATTTGCCTAGTTCTGTGCGTTTTATTTAAAGCTGACTCATTATTAACCACCTTCTAATAAAATAAATATTGCATTATGTTTTTTTAAAAGAATACTAACCGAAACTGTTAAAAATCAAAACCAGATTTTAATTAAATCAAATCTACTCATTATAATATCCTAATATAATATCACGCCATTAGTTTGAGGGCAATCAAATCTAGTCTGTTTAATAAATCTAATCTTTTTAAACTAACCTATTATTAATCCTAACAAACAATAATCTCATCCACGTTCCCTCGTCTGATGTCATCGGACCCACACACCCACGTGATACTCTCCCCTACGAAGGACAGTAGGAGAACAAGCCCCTAGGCTTTTCTTTTTCCAAGAGAATTGCTCCCTGCACCTCAACAATTGAGGTGCAGGTACGATTTTTGGCTAAAAATAGTTAATATTTCACATCAAGCCTTCTTATCACATTCTGTTTCATCCAAAAATAGCAATTTTTGGCACTGAACCCTATCTACACCTCAACTGTTGAGGTGCAGATAGCAATCCTCTTTTCCAAACAGAAACCCAGGCCGTACCCCCCAAGAGGCCAAGCCTTACTTCTTCAACAAAACCCCGATCCCAGGCGCCTTCGTTCTCCTCCCACATCCGTGCACTCCACGCCGACGGCCAGACCCCCCTTCACCTTCGCTCCTGCAGCAATCCTCCGCCCTCTCCTCCCGCCGCCAAGGAACCATCCCAAGCCTCCACCGAGCACCCAGCACGCCTCCAACTTCTCCCCGACGGCTCTCTTCTCCCCCGAGCAGACCACGCCATAACCCAGCATCCCCAAGCCCCCACTCTGCCGCCTTGCCAATTTCCAGGCCGAGCCACTCCCTCAGCCATATCCCCTGCCTCTCCCCTGTTCCTATGTCGAAGCTCTGACCAGACCGCATCACAACTCCGGCGTCATCCCTCCCGCACCGGCCACCACCTATCTTCGACACCCATCATCACCTTCGGTAGCCCTACTATCTGTTGCCCTCTTCGGATCCGAACTTCGGCGACCAAGAAATCACCAAGCCCTCTCCTCCTCCCTCCGATCCCGGCAAGCCCTATCTGCCCAAACCGCCGCCTGTCGCGCCGCCCTGCAGCCCGCCTGGCCGCCTTGACCCGCTGCCGCTCCTCCGCCAACCACGGCACTGAGCTCCTCTTCTCTCCCTGCAACAGAAACGAAAGGAGATATAGGAAGAAAGAAAGTAAAAGGAGAAGGACAAGAGATAGGCAGACGTACTGAATTGGTGAGTTTCCTTTATAAAGTAGTTAGGCTTCACAAACTGTAATCTATGCTAAGTATTGAAAGCATATAGGTTATTGATAATGATAGCCTGTGTAATAAATGGAGATATTAGGGACTCTGTACCCTGACGTTAACAGTAATATACCCTATGCCAATTGTATAAACTGGAGTTATTATATAGGTACTTTGGTTACCAATGAATGGGCAGATGCGAATGGTAAGGCTACAAATGATGGGCAGACTTTAATTATATGACTAGTAGCATCATGTAATTAGTTCCTTATTCTACTAATAATTTATAGGCTGTCCCTAGTTGGATATAGCAGTGCATGGAGTACTTGATTAATAAGAATTTCATATGTACAGTGTATCATAAGGGAGGGCAGTGCTATGTTATAATAGATGTTGAACCTGCTATTTTTTGAAGTGAATCAAGACCGTAAGTTTAATTTTGGTTATCCGTTGATACAGTTATACCGTGCCTTTCGTTGCAATCACCTGGACACCCAAAACCGTCTCAAACAGGCAAGTGTGCGAACCTACATAAATTATTGGAGCATTAATGTTTAAGTACATTCTCTATGCATGCGTGTATGTGGACTCTTAATAAGTGAACTGGTAATGCAAGTGTATCCCACTTGCACTTTCGGCCGTGCTTAGGCCTTAGTTGGTTAGAACTGATAACTGTGAACAAATTGAACCGGACGTGAAATGATAGCGTCCGGGACGACTCCTGACGGCTCAGACTTGACGACGAAGTCTGAGCCTGACAACAACAACTTTGATGTTGTAGGGCTATCATGTGTGTGCGTGTGTGTGGACACCCTAGAATAACCCTTCCTGTCTTGTCACGTCCCGTCCCGTCTTGCACAGCCCGTTGGGCAATAGGGCACTCTCCGAGTGATCCCTTGTACTGATTCACAGCCTGCGGGCAATAGGGCACTCTCCAAGTTAGAGAGAGTGATCCCTTGTACTGATACACAGCCCGAGGGCAATAGGGCACTCTCCAAGCTAGAGAGAGTGATCCCTTGTACTGATTCTCAGCCTGCAGGCAATAGGGCACTCGCCAAGCTAGAGCGAGTGATCCCTTGTACTGGTGTCTTGTCATGTCCTGTCTTGTCTTGGGGTTTGGGGTTGGGTTGAGCGTGCGCACAGCAAGAGGGTCTGATCCCCCTCGAACCGTAAGGCGTGAACCCTTTCGTGTCTCACTTGTCTTGTCTTGTCTTGTCCCGTCACGTCCCGACTTGTCTTGACACCTGTAGGTTAGTCCCGTAGTCGGTAGCACACGCTACGGCTACTGCCTGTCACGTTACTTTTCTACACCGTCTTTTACTTCCCTATCAGGTCCATATAAATTGACATGCTCTTTACTTTACCTTTGATTAGAACTGCTAGAATAGTAGTACCTTACTTTTCCTTGCTTTAGAATTGTCATGTTTCATGCTGCTGACATCTTGTTGTTAAATCATTATGCTTCATAATTTATTATCCGTGCAATTTGCCTTGGGTCTTCTTACCTTCACTCGCAGGCCCTTGCTGACATACATTCGTGTTTTTGGAATGTATATCAGATTACGAGATAGGTCATCAGGAGGATCAGTTGAGACACCTGACCTTGGAAGCCAGGAGTTGACGTAGATGCTGAGTCGCTTTCCGCGGAAGGCTAGAGTTTCTTTTCTGTCACTACTTTTAGTTTTTGCTCTAGTACCTTGTAGTAGAATTAGTGCGTTGTTGTAGTTTCCTTCTTTTGGCCATGTTGAGGCCTCGTTGTTTTAATTCTTGTACGAATGATTCTAGACGTGGTTTTTTATGAAATGCTATTTTTATTGTTCTGTAATGCATGCAAGAACCTGTACGTGGAATGGTGAATCATCACAGACGCTTATTGGGCTCGAGTCTCACAGCTCCAGCCCAAGCGGGCCTTAGTCACGCTTCGCCTCTGTCGTTTTGGGAAGCGGGGCGTGACAGGTTTTAGTGGTGGCCCATGCAGGTTTTACCTTTGATTAGAACTGCTAGAATAGTAGTACCTTACTTTTCCTTGCTTTAGAATTGTCATGTTTCATGCTGCTGACATCTTGTTGTTAAATCATTATGCTTCATAATTTATTATCCGTGCAATTTGCCTTGGGTCTTCTTACCTTCACTCGCAGGCCCTTGCTGACATACATTCGTGTTTTTGGAATGTATGTCAGATTACGAGACAGGTCATCAGGAGGATCAGTTGAGACACCTGACCTTGGAAGCCAGGAGTTGACGTAGACGCTGAGTCGCTTTCCGCGGAAGGCTAGAGTTTCTTTTCTGTCACTACTTTTAGTTTTTGCTCTAGTACCTTGTAGTAGAATTAGTGCGTTGTTGTAGTTTCCTTCTTTTGGCTATGTTGAGGCCTCGTTGTTTTAATTCTTGTACGAATGATTCTAGACGTGGTTTTTTATGAAATGTTATTTTTATTGTTCTGTAATGCATGCAAGAACCTGTACGTGGAATGGTGAATCATCACAGACGCTTATTGGGCTCGAGTCTCACAGCTCCAGCCCAAGCGGGCCTTAGTCACGCTTCGCCTCTGTCGTTTTGGGAAGCGGGGTGTGACAGGTTTTAGTGGTGGCCCATGCAGGTCATACATTTGCAAACTTCAGAACAATAGAAATACAATCATTAGCCAAAACGTCTAGAATTACCTCGTACACAGGAATTTACCCAAGTATCTTGTCTCAGCATGATAGGAAACCCATTAGACCAGGATATTAGGAAGATTTAGTTAGACAATCGTGCTCGTTAGTGAGACACCTTTGCTGAGTTTTAGTATAATCATTTTAGGAGTTACTTTAGAAGTTTCTCACCCAGCCCTAATCATCTTTGATTCCGAAAAATCTTTAGTCGATCGCTACCCTCTAGGGATCTTTTCCTTAAATTCTCTATCACAGTCTAGTTTATTAGAAAATCTTAGTACTAAGTTTCCTAACCTTAGGCGACCCAATAATTATACCCCTGAGTTTTATTATTCCTAATCATTACTCTTACATGATAATGATCTTGGAAATCTATCGTAGCTTTTCACAAAGTCATTTCATAGTTGTATTTGTATTCTGATCATTCAATTCTATTCCTCGTCCTCGATTCATGTGATCTCTTCACTGTAGCCATCATTGATCTTTTGAATCCTCCCCATTACAATCTTGATTCTTTAAAAAGTACATTGATATCTCTTTCATTGGATTCCTCGCTCTGTTTAACTTCATGAGAATCCTAGTATATACCTAGATCTCATACTTTTCCGCTGACTTAAATTCATTCCTTGATTTTGAAACCTTCTTCGCCGCAATCTTTAAGTACTATCTTATAATGATTTTCTAACCAATTTCTTTCATACTCACAAAAGTATCTTAATCCCTTCACACAAAAAAAATATTACTATCCACACCTTACTTCTATTTCACTGATTCACTATAGCTTTCGCTACTAAACTTATTTCAATAACTTATCACATGTACTTTTAAATACTTTCCTAAGCTAAATGAGACTCCAACTTTTAAGTGTGTTGGTTTTATATTCATCATATTCATACTTCAAAATTTTTGTACAAATCACAAAACCCTCACTACATCGCTACACTCATCATTTTCTTTGTCTAATACTTTTATGTGTTTTAATTTATGCCATCCACGCACCATTCTTATGCATATTCAATACAGATATTATTTTATTTTACTCATATCCTCATTCTTTTTCCCTACTAAATTATTTATATCTATTTTTATGCCACCTAACCAAGTTACCTCCTTACCCATGCCTCATCCGGAATCGCTCATCGATCACAAACTTGACACCCTGCATCTTTCAACCCTGAATCATACTCTATTGCATAGTTACCACATTAGTACTTGCCGATCGCCTAGGTCAACCTTAGTATAAGTTAGTGGGTCCATTAGCATTAACTGTTATGTTGTTGTGGCGTATGTATATAAGTAATGGGTGTGGACCCGTGTGTGAGAATCTCTGTGTCCCACTCATGTATGAGTGTGCTTACTCTTATTAGTATATCATGGTTTTCTAATTGTATATGCTTGATATCTATGTAGTTGTATGCAAAGCATCATAATGTTATATTTATATACATATGTATGAATAGATATGTTACTATCACTACTAAAAAAGGACTTTTGCCAGCGTTTTTTTAAACATTTCCCAACGTTTTTGAAGCGCTGGCAAATGTTTTCCCAGCGTTTTATGTAACGCTGCAAAGACGTTGGGAAAAGTGGACGTTGCTAAATGTTTTCCCAACGTTTTGGTGAAACGTTGTGAAATGCCCACTTTTGCCAGCGTTTTCTTGAAACGTTTGGAAATGCCAAGACATTTCTCGGCGTTTGCTTGAAACGTTGGGAAATGCCCAAGACATTCCCCGATGTTTTCTTAAAACGTTGGGAAATGCCAAGACATTCCCCGGCGTTTGCATGAAACGTTGGAAAATGACCAAGACATTCTCCCGCGTTTTCTTGAAACGTTGGGAAATGCCCAAGACATATCTCGACGTTTGCTTAAAACTTTGGGAAATGCCCAAGATATTCACCCATGTTTTCTTGAAACGTTGGGAAATACCCAAGACATTCCCCGGCGTTTGCTTGAAACGTTGGGAAATGCCCAAGACATTCCCCAGCGTTTTCTTTAAACGTTGGGAAATGCCACAACATAGACCAAATGCATATTCCTGTAAGCCCGTTCATCAATTTGCATTGAATGACCACGTCCCAGAAAATTGCAATACAAACGCATGCAAACCCGCAGAAAGCTGAAACAAACGAGAGACCATAAATATAGATAAGCTCATTTACATGAGTCAATGCTTTCTTCATTTTCATTTTGATCGATAATAGCTCATGATGCAACACGACATTAGTAACATTACGAACACACATGCAAAAGTCACAACATCCTCCCTAGTATGCTAAGATCAACCATATCGTCTCAAAGAATACAAGAAACCCACCTCCAAAGTCACAAACATCATCTCATCTCATGTCCATCCCAACAAACCCAAAAAGAAACCGAACCCTCTACAATGAGAACACCATCGAAGGTAACCAGGCGTTGACCAGACAACAAAGATATTCAGCATCCACATATTCTGCACATATTCTGCATCGAAAAAAAATCCAAGGGATACGAATCATTTTCCTTTGCCCAACATTCATTAACATGCACTCACCCCTGTTTAAACGACTAATAGAAATGTTGGGCTCTCGAACTCACCCTTTGTTGAATATGTGCTTGCAGTATGTTTTGTAGAAATCGACAATGTCCTTTGCTTGGAAGAGCGGCTCCTTGGGTTTGTCTTTGTTGGGAGCCGTAACCATCATCGTCATAAGACCTCCGGTGCTCGTTCCTACGATCACATCATAGTAGTGCGCTATTCTTGCATTCGACCCGTCATATTTCTGAAAACAACAGACAACATCATAACATCATATATAAGTAGATTTCAATGGGTGCATGTGGATGAAGCTAGCATCGTATTGACATCTCTCTCTATATAAATATAAGGGGGTGAAGAAAACCTGGAGAAGCTCTTCAAGCTTGGCGAGGATCGTTCCAGGGATGATGCCTCTCACACCGCCTCCGTCGATGCTAAGAACTGTGACGTAATTCATGTTAGAAGGTGCAATGTTTGCCATTGAACGGGGATGGGAACTCGCTTGCTTATCTCTTGTGTACAATGCTCTTGCTGCCCAGTGATGAATCCTGATTACCCTGTCTCCAGGTGTATTTATAAGAAAATTTGGAGGTGCATTGATCCAATAACTTCGCCTAGCCATCTCTACTTTCATTTATCTACTTAATTTCATGCTTGCTGGCAAGACCTACAACACTAGTGAATCATTTATCTACTTCATTTCATTTATCAATTTGCTTCTGTCATCTGAATCATTTTCCTTGCCTAGAAAATAATCCTTATAAATACCATCACATATACCAACATCTTCCCAAATAATCATCTTTCTCCTTACCACTTTCTTATAACACATAGCTTATGTTAAGGTATCATTATCTAGTTGTCTTCTATTATTACCCCCATTAGTCCCTATTGCTACATTGAAAGTGGCTTTTGGAATAATAAAATTCACTTCACACTCTTTCTGAGTATGCAATGCTCTTGAGTATTTTACTAGCCTCCATTTGCATTTCCAGTCACTTGCTCTTACTCATCAATTGACACTTGAGCTTGCTTCTATATTGCTATACTTGACTTTGCCCCTCAGTTAATACAGACATTATATTTGATTGAGATTTCTCAAACTCCTACACAAGCAAATGCAATACATTTAGTTGCTTAATTTCTTTTTCATAGATTGCACACATTACATCACTTGGTTGTGTTAAGATATGAGCAGTATCTAGGCCAATTCGACTAGATGATTCATCCTTTATATTGGCATCAATCCCACTACCATTGGAAATACAATCAGCTAGAAGAACATGACATAATAATTGCAATAAAACAGAAACAAGTTTGAACCACACTGCCTAATTACCTCCACGAACCAATTATTTTAGCACCATGCAACTCCTGAAGTACTCCTTCATGGTTCGTCACAACTATGACCTATGCAACAAGAATATAGAAAACAATCAGTTGAACCATCCTGTTTAAACCTAAAATTTTCAGTTATCTTTGATTTCATAATCATGGATGCAAATCAATTGCTAACTAAGCATCTGCACATCAATTAAAGTTTGAAAACAATCTGATTTCCAAATAGTGGCATCCTATCCAAGTCTGTTTAGTAACTAAGCTTCATTCAAAATTTCTGTATTATTTACGAGAAAACATAAGCGTCATGCCCGAACACGTGCTATGGCAGAGGACGCTCATCCATCGAGAAAGTATTCAACAATTCTATGCCTCGTAGAAAGCATGACTCAGTTGGCAAATAGTCGCCAATTACGTATCATCGAATCACATTTCCCAATTTTGCCAATCTGCAAAATTGTGTCTACGGATTGCATGTCACAGATTGCTAGTTTGAGTCTCCCACCAAAGGTACCAAATGCTCTAGTTTGGTGCCTTCCACTGGCAAAGCAACTATTCATGAGCATTACCAGTTTTCGAGGAGTAACGCATCCAATGGACGCACAAATATCATAACCAGGGCTCAGCTTATCCTCAACTTCAACCAAAATCGAAGAACCGCATCAGCATTTCAAAGAAATTATAGGATGCCCTTCAAGAGGTATCTTCTCCTGAAATTGTTGCTAGCTTCAGTTCACCTGGTGAAAAACTGGACAACAAAAGAACACAAATGATATTTCAACATACATGTCTGGCTGGCAGCTATCGAGCAACTAAAGATGCAATCTTATGTGAAAATACATAAAAGATAATTAACCAACGGTTCAGTTTCGAAGTCATTGACATGAAAATCAACGAAAAAAATCAAGGAGACTGTTTAAAGTTTTTTCAGGAATCTGACACGAACATAATCTGAAGTTTTTGGCAACCCAAATAAGTTTCTCGCACAGAAACACAATTCTCAATCTGAATGCAGTGGATCTTCGTAGAGATTTCAAATTTGACTGCAGGTTTTCAACCAATTTGACCCAGTACAACTGACTATAAATCCAAATTAAGATCACAACACTTCATAAGGAAAAGGCTGTGGCAACAATCATAAGCAAAAGTTGAAACATCAAACAAATATAGTATAACATGATATACATGTAAATAAACACACAAAATATTCCCCGGATTTTTGATAGATCTAATCAAACAATTTTCTTGGCTACAATGCATGGAATAAGAACAAAGTCATATGTGGGGAATTATGGCAATTGTATGCCTTTGTAATGTTTGTTTCTCAGAAATTGATCTGATTTTTGTAGATTTGAATAGCCAGTTGTTAAGGTGTTATTCAACCATTCCTAAGCCATTCTCAACTCTTATGATCCCGATATGATTTTTTTTCTATCCTTTTCTTCTTCTTTATGATTCCACGTGAATATGGCATCAATCTTAAGTCCTAAAACATCGATTGGAGATTATATACTTTGATGCAACTATTGGGATCCAAATTATAAGTGTGCAAAAGGGTAGTTTGGTTCAAATTTGATTAATCAAGCTTGAATCTTTAAAACAGTGACAATGATTCACAAATAGTCGATATCGATATTGATTATAAGATGAATTTTTGATATACCTTGGCAAGAGAAATATTCCTATCCTTAGACTTAAATGAAATCTCCAGGGTAAACTTCTCTCTTGCAAACTTAGCCATCTGCGTCATCAATAGCATATATTTCAAAGCAAAGTAATCAAATAAATGAAACAAAGCTGATGTCTTTGCACAGAAACAGACCTTGAGATTGGGATCAAGGTGGCAATTCGCAGTCTGGCTACTGGGCACAAGGGCTGCAGCCAAAATGGGCCCCAAGCATGCATTGCCTTCCTTTTATTCACACTAAATTGACCACAACCACTGAACGTGCCACTACAAGCAACAAAATTAGAAGAATTCGGCTAATTTTTCAACTCAAGAAGCCAACTTTAGCTGGTGTGCGCATTACCTGAGTGACAAAAAACCGCAAATTGAAGACGAGAATGCTGAAATTGCGAAATGTTGAGTTGGGGTTTAATGAAGAGATGAAGAACCAATTGAAATCATTCCTCGCCACCAATTGAAATCATTCCTCGCCAAAACAAAAAAAATCAGAAATATACATAGATGAAACGAAGAGAACAGCTGTCGAACACTTGGCGGGCATAGAAGTAACGGCACCTGGCGTCGGGGTGGATACTGACAAATTACAGGGGGGAGGGGAGGATGAAGAAGACGAATAGATCGGATCTGCAGATGCCTCACCGGTGGAATCAATGATCAAAACGGTAACTGATGCCTCACCGGCGGAGGCGACGAACGCACACGTGGCGGCCAACAGTGGAGGGGATGGGGCGGAGCAGAGAAGGGGATCCGGCTCATTACGGCAGTCGACATCGGCATCGGCATCGGCAACGGTAGGAGGGCGGGGCCCACGTGTAGGACTCTATTGGAGGAGACGCTGACGAGGGCAGAACAGATAGGACGGAAAGGGCGGCGATGGGGGTGGAGTGGCTGCAGAGAATGGAGGATGGAG
Source organism: Scilla litardierei (assembly GCA_030789695.1). NCBI lineage: Eukaryota > Viridiplantae > Streptophyta > Magnoliopsida > Asparagales > Asparagaceae > Scilla > Scilla litardierei. The sequence continues at coordinate 135,673,177 of CM061132.1, read as the reverse complement.
AGGCCGCTTAAATGCTAGGGTTAAGATGAAGAGAACGGCGGATGAAAGTAAAGGATGAGAATTTTGGGATGAGCAGTGGATGAAAAATTTTGGATGGGAAATGAGATGACGTAGGCAAACTTAATTTTTTAAGGCAATTTCTTCAGCGCGGCGGTAGATAGGGTTTCGGGGGAAATTTTTTTAGGGGGAGCGGGGAGGGGGGATTTTCGTTGCCGCGGGATATAGGGTTGTGTTGAATCCACACCAACTAATATACATCATTAGGTTTCATGTTAAGTGCTACTAACCCAAAATTAAACACAATGACGAGTCTCTTTTCAGTATTGATTGCACACGAGGGCATTCACTTTATACTAAGACTTGATATGGATGACTGATGTTTAGATTTCACGCACTCAATTACGTATGAGTTGCAATGTAGCATGAAAGTGGACTCAAAGCTACCAGATACGTAATCTTTATGTTTAGGACGGTTGGTGTTAAGCGACATTTTCTCCTCCACGAGTACGTATGTATACATATTGGATACTGATCGAAGATCCATTTAACCATTTTCGTATTAGATACTGTATTTGGTACAAAAGCACACATCGGATGCAGATGTATGTATTAAAAATACCCACGAAAAAACAATTCTAGCATGTCATCATTTTTGGGTTAAAAAACGAAAAAATACATGTTGATACATCATCGTAGGGGAGAGAGACCAGGTACAAATCAGTCATTCAATATAATACATTATCAATAAAATCAAATATCAATATCCATATCCACCATCTGATTTAAAAAAATCCAATTTCATCGTATCCTATCAGATGGGATACTTGATATAAGTATCTGCATAAAAATGGATTCTAGCATGCCAGCATTTTCCAATGTTTTAAAAGAGCGTCGGGAAAAGTCCAGCATTTGCCGGTGTTTTCTGGAAAGCACTGGCAAAAGTTCAGCATTTTCCCACGTTTTTAAAAAACGTCCGGAAAAGTTCAGCATTTGCTGGCGTTTTTCGGATACCACGGGCAAAAGTTCAGAATTTCCCAACGTTTTAAAATAGCGTAAGGAAAAGTCCAACATTTGCCGGTGTTTTTCGAAAAGCGCTGGCAAAAGTCCAACATTTGCATGCGTATTTTGGAAAGCGTCGGGAAAAGCCCAGCATTTACCAACGTTCTAATAAACGCTGGTAAAAGTCTAGCATTTGCCTACGTTCTTATAAACGCCGGCAAATGTCAAAATACCAATAGACATTTGCCAACGTTTCTTTAAAACATTGGCATAAAAACGTTGGTAAAAGCCATTTTTTTAGTAGTGTATAGGGATATCTGTGGGTATTGAATTGGTGTTTGACTTTCTATTAGGCTTGTTTGTATTTTGGGTATACTCGTCAGAATTTGTAAATGTATGTTGGTGCGTTTATGTGTATATCTGATGTAGTGTATGTGATAATATGAGTGCTTGTAGTTTGAAGTATATAGTGTAAGATCTATATATTAGTGAGTATGAACATGTGCCCATGCGGGGAGGAGTATGTGCGTAGTTATAGATATACATATACATATTGGATGAATATGTGTGACTTACATATAGTAATAGGGTTATAACTTTGATTGGTGTTGTCTGTCCCTACGGGGTGATGTATGTGCATGTGCATACTAGGAAGTATACGCGAATGTATGTTTGTAATTATGTATGGATGGGTGTATGTAATAGTATATTAGCTCTATGTGACATACTATTGTTGTGTATACTTGTTTGAACATATAGTATGTATATCTAAGTTTTGCGTAGATGGAAGGTAGGTTTGCGATGATGTAAGGAGGGATACGCGTGTAATGTGGATACGTAGATTTATATGTAGGTGACTATATGATGTATGTGTAAGCGTATGAATGTGAGCGTACATTGTTTTTATAGTGCATGGATGTTTTGGGTAGAGTAACCTTAGTCCACTAATTCATAGGTTAGCTCTATTCAAGGAAGTTAGAAGACAGATTTGATGCTAAGGTGGATAGATTGTAATGACCCTAGTGCCATGTAAGTAAGACATGTCCATTTATTTTTGTATGGGGTAATATATGGTGTGCCTAAACGTGTGTAATGATATGTATTGTTTGGTGTGTATAGTGTATTACGTAATGTGTAAAGTGACTATACTATTGTGATACTAATTGATTGAGTAGGAATATGCTTATTTATTGATAATGAGTGATGTGTTCATATGACGTGTAAACAATATAATTGGAGATTCTGGTTGTACAAATAATGTGAACGCACGGTATGATTGCCTTGTACTAATTGTGTTGTGTTATAGCTATGGTATACTAGTAGGGATGTCGATATGAATTAATAATGTATGTGAGAATCATTTTACCATTACTAGCTTGGTGGTTAGTTAGTATGACTAGTAGTGATACTACTATTGTTATTATTAGTAGTGTTAGTATTATTGAGTGAGCATTCACGCATGACCGCGTGGTCATTATTTATTAGTAGGGTGTGTGCATATAGTAGAGAGTGTTATATGCGTACATCGTGAGAGGATATATATATGATTGTCTTTCTCATCTATCATCACCGCACCATAGTTGTTAGAGATTCCGAGGGCGGAATCGTTCTTAAGGTGGGTAGAATGTAACGGCCACTTCTCGTCGTACGTATTTTCGTATGTATCCCTTTCTTTTGTATTGGTTTCTGGGTGTGTTTTCGCACTTGGTTTTATTATTTGTTATCCGTAGCTCAGACTCGCGATTGGACCATGTATTCACGACCCTCTCAGAGACGAGACCGTCCCGATATTTTCTTTTTGATTTTTGGACATCCAGTGACCGATGTGCTATAAAATATTATTACCTAGTAGAAACATGGTTGTGTATAAATATTTGAATTTGCCTAGTTCTGTGCGTTTTATTTAAAGCTGACTCATTATTAACCACCTTCTAATAAAATAAATATTGCATTATGTTTTTTTAAAAGAATACTAACCGAAACTGTTAAAAATCAAAACCAGATTTTAATTAAATCAAATCTACTCATTATAATATCCTAATCTAATATCACGCCATTAGTTTGAGGGCAATCAAATCTAGTCTGTTTAATAAATCTAATCTTTTTAAACTAACCTATTATTAATCCTAACAAACCATAATCTCATCCACGTTCCCTCATCCGATGTCATCGGACCCACACACCCACGTGATACTCTCCCCTACGAAGGACAGTAGGAGAACAAGCCCCTAGGCTTTTCTTTTTTCAAACAGAAACCCAGGCCGTACCCCCCCAAGAGCCCAAGCCTTACTTCTTCAACAAAACCCTGATCCCAGGCGCCTTCGTTCTCCTCCCACATCCGTGCACTCCACGCCGACGGCCAGACCCCCCTTCACCTTCGCTCCTGCAGCAATCCTCCGCCCTCTCCTCCCGCCGCCAAGGAACCATCCCAAGCCTCCGTCGAGCACCCAGCACGCCTCCAACTTCTCCCCGACGGCTCTCTTCTCCCCCGAGCAGACCACGCCATAACCCAGCATCCCCAAGCCCCCACTCTGCCGCCTTGCCAATTTCCAGGCCGAGCCACTCCCTCAGCCATATCCACTGCCTCTCCCCTGTTCCTATGTCGAAGCTCTGACCAGACCGCATCACAACTCCGGCGTCATCCCTCCCGCACCGGCCACCACCTATCTTCGACACCCATCATCACCTTCGGCAGCCCTACTATCTGTTGCCCTCTTCGGATCCGAACTTCGACGACCAAGAAATCACCAAGCCCTCTCCTCCTCCCTCCGATCCCGGCAAGCCCTATCTGCCCAAACCGCCGCCTGTCGCGCCGCCTTGCAGCCCGCCTAGCCGCCTTGACCCGCTGCCGCTCCTCCACCAACCACGGCACTGAGCTCCTCTTCTCTCCCTGCAACAGAAACGAAAGGAGATATAGGAAGAAAGAAAGTAAAAGGAGAAGGACTAGAGATAGGCAGACGTACTGAATTGGTGAGTTTCCTTTATAAAGTAGTTAGGCTTCACAAACTGTAATCTATGCTAAGTATTGAAAGCATATAGGTTATTGATAATGATAGCCTGTGTAATAAATGGAGATATTAGGGACTCTGTACCCTGACGTTAACAGTAATATACCCTATGCCAATTGTATAAACTAGAGTTATTATATAGGTACTTTGGTTACCAATGAATGCGCAGATGTGAATGGTAAGGCTACAAATGATGGGCAGACTTTAATTATATGACTAGTAGCATCATGTAATTAGTTCCTTATTCTACTAATAATTTATAGGCTGTCCCTAGTTGGATATAGCAGTGCATGGAGTACTTGATTAATAAGAATTTCATATGTACAGTGTATCATAAGGGAGGGCAGTGCTATGTTATAATAGATGTTGAACCTGCTATTTTTTGAAGTGAATCAAGACCGTAAGTTTAATTTTGGTTATCCGTTGATACAGTTATACCGCGCCTTTCGTTGCAATCACCTGGACACCCAAAACCGTCTCAAACAGGCAAGTGTGCAAACCTACATAAATTATTGGAGCATTAATGTTTAAGTATATTCTCTATGCATGCGTGTATGTGGACTTTTAATAAGTGAACTGGTAATGCAAGTGTATCCCACTTGCACTTTCGGCCGTGCTTAGGCCTTAGTTGGTTAGAACTGATAACTGTGAACAAATAGAACCGGACGTGAAATGATAGCGTCCGGGATGACTCCTGACGGCTCAGACTTGACGACGAAGTCTGAGCCTGACAACAACAACTTTGATGCTGTAAGGCTATCATGTGTGTGCGTGTGTGTGGACACCCTAGAATAACCCTCATGTCTTGTCACGTCCCGTCCCGTCTTGCACAGCCCGCTGGGCAATAGGGCACTCTCCGAGTGATCCCTTGTACTGATTCACAGCCTGCGGGCAATAGGGCACTCTCCAAGTTAGAGAGAGTGATCCCTTGTACTGATACACAGCCCGAGGGCAATATGGCACTCTCCAAGCTAGAGAGAGTGATCCCTTGTATTGATTCTCAGCATGCGGGCAATAGGGCACTCGCCAAGTTAGAGCGAGTGATCCCTTGTACTGGTGTCTTGTCATGTCCTGTCTTGTCTTGGGGTTTGGGGTTGGGTTGAGCGTGCGCACGGCAAGAGGGTCTGATCCCCCTCGAACCGTAAGGCGTGAACCCTTTCGTGTCTCACTTGTCTTGTCTTGTCTTGTCCCGTCACGTCCCGACTTGTCTTGACACCTGTAGGTTAGTCCCGTAGTCGGTAGCACACGCTACGGCTACTGCCTGTCATGTTACTTTTCTGCACCGTCTTTTACTTCCCTATCAGGTCCATATAAATTGACATGCTCTTTACTTTACCTTTGATTAGAACTGCTAGAATAGTAGTACCTTACTTTTCCTTGCTTTAGAATTGTCATGTTTCATGCTGCTGACATCTTGTTGTTAAATCATTATGCTTCATAATTTATTATCCGTGCAATTTGCCTTGGGTCTTCTTACCTTCACTCGCAGGCCCTTGCTGACATACATTCATGTTTTTGGAATGTATGTCAGATTACGAGACAGGTCATCAGGAGGATCAGTTGAGACACCTGACCTTGGAAGCCAGGAGTTGACGTAGACGCTGAGTCGCTTTCCGCGGAAGGCTAGAGTTTCTTTTCTGTCACTACTTTTAGTTTTTGCTCTAGTACCTTGTAGTAGAATTAGTGCGTTGTTGTAGTTTCCTTCTTTTGGCCATGTTGAGGCCTCGTTGTTTTAATTCTTGTACGAATGATTCTAGACGTGGTTTTTTTATGAAATGTTATTTTTATTGTTCTGTAATGCATGCAAGAACCTGTACGTTGAATGGTGAATCATCACAGACGCTTATTGGGCTCGAGTCTCACAGCTCCAGCCCAAGCGGGCCTTAGTCACGCTTCGCCTCTGTCGTTTTGGGAAGCGGGGCGTGACAATGCATCCCAGAAAGCAAGTAGTAACAAATAAGAGAATCAAATGCATTAGGTATCACAGATACACAGTGGACTAGAATGGAATGGAATTCCAAATGCAATAGGTATCAAAGTAAGAGTTGCAGTAAACAGTAGGACTATCATATGTTAGGAAATCATGCAACTTGGGGAATACATGAACCCTCAAGCCAGCCTTCCACGTAATGGGTAATATAAAGGAGCCATGAACTCAATTAAATTTTTTCATCATTGGGCTATAACCTACTCAAAGAAAACCATGTATTCATCATATGACTATAGCCACCATGTATCTGGGAACATATAAATTTTGTGATAAGATAGCACACAGTCCGAAGAAACAAATCATATATGGTATCATGTAATGCTCCAGCCAAAATAATCCAAACACCTTGAAGGTTGATGTTTCAAGCAGTAAGGTTGATGTTTCATGTAATAATATTGCAGGCAGAAAAAAAAGACTGCCCAGGCAATCAAACCAGGTTATTAGCAAAGCATGTTACAGGCCTAAAGATCAAGAAGTATGCCCAGGAATAGAAGCAGCATGGTTCTGTATGGTGATAAGCTACAAATAAAAAATGGCAATATGCTAGCAAAAGTAACACAGCAAATATACTGGAAACCCAAAACATTGCCAATATGCATGTGTCTGTGTTCTCATATTCATCATTTAAACCAACTGAATGAACCAATAAACTGAGATTGATGATCAGATGCAAGCACTAGCAGAAAAAGGGTGATACCAATATAATGCATGGAAAAACATGCACAAAACTGATACATATTGCAAGTAAAAAAATCAGAATGGACATCTCATGTCTTTACCTTCTAACAACAGCAAATCTCATTGTTCCAGCAAATACTCCCCAGTCAATGATACCCAACATATTTGATGGAAGTATACATATTGGATGCAAGTAAGGGCCTGATCTTGTTCAACATATTGGATGCATAGTTTAGAAAATTGGATCTCATAGGTTTACAAGAACATATATGCAAGATCATATATATTACCATCAGGAAACATGATATTATTCAAAATCCCAAATAGGTTGCTGGCAAATGGAAATATGTAAGCACCTCATTTAAAATTGAGTAACAAATTTAGTATACAAGGATAAAAAATACCCCAATTCATATCAAAAGCCTTTCCACATTATAGGGGTATTTATTTCTATGGAATTCACTCACATTGATGAAGACATAAACCATCAAGCCAACCTTCCAATTAATTGGGATTATATATATAAAATGTATTCTTTTTCAAGGCTTCATCATTGGGCTTGGGGATTAAAAAAGACAGTAGAAGCAAAGAAATAACATAGAAACTCCACATATAGGGTTTGCCAGTAGAAATAACAAAGAAACCACCACATGGAAATTTGAAAATAAAAAGAAAAAAGACTGCAAATATGCTCATTTGGCTAGCTAGATAAGCACATAACATGCACTGAATGCAGAAAAAAGAATCCAGGATAATAATGACAACTTAAGAGGATTAACTGGAATTTTGTAATTGATCACAAAGGGGTATAAATGTTTGTATCAGCACTAGCTAAGCCAAAGGATCTAATAACAGCAGAAGGATCTAGTAACAACACTAGCTAAGCCAAAGGATATATGTCCTCATTTCATTTATGAGTGAGAGAGATAGAATCAACACGATGCAATATTGACATGAGATGTTCAAAAAATATTGCAATGTAAAGTGCAGAAATGATATCCCAACCCATATCCAAAGTTCAGCAGCAAAGTTCATCATTTCATATTGCATTATCCAAATATAAGAGGATTAACTGGAATTTTGTAACAGATCACAAAGGGGTATAAATGTTTGTATCAGCAGTAGCTAAGCCAAAGGATCTAATAACAGCAGAAGGATCTAATAACAGCACTAGCTAAGCCAAAGGATATATGTCCTCATTTCATATGTGAGTGTGAGAGATAGAATCAACATGATGCAATATTGACATGAGATGTTCAAAAAATAATGCAATGTAAAATGCAGAAATGATATCCCAACCCATATCCAAATATTCAGTAAGAACCCAATTCAACATGTATCAAAAATCCAAAATCCAGACTGAGGTGAAGCTGGAGCAACATGTAATACTGGGTAATGATATTACTCAAAGAGCAACAAAGAGCAAGAGCAACATGTAATACTGGGAACTAACTATACTGGGAACATGTAATACTGGGAACATGTAGTACTCAAAGAGCAAAATTAAGCATATGTAGCCACCATCAAATTAAGCATATGTATTCCTCAACATAACATGCACTTAAAATCCCATGAAACAAAATATTTATGAACTCGTGGAGCCACCATCAAGATAACCATCATAACACGCACTTCATATGCACTTCAAATTAATCTTATGGAGCCACCATCAAAATAGTTCTGGACTTGTCCTAAATAATAGAAACACCCAAATTGAGGTGAAGCTGAAAGAGTCCCCTGAAAAAAGAATCCAACATACATACTGAAATACACATACTTATATAATAAGGATTAAACAATACATGAGACATAGGTCTCACCACAACAGTATTGGGGACGGTCTCAACACCTACTTAATTTCAGTACAACAACACTAATGATACATAACACTGCATTTTACACCATACAAGCATCTTCTTCATTCACTTCCATCCATATCTTCCTACCACAATAACAACACTCCTTCTTCTACATCCCTCTACAGGGAACATCAATCCAGGTCTAATGGTTCATCATCGCCATCATCACCTACACCTTCTTCCTCCCTAGCCCTTTGAATCATCTCAATTTTATGCTTCAATATTCTCCTTCGTGACTTATCGGGCTTAGCCACAAACTTGCGTCCTTCACGCTCATTTTCTTGAAGATAATCATACACTACATCCAACAACGTTGATGGATACTCGGTGTATGCATATACCGTAGCGGCTAGCTCTTTTGTCCAATGGGCATAAGAGGTAGAAAGTGTCGTGGCAACCATCTCTACTGTCTCAACTAGCCTATCCATCCTATCCTGGACTTCGTTTATACTCCGTCGATGAGTTTTCTTCCTTCCCACAGAGGGAAGGGTAGCAATGCTAGGCCCGGCCTGAAAATTCCCCGTCGATCCTGCTGGTGGGATGTCATGGGGGATATCAGCTTGCGGGGTACGTGCCTGCCTTGAATCTTCCCCATCGACAGCATCTGCTAGGGGGTCAAATGGATGGAATTTGGACTTACGAAAAATCCCCTTGGCCTCGTCATCTCCTATGACGATATACAAATCATCAAGCCAAGGCAAAGGTTGATTAACATATGGTTTCAACTTAGGGTTAGCCTGCACGAAAATTGCCATATATATTAGGCCGTTTATACTCACAAATGTGATCAATATTTTCATGTGCCCTTAAAAGTAAAAGTGAATGCCTTGGCCCATGGTGCATACACTTCTTCATCCAATACTATCATCTGCTTAATTGGACACCATCCAGCCCCACTTATCTGGAGGCACGTTGACACATCGGTCATGCACCGGTGCAACCCTTTCATATGATTTCTGACATTGGTGCTTGTGTAGGAAGTGCCAAAAACAGAATTTATGTGGGCAGCTGCTTGGTTAAAGGCAGTAGGTTTGAATTGTAGTGACCCTGTGCTATGAGGAATAAACACTAAGGGGGGTGAATAGTGTTTTATAGAATTATAAGGAATTTACGCCAAATAAAACCCTAATTAACCAACAAATGCGGAATAAGATAAGTGATCAACAACACAAGCAATAATACAATGCTAACATGCAATCTACCCTGGTTCGGTGCCACCCAAGTCTCCCCGACTTGTTACCGGTGCCCTACTCCAGCAACACCTGGATCCCCTCTGGATACTCTAGTAAAACCACTAGAGCTCTCCTTTAGCCCACTTGCGGAAACCCCACAAGTGCAATCGACCTACAATCGATATCAGTGTATCCCACAACCCGGGAACATGCAAAGTCCTTAATCCCACAACCTGGGACTAAGCACACTCTCACAAACCGAGAGCAAAACAAAATCTTGACTCCCATAACTTGGGATCAAGCCAATCCTCTCACCACCGTGAGTATACAACAAATATGAAGTATAAAGAATGAAATGTAAAATTTCTTACCACAAAATCATATGCCTTGAGAAATACTTACCAAATTAGGGCAAGAATGGATTTTGAGGAAGATGAGATCACCAAACCCTAGCTCCACCGAGATGAGCAGCAATAGATGGCTAGGGAGAAGTTGGTGACTTGGATTCAAGCTCTTAGCTTGAGAAGCTCACAAGGAATGAGAATCTCTCTTGAGGAATTATGCTCAAAGGGTAAGAGAGAGATTCTTGTGAGATGAGAGAGCTTGGAAATGGAGTTGAATGGCTCTTCTCAAAGATGTGAAAATGTCTCCTATTTCAACCTTGGATCCCTGGTTTGAAGCACTCAAACTTATATAGGGAAGAGAGAAAACGGTCACAAAAATCGTGGCATTAAATGCCCCAACGGCTCTATTCTGAAGCAGCTTAATCAGTCTAAGAAGGATCACTGACCGATTAGTTTTGCAACTAGTCAGTCGGTGAACCTTCTTGGACCGACTAGAAGGAAGACATCGAAGATAGTGAATTCAAAAGATATAAGAACTAGTCGGTCTAAGAAGAGACATCAACCGACTAGTTTGATAACTAGTCGGTCGGTGAGCCTTCTTGGACCGACTAATTAGTCGATAGTGAAATCAAGGATATGAAGAACTAGTCGGTCTAAGAAGAAACATCAACCGACTAGTTTGACAACTAATCGGTCGGTGAACCTTCTTGGACCGACTAATTAGTCAACAGTAAAGAAGTCGAATTTCACTAGGAGAACTAGTCGGTCTGAGAAGAGACACCAACCGACTAGATCGTCATTTAGTCGGTCGGTGAACCTTCTTGGACCGACTAAAATGTCAACAAATAGGCTGGAAGAGATTAGGATAACTAGTCGGTCTGAGAAGGATTTCCAACCGACTAGATCGTCATCTAGTCGGTCGGTGAACCTTCTTGGACCGACTAATTGACCAACAGTGAATGGGCTGAATCAAGCAAGGATATCTAGTCGGTTCAAGATGAATTTCCAACCAACTAGATCGTCATCTAGTCGGTTGGTTCTTCTACTTGAACCAACTAAGATGCATACGAAGCCGAGAAATGAAGCGATAAGCTACAGGAAAGTTTCTAATGGCTTCTAAGGCAATCCTAGAGATACGATATGAAAGTTATGAAGATTTCTAGGCAAGTACTACTCAAGGCTTAATATTCTACTAAACCGAAGCTAGAAGACAATAAAAGTAAACACGACAAACCGTCTTCAAAGCTTCAACATGAAGAATCCGAATCCCTTGACTTCATGAATACTCCTTGAGCTTCAACGAAGCTCCAGGTACAACGATCACGCATTCTGAGGAAGTCTTGGGACGTCGCTTGAGATGAACAAAGTACTTTGGTCTTGAGTCTTTTAGTTGAATGACTTGAATATCTCCAACGTCATAGTCTTCGAAGCTTTTGACTCATCCATTCCTTTCTTCTCTTTGGATTGAATCTCCATTCATTTGTTGATGCCATTGGCTTGAGGTTTGAGGTAGTCTTTGAGTTCTTCAAGCCAATGCTTCACCTTTGTTGATCTACCAAGTCCTCCACTTGAATCAACACGTGTAGTCACTTTTGATCTTCTTGAATCTAATTGGTGACTTTTTAGCTAATTGCAATCACAAGAGTTAGTCACAATGATTTGTGTTTGATCATCATCAAAAACAAGGTGGAGAGTCCAATACTCAACATTCTCCCCCTTTTTGATGATGACAACCCAAATAGAAACAAAACAAATAATTTTGCATTAAATATACTTACTCCCCCTGTAATGATGCCAATCAAGTTAATATCAATAATCAATAGTATCATTTAGCAGTTAATAGTGTGTGTATCATATGAGGTAGTTAATAGTGTGTGTATCACATGAGGTTGTGTATATATCGCATGAATGACCAGAAATAATATGCATACACAATACAAATCATATAGGTGATACATAACATAAACATGAGCATAATTACCAATATATATATAATGTAATCACCAATGCTCCCCCTGAATCATATACATGAACGATCATACATAAAGTCTATATGATTCAAGTTATAGTTTAACACTCAACATTTAATAAGCACATCCTTTGTTTATTTCTCTCCCCCTTTGTCATTAACAAAAAGCTATGGGGGTATAGAAACAACAAATGCAACAAGAGAGAGGAAAACATAAAGGTATAACAATTGTAAAGTTACCAATTGTAAAGTTCTCTAATGTAAAGTTACCAATTGAACACAAGATATCTAAATAAAGATATCAAATGCAAGAGCACATATCCAACAACAACTCAACCACCCTCAATTATCACAAAAAGATAAGCAATAAGCATATGTGATAAGAGATTACAATAGATACTAATTGTAAAGAGTAATGTGAGCAGTGTTAGAAAAGTGACAATGCAAAAATCATGACATCACTTGTGAAAGAAAAACAAGTGATCAAAAGTGTCAAATACCCAAACAAACTCAATTATCACAAAATTTATAACATTAAGCATAATGTGATAGACTGTCCTGTGATACCAATTGTATACTTGGCAAGATATATTAAGTATAATTTAGTGCAATGAAAACAATTCCATGTTTTTAGACAAGCAAATCTATTTAATCAATATAATCGTCGAGCGACGAAGTAAACAAACATGACTATGGAAAATTCTTAACCATGTGTACAAAGTTATGTTATAATAACACACATTAAGTATAATGGCATTAGAAACCAATAGTAGACATACCAAGTCATCTCCAAAAGTATCTCCAGCTAAACTCCACAAAGCATCTCCAAAAGTAAGCATACCAAATATAAGTGAAGTGTGCGATGTGGGGTGACAAGGTGATACAATGAAAATGAATATCAAATATCTATATCACGCAAAAGTGTTATGCCAAAATAGAGATAGTAACATCATAAAACGTATGGCATACACAATTCTAGCACACTAGGAAACTAATTGAACCAATGTTCAAAAGAACCATAGTACTAGCATGCATTCCAGAATAGATACTCACATAATGAGTCAATGATAAGCATGGAATGCCATGAGCATGTAAAGATGATATCCAATATCAATAGTCTAACAATTGTAAATATGATACCAAATGTAAATATGATATATAGAGATGATACCAAATGTAGTCTAACAAAGTATGCAAAGCAGGCAAATACTGTCAAGATCATGACATCACTTGAGAAAGAAACTAAGTGAACAAATAGAGACATGATTTCATCCTAGCTCAATTATCACAAAGAATTCAACATGAAGCATAATGTGACAAAACATCTTTTGAGCAAAGGCATGAAGATAGTCTACTTTCAAAGTCACAAGGTAGGACATAAATGAATAAAGTTATCATGAACATCGCAAGCATGCATACCAATTGTGCGAATAGAATAAAAGGACATGTGTAAGCACACTATAATCCGAGGTAGCATCAAAGTACTCATAGTGCATCAAGATATATTCATGGAAGAATATCTATGACAGAATATACATATCATCAAACACAATACAAAGCCTATATGATCATGTATAGCACAAGTTATCTCTAACATCTCATAAAAATAGCATAAAATATGAACATGAGACGAGAGATGACATAGTGAAAAATATAGCATGAAGATCACTAACTAATATGAATGAATGTTATGTCACTTGTGAAAATATCATACATGAAAGATTTAGCTATAGACATGAAAGATCTCTTGAATAAAATTATAGCTAAACATCAGTCATGAAGTAATTAAAATGACAAGGAACATGCATTGATCACCCCAAATCATATCAATACGTCTCATAAAGATAATCATACAAACCATAAGAAAAGTATGAGATGTGTGGTGATACAATGAACAAATCCGCATAAAGATCCTAAATCATTAATCTTATATATGGCATGAATTATGTATAACATGATGAAGTATAGCATGCCAGAAAGAAATGAATGATTCTACTAGAATGGTATGACAAATCATGATATGGTCTAAATAATCCATGAACATAGTCATATACGTGAATTAGGCACAAGTGGTAGAATCAAAGCAACAATGAATCTTAAATGAAAGAATTGAAAAGATTTTCAATGAAGGTTTAGATCAATATACTTATTACAATCTAATAAACAAGCAAGCATGTCATACACATCAGTTATCATATCCATAACATATAACAATCTTCTCACAGAAGCATGCATGTGAGGAATGCGATGTGTAATGACAACGTGTTCCAAAGATTTGAACAACAATAAACAACTAACCAACTCATTATATGAATGTTATAGCTACCATGATACATGAGTCGTAATAAGACATATATGACATACATGAACATGGCAGTCACATGAACAAACAATCTCCATGAGGGTGTGACAAGAATGAGCTAATGAAGAAGTATGCTATATTAAACAAATCGAATATATTAAAATACTAATTGAAAACATGGTAGTCAAAACCAATATATTAAAATACCAATTGCACAAAACACATACTTACAACCATTTAGCTCTCCATATATGTGTGCATCTCTAATGCACCATCCTTTCCTTTGAATTGATCCATCATTTGTAAACCAAGGAGTGTGTAGAGTAGGCATCTTGCACAACAATCTGACAATTCAACAATTGGTGGTATCCAAAAACTTTTTGGATCCAATAGGTTAAGGAACAAAATCAAGTAGTCCAATAACCAATCATTTACCAATTGTAAATAACACTCATCAATAGAAATGCAGGACATGCATTAATAGGAGTTATTATAATTACGAAAATCATACATATAAGGAATTAACAATTCTCAACCATTAGAAATTAGAGACACCTATACTAATAATTCATATGCATATGATTTAATCACAATACATTATACAAGCAATCAGCATTATGAATACACACAACTACTACAATAGTGTGTGCAAGAAAGATTCCTCGTTCAATATGCATATGTGCACAAAATAAACATTCACGGCACAACACATATTGAAGGAAGGCATGAAAAAATAATACCACAAAGAGTGTGCATGAAAAGCATAAAGTATTAATTTTCAAAACCAAATTTCTCTTTCCCTTTGGCATATCAACAAGATAGGAAAATTGATAATCAAATACCAATAGTTAGAGAAATCAACTAATCTACATGCACAAGCATAATACGAATGAAATGCAATGACATATAGATGAACATAACATGATAGCAATCAAAACATATCATACTCCCACACAATCATATAAACTATGCAAACTTGGGAGTAGTGGACGAACTCATATATATATATATATACACACACACACACACACACACACACACACACACACACACACACACACACACACACACACACACACACACACACACACACACACACACACACACACTAGTATATTACCCGTGCCCTTAGGGCACGGTTCATTTAAGTTATTTCCCCCTCAAAATCTTTGTTCCCCCAAAAATTAAAGCACAATAATTGTTCTTTAGTTTCCTTAAAAATTCTAGTTCCCCCCAAAATTTACTTCACCTAGAGAATTTAGTCCCCTCAAAATTTTAGTTCCCCACATAATTTAGATCATAAGCATTGTCGTAAGGGCACAGTTCATTTAAAATATTCCCACTTAAATTTTTAAATCCCTTAATATTATTGATGCATCAGATCAAAGATCCCCTAATTTTAAATGAACAATAATAAGTAAAGTGCAATAATTGTTATTTATTTTCCCCAAAACTTTAGTCTCCCACAATTTTAGGTCCCCTCAAAATTTAGATCCCATCAAAGAATTTAGTTCCCCAAAATAGTTTAGTTTCACACACAAAATTTTGTTCACTCAAGATTCAAACCATACCCCAAAGGCACTGTTCATTTAAAATCTTGTGCCCCTCTAAATATTGAATCCCCTAATTTTCAGCAAACTACAATAATTAAAGCGCAATTATTGTTATTTAGTTCACCTA
Organism: Scilla litardierei; assembly: GCA_030789695.1. Taxonomy (NCBI): domain Eukaryota; kingdom Viridiplantae; phylum Streptophyta; class Magnoliopsida; order Asparagales; family Asparagaceae; genus Scilla; species Scilla litardierei. The sequence continues at coordinate 135,657,176 of CM061132.1, read as the reverse complement.
AAAATTTTAGTTCTCCCAAAATTTTATTCATCCGTTCTTTTAACATATTCTCCCTGCAAAACACTGGATCTCTGAATTTTAAAGACGCATCAATAATTAAAGCATAATAAATGTTATTTATTTCATCCCAAAAATTTAAGTTCCTCCCCAAAATTTAATTCCCTTAAGATTCAATTCCTCCAAAAATTTAGTTTACCAATGAAATTTAGTTCAAGATTTGTTTTTGTGATTGCCCAAAAATTTGTGAGTGTTCACCACGTATGTTTTATTAATTTCTTTTTCAGATCACTCTAATGTTCATCATGCTTGTCGTCCAGTTTTCATGATGATTCACTCTACCAACATGATCATAGGTCTCCTCTGGCCAATTCTGTAATGGATTGGATCAATGCGCTTGTGTTGGCATTTTATGTCAGATTATAAAATGAATGCATAAATGCAGGGAATAAATTCACAATAAAAGCTTCATAAAATACTCTTAGCACTTGTTTTGGTATTGTTACGTCAAAAAATCCCTTATTATGTTACAAAAAATCCTAGTAAAATGTCACTAAAAGATTTAATGGATGCATGCAACTTTATATTTCTTACTGTCCGCATTCCCTTTCTTTCTTTCGGCTGAGCTACTTCATACAAAATTATGCAAATTGCATGGCGTAGAGCCCTTAACAGCGCAAGTAAACATATGGGGTTAGTGATACTGAAACTTTGTTGTATAGACAGTCGCGTTGGCATCATATTAACTAGAAAATTTCGCAACTGCATACATAGGCTAACTCCACCACACATGCATGGAGATTGAGAGCATCAGTTGTTAGTGACTATTATTTTGTTCGTTCCATCAGTTTGGATGATTCTTCAAAAATCCTAAGCAAACGATTATGAAAAGAGTTCACATCACATGCACGGACATTAACCATCCTCAATAAAATCGTTAATTCGAGGATGCCCAAGGATTCTGTAAATGTTGAGCTCAAAGCCTGCATGAAATCATCTGTGCGCTATAAAAAAATTGGAGTGGTGTGGAGTCATTTGATAGTCATAACTTTGTTTTTACATGTGGCGCTACATGTGGTATTGAACCATCTGTATAAGTCAAACAAATGTCCATTCTCTAAAAATTACAAAGTGTTTAAAAAAGAAATTAAAAGCAAATGCAACAATAACTGTCACCTAGAGAAGCTTGCATCTATTATGTATACAAGAATACACCGTTTAAACCATCCAGCTCCCCAATTGTATGATGATATACACGACGATGAACTGACGCTACAAATTCATGGGTCATCAACGGATAACTAACTGGTGCTTTAGAAATCATCAGCCATCAAAGGGAAGTCATCACAAAAAAGAAGGCAACAAAAATGACCAACAAAAATCTTTGAAACGAACAACAACGGTTTTTTGTGTTGTTTTCTATTTTCTGACTCGAGGGATCTGTCGGTAACTAATCGTTGAAACTTATCATCAATATTCATCATTGCCCTTGTTTCATCCCTTTACATCATACATTGAGACATATATTTGAAGAAAGCCATTGGCATCACATTTTACACTTGTTTACATAGAACCGATAAGTTGTTTCGTATGGCACAATTCTGAAAACTACATTTGAGGAATGCATTTGAAGTTTGCATTCACATATGCTCATAATCAATTTGATGCTATCAAATTATGTTTCACTTTGTCTTTGTCATTGATGTAATCTTGTTTGCTCGAAACCCTCACCCGAGTTCCTTTTCTGAAACAAATCAAGTATAGTCAAACACAAAATAAGAAAGCAATTCGATTGTATCAAGTCAAATCCAGTAGCAAACCTGCTTCAGATCCTTATTAAAGATTGAAATTGACATCAACATCGACCCCTCGAAACTTATTGGCAGTTCGATTATAAGTCATGCATACAAAAGGAAACGCAAATTGAGCTCCTACTAACAAATTTGTATACATACATGTAATTAATTTTGAATTGGAATAAATAATTTTGCCTCACAGCAGCATGACTAGTGTCAAATCCTCCTAAAGATCGCAAACTAAAAAGGAAATCAGATGAGCGCAAATTTGACAAAACATTTGCGACCAACAATTCAAACACTTACCCAAATAGACATATTTGTCGAACCCCTAAGCATAAATTGCAGAAAAAATTAAATCATCAAAATTTTCTCAAAAATTTCAAGCTTACCACTTGAAAAAACAATAACTTTTTTCCAATTGGTAATAATACCTTTGTAAGAACTCAGCTCGAAATTGGTGTCCGCTTCCCTCCTAATGCACTTGATAGAAGCTTTATCATAAGCCCTGATGTTCATTACACAGAATTTATATGGGAAGCAACCAGATGCTCTGAAGTAGTCCAAACAGTTGAAGTATAAATTTTCACTCAGAAAGTTCCGAAGTAGGAACTCTGCTATAAAGATATGTTCCAAAACATATATATATATACTGAAGATCCCAAAACACTCAAACATCCAGAAAAACATACTAAAGATATAAATAGAGCCATTAATTTGTTCTATCCACTTATCTAACATCCAGAAAAACATGCTCAATAAACACAAATAAATCTTAAGTATCAATTATATCAAAATGATTATGTTACATATAAATACAGAAAAACACACTTGACACGGGTAAAATGACATCATTACTTCATATCATGTTATGAAATCCCCAAGATCTTTAAAGATCATATAAACAGATTGTCAACTCCTAATTAAGTGAATTGAAGCATAAAAATAGTGCAAAAACCTTTCCCTCCTATGTAGTGGACTTCAAATGTTCAATAACATGAATTTCCAGTTTGAAGGCAATTAAACAGTATTCTCAAATAAAATGAAGCCTTACTCTATTTAAGGAAAAGTAATGGAATTAAGTCCATCAGCATTTCATTGGTCTTTGAAGACAATTGAAATGGAATAGGCATAATATTCATGATCAAATCGAAACGCAAAAAATTAAAGAATAAAAAAAAGAGGGTAACACAGTCAACATCAAATATTAAAGCACCTACTCTAGAATTTTCTATATTGTTGGTCAATAATCAAATCGAAAGCCAAGCTATATTTAAAAAACCTTGTAATACAGTAGGACCTCAAAGCAACCTATTTTTAAATAATATGAACCATCAAATGCTTTAATCAAAACCTACATAAAATCTACACATATAGCAACAACTATCATTGTTAATAGTAATATAAAAACTCATAAACCACAGTTGGGCATTGAATGTTTATTGTTGAAAGAGGGTAATCTGAGAGTTTGCGCAGAGTTTGGGCACTGAATATTTGGAGACCTGGCTCAAAATGGATCCTAGCAAAGAGGAAGAGCTTAAGTTGAAAGAACATAAAGATGACTCCTCATTCAAACTTGGTCCAGCTGAGAATTTTAGTTCTAAATTTACACTTTCAGTTTAAATGGGTTTTAAATCTTCTTAGAGTCTAAATTTATCTTTTGCGGCCAAGTGTTTGAGATACAATGACATCAACTTCTCCCAATTTAAATTACTACAGATGTTCCCAATCCATCCAAGTATATCTACACAAATACTATTGATAACTGTACACTCTAAGAAGAGATGTTCTATTTTCTGAACTTCTTCCTGACATAGAACACAAAAGGGATTTCCAAGAATTTGTCTAAATACTATTTCTAAGTAGTAGAATTTACAGGAAAGAATGCTATTGTATGGTGGTTTAGAGAAAGCAAAGGAGACACCATGGATATTGAGATAAGCAAAAAATGATTTAATAGGGAAGTGCCTATCACATGGCAGGTTCCAAATAGGGTTGTCCTGATAAATAATCGGGGGGGAGGGGGGAGGGTGGGTGGGAAGAGACCCTAAAAAGCATCCATGAGAGCATCCAGGACAATAGAATGTGATCTAGTTTTACTGAGTAAACATGTTCACTGACAGATGCCATTATTCACATTACCTTGGAATGGGTTTTAGTTTAAAATGGAGTAAAAAAATTTCCACAGAGTGAGCAAACATTTCCATTAAAATGGGTTTTATTTTAAAATGGAGTATTAAGTTGAAAGCACATCTGAAATTTTTGGTGATATCTTAAAGCTATAACCCATACAAAATTTTAACCCATACAACTTTTCTATAACCCATACAATCTGTAACCAATACAATAATCCATATGTTATTTTAGAAGAGAAAAAGCAGATGAGACACATAATTCATTTCTGTTCTCAAAAATGCAAGCCCAAATGACTTGTTTTCATGTTCTTGCTATTCATTGCAGTAAGTTGTCACAAAGTGCAGAATCTACTTGCATAAAAAGGAAACTTGACTTGTAGAGTTTAGATTGAACTTCAGAGCTTATAGTGTACATGTTCTTGCAAATTCTAATTCGAATTAACCCAAATTCTAATTCCATACCATTAACCCATACTATTAACCCATACTAAATTCCATACTATTAACCCAACTTCAATTTCTTAAAAAGCCCTTTGATGGACTGTACAAAATTTGTAATTATGAAGCTAGTTGTATCATGAAAGGGCTTTTTACAGGATTATTAAGCTGGGTGTATCATAGTTGTATCATAGTTGTAAAAATCCCTTTCATGTATCATAGTCGAAGTATATGTCTATTCCCTCTGGGAAATACTTATTCATTACAAACAAAATGATTGTCAGCATCATTTAAGAGCCTGTAGAAGTAATTTGTAATGGCTTTTGTCAGGTCAATCTTTCACCGAATGGAAAATAGAAAGAAAACAATGCACTCAATAGAATTTCTAAAATTTCGTGTCACGCATTTTCAGGAAGAACCAAATGTCTTCTTCTAAATAAATGGATGTTGACTATACTAACCTTTTAAGTGCGGATTTGATGTCTGGCTCTTCTTTGTAGTTGAACTCATCATCAAATCCGAGCTTCTCTTTAAGGATGGCGACCTAGAAAGCAAGGTTTGTCAGAAACATTTCCTCATGTATGTCTACCATTGAAGGATAATTTGTTATTAGAGATTAATATTTTTCCAGGGTGATTCTGGATGTTGGTCATTATTTATCTGTAGTATCTTATAACCAAGATCTGTCCGTAGATTGGTGATGAGATGTTGACCTTTTTCTTGCTACAGGCGCATCCTACCACATAGCAACCATGTAGCTTCGTAAATTGTCCCACCAGATAGCCATCCTGAAGCAGCGAAACACACATCTTTTTACCTTTCTTCGGTTTGCAAACTTTGTGGAATCCATTGTAAGCTGTAAGGACACTAACCCCTGCATCACAGAGTTGCACAAAGAACAATTGTTTATAAGCAGAACAATGGAGCCAAATAGACGATTATATTTTCATTGTGAAGAAAGAACATTGTAAAAATAATGCATGATGTACAATTCTGAAAATAGCAGAAGAAATAATCATCAAAACATGGAGAAAGAAGGGGGTAAACACTTGGGTAGAAGAAAGATAAGGATGCATAGAGAAATAACAATTTCATCTCCAATTCTAAATATGACCATTTAATTACAATAGATCCTATTTTCCATAACTCAAGGAGATTATGCAACAATTTCAGCTTCTAAATCACAAAATCTCTCACATATGTGTGCACACATGTGAGTATATTTTGATATACTTCACTTTCAGAGGGTGCAATATTCAATAAATATATGATGAATTTGGAAACACATCAACTGGCAATTGAAAGTTTAAACCAACCATGAGTAACAGACGACCGAAAACTATATTAAAGTTGAAAGACTTACAGCCATCTTTGCCATATTTTGTAGGGGTGATGATTGTAATGCTCTCATCCTCAAGACAACCAATAAAGTTCATACCACTTAATGGCCGTGTCAAGAAAGGCCTCACTCAACAATATACCCCAATATTTACTCTATGTAGTGTATGTTTTAGTTTCAGAAACAACATCAATTTTTTTGCAGTTCAGTTTCAGTTCAGCAATATACCAATAGAGTTCATTTTTTTTGTAGAATTTGGAGACCTTTTGGATAATGTAGCAAACATCACACAAATTCCTTCACTAATTTGACTCTTTACATTAACGAACAACATCCTATTTCTCTTTAAGAAAATGTAAACTTTAGACTAACCTAGCAAATGCACACACAAATTATAGAAAGTGGGTCCTTAAATTTTCAAACCAGTTCATCAAAATAAGCCAATTCCAAGATGTGCTTAGCATCTTTCATGTACTGATACAATAACATAGTTAAGAAAAATCTAAAACCTTTTTGGGAGAGGAAAAAGAAAAACTGAGTAAATTCAGTAGTTGTATCAAACTAATTAAATTATCTACTAAAGAATTTGTGAGAGTTCTTCAAGTTAAGCTGACATGCCTAAGAATTCTTATGCTAGCCATAGCGTGACTAACGGCTAAACATTTGTCAGAGGAAATTGGTCCAATGTTATATATATATATATATATATATATATATATATATATGGAAAGTTAGAAAATCTTTATTGATAGACAGAAATATACAACAATATAGTACGTAGAAATGAAGATTCTATAAAAAGAGGAGAGGGCACAAGCGCCGTCACTCTTTATTAAAGAATCTGCAGCCTACGCCAACTATACACAGCTCAAAAAATCATAACACAAGGCCTAGCCCATATCACGTATCTCCCAATTTGAGAAGACAGCTTCCTCCTCAGAGGACGCTGGTTCCTGGCCCATCATAGCAATTCTGATATCCGCCGAAATTACCTCAAAAATCTCCATTTTTCCCCTGCCTTTACCTTCGAAAATTCTACAATTCCTCTCATGCCAAATGTGACAGACCATCGAAGAGAGAGCAGTTTTGGCTAATCTGCACAGAGCACTTTTACCCCCAAAATTCAACAAGCAAAATTCTCCTATATCAACCAGGGATGTACCAATCTGGAGAGTGACATTTAACTTTAGCAGTGTTCGTTTAAGAATGTAACTAGTGTAGGGACAGGCGAAGAATAAATGGCTTATATCCTCCATAATATCCTCACCACAAAGAACACAGTTAAACGGTGAATTCAAACCCCATCTACTTATAATATCCCTTATCAGTAGCTTACCCCTGAAAGCTCGCAGCAGAGTGAGAGCCCACTTCGGAATATGACCCTGAAACCATACCAACTTATGGAATCGGAACGGCTCACCCCTCAATCTGACCCCTTCACAGGCCTCCTTAAACTTGAAATCACCAGCATCAGAGTAAATAGCCTGTGGGAAGCTACGGCTAGGGGGACTCCCTGTAGAAGGACTTCGGCCAGTAGAGAAGGCCGGCTGACGCAAGCATCCAGCGGAGGGCATTACAGCCTGGGAATTCAACCAGCTCGTGGAGCCATGCCCATGTGTACTGCACGTGGAGCCATGCCTACATGTAATGCACGTGGGACAATGCACTGAAGGGGGGTTCAAATTGCCAGAAGTCGAATGAGATGAGGATTGAAATCCATTTGCAGTATGGGCCACCCAGCGCCAGGTATCAGAGCCCTGCACAAGGACCACTTTAGCTAGGTGATGCCGGATATTTCCAATTGCAGGATCATTCGACCAAGCACCGTGTACCCAGTAATCTCTAACCCTTTTCATAGTGGAATTAGGAGGAACTGCCGCCAGGTTTCTCAAGGGTCCGCAGTCAAGCCAGGAGTCATGCCAGAAAAGGGTAGAGCGTCCGTCTTTCACAACCCGCCTGATAAGCTTACTGGATGCCTCCCTACAATTCAGCATATGTTTCCAGGTGCCAGAATGTGTCAATAAACCCTTTGCCGCATAGAACCCATCCGCCCCTCCATATTTGACTCTCATTTGCTTCGCCCATAAGCTAGTGGAAGTAAGGAACCGCCACGTCAGCCTAATCCCAGATGCCACATTGAGATCCTCCAACAACCGAATACCCACTCCACCTTACGACTTTGGGGAGCAGATATCCCTCCAAGACCAGGCACGTGAGGGACCCATAATGAACCGCCTGCAAAGAGATGATATTTCTCGCACAACCGTGTATGGCATATGGTAGGCATGCATCCAGAACGCCACCATGCCATAAATGACCGACTTAACCAGCTCAATTTGCCCAGCAATAGATAACTTAGATGATGTCCATCCCATAAGCCTCTTCTTGCACTTATCTACCAATCTGCCATACATGGGTGCTTTGGGATATTTGGACGACAAAGGTAGACCAAGGTAAGTAGTAAGAGTGGTGGAAATCTGTATACCTAAGCAATCCGCAAGAATAGACCTGTCCTTGGTGCCCTTACTAAATATTGCCCTACTCTTTTCCCAATTCACCTGCAACCCTGTAAGGTTCTTGAAATCATGAAGCAATGACTTGATGCACCTGAAGGATTTTAGATTAGCTCTACAAAACACAAGCAAGTCATCAGCAAACAGAAGATGAGAAATGCAGCATGACCGTCTCATGGGCTGAAGAGCCCCACTGCCAAGAGCCTTAGCCATAAGAATTGAGAAAGCTTCCATAGCTATAACGAACAGGTAAGGGGAAAGAGGATCCCCCTGCCTAATTCCCCTGTTGCCTTCAAAGTACCCCACTGGAGATCCTCTAACCATCACAGAAAAAGTAGGCGAGGTAATACATTCTCTTATCCACCTTATGAAAATAATAGGAAATCCCATCTGACCCAAAAAGTGTAGAATAAACTCCCGGTTCACAGAATCGAAAGCTTTCCTCAAATCCAGCTTAAGGCAAGCCCTTCCCCCCATAGGGTTGCTGAAGTCTCTAATCTTCTCATGAGCAATAATGGAGCAATCCGATAAAAGCCTCCCTTTAAGGAAGGCCGCCTGGTTAGGCGAGATAAGTTCATGAATTACCACCCTGAGCCTGTTACTTAAGATCTTACTGACAATCTTATATAAAACATTACAGCATCAATAGGCCTATAGTCACTAAGAGAGGAAGCATTAGAATTCTTAGGGACTAGCGTAAGATGGGTGTGATTAACTTGCCTTAGAAGCTTGCCAGATGCAAAGAAGGACTTGATCGCCCGAGTCACATCATCTCCAATCCTGTACCAATAGCGTTGAAAGAAATGGGCATTAAACCCATCTGGCCCAGGAGCCTTATCAGGGTTCATCTGAAATACCACATTCTTGATTTCCTCATCTAAAATTCTTCGGGTCAACCAGGTGGAAGCCTCCTCGATAAGAATACGCTTGGGGGTAATAGGATGGAACGTAGAAGCATAGTGATTTTGGTTATATAACCCCACATAGTAATCAACAGCTTCCTTCTTCAGCACATCAAAAGAGCCAGTCTTACTCCCCTGGGCATCCACCAAATGTGACAAACAGTTGTAGCTTTCTCTTGACTTCATTGCATTATAAAAGAATTTAGAATTGCGATCCCCCAAAGAGATCCAATTCTGCCTACTCTTCTGACGGATCATCTCCTCCTCCAGACTCATAGCACTAGCTAACTCCTTCATCGCAGCCTGCTCCTGAACTTGTAAAGATTCAACAGTGGTCAAAAGCGGATTTTTCCTAATACCTTCCAGTTTGGCTCGGCTCATATTCACCATTTTACTCGCATTATAATTAGCAGCCCATTTGCGCAGTAATGGTCTCAATTTCTTTAGCTTTTCTGCCACACAATACATAGGTGAACCTGCCACATAGCACTCCCAACTCCTGTCCACAATTTCAGAAATCCCAGGACATTTGCTCCAGTAATTAAAGTATTTGAAGGGCTTGGGTTCGGAATGTACCTGAGAATGTAGACTGACAACCATTGGTGAATGGTCACTAGAAATAGGATCCAAGTACTCCATAAACGAATCAGGGAGCCGACTGAGCCAGTCACAATTAATGAAAACTCTATCAAGCCGAGCAGTGATCCTTCCATCGCCCACTCTATTATTACACCAGCTAAACTTGTACCCGGTGCTCTTGAGCTGGAGGAGGTGGCAGGAACTAATACATTCACTGAAGTCAAAAAGCATCTTCTGATCCAACCTCCGTCCCCCAATTTTGTCAGCAGCAGAAAGTACACAGTTAAAATCCCCACAGACCATCCACAATCCTTTATTCAAAGAAGACTCATCACCTTTTAGCGATGCCCATAAATCCTTACGCTCACCCATAGTATTACGGCCATACACTCCAGTAATAGCGCAACCGAGACCACCTGAGTTAGTACATGAAAGAGTGACATGCTGATCAGAAGAAGATACAAGGGAGGCCTTCCAAACCGCTGGGTCCAAAGCCATCACAATCCTGCCACCATGTGCTTTGTCCAAGTTGTCAAAAAAGATCCAGTGTTTAGGCAAAAGAGAGTCATTAATGGCCGCCAAAGACCTAAGCTTCGTCTCCAAAAGAATAATAGCCGATGGCTTAATGGTGGTGAGTCTGTCCCTAAGATCTCGCCGACGAACTGGGTTATTCAAACCCCTTGTATTCCAAATGAAAATCGTCATTAACTAACCGTGTTTTTGGGAACGCACTTCTGAATCCTGGCACTCCGCCTAGCACTAGATTCAGCCGTGCATTCAGATTTTTTCCTCTCCTTCCTGATTTCCTCTGCCTGCGTAAGATTGCTCTCCTCCACTACCCAATCAGGATTGTCAACAGCCAACACACTAGGAATTAGATCCACGTCCTCCCCCAAATGGCATTCAAGAAGTGAAGGTTGTGTAGCACACCTCACCTTATCAGGAGAATCCCTTCCATCCGGGATGGCATCCAAGACCGCAGCCACATTATCATCCGGACGGTGCCCGCCAGCAACAGGGTCCTGGCAAGCGGCAATGCCGCACTCACCCACAGGCGAGCTCTGGGATTCCTCTCCCATACCTACCACAGGCGCTACCACAGGCGTGCTCTGCGACTTCTCTCCCACAGCCGAAGTGCAAAACTTCACATGACCCCCCCTTACATTGGTAGAGTGCACACTGTTGCCTCCTTGTGCCGCAGAGGCCACATTATTCACCACATCCGCGGCGGCCTGAGGCACTCCATTCAACCCCACAACGTTCGGAGTTGTCAAAGCCTCTTCCAAGCTATGCTCCCCCATCACCGCAGCACTTCCATCTCCTTGGATTAAAGGGGGCTCGCCAGGGCCGGGACACTGGCCATCAGTATGTCCAAAACAAACGCACTTACTACACCTCGGTGGCTCCCCTTCAATTTTGACTTCAAGTGTAATAATTTCCCCCCCATCTAACTCCACCTCCACAGACTTCCGTAAGCATGACGAAGCATCCACCTCAACCAGGCACCGCGCATAGGATATCCTCTCTAAGTTTGCCGTGGCCCTATCCAAGCTCATAGGGGTACCAATCACCGAGGCAATTATATTGAGTGTTTCCAAGTTCCACATATATAATGGAAGCCCATGCAGCTGAACCCACACCGGGACCGAAGTGAGAATGTCTCTATCATGACGAAGATTCATGTTCCACTTCTTCAAAACAACCAATCTTCCATCAAAAAGCCAGGGCCCCCCTCTAAGAATCCTTTCACATTCCTCTGACGACTCAAACCTGAAGTAAAAGAACCCATTATCTTTGGAATAGACTTGCACCTTCTTCTTAAGCCTCCAAAGCCTCTCCATCCACGCAACAATTTGACCATAGTATGGGGTGTCGCCTAAAACATAGCCAACCAGAGTGTTCTTCCACATCTCCGCCCCCCGCTCAACCAATGACCCCGATACCCTAGCACGGGTGGAGCCATCCTCCATGGTTATAGGAGGCACTAACAACATTGTGAGTCCCGCCCCATAGGAACGACGTTCCGCGCAAACATCAAGCCACGACCTCTTTACCGCATCAGTATTAACCGTGAGAGGAACCTTAGGCCTAGGGGGAATATAATCAGGTCTCTACGGCTTATTAGCGAACACATATCGTGCATCAATTGAAGCTTTCCCCGCAAGGCCAGCCTTAGCCACCGGGCGATAGCGCCCAAAAGGAGGCTGTCTAAAATCATTGGCTCGCCCCAGATTAAGCCTAGTCCTTCCTTGTACCACACGAGGACGGCCATGCCGGACTTCCACCCAACCATCCTCAGAAGCCCTGCCCCCTCCAACCTCCTCCGCCAAACGCCGACTACCTCCAACAAAATCTCCCCGATCAACCCCCGCAGATCCACCAATCGCAGATCGCCCTCCCGATCTGCCCTGCCTAGGGAACGAAGAACTCCCCGCCCCCGCATCACCAATGCTTCCTCTGGGAAGAATCCACCGTCTCTCCCCCTCGTCAGATATCCTGGAACGCTGACGGATCTCCCCCCGAAGGTAGGAGACGGATCCGCCAAGAACAGCCTGGGCCGTAGAGCTCCCCACTTCTGCAACCCCAACGCCACCGGAGGCCAGAATCCCCCTTCCCTCCGTACGATGATGGATCTCCTCCTTGCCGTGAAGAGAATCTCCGCCGCCGCCCGGATCATCCGGAATCACCCCTCCGCAATTAGCGGGAGTCACCATCCTTTTTTGATATATATATATATATATATATATATATATATATATCAAGTAGTGGTCCAAAATGCACAATCAACCCCCTTCCCACCACTCACCCTTGTCCCAGGAAGAAAAGAAGGAAGTTGCATAAGGACACTTTGCCAAAATTAAGAGACAAAGATTGATCTAGAATTCTGAAGCTCAAAATAGATCCAATTCATTAATATTTATGATCATTACGTAATTAAATATATTATGTATTGCTTGAGGTTTCTATGTGATATATTTAATTCTAATTATTACCTCCGCTTAAAAATTCTCCTCTTTCTGTTGATTCAGCTCTGCCTTTTGCTCCATAGTGTCAGCCTACCCACAAATACCAGAGACAATAAAATAAAAATCTTAAAAGCTTTTAGAAACAAACTGCATGTATTGCAAAATTTTGAGACTGGCCATAAGTAAATGAATTTCAGTAAAGCCCAGTAAGAGGCAGATGCATTGCAAAATTTTGAGAGATTGAACAGGAAAGATTAGGGAGAACATAAAGAAAGTTCGTCCATCAATGCCTCCACAATCAGTTTTTTGGTATTGTTTTGCGAGGAAACAAATTGTATCAAGTTCTCCTTGTTCTGTCGTAACCCAAGCAATCAGAAAGTTCAAGGTTTAGAAGTTCAGCAGTCATACTGAGCTTATTTTACAAAGTCTCTATAACATTTTGAAATAAACCTAATGACGTAAAGAAATAAATCATGTTATACAACCAAGTAATAGGTCTCCACAACACATTATATTCTTCTTTGTTAATTAACTATGGAAATACAGTTAGCATAGAAACAAATCCCAAGGCAACTGTGTTAGTCGAAGTAATTCCCTATTGCAACCATAAATTATGCCTTTTGATTAAAATGAACTCACAATTTTTAAGTGTAAAGGTCAGCGTTCACATGAAGCCAGCTCTCAAAGTAAAAGTTATCAGATAATGACATTCACATAGCATGATTCTCTTACACCAAGATCTTAAAATGTTGATTAAACTATGCTAATACATTCTGATCCTGGCAAACTAGCCTGACCATGCTATTTGCTTCCAGCATGGAAATTGGAATATTAGGGCAAACATCCTATTTCACGCGTCCTTCATGGCAAAAAAACCATCTATAAAAACACTACCTACCGGACTAATCTTAACCAACTCAACCTGGATTACCAAAGGCTAACTTTTACCATTTCTCTTTAGTGGTCCAGTAAATTCCAAGAAAAAATGTTTCAAAATGGCTTATTGATATAACAGATGAGGACGATGTTCATTAAATCAAAGGCTCATAAGGTTGGTAAAATCACAAACAAAATCACTATATGCATAAATAATGAAGTGGGGCAAATCTGTTATTGAGCTATACTAATTAAACAATATAGCGTGCATTTTTGGCATTCGAAAACATTCATTCAAGAAATGATCATTCACACACTGAAGTTAAGGGAGCAAGATATAGTTGGGAACTATGAAATTATATGCAAGAAAATGAAAAAAAATTGAGACTAAAATAACCTGTTGCAAGCAACATATAACAAAAAAATCCTAGATATGAGAACTGACAGAATTTCATGTCACCCGAGCGAAGCGTTCCTCCCTCCTAGCTAACTTCCTCTCCTTGCTTGCCTTACTCTTGGCACCAAATATATGTTTTTAAGCCCCAAGACTTCTCTATGGCAAAGTAATTACCATTTAGGATGATAATTCTTATTTCTATTTCTGCAGCTTCTTACCACAGGATCGCTTGATAAAATGGTAAAGAATCTATCTATTCTCCTATGCATATGGAACGACTGCTGACAGTGGTTTTGTGCATATAATTCAGGTTAAACTATGTGATTTATCAAACAATTAGCCATCATGTGTAGCTTCTAAATATATTAAATCTGTAAGCACCTCAGTTTTTTGTCCAAAGGAGTAACTGCATAATGATATATGCAGTGGGAAAGATGATAATGTTCACCATGCAGATATGATAACCTCATGTTAAATATTGAGCTTCCTCATTTTGATTCAGCCAAATACTCTGCATATTATCTAGTATTCGAATTCAGGGCCTATCGTTCATTTTTATGATCCAGCAACCGTTTATAAATTCTGGGCATTTCATATAACACATCTAAATCTTATGCACGATAACTACTTTGTCAAGGACGCATGTTTTTAGTAGCATTTTTAGAGGATAGCCATGGCTTGTTGCCTTACGCTTAGCTTCAAACTGATCAGACAATGTCTTCTCTCTTGCTTTTTCAACCTTGGACTCGTGAATACTCTCCATAAGCACTCTCTTGTTCTTGAAAACATTCCCTTTCACCTTCATGTACATATCATGATACATGTGCTTTTCAATTTTCTTTGACTCATGATACTTCCGCAACAAACGCCTTAGAACTCGCATCCTCCTGATCTATAAAACCTTGGTGGGATGCCTAGCCTCTCTTGTACTTTTAGACAGAATATCAGTAAAGATACCATATCCAGAATGCCGTCCCTTCCTCTTGGCCTCCATTGCCCGAGAAAATAGAAAAGAAAAATAGAAAATGTAAAGGAAAGTAACCTTTTCCAAACCCCATTCCGAATGCGTGACTACAAATATTTAGGACAGTAAATGTTTGACTACAAACCTTCGAAAGATTTGAAATTGCCAAAATATTTGTTTGCCTGACATTACAAAAGACAGAATATATTACAAAATAGGGTTGCAATAAAAGTTACAGGAATGCGTTAATATTTTTCCTGCCATTAAAAGTTTTGTCTACAAACCTTTTCCAAACCCCATTCAGAATCAATTAAAACCACCAAAGACAGAATTTTGCTTGCCTCCGAATCCAAAAAAGTTGTAATTTTTCATCACCCAAGGATTGGAGAAAGGAAAACCGTTAGCGGTATGGCCAAAAAAGTTAAATGCAGGACAATTTCAATATTGTATGTTAAATGCTCATTTCTCATGCTACCAACAAATGAATATGATTCACATTTCTCAGTCATTAGAAATAAAAAACTTACCAAACATATTTAGGACCATGCACATGGTGATATTGGCCTTCGAATTCCATTTGGATCGGCTACAACCTTCACAAAATAACAAACCAGTGTCAGAAGTTTCAGGTCTAATCCTTCAGAACTATAATTTCTTTCAGAAAGAACAAATGAGGAATGAACAGAAAGAACATTTAATCAAAATGAACATTGATTAGACCTGAAAAGTATTTGGATTTTTTTCAGGCCCATCGCAGGACCCATTAAATTTCTTTTGAAATAACATTGGATTAGACCTAAAAGAACTTTAATTTCTTTTGAAAGAACATTGGATTAGACCTAAAAGAATTTTAATTTCTTTTGAAAGAACATTGGATTAGACCTTGAAGAAATAATGCAATTAGAAAATCACAGGACTTCCTTTCAAGCCCCATTTAATCAAAATTTCATCTAAAACTTTTGACACTAAATCACAAGATTTCATTTCATAAAAATTAATGTTCTTCTTTTCAGGACTTCCTTTCAGAAATAACAAACCAGTTTCTTCCTTTCAGGACTATCCTGCTTCGTTTTAGAACTTCCCCTTGGGCTATGTTTAGGGATGCTTCCATAATGACTGCATAATGACTGCATAATGGGGATTAGTGACTGCATAATGACTGGTAGAAAATTACATAATGACTGCATAATGATCATTTCCCCTTGGGCTATGCTTCCATATTGTAGCACATCAATAGTAGAAAATTACATATTGACTGCATAATGATCAACAACGAAAAAAACAGCCTACAAATTGCAGAAAGAAAATAGCAGGAGCTATGCCAAAGAATAATAAATGATTTCAGCAAGAAGATTTTATAGATATATTTACAAAGTTCATTCCCATAACCTTCATCTGTATTGCCTATGTCTATCCTAACACATTAGCTGTCCATCATCTTACCTTCAATTATGTGCATGTCATAATTTACTGTCAGTTCGCAGATAATTTCCCTTGAGCTATATTGCCCATATTGCCCATATTACAAAACCTGCATGAGTAGTCAAACATTTAGCTTTAGCATGGAGTTAGCAGAATATTGCAACAAAGTTACTGTCAAACATCTATATTTCCCAAAAAAAATTAAAAGAGAGCTTGAATATTGCACATTAGCATGTCGTTAGAGTCCCAAAAAAATTAAAACTTCACTCTTAAGAGTGTAAAATGACAACGAATTAACTTACCCTAATCAATTGAAAAATAAAATTACATATTTAGGGCCAATGTTCATGATTGCTCCAGAACTTCTGCACCCCATTCTTCACATCCTGCTGGCTCCCCATTCTTCACATCATCCCAAATACTTGAAGTAAGTTTCCTTTTGTTAAGGGTTAACAAACATCCCAAAATTTTGAATCAGTCTTCTTTGCTCAAAACGCAACCAGAAACATCCCAAAATTTTCAAAGGGCTGATCCAATCATACATGTATGAAGATAAAAATGTAAGAGTTAGTTTCTTTACCCTTAAACTTGTTCAAAAAAACCAAAAATTAATAATCCTCTACCGTCTCTAGCGTAAGGTTTTCTTGATTCTTGACAAATTCATCGGAATTTTTCTGTTCAAGAAGCAAAGAACAGAAAGGAATAAATCTATCTTTTGTACGCTTAACCATCAAGAATCAATAACAACAAAGGAGCAAATACTTAACCATCCAGTTAAAATATACTCAACGTGATGCCAGGCGGCCTGTACCAAATCCTCTGCCTTCTTCTTGGACACCAAGCAAATCTTCAGTGCCTTCCTCTTCTTCTTATGGCTGCAGATGATGAGATCTTAAAACCCTAGACAAAACTTGTAGATGATGAGATCGTCCTCTTCTTCTTACCTTCGTCTTCCTCCTCTTCTTCTGGTTCACCGAATGATTCTCATTTTCTTGCGAGGATTTTGGGGGCAGGGAGGCAGAGAAGGGGAGAGAGAGGGAGAGATTTCTCTCCACCAAAGTTTGGGGCAGCCAAAGACGGGAACGAAGTGGGAGAGAGGGAAGAGACGATGGGAGCTTGCGATGTGGGCTGCAGTTTTTTGCAGTGGGGAGAGAGAGAGCCCACTTTTCTTCCCCAAATTTTAATTCCCCCCCCCCAAAATTTGGTTTCAAACTTAAAATTTCAAACTCAATTTCTCCTTACTTATCCAATTTCTCTTATCTTATCCAATTTTTCTTATCTTATCCAATTTCTCAACTCTTATCCAAAAACTCTTATCCAATAACCCATGATAACATCCCTGTTTTATTTTATATATATATATATATATATATATATATATATATATATATATATATATATATATATATATATATATATGGGTACAAAAATTAATCATACAAGCATGGTTCCCAAGCAATGAAGTGCAATATGAGTGAGTTAGCAAGGTGGAAATCAAATGAAGACTGAGTTTGATTTATATATATATAGTCGCATGAGAATATGTCATTCCTAATATACGATTCTATATGTGTGTTCATACCATGCCTAGAAACAATCTTAGGAATCCAAAAGATAGTGATTTGGGATTCTTAAGAAGAGGTTGTAGAGGCATAAGTAGGAAGTTGGGATGCACGCTTGTGAAGTGGAACATAAATATTAGCGTGTCCCGTGTGTGAAACATGCAAATGAGCATTAATTCTAACATGAAAATTTTTAAGCCACATGTTATAAATAATCCTCGAATAAACATATGAGTAAGGATTATGAATATGCAATGCACATCAATCAAGAATTCGACACACGTGAAATACATAGACATGAATGACATATAAGACACACAATATGCAAACATAGGATATGCATGAGATAGTCTCAAACAGAAAAATGACATCCACATGCATCCAACACACATGGATACCAAATGTAAGAATATACTTACAACATTAAGCTCCCCCTACTTTGGTGCATCACTTAAGCACCATCAACTCCATTTGAATGAAAATCTTTGCAAATCAAAGAGTTGGTAGGGTTGGTATCCCAATGTGGATTGAACCTAGAAAACATAATTTTGGTATCCAAAAACCTTTTTGGATCCTATGGGTTAGGCAACAAATTTAAAATATTAAATTCAAATAATTGTAACACATATCCTAATGTAATCATACACAATATTAATGAAACATGTAATCATATTACTAAATAAATATATAACCATATACATGCATGTACCAAATGTACCAAAAGTAAATAGGTATATATATTATAATCCAAACGCATGACATGTATCACATGCAACAAAATATGAATATGAGCCAACGCATGTGTTGCAAAAAGAAATATTAAATATTCTAGACATGAAAATCATAAACACAATGATTTACTAATAAACATGCAATGGAAATCAAATTCAATATGAATTTACGTTTCTAACAAACATGAGCATCTAAGACCAATATGCAAACTAAAGAATAAACCAATTCTAAACACAAATGCTTTAGTACCCATAAAATGAATATAAACTTATGGTACCAAGCAAAGAAGGGTCAACGGAAACTAACCCTTTGGAAACCAAGTCCAAGAGGACCGTGATTTCCCAACATAATCATCATTCATAATAATATCATTAATATAAGATTGCATATACATATCCTTAGCATGATTGCTAGTGTTCTTCGGACCCCAAATAGTGTATGATTTGGGTATCCTCTTCCTAGTGGTTGCATGCACAAAAGGTTGATCTCTATGTGATGCATGTGGCCTAGGAACATGAGATCTAGCAAGAGCATGAGGAACATTGTGTTGTGCTAAAGCATGATGATGGGCAGATGGTCCATGATGTGGTGTTGCATACATATGTGGATGAATATGAGGTGTGTATGCATGAGGATGATCATGAGAATAAGCATGCATATGTGGATGTGATGTGTGATCATAAGTATGTGTAGGTACATGAGCATGAGTACGTGCATGAGAGTGTCTCAAATGAGTGTTTGCACGTGCTCGTGGGTGTGGAACATAAAAACCATCATTCGTGTGAACATGTGGAGTAGGAGGTGTGTTCCTACGTGGCATAGTATTGGTGTACATAAATGCATGACCCTTCTTTGGAGGTCCACCCAAAGTGGGTTTCTTTCCAAAGGAGGGAGGAATAGGAGTGGTGGTTTCCTTAGTAGTAGAACGACCCAAGTTGTTATAGACACCACTCGTGGATGCACCGGAGGATGGCCTCACAAAATCTATAGTTACTTCACTATAGGAGGTGCGTGCATTGGATGCACTTGCCTTAGAATAACCAAGGCCAACACAATGGTTTGTCGGTAGTTGATTCTTTAGCAAATCATCCAAATTGTCCTTTCCCTTGTTGAATCTCTCAACAATGGAGGACATGAGCTCATATTTCTTTCTTCAAAATTGAAGAAATAGTGGCATCCAAGGTGGATGCACGTGTGGTGAGCTCGTGCACTTGGGATTTGAGATCCTCATTCTCAATGCCCAAGCAAGTGTTTGGAGATTGAAGATTTTCAATCTCAAGATCGTTACTATCCACAATAGAAACACGATCAAGTTGAGATTTAAGGGACTCCACCTCATTTTTCAACATGCCATTTTGAGTAAGCAAACTTGCTTTCTCAATAGCGAGTGTCTCAACAATGGTGTCATTGTTAGATGTGCTACATGAAGATGTGTTAGAGAGACTAGCAATCTTATTCTTAGCATCACAATATTGATGCATAAGCTTTTGATATTTATCAAATAATTGCTTAAGTTCAATTTTAAGATCTTCTATTGTTACCTCTTCATTGTCGCTATCACTTTCACTTGAATCGCTTGATTCATCACTAGAGTCGTTCTCTCGTGCCATCAAACCCATGAATGAATCTCTTTCATCATTGGATGAAAAACACTCCGAGGTGGACTCTTCTTGCTCCGCTAGTATGTGCCATATTTGATATGTCGTTGTTGCCTTGGACACACGCATAAGAATATCATAAGTTAAAAAATCAAGCAAGATATTCATTACCTCTTCATGTTTCTTCACCAAATCTTTTTGCTCATTTGTCCACTTATGTACGGAAGTGGTAGGTGCGCAAAAGGGCTTCTCCACAAGCTTCCAATAATCCTCATCGATGGATTGAATATAGGCCTTCATCTTCACACACCAAATTTGATAATTGGGCCCAAGGAGATATGGTGGAAAAGGGCATCGTGTGTTGTTGTTGTTGGTTGACATAGATATTACCTCGCTCTGATACCAAATGTAGTGACCCTGTGCTATGAGGAATAAACACTAGGGGTGAATAGTGTTTTATAGAATTATAAGGAATTTACGCCAAATAAAACCCTAATTAACCAACAAATGTGGAATAAGATAAGTGATCAACAACACAAACAATAATACAATGCTAACATGCAATCTACCCTGGTTCGGTGCCACCCAAGTCTCCCCGACTTGTTACCGGTGCCCTACTCCAGCAACACCCGGATCCCCTCCGGATACTCTAGTAAAACCACTAGAGCTCTCCTTTAGCCCACTTGCAGAAACCCCACAAGTGCAATCGACCAACAATCGATGTCCGTGTATCCCACAACCCGGGAACACGCAAAGTCCTTAATCCCACAACCGGGGACTAAGCACACTCTAACAAACCGAGAGCAAAACGAAATCTTGACTCCCACAACTTGGATCAAGCCAATCCTCTCACCACCGTGAGTATACAACAAATATGAAGTATAAAGAATGAAATGTAAAAATTCTTACCACAAAATCCTATGCCTTGAGAAATACTTACCAAATTAGGGCAAGAATGGATTTTGAGGAAGATGAGATCACCAAACCCTAGCTCCACCGAGATGAGCAGCAATAGATGGCTAGGGAGAAGTTGGTGACTTGGATTCAAGCTCTTAGCTTGAGAAGCTCACAAGAAATGAGAATCTCTTGAGGAATTAGGCTCAAAGAGTGAGAGAGAGATTCTTGTGAGATGAGAGAGCTTGGAAATGGAGCTGAATGGCTCTTCTCAAAGATGTGAAAATGTCTCTAATTTCAGCCTTGGATCCCTGGTTTGAAGCACTCAAACTTATATAGGGAAGAGAGAAAACAATGACAAAAATCGTGGCATTAAATGCCCCAACGGCTCTATTCTGAAGCAGCTTAATCGGTCTAAGAAGGATCACTGACCAATTAGTTTTGCAACTAGTCGGTCGGTGAACCTTCTTGGACCGACTAGAAGGAAGACATCGGAGATAGTGAATTCAAAAGATATAAGAACTAAACATCAACCGACTAGTTTGACAACTAGTCGGTCGGTGAGCCTTCTTGGACCGACTAATTAGTCGATAGTGAAATCAAGGATATGAAGAACTAGTCGGTCTAAGAAGAAACATCAACCGACTAGTTTGACAACTAGTCGGTCGGTGAGCCTTCTTGGACCGACTAATTAGTCGATAATGAAATCAAGGATATGAAGAACTAGTCAGTCTAAGAAGAAACATCAACCGACTAGTTTGACAACTAATCGGTCGGTGAACCTTCTTGGACCGACTAATTAGTCAATAGTAAAGAAGTCAAATTTCACTAGGAGAACTAATCGGTCTGAGAAGAGACACCAACCGACTAGATCGTTATTTAGTCGGTCGGTGAACCTTCTTAGACCGACTAAAAGGTTAACAAATAGGCTGAAAGAGATTAGGATAACTAGTCGGTCTGAGAAGGATTTCCAACCGACTAGATCGTCATCTAGTCAGTCGATGAACCTTCTTGGACCGACTAATTGACCAACAGTGAATGGGCTGAATCAAGCAAGGATATCAAGTCCATTCAAGAAGAATTTTCAACCGACTAGATCGTCATCTAGTCGGTTGGTTCTTCTACTTGAACCAACTATGATGCATACGAAGCCAAGAAATGAAGCGATAAGCTACGAAAAAGTTTCTAATGGCTTCTAAGGCAATCCTAGAGATACGATATGAAAGTTATGAAGATTTCTAGGCAAGTACTACTCAAGGCTTAACATTCTACTAAACCGAAGCTAGAAGACAATAAAAGTAAACACGACAAACCGTCTTCAAAGCTTCAACATGAAGAATCCGAATCCCTTGACTTCATGAATACTACTTGAGCTTCAACGAAGCTCTAGGCACAACGATCACACGTTCTGAGGAAGTCTTGGGACGTCACTTGAGATGAACAAAGTACTTTGGCGACGATCTCCATAAATCTTCATGGTCTTGAGTCTTTTAGTTGAATGACTTGAATATCTCCAACGTCATAGTCTTCGAAGCTTTTGACTCATCCATTCCTTTCTTCTCTTTGGATTGAATCTCCATGAATTTGTTGATGCCATTGGCTTGAGGTTTGAGGTAGCCTTTGAGTTCTTCAAGCCAATGCTTCACCTTTGTTGATCTACCAAGTCCTCCACTTGAATCAACACGTGTAGTCACTTTTGATCTTCTTGAATCTAATTGGTGACTTTTTAGCTAACTGCAATCACAAGAGTTAGTCACAATGATTTGTGTTTGATCATCATCAAAAATAAGGTGGAGAGTCCAATACTCAACATGAATGTCTTATCAGCCTTATTGCGTTTCCTTGCCTGATCAGCAAGGAAAGGAGTGAGGGACATGTCATGTTTCAACTGCCAAATTTGTTTTTAGGCCCCTTTGCAGTTTGCTATTAGATATGGACGACATGAATACACCCATGAGGGGATGTATGAGGGTATACGGACCTCAGATGTCGCGTGCACGAAGGCGTGCACGAAGGGAACCTTTTCTCGTGTGAAAAGGACCACTCGATAAGTGGAAAAAGCCACTCGATAAGTGGAAAAAGTCACTTTATAAGTGCATAAAGGCACTTGATAAGTGAATGAAGAAGAGGATAAATGAATGTGCTAATATAGGCTAATAAGCTTATAATTGGTTATTTCCTACAATAACCACCCCTAAAGCCTATAAATAGGACCCAAGGGTAAGGCATTCATTCCACACTTTCCATGCCATAAGTTTGCATAAGGCATCTTATGTTCTTCTTCTCCCTTCCATTAAAATCCTCTTCTAGTTAGAGATTTAGGCGGTGAAACTCTGCTTCGATCCTCCGTGACGAAGTATCGACCGTTGTGGCGAATCCGAGGGCGAAGTTCCGAGATTACGGTGCCGCGTATGCAAGCGTAAGTCTCGACTTTATTATTCGATCCTAACATCCTTGTTTTGACAGGATCCTACATTTGCAGCTTAGTCCTTTTACTAGGACTAGAAACCAAACCTTCCCCATCATCATCCCGTCATCCCGACTTCCTCGACGACCCACTTCCCCCCATATGGTCATTACCACTTTGTGACCCAGTCTTGTTGAATGCACTTTGTGGTGACGGTCTAATACATGGATTAAACCCCCTTGGAGCAGTTGCATATAGCCTGGGGTTGGTTGCAAATGCATTGGTATCCCATACGGCTGGAATTGTTGAAAAGGCATGCCAAGCACTCCACCTTGGAAGGACGTCGAAGGATAAGGCAACTCAAGGTTCCTACGGGACATCGGCCACCCAAGCAATGTATCATTACCATGGCCTTCAGCAAAGCACATGTTCCCATAAGTCTGGCCATATAAGGGGGGCATAGGCTCACTCTCATGTCCGGGCTGCGAAGAGGACCCTGCCATGCCTACAACATGAAAGAGTTAAAAGTGCAATTTCAAATTTGTGTCATCCTATAGTGACTAACATTTATTGCATCAATATCAAATACCATTATATCAAAAGTTGTGTAAATCAAACATGATACATATGACATAATCCAAGTACAATCACCCAAGGTGTACTAAATATTAAAATTCATAAGGAATCTTCATGCATCCACACACAACAAAATTAAAAGCTTCCATCACATGCCATGTTCAACTGTGCTACCATTGTTATGTACGTTACAATAGTCGACCCACATGTCCCATGCGATTTGATCCCTTCGCAGTTTCCATTGGTCCCTTTGTTGGGTTTGTTCCCGTATGGGCAAATGTTGCGAAAGATCCATAATCTCGTCTTCATGATCATCGATAGCATCATCGTCATCCTCAACCACATCCACATCCTCATTTAGCTGGGGGTCATGTGGATCAGCTACTTGGATATAATTATGAAATATAGTGCAAACTAGGACGTTATCGACCTGACTTGGGAATGGATAGTGGGGCTTTGTCGTCAATATCTTAAACTTATTCTTAAGTATTCCAAAGGTCGACTCTATCTTTGTTCGTAATGAAGAATGACTACGGTTGAATAACTCTTTGTGATTTCTAGGAACACGGTCAGTATGGTCCTTTAGGTGGTGTCGAACGCCCTGTAGGGCGATATGAACACTGCCATGGTAGTATATCCAGCATCGCATAGGTAATATTTACCTACATACAGAAACATATTTTCATTATATACTCCTTAGAATCCATAAATTTTAATTTATATTATTTAGTTAACATTGTGCATATTACCTTCATACACTCGAAGACCGTAGGGGGGGGGGGTAAAGACAACGCATCTTTAAGGACAGTAAAATCATTTCCCGATCCTTTCCACCATGCCATTACGTATGTGAATCTTTTATTTGGCGTTACAGCTGCGAGGACATTTTGCGTCACCCATTTACTGCCTCTAAATTGGGGAACTAGATTGGTTGGTAACATGGCATCAATATGTGTCCCATCAATGAGACCAACACAATCCTACAAGACCAAACAACGGTGAAAATAATAAATACACCTTCAATCAATATTTCTAATATGGGGTTACTACTCAAGAATACAAGCTTACCTTGAAATATGGATACCAACTAGGATCAGGCCGCGTCTCATTAGGAGCTTGCTTCATGAACGTATCACGCAAGTTGCCAACTGCTGCATTACTATGTTAAAGTACCTGTTAATTGTAGAACCGGACCGGATAAAGTCAACTTGCATGACTCTGTTCTTTGACTTGTGCCCTACGATATGAAGAAACATGGCCAGCTGCTCCTCTACTGACACATGAATAGTGTCGTTGAGAAGTCCCCTTTGTCTCATTATATTTGCCAGATTTATGAATGCATGGCTCCGCATTCTTAAGTAGTGTAAACAACTACTTTCACTCCCATCAAGAATTCTCTTCATGTGGGAGTTTCTATGATGCTCAAGCAATTCGGATGGCTCTCTAGGTAATCGGTTTGACCTGCCCTCATTGTATAGTATGAGGTTTATGAAGATTAAAACGATCGTCAACGCGATAGCTTCACATGTTGCACAGCCCAAATGTTCTCCATCGTGATCCATCTAAACCGTATTTGTAACAAACATAATACCATGCATAAAGTGATAAATACTTCTAAAATTATATAAATATTAGAGCATTTAAAATAGATAACAAGCTATCACATTTGGTATATGGCACTACGTACTCAAACATCTCCCGATCCAAGTATATAATATTATGAACTGTAAAAAAATATTAAAAGGTATAACAACATAAAAATGGTTGTATCTTCACACTCAACACCAAGTACACTGATGAAAAATATATAAATAGCCCTTAGGTAATAATTTTATCATTTTCCATATTGTTGGCACGACAGTTGCTCCTTCATCAACACATTTACTTATAAGAATTTCTTTTTAATTCTTCCCCATCCTATAAACCAAAGGTTTGAAACCTCAATGTGCTTATTGAAAATGATTTTCAAATCTTACACCATCAATCTTATATCCTCGTATGCATAATCACAATGATCATCAATATGTTGACTGAAGGAACCTTCCAGCCTGTCTATATTCTACAAATACGGAAATCATACGTCCTGCAATTATTACGTGTCATCATTGGGCTAAAAAGGAAACTTTTTATCATTCATTTCAGATGTTACAAACATTCAGCATATAAGAAAATTACATTTCATTGCATGATAAAGCAACCATTAATGCCATTCCATGCCATGCATGACTCATCATCATATTGCCCTCAGGATAAACCGACATCATGTTAACATTGTTGGTTTTCTTGAATACTATCAAGCGTACCTTAACAATGAACCCTCATTTTCCTTACGTATGTAGCATCATTGGGCAATATTATTTCTGTACCCGACTGCCTCTAAAGGTTTCAGCTTGCATGAAATGGTGTTTAGTGCTAAATCATGCAATGAAAATATTATCAGCCGTTAAACCACATTTTTCAGCCCACTATTGTCAAAAACAAACACCCAGCTTCACAAATTTTGCAATTTCAGCGAACAAATTTTTCCCTTTCAGTGTGATGCTACATGTTTATGCTCCATCACCCATACACCATAGGTAAATAATATCAGAAATTATACCTCCCAGAAGATGGTTGCAGAAATTTTTCAGTTTTAAACTCCCCTCGTCGACATGAAGCTGATGTGGGCTCTCTCTACGATCCGCGTAACAGTGGATCAAATTTGGCAACCCACAACGGCTCCAGCAACCGTACACATCATGGAGGAGAAAGAAAGTTTGGATTTTTCGCAAAGAGTTCACACGATTTGCCAAAATATTACACAATGAACACGAAAAACCCAATATTTACCTTAATATCAGCTCCAAACCCCCTATCCAAGCTCGGATCTTTCCCTTCAAGCTGCATTGGGCACTCTCGAAGATCCCTCAGACGTGGATCTCTTCGGTAACCCAAAAAAGGCGAGAGCTTGCAGATGTAGGGACGACGCAGATGAATTTTTTTCAGGGTTTTCGGAAGAAGCAAACGCAACAGCGAAGATGAAGATGGAGCAAAGGCAGCAGCCGGGCAAGGAGCGAGAGGTGATCACACACAAGAGGGTCCCACACGAGGAAGGATTCTCGTGTAATCGCCGAAAATTGCGGAAGAAATAAAGAGGGAATCGGATTCCGTCTGACGCCCTCCAGCGCGGATGCCTCCCCCATTTCCCCCAAATCGCAAAAGAATAGACGCATTGAAAATAGATGAGGATTCCGCGGCTACAGTAGATGAATAGTGCAAAAACCCAAGAATCTCGTCCACATTTTGGCAAAAGAACAGGGCCTAAACAAAATTATGTCTTGGGAAATCAAACCGCCCACTTTTATATATTGGGAGAACAAACCGCACCTCTCAAAACAAACTCCACATGACTCAAAAAAATGTGAATTTTAAAAACAATTGGGGTGGGGGGGGACAAACACTTTTCTCAAAACAAATTTTAGGGGGAAGTTTAAACCACTCACTTTTCTGGGGACACTAAAAAAATTCTCACGCATCCAAAGTTCGTCGATGCACTGGGATGTTAGCATAGAGATGCTTTATTTCGATTTCTACGAGGAGCTGCTAGGTCCTTACGCTACATCAAAATTCTTCAACACTGCACAAAACTAAGATCAAAGCTGAGGAGTATCAAAACTAAGATCAAAAAGGCTTCGGCAACAGGCACTAGCCCTTGAATCGGACCTGAAGAAGTTGTAGTCCGTCGTTGATTCAGCGATTAGAAGAGGCACCATCAATCTGAATGGAACGAAGAAAAAAGGCTTCGTCAACAGGCACTTGCCCTTGAATCGGACCTGATGAAGTTGTAGTCCGCCGTTGATTCAGCGATCAGAAGAGGCGCCATCTATTTAAAGAACGCTAAAAAGGTTCGATTTTTAATGGAGATCTCAATGAGGAAAATGATTTACTTGATCTCCTTTTCCAATTAAATCTCCAAGTTTTGAATTTACATGTTCAGAAACGGGTTTTCACTAATTCTTTTTGGGTTTAACAGCCATGTACCTGGGAATTGATAATTTGATACGAAATTGAAAGTAATACATTTTTTGATATATGTTGGGATTGATTTTTTTGATACGAAGTAGAAAGTAATACATTTTTTTAATTATTTACAAAAATTCTGGGATTGTATTCTCCCATAGAACATAATCATACATGCTGGTGAAGCATCTCTCTGCAATCCATCATCCCTCTAAAAAAACTGAAACAAGAAAAGGAGCATCAAGTTCGTAAATCTACACATCAATTGCCTTGAAACGTGGAGTCTCATGATTCTAAAGAAGTTATTTAAGAGGACTGATGTTATTGTTGGCAATGTATCTGTGAAACTCTGTGTGCGCGCGCATGTGCATGCTGAAAATATTCGATGCAACATTTGTTTTAAGGAAGTGGTATCAGATCATTCGTTAGGTATATTGTATGTTGCTTTTGTTGCAAGGGCTTAATTAATATTAAAATAGGTGACATGGCCAGTGTTTATTACACAATCAGTTCTGTGGTAATTTTAGAATACCTTGATGAGGATGCAATGCATTAATTGGAGCAAGAAAAAAGCTCTCAGGATTTGTTTGGGCCAATTCGGCCAGAATTATCTGCGGTTTATTTGAAATAAAATTTGCATTTTCGCCAATTGCAAACTGCTCTGCACATCAATGGACATGCCAACACATGCATGATACAACAGATTTGATATCTTTGATAAAAAGAATGAAAGTGAATTTTGGTATCTTTAGTCACTCGGCAATGCATGTATGAAAAGTCTAACAATTTAAGTAATATTATTTTCTTTCATTTTTCTCTTCTGTGAATTTGGATATTTTAATGACTTCTGCTTTGGACTAATAGAAAATTTCAAGTTAAATGGTGTTTATCAGCTGTTTAGTTAGAAGAAATGGGTGGTCGATCTTATTTGTTGGATTGTTAACCTTTTTCACTTTGATCAAGTTTGTATAAGGTTAACATCCAATTAAGATAATCGTTGTGATCATATACTCTAAAATTGGATTCAAGAACGGTTACCATATCACCTTTGCCGTATGATGTTAATATCGAAGATGGGGAGTCTATTTTATTCAATATGTGCATGTATTTGACTCTGAAAACATTAATATTTATCATATTGGATATATTGTTGATAAGAAATTTGGATTTCTTCCTACATGCACTAAACATTATATTTATTTTTCATGTAGGTTGTAGCTTCAATTGTTGCAGCCGAGGAGAGATATTGCTGCCATAAGAAAGGTCGTTTTTAATCCCCTAAAATTTGATCTGTCTTATACTTCATACCACCGTGCACATCCCTTCTAAATTATGCACAACAAAATTCGATTAATTTTTGCAAATAGACAATGCTTCTTTGATTGGGTTTAAAAGTTAACTGGGTCTATAGTTCATTTTGGATTTGCCAGTCATTTTATGCCTCAATTATGAATTTGGTTCCTTATACCACGTTTTTTCAACAAAGGAAATTATATCAATCTATGGCATGCATGATTATGGTGGGAATCTCTATGTTAGTTCTTATAAACAATCTGTTTGGGGGGGATGTTTCTGTCTGCTAGATTATTTTGTCCTGCTTTTGGTGTTGTTATTTGCATTACCTTAGTATTTTTTGCATTCTCTTTATGGTATTTGCCACTCTTATTACCGAGAAGATTAAATTGCTATGCACACTAATAACACATCATTCAAAACATTTGAGGGGGGTTGTGGGAGTTGCATTCAAAAAAAAGCCCCCACCAATTTGGGGGGAAACTCAAAACACTCTCCATTTTTTCACGTTGTTTTATTGTTGAAATCCCTTTTTAGGTGTCATGCCATATGTGAAAGTTATTGTATCTCTGTTTTGGTGATATGTGAAAAGTGTCTTGACAACAAAAAGTGTCTTTCCATATGCGAAAAAAATTATTTCTCTTTTTTGGTGATCTGCAAACCAAAACATCTCTATTATTTGAGTTTTTTCAGTCGTCAGCATCAAAATACAGTTTTTGTTATCAAATTTTTTTTGCTTTTTTAGTTGTCTGTTTATTTTGTTGTTTATTGCATTTGAGTTTAATCCTCTTCGACACAAAAGTTTGGTTGATTTCTTTTGTCATTTTTTTTCAAGTAGCCATTTGACAGCATTCCCTCAACATCAAAAGTCAGGTAGCCATTAAACTTGGTGTTATTCTTGATTTTATTTCTTTGATCTTCCTCTATTTATTCTGTTCCAAGTTTTGGTGTTATATTTTTTTTCACATGGTTTATTGTTTTGGTGATTCGGATACTTGTTTTAGTGTTGAAATAGTTGTATTGGTTTCCCTTATTATTTTATTGAAAGTGTCAGCAAGAAATTATATCCTGTTGTGAAGGGAAAAGTAGGGAAATATGTGTAGAAGGTTAAGAGCCCCCTACCCTTGTATTTATAGCTTTCAATAGTGGGTTGGATACCCAATTGGCCCAATGGGCCTATTCATAACACTTCCCCTTATCCAATCAACATTGAATAAGAGGTGGATTCTTCAGGATCCGAGTTAGGATAACTGCCTTGTTAAATAAAGAACAGTTAATCCATAACTTCCCCTGTTTTGGGGATGTGTCTAGGGGTGGATACTTCAGGATCCAGAGTCAACGAGGTTGCCTCGTCAAAACCTTGATTACGGAAAACCCTGTGGGAAAAAACATGTAGCCAAGGGAAAAGAGTACAACTCTGCGGTTGACTCCCCCTCATCTGACCAAGCTTCAGGCTTGCAGATTTCCTATGAATCTATACAACAGTTTTCTATGTATCTATGAGTTCATAGTCCTCTCATCCTGACCCAGTTTACATTTACTCACTCTCCTCATCCCAATCCCATATACAAGTTTCTCAAAGATACTAGTATGCAGGGATTTGGTAAGCAAATCCGCCAAGTTATTACATGATTGGATCTTCTGTACCTCAATCTGCTTTTGCTTCTGAAGGTCGTGCGTCCAGAAGAACTTGGGGCAGATATGCTTTGTCTTGTCGCCTTTTATGTAGCCGTCCTGTAGCTGGGCTATACATGTTGCATTGTCTTCATGAAGTGGAGTAGGCGCAAGAACGCCGGTCATCAGGCCGGTGGAGGTGAGGATGTGTTGGATCACAGAACGTAGCCAGAAACTTTCCTTGCTTGCTTCGAAGATAGCTAGGAGCTCTGAGTGAGTGGATGAGACGGTCGGCATGGTCTGCTTCACAGATCTCCAGGATATGGCTGTGCAGCCATAAGTGAACATGTATCCTGTCTGAGACTTCTCTGTATGAGGATCAGACCTGTATCCTGCATCAGCATAACCAACTAAACCAGTTGATGCCCCTTTTCTGTAGAATAGACCTAAGTCTATGGACCCTTGGAGGTAGCACAGAAGATGCTTTACTCCGGCCCAGTGCCGCTGTGTAGGTGCAGCACTATATCTGGCTAGTAAGTTGATTGCAAATGCTATGTCAGGGCGAGTGCAGTTAGCCTGGTAAAGGAGTGCACCAATAGCACTTAGATAAGGCACTTCAGGGCCTAGTGCTTCCTCCCCCTCTTCCAGCGGCCGGAAGGGGTCTTTATGTACATCCAATGATCTGACGACCATTGGAGTGTTGAGGGGGTGGCACTTATCCATCTGAAACTTTTTCAATAAGTTCGATGTGTAAGTTGACTGATGTAACAGGATCCCATCGTTAAGATGCTCTATTTGAAGGCCTAAACAGAATTTTGACTTTCCGAGGTCTTTCATCTCGAAGGTTTCTGTCAAGCTTCTAGAAATCTCTGCGATCTCTTCAGGAGATCCGATGAGGTTCAAGTCGTCCACATAGACGGCTATGATTACAAATCCTGTTGCCTTTGCTCTTATAAAGATGCAAGGACAGACTGGGTCGTTTGTGAATCCTTGTTTTGCAAGGAAATCGCTCAGTCTGTTATACCACATCCTTCCAGATTGTTTTAGACCATATAATGATCTTTGCAGTTTCACTGAGTAGATGTCACATTCTCTCTCTTTTAGTGATGTAGGCAAAGAATAACCGTCAGGCAATCTCATATAGATGTCTCGGTCTAGGTTGCCATATAGGTATGCAGTAACCACGTCTATGAGCTGCATATCTAAACCCTCTGGGGCTGTTAAGCCAATGAGGAATCGGAAGGTGATCACGTCCATGACCGGGGAGTATATGGCTTCAAAATCCACCCCTGGACGTTGGGTAAAATCCTGTGCTACAAGCCTTGCTTTGTAGCGAACGATCTCATTCTGTTCATTTCGTTTTCTAACAAATACCCATTTATAACCCACAGGTTTTACACCTTTTGGTGTCTGGACTATGGGTCCGAAGACCTTGCGTTTGGTGAGTGAATCCAACTCCACTCCTATTGTCGCTTTCCACTTTGGCCAATCATCTCTGCTTTGACATTCTGTCAGAGAGCATGGTTCAATATCATCGTCGCAGTACGCGACGTTGATGGTAATATTACACACAAATTTGCCATCTATGGTTGTGCTCTTTCTGTCCCAATACTCCCCAGTTCGTACATAGTGTATCGAAACTTCATTTTCTCCCTGTTTTTCCTCTTCATGAGAGTTTGGGAGAGATGGGGTAGCAGGGCTTATAGTAGCATCCTGTGGTGGTATTTGTTTACCATTGCCAAGGGTCCTACTCTTTCGAGGGACTTGGTCCTTGGATCCCGGTGGTCGCCCTCTCTTTTGAGAGGTCCAACCATTTCTGCTGCAGGCGGATTGCATTCATTTTGCGGTATGTCAATCCTAGCTAGAGTGTTAGCCGCAGGGATGTGTGATTTGACAATCTTCTGGTTGTCAGTAAATTTGTCCGACAAGAGATGGACAGTGTTTTGGATGTGGAGAATCTTCAGGACCCCCTCCTCACACTGGCTTGTGGGCGGATCAAAGTGACATATCGTCTTTGTATCCCAAGTGATACATTCTGAAGCTTCGGGCTTCTTTGTCTGTGAGCCTAGTCTTGGAAACGATGTTTCATCGAATTCATAGTCTTCTAAACATGCCTTGAAAACGTCTCCTGTAAGGGGTTCTAGGAATCTAATTATGGAGGGGGTGTCAAACCCAACATAAATGCCTAGGCGACGTTGTGGACCCATCTTTGTCCTTTGTGGTGGTGCTATGGGGACGTATACTGCACAACCAAATATTCTCATGTGTGAGACAATTGGTGGGGCTCCAAGTGCTAGTTGCATTGGAGAAGATGACTGACCTCTAGAAGGTCTTAATTTTATTAAAGATGCAGCATGCAAAATTGCATGACCCCACGCATTCACTGGCATCTGGGATTGAAGTAATAATGGACGAGCAATCCATTATAGTCTCTTAATTAGAGATTCTGCTAACCCGTTTTGGGTGTGAACATGTGCTACAGGATGTTCGACTTCAATTCCATGAGCTTGGCAGTAGTCTAGAAAGACTTGTGACGTAAACTCCCCTGCATTATCCAGACGAAGTTTCTTTATCTGGTGGTCGGGGGAAGTGGGCCCGTAACTTGATTATCTGAGCTAAGAGCTTAGATAGTGCTAGGTTACGGGTGGACAGTAGACACACATGTGACCACTTAGTAGATGCGTCTATCAGGACCATAAAGTACCTGAACGGACCACTTGATGGGTGTATTAGCCCACAAATGTCTCCGTGGATTCTTTCCAGAAAACTAGGGGACTCCACGTCCACTTTCAGTGGAGAGGGTCTTGTAATCAGTTTACCCTTGTAACAGGGTGGACACGGGAATTTGCCTTTTTGAAGAATCTTCAGGTTCTTCAGGTCTATGCCCCTGGAGTTCTTTATGATGCAGTACATCATAACAGAGCCAGGGTGTCCCAGTCTACTATGCCAGAGTTGGAATTCTAGTGTTTGGGGGCACTGCAGGTGCTCCGCCAAGCATGTTTCTGGAGTTTGTATACTTGTTTGGTAGAGTCCCGAGGGGAGTCCCTTGAAACGTTCCACAATGGTTTTTGAACCATTTGTAAGAGACGTTACAAGAAAGTATTCCCTGTTATCTTCCTCGACCATCTCTAAGTGATATCCATTTAAACGAATATCTTTAAAGCTTAGGAGGTTTCGGATAGATTTAGGGGAGTATAACGCATTTTTAAGTGTGATTTGTGTGTTACCGGGGAGCAATATAATTGCTTCCCCTGATCCTTCGATTATGTTTGCTGGTCCTGAGATTGTTCTCAGTGGACCAGAATAGCTACTCATGCTCATGAAGTAGTCTACGTTTTGAAGGATCGAGTGCGACGATGCACTGTCCACTAGGCAGATTAATTCCATATCTAAAAAGAAAGACATTCAAGCAGTAAATGATATGAAAAGAAAAGATCTACTTTCATAAAAATAAATGCTCAAAATATTGTTTGACATGGAAAATAAAACTAGATACGATGTATAAAAAAGAAGATACATTGCTAGCACATAGAAGTGGTCCAGAACTAGAGTGTGTCATCTCCCATGAAGTCTTCAGGAGTCTATGAGGTCTCTGGCAACGCTACGCTCTCAATCAGGTTTGTCTCAGCTCGAGGCTTGAGACTTGCCTGGTAGAGGTCCTGGAGGTGTTTCGGGGTGCGACAGATTCTGGACCAGTGGCCCGTCATTCCGCATTTGGAGCACTTGTCCTCCCAGTCTTTCTTGGGAGTGCCACCTTTGTTGGACACCCTCTTTTGCTTCTTGTCCACGAACTTCTGGTTCTGAGGAGGAGCTGGGGGAGTGGCCTTTTTCTGCTGCTTTTGTTCTTTCCATTTCTGGAATTTCGCCTGTTTGTCCATCTTCTTCTTCTGGGAAGACTGGAAGTGAGCCTCTGTAGGAGGTGGCAGTGGAGCGGAGCCAGGAGGGCACAGGTTGTGAGTGGCAACCAACAGGTCTCTGTTCTGTTCAGCCATAAGCAGGCATGAAAGCAGATCAGAGTACTTCGTGAACTTCCTCTCACGGTATTGTTGCATAAGGATCATGTCCTTCTCATGGAAAGACGTGAACGTCTTTTCCAGCAACATTTTCTCCGGCACCGTTTCACCGCACAACTTCAGACGTGAGGTGATACGGAAGAGAGCTGAGTTATACTCCACTACGGATTTGTAATCCTGTATGCGGAGATGAGTCCACTCGTACTACGCACTGGGGAGTATGACATCTCTATGATGTCTGTACCTCTCCTAGAGTGCGTCCCACAGCTCGTAAGGATCCTCTACAGTGAGGTACTCGTCCTTCAGGGTCGAGTCTAAATGTTTCCTGATATATATAATGGCTTTCGCCTTTAATATATCGGAGACTTCCTCTGTATGAGGTGCTTCCACTGAAGCATCCTTGTCGGCTGAGGCAGTACTTGTTGTTGCCTTCTCAGTCTTTGTGAGACTAAAACCATGAGAGCGCAGATGGAACTTCAGGTCCAACTGCCAACTCAGGTAGTTTGAACCATCGGCCTTCAGGACCGAAAAGTCGACATTTGCAAGTCTGACCATTGAATGATCTAACAATATAGAAAAACAGCATGTATCATTTAAACTGAGTAAAATAGACATCCACACATGTATTTCAGACATTTTTCATAGCATGGATCTTTTTAAAGTGAATTTAACATACATGCTTTTTACAGTTTCATTATGTGAATAATTAACAAAGGTTAACATTCACGCATGCTGTTAGGCAGTTTCATTGTAACATTAAACATGGTATTAAAATATTTAACATCCACGCAATTAATGCATAAGCAATGAAAAAGAAAATGACTTAGGACTATGGGGATCAGCCAGTCGACACCAAAATAAAAAGAAGTACAGTCCGAAGTTACATCAAAAATTGCATGAAAGAATAAAATACAACTCTGGAACTTCAGAGAGAAGCCCATATCTTCATTGTGTGTATGCCTTCAGCTCCTTTTGGTGTCCTTCGGTCTTCTTTTTACATTTATATCCTCACTTACAAATTTCTCTCAAAAAAAAGAAAAATTGCAGGAAATTAAAAAGTGTCGGAAACCTGGCTGATCCCTAAAAACATAGCGTAATTTGCACATCCACGCAGATAATATATTGAAATTATACAACCACGCAGATAATCAATCACAGGCATGTAAAGATTATTTTAAATAATCTAAATTGTGTGTGACGTGCTAAAAATTTATTTTGAAAAACTTTTACCTTTGATCCATATTTTAAAGTTTTGTTTACCGCTTTAAAACCCTTTAAAGTTTCTTTTAATTATTTTGGGCTTTTAGGGCCAAAAATTAAAAGAAGAAAAATTATTTATGTAAATGGGCTAATTTTCTGGCCTTTTGGGCCATGAAAACAACCCATTATGGTTAATTGAGCCTCCCCCGAAAAACTGGCTGCGGCCTGCGGCATCAGGCCGCGGCTGCCACGGCCTGAGGCCGCGGTGGCAGTCTGCGGCCTGAGGCCGCGGCGGCAGTCCGTAGCCTGAGGCCGCGGCTACTGGCCGCGGCTTCAGGCCGCGGCGTAAAATCGCCGTCGGCGGCGCTTGTGAATCGCCGTCGGCGGCGCTTGTGAAGCGCCGCCGTTTCGCCCTACGGGCGTGCGGATTTTTGGATCAAAGGTTGGGGGTAAAACGGATTTTTCAAGTATTTAGATCGCTAAAAACAGATTTTTATTGTTTTTAGGCATGCGGATCTAAAAAAATATGATTTTTACCGTGTTTTTAAACTTTTTGATCCTAAAACATGCAGATCTAACGTGAAAGGCAAGTTTAGATCTAAAAAGTTTTGATTTTTACATCTAGATTCGACAAGGGAATCTAGTCGACGGTTGGTGAAGGATGCCCTTTTCGCTCCCCGTTGAGAAGATTACGATCTTCTTGAATCTGAGCGATTGATGGATCTCCTTTCCCGCGAGCCGTCGTCTCCTCCAACGAGCGTGATCGTGCTGATAACATGTTGTGAAGGGAAAAGTAGGGAAATAGGTGTAGAGGGTTAAGAGCCCCCTACCCTTGTATTTATAGCTTTCAATAGTGGGTTGGATACCCAATTGGCCCAATGGGCCTATTCATAACATATCCCTTATTATACAACAATTACTGCCAAAAGTGCACAAAGTGTTATATATGGCATGCCACTAATCCGTGACCCTAATTTGATGCAACGAGCACAGCCAAAAGTGTTATATATGGCAAGAAATTATATCCCTAACTCTAATTGCAGGCAATATTCTTGCAGGAAATATTGTGCATGCAAAAAATAAAAGTGACCTGCAGCAATTAGAGTCAGGCAGGTTTACAGATTCACTAGGAACACATTGAGAAATTTTATCCCTTATTTGTGGTGTTTGTTGTATCTCATTTGGGGTTAAACCTCTGTAACACAAAATTTAGTTCTTCGCTCTTCCTTTATTTATTCCGTTCCAAGTTATGGTAGATTCCAAGATGATTTTTTTCACATTGTTTTATTGTTGAAATCACATTTTTGGTGTCTTGACATATGTGAAAGTTATGCTAACCCTTTTTTGGTGTCCTGCCATACCTGAAACTGTTAATTAAGTTATGACATTTATCCATTTTGGAATGCATGAATTAGCTGAGTTAATGGCATCACTGTTTTTTCTTATTAGTATGGTACAATTGTTATATAGCTTCTTCTTGGATTGTAAAGCCATGCATGCCACCTGCTTGATGGATTTTGACAATGAAACTTGAATTTTTGTAATCTTCTCTCTCCTTTGATTTTTTACATTATTGTGTTGCTATTTCAATGTGATTTAATTATTTATACGAAATGATTCTCTATCTTATTTATTCTTACTTATTGCTATTAATTTTACTGTTTTGAAGATGGGTGGTTTGTATTTTTTCTTGAATGATTTTGTTACATTAGTTAATGCCTTAAACTTGATTTAGAGTGTTATTATGTAAATGAAGATTCATTCTATGCTGGTCTTAAATTTGGAGGATATGGAATTGCTGTTGGATATTGGACTCCCCGGATTTGGTTTTGGATGATGAACAAACATAAATATATTGTGCACTAACAATTTGTGAGCGCGGCTATGGAGATCGTCACCAAATTCACTTGAACATCCAAAGAGACATCTCGAGACTTCTCAAAGCATGTGATCGTATGCCTAAAGCTTTGTTGAAGCTTTTGGACCATTTTAGAAGTCATGAAGATTCGATTGAAGCTTTTGAAGACAGTATCGTCATGTTTTATTTATAGTCTTTTAAGCTTCTTTTGTAGAATGTTAAGCCTTGAGTACATCTTACGTTTTAATCTTCATAAAGCTCCTATCTTAGACATAGGATCTTAGTAGAAGTCCATACTAACTTTCCCGAAGCATCGCGCTTCGTTTCGCGACTTCTTGTGCATGTTAGTTGGTTCAAGAAGAAGAACCAACCGACTAGATGGTGATCTAGTCGGTCGGCAATCCTTCTTGGACCGACTAGTTTGCTTTCTCAATTCATAGATCTTTATTGTTTACAGTTAGTCGGTATATGTTGACTCACCGACCGACTAGTTTGTGAACTAGTCGGTCAGTGATGCTTCTTAGACCGACTAGTTGAGCTTTCCCTGTACATGCCAATTTAAGCCTGAGCTACTGTTTATAATTAGTCGGTCTGTGTTCATTGATCGACCGAATAGTTGATGAACTAGTCGGTCGACTTTCCTTCTAGGACCGACTAGTTTAATTTTCCTGTACATGCAAATTTTCACCTAACTTACTGTTTATTGTTAGTCGGTCTATGCACATTTGGCGACCGACTAGTTGGTGAACTAGTCGGTCAACATTTGTTCTTGGACCGACTAAATCAATTTGTGCTCAGAATTCAGTTTTATCTCTTAGTCGGTCTCAGTTGAGTAACCGACCGACTAGTTGTGAAACTAGTCGGTCAGCTACTCTTCTTGGACCGACTAGTTCCTTTTGTCTGAACTTCAACATATTCCCTGTTCACTCATTAGTCGGTCTACGTTGATTGACCGACCGACTAGTTGATGAACTAGTCGGTCGGTGGTTGTTCTTTGACCGACTAGTTGCGATTAGAATAGAGCCGTTGGAGCTTTAATTGAAATGTTTTTCTCTCTCTCTTTCCTCTAACCTATATATACTTGTTAAGCTGCATTCATTGCACTCAAGGCTGATATTAAGACAAGTTTAGAGATCAAAGAGAAATCATTCTTCTCATTTAAAGCTCATTCATTTCCCTCTCAAGAATCTCTTCCTCATTCATTTCAAAAGAGAGATTCATTGATTGAGAGCCTTCCAAGCCAAGTGCTTGATCCTAGGTCACCAACAACCCCATAGCTCTCCATCGCTGATCTACATCTTGGAGCTAGGGTTGGGTGCCTTCTTCTTCCTCAAAATCATCCTTGCCCTAATTCGTAAGTATACTCAAGGCATAGGTATTTTGTGGTAAGCTATTCTATTTCATTTACTTTCATTTTGTAAGTGTTTAACTCTCGGTTGAGAGAATTGTGTTTGTGATCCCGAGTTGTGGGAGTCACAAATTACTTTGTGTATGATTTGACTTGGTGAAGGTTCTTCACAAGTACTTCATAGTGGAAATCTTGAGATAGGGTTTCTAACTCAAGTATCTGGAGGGGATCCGGGTGTTAGGGACGTAGGATCACCGGGAACAAGTCGGGGAGACTTGGGTGGATCCGAACCCAGTAATATCGTCTGTTTGCGATTGTTTATTTGTTGTCGATTATTTACTATTCCGCATTTCCGCATTAATTGGTAGAGTTTGCACGGTAATTAGGAATTAGCCTCTTAATTATTTTAAAGTACTATTCACCCCCCCTCTAGTACTTGTGCAGTAGCTTAGTAGGGCATTACATTTGGTATCAGAACCAAATCTATAGCTATGTCTGCCAACGACAACAAGACCGTTCGTCCACCTTCGGATTATAGCACCTTCAAGAACCGTGAAGGAGCTTCTTCGGTAATGGAAGGACATTCCTCAACGAGGCCTCCATTCTTCAACGGTACCAACTACGGGTACTGGAAATACCGGATGGAAACTTTCCTCCGGAGTGCTTCACTATGGAGGACCACAATGAAGGAGTATGTCGAGCCCGTCAAAGAAGATTTCGAGAAATGTACAACCGCGGAGGTCGCCGCGGAGGTAAGCAATGCCAAGGCAATGAACGCCTTGCAATGCGCATTGGAGCCCGAGGACTTGAATAAGATAAGCACATGTAACAGTGCATATCAAATTTGGAACTCCCTCCTCATCTTACATGAAGGGACGAGTAGGGTAAGAGACTCTAAACTCGTTGTAGTTAATAAAGATTACGAGATGTTTCATATGCTACAGGGTGAGAAGATGGAGTATTATGCTCGCTTCGTCGACATCATAAACGAGTTAGAGGCTCTCGGCAAAACCTACACCCAAAAGGATAAATGTTCGAAGCTTATCGAAGGACTTCCTTCTAGTTGGAAAAAGCGTACCTTCGCCATCGAGGAAGGTAACGATATGAACAAGTATACCGTAGTTCAATTAATGGGTACTTTAATGTCATACGAGGTACGCAAGGATAGCAAGGTGAAGTTACAAGAGAAGATGAAGTCTTACCTACAACAAGACGAGCCAAAGAAGAAAGCGATTGCTTTCAAGGCCGCTCCATCTACTTCCACATCGACCGATGATGAAAACTCGGAAAGCGAGTTGGACTTGGAGTCCATGGCACTCATGGTCAAGAAGTTCAACCGGTTCTTCCGGAAAGGTAACTTCAAAAACAAGTCAAAGTTCAATTCTTCTAACGCCTCCTCTTCTTTGTGCTTTAAATGCAATAAGCCGACACATGAAAGCGGAGTGTCCTCTAAACAAGCAAAAGGAAAAGTGGAAGGCGTCGAAGTACGACAAGTCCAAGAAGTACAAGAAAGGGAACAAAAAGGGGCTTGTCGGGAATTTCACCGACTCCGATGATTCCTCAAGCGGAGAGTCGGATGATGAGCAAGTGGAGCAAGCACACATGTGCTTCATGGCTAGAGAGGAGCAAGATAAAGATGCCTCCTCCGATGATAGCGACAACGAAGGCGATGAGGTAACTATGGATGACCTTAGGAATGCTAATTCTCAATTGTGGTCTAAGTATACTAAATTAGTAAATAGGTATACTAAAGTAAAAGATGACTTAGCTAGCATTTAAACCTCGCCTAAAGCTATCATCACCAACAACGACACCGTTGTTGAAGGGTTGAAGAATGAGATTGTTAATCTCAAGACTCAACTTGAACATGTTAGCATTGAGGATCCGGAGGAACACAAGATAGCGGATTTGACTTCTCAAAACTCGACTTTGAGTATTGAGAAAGAGAATCTTAAATCTCGTGTTTATGTGCTCATATCACAAGTATCCACTTTGGATGCTTCAATGCGTTCTCTTACCGAGAAATATAAGAACACATTAGGCCAAATTAATAAATTCAATAAGGGTAAGGACCATTTGGATAAAATCCTAAGTGACTTACTTCCGACCAATCACCACATTGGCTTGGGGTATACGATGGGATGTTCATCCAAATCGGCCACTACTTTTGTTAGGCCAACTTCCGGTGACTCAACGAGTGGTAGCAAACACTCTATTGGTAGTTCATCTACCAATGGTGCTTCCACCTCGTCCACACCCTCTTTCGGAAAGAAACCCACTTTGGGTGGACCTCCAAAGAAGGGCCATGCCTACATGTACACCAATACTATGCCACGTAGAAACACACGTCCTACTCTACCGGCTTACACATATGATGATTTCTATGCTACACGTTCACGGCCACGTGCACACAATGTGAGACACCCTCATGCACGTGTTTCTCCACATGCATATGTACACCCACATCATCGTATGAATAATAATCCACATGCACCATTTCATCATGTTCCTTATGCCTATCCACGTCATGCATCACGTAGAAACCAACAACGCATGCATGCACCCAATAGGATTAGGGCTCCCAAAATATTCACAAGTTGGAGCCCAAAGGACACAAGCATGAATGAAAAAAAAGTTTAGATGAATGCTTATTTTTCGGATGTTATGGACAATGTTAATTATGTGGGGAAGTCTAAGTCCAATTGGACTTAGCTTCCAAAGGTCTAATCTTTTGGACCCAATAACCTTGGGTACCATGATATGAAATTTTCTATCTTTAGGTACTCAAGGAAAAGAAAAAGAAAAGGAGCAACAAATTTAAATTTAGCTCCAAAGGAAATTGGATACTCGATAGCGGGTGTTCTAAACACATGACGGGTGACGCTCAATTGCTCTCCGGAGTGGTTCCCATTGCTAATGGAAACCGCGTCGTCTTTGGAGGCAACGAGAGCGGAACCATCATAGGTGTTGGTAAAGTGGGTAATCCTTCTAAACCCCTTATATGTGATGTTTACCTTGTTAAAGGATTAAACCACAATCTCATTTCAATAAGTCAACTTTGTGACAAAGGTTACAACGTTAGCTTTGCGAAAGAAATGTGCCATATTTTAAGAAAAGATAATAATGAATTATTGTTTTCCGGCACACTCCATAAGGATATATACATCCTAGATCTTTCAAGATCACATGAACAATGTCTCATTGCCAACACAAGTGAACAACACTTATGGCATCGACGTTTTGGTCATGTGAACTTTGGAACACTATTTAAGCTTTCCAAGTTAAACTCTATTAGAGGCTTCCCTAAGCTTGGCTTTCAAAAGAAAAGCTTTTGTGACTCGTGTCAACGAGGCAAGCTTCCAAAATCGTCGTTTAAACCTAAGAAAAGCATTTCTTCTAAGCGGCCACTAGAACTTTTACATCTAGATTTATTTGGGCCAACTAGAGTTGCTTCATTAGGAAATGCACGATATGGACTTGTCATCGTTGATGACTTTTCTAGGTTTACTTGGGTATTTTCATTATGTAATAAAAATGAAGCTTTTGAAAACTTCACAATTTTTGTTAAGAAAGTACAAAATCTCTTAGGAACCACCATTGTCACTATTCGTAGTGATCATGGAGGTGAATTTGAGAATGAGTCTTTTAAGACATTTTGTGATGAAGTTGGTATTACACACACCTTTTCATTCCCTCACGTACCTCCTCAAAATGGTGTTGTTGAGAGAAAGAATAGGACGCTAGTGGAGTGTGCTTGCACTATGCTTGATGATAGACAACTTGGCCATCAATTTTGGGTGGAAGCGGTACACACCGCTTGCTATGTGTTTAATAGAATACTTTTGAGGCCCGACACTAAACAAACTTGTTATGAATTGTTGTTTGGTAGGTTGCCTCAAGTTAAACATTTTCGTGTTTTTGGTTCAAAATGTTTTATTAAGAACACGTATGGTAGTTTGGACAAATTCGATCCAAGATCCGATGAGGGGATTTTTGTTGGGTATTCCTCACGTAGCAAAGCCTACCGGATATACAACAAACAAACCTCAACGATCGAGGAATCGCTTCATGTTTCATTCAATGAAGGATTTGTTCCAACTAGAATTACTAATGATGATGACTCTATGGATGTCCTATGTGATTCAATTGGTAATTCTAACTCTATTAATTCGATTGATTCTATTGATACTAACCCGACTAATGAAGTTGTTGAGAATGTTCCTAGTGATCAAGGAATTCCCAAACTGCTTCATACCGTTCGTGACCATCCTCATGAGCATGTCATTGGAAATATACATGATAGTGTCAAGACGAGATCTCAATTCAACCACTTCACTCATTGTGCCTTTGCCTCCTCGATAGAGCCAAAGAATGTTAATGAAGCTTGCGAAGATAGCGCTTGGATCTTAGCCATGGAGGAGGAACTCATTCAATTCGAGAGGAATGAAGTTTGGGAGCTTGTTCCATTTCCATTGAAGAACCACACCGTCATAGGGACAAAGTGGATCTTCAAGAACAAGACCGACGAAAACCAAGTCGTCGTCCGGAACAAAGCTCGGTTAGTAGCTCAAGGCTATCAGCAAGAGGAAGGTATCAATTTCGAAGAATCCTTTGCTCCGGTAGCTAGATTAGAATCAATTAGATTACTATTATCTTTTGCATGCCATAAGGATTTTAAATTATTTCAAATGGATGTAAAAAGTGCATTTTTAAACTGAGATGTTGTTGAGGAAGTTTATGTTTCTCAACCTGTAACGACTGCTTTTCATGTATCTG
The DNA here is from genome assembly GCA_030789695.1 of Scilla litardierei. NCBI lineage: Eukaryota > Viridiplantae > Streptophyta > Magnoliopsida > Asparagales > Asparagaceae > Scilla > Scilla litardierei. Next base: position 135,612,982 of record CM061132.1, on the reverse strand, counting down.
GATTTATTATAATATAATATATGTTTTGATGGATTTTCTCCTCTTGCGTGGTTTTCGTCTCCGTAGCTTTCATTTTCGATCGATTCGTCGTATTTTCTCGATTCTTCCTTAGGATCATCGATTTCGAAGTACGTCGTTTGTGACGGGCTTCACAACGGTCATATCTAACTGTTAGATCAAGCCTAGGAGTCTTAGGAATCGATCCCGGGGCCTCGCGCTCCGTATCGGTACTTTTCTGTGCTCATTAGCCGGTGTAAGAAGGGCCACCGACCGACTAGATGACGATCCAGTCGGTCGGCAATCCTTCTTGGACCGACTAGTTAGCTTTCTAGATTTCTCAGGAGTTACTGTTTATCGTTAGTCGGTCTAAGAACGTTGGTTGACCGACTAGGTTGCAAACTAGTCGGTCAGCAATGCTTCTTGAACCGACTAACTCATCATATTATTTTTGTATCAGTTGCTGTTTACTCTTAGTCGGTCTAAGAACGTTCATCGACCGACTAGATGCTAAACTAGTCGGTCAGTACTTGTTCATGGACCGACTAACTCTAAATCCTATTTTCGTTCAGGAGTTACTGTTTACACTTAGTCGGTCTGCGTTGGTCGACCGACCGACTAGTTGCCAAACTAGTCGGTCAGTGGTTGTTCTTTGACCGACTAGTCTGTGTTAAAACCCTAATTTCTGGGCAGCCGCCAGCTCAACCTATAAATACCCAACCCAATCGTTTTCTTCTTCTCCAACACGACCCTAAGCCCTAGTTTCTTCCCCTCTAAGCCCCCATCTTCCTCCAAGCTTCAATCCTTCATTCCAAACCCTAAATCCATCATCCAATCCATCCATTCACTCTATCTACCACTCATCTTCCCCAAAATCTCACCAAAATCCATCAAATCCCCAAAATCCCCCAAAACCCTAGTTTCCTCAAACTTCTCCATTAGTTTCCAGATCTGGTCCTAGGGTTCCCCAGAGTGTTTCTTCCGCCTCCTCTCGGTAAGAAATCGATCCACCGTTGTTTTCTTATCTTATTGTAATTTTTATGAAACCCTAATAAAATACTTGTGTTTTGATGATTGTTCCCCATAACAGCGATTCCCCGTAGCCTAGCATTCGCGGAAACGAACTTTCGTAACCGTCATCCCCGGTGATAGGCAAGTGAAACTTGCATCTCTTGATTTGGGCCATGTCTTAGGCCATTACCTTGTTTTAGCGTAAAAGAGACTAAACGGTGAAAGGATAGCCGTTTAGACGCCATTGACCTAGCTTGACAACGAAGCTTGGTCCGTCACCCTCATCATGCTTGTATGTCACGTTTAAATTCAATTAACGGTACGCAATCATTGTTCATGTCATTGCATAGTAATAAATTATTGTGATTGTGTAGCACACGCTACAACATTATATTCCTGGCTCGTGTTCCAGAAGCGAGCCCTGTAGTTGGAAACCCCAACGCTCGGATACCGGCTAGGCACCCACTTTTCGTGGGCACAACCCTATGCCAAATACACTTCCTGGCCCGTGATCCAGAAGCGAGCAAATGTTCGATACACGTAGGGGTGGGGTAAGAGATATGCGTCACCAGAGCACGAGATGGCCTGATCCGCCACTCCAGCCTGCAGGCGAAATCTCTAGTGTTTAAGTGGTTAACAGTGATAAGTGAAAACAGTGATAAGTGATTCGTGAACTAGTGAGTTGGTAGCTTTGGCTACATTGTGCATGCTTGTCTCTCTTTTAAACTGTTGCATCATATTCAACTGCCATGCCATTGTTTAACATTTAAATGCTAGGTTGTTAGTCACTTTCAGTTTCCTTGCCCAAGTCTTTTTAGACTTGCTGACATGTGCCCCTTTCTCTTTTGGGTGACGCATGTTAGACCTTGAGCCTGAGTTGCCAGCTGAGGGTGAGGTGTTTGCGGACGCCGAGCTTGAGCCCGTGTTGGACGGGGAGTACGTGGACACTGGGGACCAGTCCTAGTGTCTCCGTGTGTTTTACTTTCGTTAGATAGTTGTTTTGTTATCGGTGCGTGGCACCTATACTATATTTTGTTATGTCGTTTCTTTTGTTGGCCTTGTTCTGGGCCTTTAGACTCTTTTCTTTTAGCCTGGTGGCTTTTCTGGATGTTGAACTTATTTGTGATGTTGGACAATATTTGTGAGATGTGAATTTTATTTCAGTCTCTCCTTGCGTTATTATTGCTATTCTGTTGTGGTTACAGGGACCTGTTTTTGTATTGTGGACGCTTATCGGGTTTGGGGCTTCACAGCTCCACTCTCGTGCGGACCTTTTCACGTACTCGCCTCCATTTTAGGGAAGCGGGTCGTGACACAACCTCCGGGTTTTATAAATGAAAAATTTCCAAATCATGTTTTTAAACTTAAGAAAGCTCTTTACGGTTTGAGACAAGCTCCTCGAGCTTGGTATGACCGTCTAAAGAATTTTCTTTTGGATTTAGGTTTTAAAATGGGAGAAGTTGATTCCATATTATTTGTTAAGTATTCGAATAATGATATAATTTTAGTTCAAATTTATGTTGATGATATCATTTTCGGTGCTACTAACTTTGCTCTTTGCGAAGAGTTTTCTAATGTGATGAAGGATCAATTTGAGATGAGCCACATGGGTGAGCTCAAATATTTCTTAGGTCTCCAAATTCGCCAAATGAACGATGCAATCTTCATCCACCAAACGAAGTATACGGTGGAGTTGCTAAAGCAATTTGGAATGGAGAATGCCTCCGGGAAAAAGACTCCGATGAGCACGACTACACATCTTGATAAAGATGCGGGCGGAAAAGATGTAGACATTCGTCTATATCGAGGTATGATAGGTAGTTTACTTTATCTTACTGCAAGTAGGCCCGAAATTATGTTTGCCGTATGTGTATGTGCTCGTTATCAGTCTCAACCTAAGGAGTCTCACTTAGTAGCGGTAAAGCGTATTTTCCGTTATTTAAGTTATACACTTGATTTTGGACTACTTTATCCAAAATCTAGCACGTATGAGTTAATCTCATATAGTGACGCAGATTATGCGGGATGCAAATCCGACAGGAAAAGTACTAGTGGCACTTGCCATTTTATAGGAAATTCTCTTGTCTCTTGGTTTTCCAAGAAGCAGAATTCAGTATCACTTTCAACCACCGAGGCGGAATATATTACCGCCAGTGTCGCGTGTGCTCAAGTTCTTTGGATGAGACACACACTTAAAGACTTTGGTATAAACTGTGATACTTGCCCTATCATGGTTGACAACCAAAGTGCAATATGTCTTTCCAAGAACCCGGTACACCATTCCCGTTTGAAACACATAGATGTCCGACACCATTTCTTAGATGATCATGTTGCTAAAAAGGACATCATATTAGTGTACGTTGAAACCCAGAAGCAAATCACCGATATTTTCATGAAACCCCTAAAGGAGGACTCCTTTGTGCGGTTGCGTCGAGAATTGGGTATTATGGGTGAATCTGAGATTTAGGATTCATATGTTTTCAATAAACTTTCATGCTATTCAATTCTTTATATTTGCTCATACTAGATTAATTGAAATTTTCTGGATTTTTGTTGAATTTTCGGAATTTTCGCTCGATTTGTGCGTAATCGTCAAATTTCAGATTTTCGATGTTTAATGGGGTAGTATAATGATTAATGAGAGTATTTTGATGTTTCGTCGAAGTGTGATTAGGAGATAAATCAAATTTCAAATTTTCAATTTTTGGACTCTCTTAGTCGGTCCAAGTTCATTGGCCGACCGACTAGATTCAGTTCTAGTCGGTCAGTGAACGAGCTTAGACCGACTAAATCTTGTCAGGAAATTTGCCTTCAGTTACTGTTTACAACTAGTCGGTTCAATCTCATTGACCGACCGACTAGATCGTGATCTAGTCGGTTAGTGCTTGAACTGTGACTGACTAGTTGTGCCAGGGACTGATTTGTCTTTTGAGCTCCCGACCGACTTAAACTCGTTTCAATCGACTATCTTTCATTCCAGTCGATCGAAAATATCTCTCCCGCCCAAATTTCCCCGTGCCGTTTGGTCTCCCTCCTCCCTCTCCGTCGTGTCCGGCCTGTTTCCGGCCATCCCCGTCGTCGCCGACCGTCGACCTCTCCTCCTAGGTGATCCTCTCCTCCCTCTCCTAGCTCTAGGGTTCATTTCATGTGCTTAGGATTAGGGTTTCTCCTCATTTCGGTTAGGGTTTCACTTGATTTCGGTTTGCTAGGGTTTCGATTTTCTAGGGCTTTTTCGATCTCTTACGTCGTGTCATGCCGCGCTTATGGCTCGTACACGTATTCTGATCACTCCCTCTGGTCCTTTGCCTATGACTGTCGATTTGCCACCCTCGGACCCCCCGCAACCTACGCGAACCCCTCCAAAACGTCGTTCAAAAACCACCCAACCCTCTTCGTCTTCGCCTCCTCTTAAGCGTAAGAGGACGACGACTTCAAAACCCCGTGCCCAATCTCAGCCCAAGCCTAAGCCAGTGACTTTTCGTGCTCCCACTCCACCCGGTGCTTCGGATTCCGACACCGAGTACATTCCCGAGACCGAGACTCGTAGGGAACCCTCACCTCCTCCTAGGCAGCCTGAGTCTAGCTCACGACCCCATACCCGTCAGCCTAAGGGAAAGGCTCCTATGCCGGTAGGCGGTGTCGATATCTCGTTGTGTCGCGACGACCCTATGTGTCTCGCGGCTTACAACCGTATCGAACATTGCCCACTGCTTCTGGAGCATTTCGTCCAGTTTAGTGACTTCCTAGGCCTCGCCGATCTTCTTTCATCTTCCGGTCTTCTCGATTACCTTCGATATGACCCAAAGGCGAACCCACACCCATACCCTCGCCTCGTGAAGCTCTTCTATGCCAATAGGATTCGTGGTCAGTACGACGAGTCCCACTCGATTGAGACGACTGTTTTGGGGGCTCCGATAGTCCTCACTGCAGAAATCTTAGGAGAGGTTTTGGGTATCTCCTCGTCCGGCCTTCTACCGTCTGACATTTCTGTTGATGACATATCCTCTCTTGATCAGGTCGTTCTCTCTCATATTTTCCATGAGATTTCCCCCGCCATGATTGGCGTACCCTCCAAGTCCTTCAAGCCTATTGCCTGGGTCCTGAATCTGATTCTGAAGTCGTGCTTGCTTTCCAAGTACGGCTCCTCCTCTTTGCCGTCCCAGCAATTCTTGAAGCTTATTTATGCCATTTTCATGGGGAGCTCGATTAACTGGGCTCAAATTATACTCGATAAGATGGATCCTTTCGAGTGTATTCGCAAGTCCACGAAGTCGGCGCATATCCCCTTCCCGTGCTTGTTGACTCTGGTATTTCGCCACTTCCGTGTCACACTTCCTCTTGACGATGAGCGTCCACTTGGTCCTCCCCTGAACGCGACGGCCGTCAAGAAGTCTCTTGCGGCGCTCCGTCAAGTTCAGAGGACGACACCTTCAGCGTCAGCCTCTGCTTCTGCCTCAGCTGCTCCCTCTTCCACTCTTGTCGAGCTCATTCGTGTTGTGTGACGATTGGAGTCTCGTCAGGATCGTTCTGAGGAGATTCTCTGCCGTATCGCTCGTCACCTTGATATTGAGATCCCTCCGTCTTTTTCTGACGAGGATGAGTTGGATGAGGAGGATATTAAGGAGCTTGCTCGTGCTTCTACTCGTGCCCTCGAGGGCACTTCTGGTGATGATGATGCTGCTTCGTCTGCTGGTGCCCCTGAGAGCACACCCGTTGCCACCGCTCCAGCGGTGGATGCTCCGACTGGTGCTCCTGAGGCCACTACTGTTGCTGCTCTAGAGGTTACCACTTCTGTCGCTCCTGTGGACACTACTGATGCCCCGATGACCACCTCCACTCCTGCAGAGCCTGCTGCTGCTGCAGATCCTGCCACTTCCTCTTGAGCTTCCTTGAGGACTCTCCGATGCTCCTTGGATGATATGTCTAGTGTGAGAGAGTTTGGGTAGGATAGAGTGGGGTTCTGTATGATTTTGACATTTTGATGTATTTTGTTGTATCTTCATATATTTTGGTGAACTCTGATGATGATATTTGTGTGATATGATGTTGTATCTTTTGTGCTTCGATCGTTGGATCGCATTTTGTTTGTTGACGGATGTATCTTTTGATGTACTCATGCTTTATATATATATATATATATATATATATATATACATCGATGTTGACATTTCATTATCTTGTGCATATTTTATTTTTTATATGTCTCTGATGTTTGATTTCGTCGCTCGACGATATTAACTTGGTTAAATGGAATTCAATTTATGAAAACATAGAATTGTTTTCCATGCACTAAATTAACCAAGAATGTTGATATTGGAGAGTATATTCCATAACTCAATTCGTAAAATTAATTTGAGTTTTGATGATTTTATTTATCGTTTTTCGCCTTTGGTCTCATTGACACGCCTTGATTTAATTCGTATTTCCCTTTGGTGTCATTTAGACAGTGGTCATATTCTACGACTCCCATGCTTTTATTTGGAGCCATTGTTGTTGTCGTTGATCTCCTCCCGCTCTTTTTGCTAATGCCAAAGGGGGAGAGATATAATAATGACATGTGCTAAATGATAATTTAAGCATTTTTCCAAGAATCTAATTTGATATGTTAGATTCAGGGGGAGTTAAGATATAAAAATTGGATTTCAAATCCGATATTTCAATAATGGATTCTCATTTTTATACTTTACTCGTCTGCTTGATGCGTATTATTATTATTCATTTTCGAATTAACGTGTCATCAATGCAGGGCGAGTAAGTAAATTTCATTTGAATCATTATTGTTGATTATTATTTGTTGAATATTGGACTCCCCGGATTTGGTTTTGATGATGAGCAAACATAAATAATTCATGAACTAACAATTTGTGAGCGCAGTATTGGAGATCGTCGCCAAATTCACGAGAACAATCAAAGCGACATCTCAACACTTCTCAAAGCTCGTATTCATGCCTAAAGCTTCGTTGAAGCTCTTGCGCCGTTTTGGAAGTCATGAAGAATTAATCGAAGCTCTCGAAGACCGTTCTTTAAGGTTTTATTTATAGTCTTTTAGCTTCGATCTATAGAATGTTAAGCCTTGAGTATTTCTTACGATTCTATCTTCATATCGCTCATATCGTAGCTCTAGGATCTTAGTACAAGTTCATTCTAACTTCCTCGAAGCGTCGCGCTTCGATTCAGACTTGTTTGTGCATGTTAGTTGGTACAAGAAGAAGTACTGGCCGACTAGATGGTGATCTAGACGGTCATCAGAGCTTCTTGGACCGACTAGTGTGAGTTAATCTTTTCTTGTTCAGTACTGTTTACAGTTAGTCGGTCTACGTTGACTCACCAACCGACTAGTTTGTGAACTAGTCGGTCAGTGATGCTTCTTTGACCGACTAGTTGAGATTTACTGTTCATGCCAAATTTCTCATAAGCTACTGTTTATCGTTAGTCGGTCTAAGAACGTTTGGTGACCGACTAGTTGATAATCTAGTCGGTCAACATTTGTTCTTGGACCGACTAAGTCAATTTGTATTCAGACTATTTGTTTTTGCCTCTTAGTCGGTCTACGTTCACTGACTGACCGACTAGTTGTGAAACTAGTCGGTCAGAAAGTCTTCTTGGACCGACTAGATTTCTAGGTCTGAATTTCTATCTCTTCTCAGTTCTTCTCTTAGTCGGTCCATGTTGTTTGACTGACCGACTAGTTGATGAACTAGTCGGTCAGTGGTTGTTCTTTGACCGACTAGTTGCCTCATATTTCTATCCGTTGGAAATTGACCTAACTTGTTTTTATGGGACCCTATAAATACGAACCTAGGTCATTTCTCTCTAGGTTAGAGCTGCCATTAATAGATTCTTTGAGATAGAAAGAGATATCCATTCTCACTCATTTCTAAAGCTCTCTTCCTCACAAGAAATCCATTCTCTCACTTTCTAGATCTAGAATCCATCTTGAGAGAAGCTTGTTCTTGGTGAGCCCTTCAAGCTCTTGCTTGAATCAAGTCTCCAAATCACTCCTAGGCACATATTGCTGGTCATTTCCTTGGTGCTAGGTCTTGGTGACTTCATCTTCCTCAAATCCCTCCTTGCACCTATTTGGTAAGAAAACTCAAGGTATAGGAATTTGTGGTAAGATTGTTTATTTCATTATAAACTTGTTTATATTGCTTGTTGATTCTCTCGGTTGTGATCCCGGGTTGTGGGATTCACTATTGCCATTGCATGTATGATTTGATCTTGTGAAGGTTTTTCACAAGATATCATAGTGGAAATCTTGGGTTAGGGTTTCTAACCTAAGTATCCGGAGGGGATCCGGGTGGTTGGGACGTAGGATCACCGGGAACAAGTCGGGGAGACTTGGGTGGATCCGAACCCAGTAACATCATTTGTTAGCATTGTTAATTTTGTTGTTGTCATTCAATTTAAGCTTCCGCAAATTGATTTGGTAGTTGTTTGCACTATAATTAGGAATTATACTCCTTGTTATTTTTAAAGTACTATTCACCCCCCTCTAGTACTTGTGCAGTAGCTTGTAGGGCATTACATTATTTATGTTGGTTTGTCATCACCAAAAAGGGGGAGAATGTTGGATATTGGACTCCCCGGATTTGGTTTTGGATGATGAACAAACATAAATATATTATGAACTAACAATTTGTGAGCGCAGTTATGGAGATCGTCGCCAAATTCACTTGAACATCCAAAGCGACGTCTCAAGACTTCTCAAAGCATGTGATCGTATGCCTAAAGCTTCGTTGAAGCTTTTGGACCATTTTAGAAGTCATGAAGATTCGATTGAAGCTTTTGAAGACAGTATCGTCAAGTTTTATTTATAGTCTTTTAAGCTTCTTTCGTAGAATGTTAAGCCTTGAGTACGTCTTACGTTTTAATCTTCATAACGCTCCTATCTTAGACATAGGATCTTAGTAGAAGTCCATACTAACTTTCCCGAAGCATCGTGCTTCGTTTCGCGACTTCTTGTGCATGTTAGATGGTTCAAGAAGAAGAACCAACCGACTAGATGGTGATCTAGTCGGTCGGCAATCCTTCTTGGACCGACTAGTTTGCTTTCTCAATTCATAGCTCTTTACTGTTTACAGTTAGTCGGTATACGTTGACTCACCGACCGACTAGTTTGTGAACTAGTCGGTCAGTGATGCTTCTTAGCCTGACTAGTTGAGCTTTCCATGTACATGCCAATTTGAGCCTGAGCTAATGTTTATAATTAGTCGGTCTGTGTTCATTGATCGACCGACTAGTTGATGAACTAGTCGGTCAACTTTCCTTCTTGGACCGACTAGTTTAGTTTCCATGTACATGCAAATTTTCACCTAACTTACTGTTTATTGTCAGTCGGTCTATGTACATTTGGCGACCGACTAGTTGGTGAACTAGTCGGTCAACATTTGTTCTTGGACCGACTAAATAAATTTGTGCTCAGACTTCAGTTTTATTTCTTAGTCGGTCTCAGTTGAGTAACCAACCGACTAGTTGTGAAACTAGTCAGTCAGCTACTCTTCTTGGACCGACTAGTTCCTTTTGTCTGAACTTCGACCTATTCCATGTTCACTCATTAGTCGGTCTACGTTGATTGACCGACCGACTAGTTGATGAACTAGTCGATCAGTGGTTGTTCTTTGACCGACTAGTTGTGATCAGAATAGAGCTGTTGGAGCTTTAATTGAAACGTTTTTCTCTCTCTCTTTCCTATAACCTATATATACTTGTTGAGCTACATTCATTGCACTCAAGGCTGATATTAAGACAAGTTTAGAGATCAAAGAGAAATCATTCTTCTCATTTAAAGCTCATTCATTTCCCTCTCAAGAATCTCTTCCTCATTCATTTCAAAAGAGAGATTCATTGATTGAGAGCCTTCCAAGCCAAGTGCTTGATCCTAGGTCACCAACAACCCCATAGCTCTCCATCGCTGATCTACATCTTGGAGCTAGGGTTTGGTGCCTTCTTCTTCCTCAAAATCATCCTTGCCCTAATTCGTAAGTATACTCAAGGCAAGGTATTTTGTGGTAAGCTATTCTATTTCATTTACTTTCATTTTGTAAGTGTTTAACTCTCGGTTGTGAGAGTTGTGTTTGTGATCCCGGGTTGTGGGAGTCACAAATTACTTTGTGTATGATTTGACTTGCTGAAGGTTCTTCACAAGTACTTCATAGTGGAAATCTTGAGTTAGGGTTTCTAACTCAAGTATCCGGAGGGTATCCGGGTGTTTGGGACGTAGGATCACCGGAAACAAGTCGGGGAGACTTGGGTGGATCCGAACCCAGTAATATCGTCTGTTTTCGTTTGTTTATTTGTTGTCGATTATTTACTATTTCGCATTTCCGCATTAATTGGTAGAGTTTGCACGGTAATTAGGAATTAGCCTCTTAATTATTTTAAAGTACTATTCACCCCCCTCTAGTACTTGTGCAGTAGCTTAGCAGGGCATTACAATTGCTTCTTTCCCCTTAGGAGTATTGATACAAAACGAACAAAACTAACATTAAGCCGGAGTTCAGAAACTGCATTGACATAACAGGCCTTAATGTTGTCTCTGAAACCACTGAAAAGTCCATATGACAATTATTTTAGTACTTTAGCTTTGATTCAGAGTGCATGGTAATGTGTAAAAAGCACATATATTCTTGCTCATATCTGCTACTTTTTATTACTTTGAGATTTTCTTAGTTCGACTCATGACCATGCTGCGACTTTTTGATCATAAGCTTACCTGATTTAGCCATCAAATGGAAAGAACTTCTGAATTTCTATTAAAAGAAAACTCTGGTTAAGAGTTAAGATCTCGGTATATTGTATCAAACTAAACCTTTTAGGTTGTCATGGAAAATTGAAAATTTGCTTGCTTTGAGGGGAACTTAATAACTTTTCTCCTTCAGTCATACATCCTTTTTGTAAAGTTTCTTTCCTCAACTATGATGTTTTTAGCTGATATTAAATGTTAGGCTTTGTCTAAGATTTAGTTCTCACTTATTTTTCTCTGATATATGTACATGAGTTAATTTTGTTTCAACATTGCGCTCTTTAAAAAATAATTTGATGAATTGTTTAGATCGATGGATCTTATTAGTGATTTTTATGCATGAGTATTATTATATGGGTTTTACCCTTGCATTTTTTGGTGAGTGATGAAATAGGAGAATGAAATGGGTTTGAATTTATTTATTTATCTATTTATCTTCGCATGGGTTGAAGTTTTTGACAGACTAATACATCTTTGATAATTTGTAGGCGATATTGATGACAAAAGAAATATGTTAAAAACCTTTATGTTGCAACCAAAGCAATTAATGGAATTTAAATGGGTTTCTAATTTGGGTTCTATTTTTTTTAAATTAATTACCTTGAAGGAATTTACATGGGTTTTGATTTGGGGGTAACTTTATTGATTTTTATATGGATTTTAGATTTATAGGTTGCTACTGATAATCATGAGATACAAATGTATAAGTCTTTCATTTATACCTTGCAAAATATTTGATTTTGATAGCACAAAAGGGACGTTTTGTAGCCGTTTCATTACCATTTATCATCTAAAACAGCACATTGTTCAACGTAATTCGTTATGCATGTCAAATTCGCTGCCTTTTTCAAATATATTCTCCTGTTTGCATCACATTTCAAAATTCAGATTGCTGATGAGAATCATTTAGAGTAACATGGACCTTATTTCAATTCTCACTGCTTTATTCTGGCAAAAAAAGATAAATGCATTTATCTTGGGTATCCAAATGTTGATTCATGAAGTGAGTTCATGATTCAATTATTCAGCACAAATTTGCTGAATTTCTGCACCTAACAAGTCTTTTAATTCTTCTATGTGTTTTGCAAATTGTAGATTGCTGATAAGAAAAATCTCGAAGGTCCTTTGGTTCCTCAGAGGTAGTTATGTTACATACATGTAGTCCAAACCTATTACATAAACGAATTTATACAATAGTCAACATGCATTATGTCATTAGGCAAACCTGTATGCATGTAACAGGTTATGCATTTAAATACTACTGTCTAACGAATTTATGCTTGTAACACTGTCAAATGAATTAGTAAATTACATGTTATGCAGTATGAATCTGATGGTTTCATTGAAGAGAAGGTGAGAGACACAGAAGTTGATTCAAAATTCTTGGCAGTTGCGGCTCGTGACCAAGGAATCCGATTAACGCGAGCCCAGTGCAGGTGAGATAAAATTATGCTCTTTTTGAAACTTAGTTTGCCACCAAAATGTCATCTTTGATCCAAATTCTTTCTACCTTCTCCCCAAATGGCCGCTTCTTCCAAATCAAGTATGCCGCCAAGACCATCGACAACAATTGGTACCCGGTTTATTTCTTTTTTTTCTTCCTATTTTAAAACTAACCCTCGTGCATTTCCCTTGAATTTTGCAATCTCAAACTAAAGGTTTGATTTGTTGTTTTGTAATCTCAAGTGCAATGATGGGATCGTAAAAAAATTTAACCTCTTCAGGTACTTCTAAGGCCCCATTTTTTATTTTAATTTTCCCTTATTAATTTCTTCATACTCTTGCTCTTTAATTCTTTTTGTCTCTATGAAAAAGTGTTGTGTTTGATGGTTTCATTGAAGTGGAGGTGATATACATTCAAAATTCTAGGCAATTCTTCGGTTCACAAGCAACTCATCGCTAATGAGACGATGATGAGTGATTTTGGTCGAGGCGAGCCCAACGTATGTGATATAAAATTCTGCTTAATTTGAAACTTGGGTTGCCTTCAAAATTTCATCTTTGATCCAAACATGGGTTGCCAATTCAAACATGGGTTGCCATCAAAATCTCAAACTACACATTTTGTCAACATATCATGTTCATGTTAGATTATTTGTGTGCATGTGACATTGGCCACTGACTAAATGTTTTTTCAATGTTAGTAGTGTTTGTGATGTAGGCGAATAAATTGGACTATGGTGGCTGAACTGTTACATCTACCATCTCTAAGTACACTAGCGACAATGACTCGATCACCCTCACGTCAGCTGGTGGTCAATACTTCCTCTGTAGATTCCCATGCCACTACACCTTTAGGTAGAAGCTGATAGTCATGGCCCTCACAAAGTGCTTCTCTGCAGTCCCTTCCACTTCTTCGTTGGATCTTTGTCATCAACCCACGTTCCCCCAGCGAATGTAAAAGAGAATCAGGCACCAGTGTCAGTAGTTCAGGCCCTGCAGCCGTTTCCCCGAAGTTGAGCAATGCAGCAATGGCTAACATGGAGTTGGGCTTGGTTGTTTCCACTTTTACGGTTGCTCCAATTTTTAGGGTTTATGATTTATGTCTAAAGGTTTGTATTATGATTCATTCTGATTTGGTTTGATCACTTTGGCTTCAATTGTTTTTGCTATGTGGTTGTTAATTTAATTTTATAGCACCTAATTTTGTGGATATTGTTTGATTACAATTTATGGTATATTCACATATTTTAGTCAGATTTTGTTTGCAATTAGTATCGTGTGAAAGCTTTAATTATGTCTTCAGGGTAATTGCTTTTATTTGGTGTGCAATTGGAATGTTTTTGTTTGTTTTGTAAAATTCTTATAGATGTCAATACAGGTTATGAGATATAGGAGCCAGGTGCTCATTTTGTGTCAGGAATCATGGAATGATGATGCTAACGATATGCTCTGTGCAGACAGTTACAAGTGTGGCTTTTGATATGTGCACTTTTCGTTTGTTGGAACCGAATTCATATTCGATTTGGAAACTCTTAAGAAATATCGTCTATTTTGAATTCTAGGGCTGACTAGGACAAGATAAAGAGTGGTTAGAATTTGTTCTTGAAGAATGGAAGGTTGAGACGAGTTTTGAGAAAGTTTGGGAGGAATCAACTTGGTTGGAAAACTCAATTTTGAAATTTTTATGGGAAAACGTAACATCCAATGTCACCTCACTCATTATCCAATGACATTTGTAATTATGGAAAAACACATCATCTAATGGCAGGGAAAAAAGTTGGGGATTTGAGTTAATTAGAGCCGAATCAATCCAGATCCTAATCGCACCTTAAGTGGGTCGCAGGTTAGGACCCAACAAGAAGCAAAACAACATTAATTTTGATTAACATACAAAGTTTAGACATAACTTTAATTAAAATTTAGCTTTTGTTCGTTTGTATGATGACATAACATATAAAGTTCATACGTTTTTGTTATGGCAAGATATATCTTCTCATTAACACTTACATAACTTTTTTTGGATAAAAATTTAATACAAAGTTTAGACATATCTTTTTTGTTCGTTTGTATGTCATCATAAATTTTTGGTGTGGCGAAGGTGTTTTTATGCTAATTTCACTACTGCAAAAAAACGCTTGCATAGCGCTTTGTTTTACACTTGGATAGCGCTTTTAAGCGCTATCCAAGCTACCACTATGGTAGCTTGGATAGCACTTTTATAAGCGCTATCGTAGGGATTTACTAAGAGAGCGCTTATAAAAGCGCTATCCAAGCTACCGCTATGGTAGCTTGGATAGCGCTTTTTAAGCGCTATCTAAGTGGTTTACTAAGATAGCGCTTTACTACCTTAGCGCTTTTGGGAGCGCTATTCAAGATTACTCGAGAAATTTTGATTTTTACCTTGCTTAGCGCTTTCCACTGTTTGGACCGTCTGTGGCTAAAATGCATTAGCCACGGACTGGCCGTGGCTAATACACATTAGCCATGGACTGGCCGTGGCAAATGTTTAGTTTTTTTAAAAAATAGAAAAGCAGGCAATTTCTGTGAAGCAAGTAGAGAAACTTAATGTTGGTTTGATGAATTTTGTTGGTTTACTACAATAATCAGCTTCAGTGTAATGTTTCTTTGATGAATTTTGTATCCCACAACCTACAGCTTCAGTGTAAATGTGCAAGAACGAGCTGATTTATAGTCTGTATCCCACAACCTATCTCATCTAGATACAAGTAAATTAAAGACCCCAATCATGATTGACTTGTAATTAGTCTACACATGCTGTAACCAACCAAACATGGTATTTGCTACCAAGTAAATAAAACTTCCCATTGTTACAATCTATCCCACTGAAAACAAAGTTAAAAGGACCCTCTTTAGTCTTTACACACACAAGAAGGAAGGAGGAAGAAAACTTGAGAACTATATCCAAAGCCATCCCAAGCATCGCTCGCCTGGAGCTTGCTGTCACCTAGCTATCAATGATCTGCGGCCCCAAGTACTCTACACCAACCATTCTCGACTCCTTGGGCATCTAAATCTCCTCCAACGAACAAAGCTGATCATCGTGCTCTCCGACACTACCAGCAGATCCACCTGAAAGAATTTGATCACCACAAAATATTCCCACCCGTTAGAAGATATATCAAAAGGCGTGGCACCCAATGACAATAGGCTCTCCTAAACAAACAAGGGAACTGTGTGCTAAATAACAGTTTCTGATGATAAACACAGTTCCAAGTAGAAGCTTAAACCATGAAAAGAGAGGTATCATCTAATTTTTCCTACCGTCAATATCCTAATATTTGGTGTTCCGTACCGAAGGCACCCGTGCCGAAATTGTTGTTCTACGCCGAAATTGTTGTTTTGCACCGAAGGCGCCCATACCAAATTTGTTGTTCTGGGTCGAAGGCACTTGTACCGAATTTGTTGTTCTGTACTGAAGGCGCTCATGCCGAAGGTGCCTGAGCCGTTAAATATTTTTACGCTATTTGTTGTTCTTTTAAATTTTGGCTGTGGAAATAATTTTTTTGGGGAACAAATATTTCGCGAGGGAAAATCTTAAATAAACCTTGCCCGCGGGCACGGGTTATGACTTTTATATATATATATATATATATAAGAATATTAATAATTTATTAACTCAAAAATAAAGTACAATATACACTTCAAAGGTACTATAATTGTTAAGGCCAAAATTGACTGAGACAGTTGTCAAGCTGACGTAGACTCGAGATGCTGAGTCGGAGCCTCATTAGTAGTTAGAGTGGGACCCTTGGTTGGAAGAATCAGGGTCGAGTGATGATAGTCGGAGATGATGCGACGTTCGATCGTCCTTCGAGCGGTAGTTACGTTGATCATTCGAGGCTGGGAGGCTCGACTTCGACCTTCGAAGTTGGATGATGACCATCGATCTGCACCACAGGGACTCGTTTGGAGGGTCTGATCTGGGTACCGACCCAAATCCCCTCTGATGCTTAAGTTAGAATGGAACTTAAAGGAGAGAGTGAGCTTGGTATAGCTAAGATCGACCCATGGAGGTTTGTCTTAAGACTGGCGGTGCAAGCTCGAATGTATAAGAAGTATAAGATGGAAATGTAGAGTTCTATGTCTTAGACCTCGTACCTTGGAATTGAATCAATTTTCTCTATTTATAGATGTTCAGGGTTCCTTTGGAGATGTTAGGGGTGATTACGGCCACCCATAGTGGGGCCACGATCTTCCTCCATAAATAGGAATAAATGTTGTGCACGTCCCCGAGATTCACGAGCCCACCTTTAATCTCACGTTCGAGTAAAGTGGACTCAACGGTCTACTGACCTTTGGGCTTTTACTGAGTCCGTATTGGGCTTCTTTGGTAGGCCTTGCGGGCTATAATCATTTGTCGACCGAGAATCTCGAATGCCGACCCAATGACTCAATAATGGTCCCCGTCGCATGACCTTAAAGGATCCATTCGCTGAAGTCAAGCGACATTACATCGCATTAATGGGGATCGACAGTTGAGAAAATAGCACTTGAGTTCTAGGTGCCAAAATGCCTACCTCGTCGATTCAGATTATTTGTCGGTTCGAAATCCAAGACATTCTTGGCTCTTGGATCTTTGGCTTGTGTTCCATCATGTGGTTGTTTCCTCGCCCATATATGACTGTTCCAGCAATAGAATGCAGAAGTACCATCTTTATTCTCTTGATTCAGATTTTCCTTCTCTCGAAGGCAATGGCTTCGTCCTCCATTTCTGCATCCGGAAGAAACTTGGTCACATCCATGCAGAAGAATCGGGAAGGGGACATCTGGGCCGGCCTCTGGTATCAGCAAGGCACCCCTCGTGCCGATTGGCGACCGCTTGGCCAAGCTAGCGGAAGAGGCCGCCTCCACCAGTGGAAGGGTTGTGCCCCTGAGAGGATCGGCGCCTCGGGTGCCACCGAGGGCCTGCCCTCCCCAGCCTTCTTCTTCCTCCTCTCCTCGGGCCCCCTAAACTCCGAAGGGGGGGTGCTTCCGTTCTCCCCCACGGTTCCCGGGTGGTGTTCGGGAGCCCTAACCGACGCCCCCGGCGACCCCCTCAGCACGGGCGAGATTAAGGTTGTTATCAGTTAGGTTCCCCGCTGCAGGGGAATCAACAGCGGCTTGGGGCGGAGGCAGGGTGAACCGCCGGCTCCACAGTCCCCACCACGATGTCGGCCGCATGGATCTCCTCCTCCACCGTGCACCGAGGTGCATGGCCAGAAGGGTCTCTGTGCCCACTATTGGCCCCCAGCGAATGAGCTCGCGAACGTCACGACTGAACTCTCGACCCGCCATCCCTATAGAAGGAGACTAGATCAGGGTAAGCAATAGAGAAGGGAAGAAACAGGAAAGCACCTACCGTGGGACCACATGAAGTTTTTAAGGAGAAGGTCGTCCAGCAGAGGCCAGACCGACCTCTCCACCGGCGACAACGACGACAAACATCGGACCGTGGTCTGATCGGCCTCGAAAAGGTACAATGTCAAGTTATATTGACACAGGCTCACCCAACCGGTCATGATCACGGTATCTTCTAGAAAAGTGACGAAGACATAATCCATACTCCAGGTGCCAACCCAGCAGGGCAGACCCAGCAGACACTCCCTCCCCACCCGGACACAGATGTGCTGCCACGACCCATAACAGACCATCTGAACCCGAAAGTTATAAAAGAAGAGGTGCATGGTCAGCTCTAGCCTGTTCCTGTGGCAAATCATAATGAACCCCACCAAGGCCGTGATCGAGTAAGGGGTCAACTAACACAGTGCCACCACCAAAAAATCCAGGACCAGGATGATGAACGAGTGGAGAGGGAAGCGGAGCCCCATGCAGAACATCTCAACATACACGCCGACATCACGGCTCCCCAGAAAGCATATCCTTTCATCGACGAAGGGGATCCGAACGTCGTACGAGTGGCAGAGGTACTGCACCCGGATCTCCTCAGCTGTGGCATAGGGAACGGTTGACGATGACCTGAGAATCATCGGAGGAACATCAAACTCCTCTGTCGTATGGGCGTCATCTCGACAGGTCGGATCCTTAAACAGCAGAACCTTCCCTTTGACAGGAGCCAGACGGGGATCCGGAGGGTTACCAGACCCTAGAACCAGGGGATCTCTAGGCCCTGGAGCCGGAGGGTCACCAAACCCTGGAACTGGAGAATCTCCAGACATAGAAGCAGAACTTCCTATCCTTAATGCAGCCATGGGACGGATCGAGTAAGATAGAAGAGGAAGAAAGAGATTACCATGAAAGGAGATCGAAAGAAGAAAGACGTAGGGGAATCCGTTAGCACTCGAAAGAACAAGATCAGATCAAAAAGCGTGAACGAAAAATCTGAAAGGGCGGTGATTTTATTCGAGAGACAATCCCAGAATCTGAGTCATTCGAAGGAGGACGCGTGGCGACATCCAACAACCGGCGGCGGCACTTCGAATTCCGCTCCCAAAGGCGGGAGAAGTCCAACCGGACAGCGTCATGATGGCTTCCATTCAATGTCGCTGCCTCAACTGACGCACTTGTCAAAACCATACAAATCACATCACCCGAACCGAACAGTCAGAATCCAAACGGCCCGAGCGATGGGGGCAATTGATACGGCCCTTCTAGAATGGGCCAAGATCGAACGGCCCAAGCCCGTGTCACGGGCAAGAAACCTCGAAGAGAAGCGGGCCCAACGGCAAGGCCCCCACAAAGACTTAGAGTCGGGCCGGCCTCGGACTGAAGCGGGTGTCACCACTGGCCTACGTCAACAGGAGCTAACCGCTCCCATTAAAGTGCACCCCCTTAATCACCATTAAGGGTTCCCATTATGCCCACCTTCATGACCCATGATGGTGCCATCAAAGTGACGGGTCGTTGGGGCGGAAGTGGGGGACGTCGAGGAGACGTGGCCTTGAAAGACTCCTATAAAGAGACTCGAGATACAACGTACAAGAGGATCACTTCCTGGATACCCAAATGACGGAGGTATTCATCTAACACGACCTTGTCTTCCACCTTATATTTCTCCTTCACAACTCGGCCCGAGGACTTGCGTATCGGCCTCTCCGTGAGCCATACCGATCCCACCAAGTATCCTTAGACTCGTTCTGACTTAGGCACCGGATGGGACTTGGTCGAAACCAAGGTCCGACCCCCTGACGAGCTTCCTCGTCTGTTCAGGTCAAGTAGATCCAGCGGCACCGAGGATACCCCTCAGCGTCTTCCCAGCCGGAGCCGAGCGCCCTCACCCCCGAGCCCGCTTGCCTCCACCACAAGGAGGTCGTCGCTTTGCCGAGGCTATCCTTTGGCAAACCGACGCAAGGATCCGTGCATCTCCCACCGAGCGAACGCGCCTTTAACCGATCCCAGAGGTCCCATGTGTCCCTTTTGACCACGTTGACCTCCAGCCCTCCATCCAACGTATCAGCGGTGAGAAAACACCCAGAAACAATTTCTCTGAAGGTTAAAAGAGACAATCAGAATAAACAGGCAATAAGGAGAAATTTAATCCCCACGTAGCAGATCAGCCTATGTCAAAAAATAGAATTTCATATATTGCATGTGTCTAAGTTACAAGATTCTTACCTTCTCTCAACTCACATGCATTCTCTATATGGTAACCTGCAATTAGAACCACATAATCAGAAAATTGATAGTTACAACAAACTTTCCAAAATCAATGCTCATATGAAGCAGATGGACATGCTTACTACTATTTTTAATACAACAATAGTTTTTGGGCAGGAAATTAATTCAATCTCTCCAATAGTATTGTCTGCCATTATGCATGGAGGGATGGAATGCAGGTGGTAATCTTGTGATCTCTTAGAATGTGCATTCAATTTAAAAGGAAATGATGCCCACATGTAGAATGGCTCCATTGTTTGAACCTGGGAGAGGAACAGAAACTGAGGTTGGCTTAAGCACCTCAATATACTCTGTGAAATTTATGCTGAGATTTCTTCCTGCACAAAAATAATTGTTGATTATAAACTCAAATTGATGTGTCCTATTCACAAATATGATGTGTCTCATCCACAAAAATGACATCATAACACTTGATTGAAACCACACAATGGAATTAGCATTGGTAACAACTGCGGATATCACATGTGAGTATCATACAATTTACATCCTTTTCAATTTTCATATTAGTACTGAAAGTTTTCCAGTCCCGAAAAGAAGTTATTTTCTATACCATCTGAAACCCATCTAAACCTTCAGGGTTTGGTCCTGTCTTGAGAATTTAATCTCAACCGAAGAATGCTGGAACATAAAGATATTTTCTCCATGATTTTTGACAATAATATCCCATCTAAAACTGTTTAAATGATGCTTTATATTTTAGAAATTAGAATTTACTGTAATTTCTTTGACTATTAGTAACATCGGTAATTGTTATTATGCAATGTTTACCCTGGAACAGTAGCTGCTGCTCGAGAGGCTTTCTTGTACAGTTTCCCTTCTGTAGCTCGAACCCTGTCTTCACTGGTGAGTTAGAACACTATCTTCACTGAGCAGTTAAATTATGTTTAACATTTTTTTTGAGAGAAATGATGGGGTCTCAAACTCCATTGTACCAATTTCAAGCTTTACATTAGTAACTACATAGTTAAATGTGGTATATAAACAAACATACATGCATCTATGTATATAAACATATTGGTCCTTCAACATTGATATAATCTTACAAACAACCCTATACTATATAGTTTGATGTGGTATATAAACATACATACATACATACATTTGTGTATATAAAAAATCCAAGCATACTGTGAACTATGTGATACCCCATCCTATTTATCAGTTGGTTTAGTTTGATGTGGTTAAAAGTTTAATTGATATAATCTTACATAAACATAGATTTTGTAATATTCTTTCCTTTTTAGCTTGATGTAATGTTATTACAGTAGGCCATAAAGAATATTTATGAAGGCAGTTGATGGATGAATAATCTCCCACTGTTTTCATTCCTATTCTAACTATCATTCTGCCTTCCCTGTGAGTTCTTCATATGCTTGATTGCTTCTACTCTTAGTTTCCATTTTACTAATGCATGAAAAATATTAGCAGAACCAAGTATAGATGCTTTTCAAAATATTTACTACATTGCTTTCAAAACCCATATAAATTCATGCCTAGACTGGTTAATAATATAATATATGGTAAATTAGACCATAAAAATTTGATCTGTAAGTGATTATTAAGACCACTACATAATTGATTACATAAATCACTACACAATTAATAACTACACAATTGGCAGCAAAATTTCAACTACAGAAAATTTTTTGGCCAAAAAAATTTGCTCTTTTAGTGAATATGAAGACCATTACACAATGGATTACATAAATCACTACAATTAATAAATACACAATTAGCAGAAAATTTCAGCTACACAAATTTTTGTCCAAAATTTTTTGATCTGCTAGTGATTATTAAGACCACTACACAAATGAATACATAAATCACAACACAATGAATAACCAATTAACATTGTGAATGTTTCGCAATCTCGATTTTTGACTGATTAAAAAGAACAAAAAAATTAAGAACCGATTATAAAGAACACATGTCAACTTGTGATTAAAAAGAACACCTGCAAATTTCAACTGCACAAAATTAATAACCAATTAAAAAGAATTTATACTTGCTTGCGTGGATGTTTGGCAGCAAAATGAAATTGTTGTTGCCATGAAACCTGGATCATGTGGATGGTTGGCAGAAAAATGAAATTTTTGTCAGCAAATCGAAATTTTTGTGATCAAAATGCTTTCATATAACTTTTATATAACACAAACTCCCTTAATTTGAGATGGAAAATGAAAATTTTGTCTGTGAAATGAAATTTTTGTTGGCCTGACACTTGAACCGTGGAAATGTTTGGTAGAAAAGTAAAATTTTTGTCAGCAAAATGCTTTCCTATAACGTTCATAAAACACAAACTCACCCGAAACATGGCGACAATGGCCTGTGCAAGCTGCAGATGATGAAGAGAGATTGAACAGTTGCTGGTTGTTGAGGGTTGAACTATCCACAACGCTAAACTCTCCACAAAGGTGATTGGGAAAAGATTTTTAAGGTTGAGATGCAACGGGGAGAGGTGCGGGTTGTTGAGGGTTGAAGAGGATGCGTGTTCAAATGTTTTTAAATTCATTTCTGTATCTGATTTAAATTCATAGGCATGTCTTAAAAAATTACAAACAATCATCAGTTTCACTATGTAATTCATGAAATTTCTTTCTAAAAACAAATGATCTTATCCATAGATCACTTCATAAAAACACAATTCATGCTTATGGAATAAGCAAATAATACACATTGGGATGAAAATTCAAAGAGCAACTTATTATGTTGCCTCCTTTTCCATTCACATATGTCAGGTCTGCATTGCATACTATGCTACCAATCCCGTCCCTGGTCTAGATTCTAAAATTTTCCCTGCTTTTCTTATCAACCCCTAGATGAAAAATGTTCTCCATAGAACTGTTTGTTAAGCTGTGTAGCTCATCCCAAAAAATTATTAAACATTGATAGGAGTAGGAGCATAGTGTATTGGAAATTACCCAACAAGTTGGATCTTAATCCAACGTTGGGCTAATATGTGGTAAATAATTATATAAGTGCTATGCTGTCATATTAAGTCCAATATATTAGTGATCTAGTTTTAATTAATTAAATGAGCTAAATGAGTTAAACAGGTTGTGGGGTCTTTATGTGTAGAGACTATTGGGCTTCAACTCGTTGATGGGCCGAGTTGGAAACCCAAGGGCTATGGAGGCTAGCCTATTAATATTAGCGGGCATGGTTCCCGGAATACACGAACAAAGTTGAGCCGTCTTTTCTACGTCCCCGTCGCTAGGAGAGAAACCAAGAGAAAGCTAAAGGCGTTCTCCAACGGTTGATTCGTGCTTTTCTGGAAGATCGTCCGCCACGGTATCGTCAGGATCTTTTTCAGATCATTAGCGATGGACTCAGGTACGCTTCCGCTAAATCAGAGTACGCAATGATTTAAGCTTCCGCATGTTATATATCTAGATCTGTGTTATTCGGTTTGTACACATCTAGATCTTTAGTTCTACAAGTGGTATCAGAGCCTGCATGGTGTGGATCTTAAATTTTTTGCCTGCTCGTTGTAGATCTGATAAAAATCCGATTTTTAATCTGTTTTGTGTTTGCATTTGTGCAAAATTTGGTTTTTAATTAATTTTTCCCAAAAAAAATTTGTTTTTGACCGGGGACGGCCCGTCGGCCGCCGCCCCCGTTCAGGAACATGGGGCGGCGCCTGCCGCCCCCCGGCGGAATAAAAGGGGGCGGCCAGCGCCGCCCCCGTTCAGGAACATGGGGCGGAGCCTGCTGCCCCCCGACGGTATAAAAAGGGGGCGGCCGGCGGCGCCCCCATTCAGGAACAGGGGGCGGCGCCGGCCGCCCCCGTCGGTAGAAAGGGGGCGGCCTCCGCCGCCCCCCTTCAGAATAAAGGGGGCGACGGAGGTCGCCCCCAGTCCAGTACATGGGGGGCGGCGCCCAGCCGCCCCCGCCGGAGACCGGGGCGCCGGCCTCCCTGCCGGCGCCTGACGGAAGAGAGGGGACGGCGGCGGCGGCGGTGACCGCCGCCCCCTAACAGAAACCCTACCCCGATATTTTTTTGGGGCCCTTGGGCCGGCCCTCCCCGGGCCGGCCCACAAAGAGTTTTTTAAAAAAAAACTGTTTTGTTTTATAAAGTGGGGGGCTGGGCTGTTATATTTGGGCCCTTTGGGTAATTTGACTTGACTATGGGCTTGGTCTATTTGGACACAAATTTGGGCCTGTTTTTGATTTATTTTAACAATAATGGAAGGGGAAACAAATGGACATGTTTATATATATTTCCCCAAAGTATAAATTTGTGTTAAAATCCAGTTTGAATTTTAAATTCAATTTTGGCACGCTTCATCATATATATATATATTTCGAAATAATTGTAATTAAATCAAAACGCATCAAAGTGGGCTTTATCGTGGCGATTACTCTTCTTTCGATGTATAAAAGGCTATGTACATACTTTGTATGTAAATTTCGTGCCTAAAATTTTAAATTTAAATTCATTAAAGGAGGAAATAAATGGTTGTGTATATATATTTCCTTTAGGCCCAATTTTGTGCGTTGAATTATATTCGTTCCATTTCTATTCTTTTAGGCATTCCTTATTATTTATATGTTTCGAAATAGTTTTAAATTATTATTTCGGAATGTAAACGGTAAATACATACGTTGTATGATTAGTTGCCTGGATGAATTTTAAATGGATCGACGGAGTAAATAAAAGGTTTTCAGATATATTTACATTTAAGTTCAGTTTCATTTGAATTCAATTTTTGGGCACATTAGATTATATGTTTCAAACTAATTTTATTTATTACGGGACCCCACCAAAGTAGGCTCTACAGTTAAATTATTATTATTTCGGAACATAAACGGTTAAATACATACTTTTGTATGATTGGTTGCCCAATATTGAATTTAATTTGGATTGAAGGAGGAAATAAGACGTTTATATGTATATTCCACCTTAAAGATAAATTTTGTGTTAATTGTGAAAAATAAATTTAAATTCGAAGTTTATGGCATAAAACAATCTATTATACATTTGACAACGATTTTTGAATCCTAGGGCTGACTAGGACAAGCTGACTAGGACAAACTGGTTGATAAAAGACGGCCAGGATTAAATCTTGATGAATCAACGGTTTGGATGAGAGTTTGAGATGAAGGTTAACTTTAATATGTGGGTCCCATTTGGTAATAGTCTTGATGAATCAGCCTGTTTTCATTGCGTGACATTGGGAAGAGCAATAGTCATTTTTCGGGGAGAGCAAGAATCTTGTGGGGGAGAGCAAGAGGCTTTTGGGCATAGCAACCATCATTGTTGTTCCTTTGTGCTTCAAGAAGCGAACTGTACTCAGTCCCTCTTGCAGCTGATCAAATCTCTCCTGCATCTGTTCCTTTGTGCCATTAAGTTCCAAAGATCAAGGTCATCGTCCAGTAAAAAGATTTGGGTAACCATACCAGGTGAGTGAATAGTCCCCTCCCCGTCGAAATCTCAAGATCTACGCCAACAGAGAGAGGTTTGCTGCTTTTTTCGCTCTTTTTACCCCACCCCTCTTTCCATATGTGTGTGGCTCACTCCTGTTTGAATTTGTGATGCAAAGGATCTGATTCAATGTGCCGATCCATCGGATCTGTGCCATCGAAATCTCTAGCAGGTGAGTGAATAGCTCCGTCCACGGGGGCGGCGGGCTCGCCGCTGTCGATGCTGGGCTTCAACATCATCCGACCTCACCGTCGACGTTGGGGCTTCAACATCAACCTTACTGTGATGTTGGGGCTCGCCGCCGTCGACACTGGGGCTTCAACATATCTATAGTGAAGATCGTGATACCTCACCGTGATCGGATCTAGCTGGATCGTGATACATCACCGTGATCGTGATACCTCACCGTGACACTGGGGCTTCAACATACTAACGGGAGAAATAGAATCACCTTGGCTTCGGATTAAGGCGGTTGAGGATGGGCCACTCCGACAGCCTGCAAAGGAGCAGAGCGCAAGGATCGAGGATGAACGGGGATTGAGGTATGTGAACGGGAATTAAATTAGGATGAACGGGGATTGAGGTATGTGAACGGGAAATAAACAGGCTGTAGTGATTGTTTGCTGAAATTAACGATTGTTTGCACCTTGCCATGGTATGTGAAATTAACATTTAATTATACATTCAGAATATCACTACATGACGATCACGTAACAAATAAAATCATCTTACTATTCAGAATATCACTACATGCTGAAATTAACGATTGTTTGCACCTTGCCATGGCTTGGGTATGTGAACGGGAATGATGGTGGACGTCTATTAAAGATCATGGGGATTAATTAACGATTGTTTGCACCTTGCCATGCCTTTGATATAATTTTGTTCTAATTTGCACTTTGAAGTGTATTACAAATTGATTTCATTATCTCATCTCCATTGCAGTTTCCTTTCTTCAACCGCATCGAGCTCATCTGCGTGATGAAGATCATGGGGACGTTGCGATGATGAAGATCATGGGGACGATGTCTTCAAAGTCATGAACAGGTGCCCGAACAGCACGTGGGTCGGAGGAGGTTCCACCAGAGCAGTCGGTGCCGGTGTTGGGATCAACTTCATGAGGGTTGGGATGTACCGCATGGATTGGTTCTCGCTGGTCGTGGTGCACAGTGATCTGTGGCTGTTGTCTGTGGCATTCTATCTTGGGGCGAGGCACTGCTTTTTTTTGTTTATAATCTGTTTTTATTATTGCACTACTCGAGTTGAGGAAACAGTTCATTTATTTGTGTTGTTTATTTCAGATAACCTGTTTTTTGTGAAACAATGCCATGGTACTCTGTTTATTTCAGCAAACAATCGTTAATTAAATGTTTATTTCAGATCAACATCATACAAAGTAACAAAGTAACAATTTGTGAGTTGATTTTTTTGTTTATTTGTGTAGTTGAATTGAGGCTGATGGTAAGTTACAGAGACTCACGTGCCTTGATTCTTCACTATAATGGGATTCCAAGAAGAATAAATATCAGTTGAGAACATGTTGATTTTTATCTTCTGCTAAATTTTTTGTGTAGTTTATTTCACTTATTGCTGCAATCACCTGAAAATAAACATAGATACCTTACTGATTTTTTTGTGTGGTTTGTGAAGCTTAAGATTTGGGGTAAATATTTTGTGGTTTATTTTGTTAAAGATTTGATTGCTACTTTGATTGCTACTTGGAAAACAAGGTTCCTTTTATATTATAGGGAACAAAAAAATGATAAGCCCATGAATTTGCTTTAATTTGAGCACTTTAATTTTCTTATTAGAAAATAAGAATCATCATTTGACTATCATCCCAACAATCGAGTCAACTGGTTTGTCTTGGTGAGATGTTTTTACCTCAAAGATGTTTTTCTATTTTAGCATTTTCTTCAAATCTACCATGCTATTTAAGTGCTTATATGTTTTTTATAGTTGGAATGGTCTTGGAAACATCTATATTACATTTGAGGGCAGATTTTGAATTTGTCCTATGTGACAGTGTCATGTCAAGTTTTGGAGGGAAAATTTTGGGTTGAAGAGAAATTTGTTGGGAGAACACAAAAGCTTTTCTTTTTTTAAAATTGGCAGCATCAGCGCTTAATACTGCTTCATTCAAAAATGAACCAAAAAATGAGACCCAAAAAAACACAAAAAAATGGGTTTCGGCTGAGCGACGTCGCCTGAACTTTATTTCGTCTGAGCGAAGGCGCCTGAACTTTATTTCGGCTGAGCGTCCCGAAGGCGCCCGTGCCCGAAGGTGCCCGTGCCCGAAGGCGCCCACTAAATTTTTATATGCTAATTTGTTGTTTTGCGCCGAAGGCGCCCGCACAGAATTTTTTGTTCCTCGCCGGCCATGCCTCTAAATTTTTTAACGTAAATATGTTGTTCTTTTAAATTTTGGTTGTAGAAATATTTTTTGGGAACAAATATTTCGCCGGGAAAAATCTTAAATGCACCGTGCTCGCGGGCACGGGTTATGACTATCTATATTACAATTGAGGCAGATTTTGAATTTGTCCTATGTGGCAGTGTCATTCAAAAGCTTTTCTATTTTGGGTTGAAGAGAAATTTGTTGGGAGAACACAAAAGCTTTTCTTTTTTTAAAATTGACAGCATCAGCCCTTAATACAGTTCATTCAAAAACTACCTTAATAACGCTAAATTGGCAGCATCAGCCCTTAATACCGCTAAATTTTTATACGCTAATTTGTTATTCTGCGACGAAGGCGTCCGCACAGAATTTATTGTTCCTCGCCAAAGGCGGCCGTGCCTCTAAATTTTTTTACGCAAATATGTTGTTCTTTTAAATTTTGGCTGTAGAAATATTTTTTTGAGACAGATTTCGGGGGGAAAAATCTTAAATGCACCGTGCCCGCGGGCACGGGTTATGACTAGTATATATATATACTTCGGTATATAACAAGTTGACTTCATACCTTGGTAGGAAAATTCAGTTTGCCTAAATTTAGATTTAAATTAAAACAAAAAATTTAGGTGTTTTCTTCGGTAGCAAATAAAAAGTTTTAACATATATTTCTCCTCAAGGATAAGTTTAAAAGGCCTTAAAGAATTGTTGTGCACTAACCATCAAGCAAATGGCCTTAAGGAAATTTGACACATTTTAAAGTTATATATGAAATGGGATAGGGTGTGTATTTATATATATAACTTTATATGTATGTTCATATACACTTTAGTACACCTATATACCCCATTTTAAGAAGAAAATTTGTGTTGAAGTTATGGATTTTATTTAACTCAATATAAATGATTAGAAAGGTGGAATAAATGGTTCTTATTTATATTTCCACATAATGTAATCATTTTGTGTTAAATTCAGTTTAGTTTCGAATTCAATTTTTGGCACAATTAATTATATATATTTCGAATATGGATTGATTGGATCATTAACTCACCAAAAGTGGATTTTCTTGTGAAGATTATTTTTGTTTATGGGTGTTTTCTCACCACTAGATCGTTGACCGAAGACAGTTGGGTCAACATGGTCAAGGGGTCGGTTAGGATCCCTTGGATACGCCAAGCTCACGCGTGCTCGGCGTGGGTCGGAGATGGAATCGAGGTCGAGCGTCGGTCCTTGGCTGAAACAGGGCTGAGGGGTGGCCTCGGCTCTATTCGATGAGCTCGGTCTCGATTGGATGCGCGTCGAGGGGTAGCCTCGGCGCTTCCCTTGGGGCTTGTTCTTCGGTCGATTGCCACACACGCTTGCAACGAGAATGGTCGTCGGGCGCTGAGGGGTAGCATCGGCGCCTCGGTCAGCTTCTTCCTAAATAGACAAGATACCCGTCAGGGTGGCTGGACCTTGGTTCCGGCCGTATCCCCTCCGATGCCTAAGTCAGATCAGGGTCTGAGAAGTACTCGACGAGGTAAGTTCGACTCGAGAGGAGATCGATACACTGACCCACGGCACGAGCAGGGGGAGGGAAAAGTAATGGTGGAAAACTAAGGTTGTTGATGGAATACCTCAGATTAGTATACCTGGGGTTCGATCCCTTGCTCTGTTGTCCCTCCGGTCCTTTTATAGGGTCTTCGCCACGATTGCCTTCGACCCACGTTCCTCGTCTGCCCCCTTTCACGCCCCGCGATCCGCCTTCTTCCCCGCCCCGACGTGCATCAAGGGGAGGCATTTACTAATGGGGCTCTTAATGGACATTAACGGGCTGCGGGTTCAAGGGAACGGCTATCTCCAAGAGCACGAGCCGATCGTGGATCCCTGAGGCCAGATTGGTCAGGCCACGAGCTTTGCCTGTGGGCTTCGTCAGGTGGGCCCAACCTTGTTCGTGGGCTTCCCGTTCATGACTGGGCCTCGCGTCTCTGCTTCTTGGGCCTCTCCAAAACAGTCGTATCAATTACCCCCATCGTCCGGGCCGTTCGGCCTCAGCCGGTTCGGCTCGGACGATGTGACTGTTTGAGGTTTTGACAGGCGCGTCAGTCGAGGGGTGCTCATTAAATGGGGATCATCATGACATGGCCCGTTTGATCTTCCCTTGGTGCGGGTCTCGAAACGCCGCCAATCCTCTGATGATGCCACGTGTTCCTCTCTGGACGATTTGTATTCCTCGATGACTTATAAAGACGCCGGCTTCCCAAACTTCAACCCTTTCGCGCTCTTCTGATCTTGGTTTCGCAAGCTCCCTCTTTTTGCCGTCCCTCTCCCTGCAGCTCCTTCTCAAGGTAACCTCCTTCTCTTCTTTTGCCCCATGGCTACGCTTAGAATAGGGGCGCCTGGATCTTGGGACCCCCCGATGCCCGAGTCCGGTAATATCCAACCTTTGGGATCTGGGGTCCCATCTGGGTCTCGTCCTATTCAGGACAAGGGAAAGAGGAAGCTCTTCACGGACCCCATCGGCGATGATGTGGTTCAGGCCGTCGAGAGGTTCGACGTTCCCCCGGCGGTCCTCGAATCACCATCCGGGGCTCCCTTTCTGGCGGGTGCGGAGATCCGGGAGAAGTATTTATATCATCCATACGACGTCCGGATTCCTTTCAATGATGAGCAGATCTGCTTCCCGCGGAGCAATGAAGTCGGTGTTTATGTAGAGATGTTTCGCTTGGGCCTCTGTTTCCCCCTTCACCCTTTCATCATCCAGGTCATGGAGTTGCTGATGGTGTCTTTATGCCAGCTGACCCCATACTCCGTCGTGGTGCTGACTGGGTTCGTCATGCTCTGTTGTACCCATGGTTTAGAGCCGTCCATCCCCCTCCTATTTCATTACTATCGAATTCAGACGGTCGGCCAAGGGTCGTGGCAGCATCTCCAGGCTCGCGCGCGGAGGGAGTGTTTGCTCGATCTGCCCCGCTAGGTGGGGGACTGGAGCTCGAGCTATGTCTTTGTTGTTTTTCCTGAGGACACCGAGATATTGACGGGTTGGGGAGGGCTATGTCAGTATGATTTGACGTTGACCCTCTCCGAGGCTGACCGGGCAGCTCTTCGGTTGATGTCGTCTCTTTCCTTAGAGGATAGGTCAATCTAGCCTCTGCTGGATGACCTGCTTCTCAAGACCGTCCTGTGGTCCCCCGGTAGGCTCTTCATTTCTTTCTGTTTTCTCTCTTGCTTACCCTGATCTTCTTTTCTTCTGTAGAGATGGCTGGACGCGAATTTACTTGGAATGTCAATGAACTCATCTGAAGGGGCTCAAGCCAAAGCCGAGGGAACCCGTCGGGACAGGCACCTCGTCGTACCATTGACTAAGAGGTGCGGTAGGCCGAGCCTGCCATGTGGAGAGTGGAGCCCACAGGTGTGGTGACACCCCCCTTTGCCGCAAAGACCCTCCCTGAAGGTGAGGGCCCGAGGGCCGAACTCCCTTGCCCTGCCCAAGCTGAGGGGGGCCAAGGAGTCGAGTCGACTCCTCATGCACCAGTGGGCGGTCGAGGCGCGGGACGTAAGCACTCTCCTCCGACCTCCGCCGGCCCCAGCGAGAGGAAAAGGAGGGTTGGGAGACCAGCACTCCGGTTGCCCCCCGAGGTGCCGACAGCCTCCGGCGACACTCTCCCGCTGACCCTGGTGGTCACCCCCACTGTCTCGGTCAAGCCTTCCCTGGTGGGGGCTGGCGGTGTGTTGGCAAATGTCTTGGTGGGCCCCGAGGTTACCCCTAGTGACTCGGTGTTCATCGATCAGACTGTGGCCGACCAGTTGGCACATGGCTCCATCCTCCTGAGGGACAGATCCCTCCTGGAGAGGGCTCCTACTGACACACTGTTGGACTCCCTGGTCTGGCAGCTTCAGCAGGTTCGGCCACTTCGCTATTCCTGAAATTGTCCCCTGACCTTCCTCTGTGTAACTCCTTCCTTTGTGCAGGCCATCACGATGGTCGTTGAGGCGCAGCGTCGGGCGACCCGGGCGAGAGAGCTTGAGGGTTCCATTACCCGGGAGTGCTCAAAGGTCGGAGCGGCCGAGGTGGCCGTCCAAGAGGTGTGCATGGAAGCTCGGCATCTCCGACGCCAGGTAGACGAGCTTGAGGCTCAATTGAGGGACCTCCAGGGGGAGTTGGATGACGCTCAGAGGTCGGCTCGATAGGCAGAAGAGGCGTTCCGGCAGGAGAGGGATGATCTCCGGAGTGAGCTGGCAGACCTGCGCCAGATGACCCGGTTCGTCGACGAGGTGGAGAGAGGCATCGGCGGGATCCTGGGGGAAAGGATCACGGAGGTCCTTAGGGAGGCCTTCTGACGTGCCCCCGGTTTGCTGGCCGCAAATGGCCGGGAGACCCACGTGAGGGTTTAGATATTTGTAACCGCAAGCGCACGGTGTTGTAGTATAGCTTGGGGTCGAACACATGGAGGCTAGGATGTGCTTGTGTCAAGGAGGACCGAAATCACCCCGTGGGCGAGCTAGCCCGAATCGGTTGATGGGTTGTCACGGGAAAGGAATGCAAGGTATGAACAATAAGAAAATAAACCCGGGACTTTGGTTTCCACTCCAAAGAGCGACTCTCGCCGATACGGCCTACGGGTAGGATGGCGATCGGAATTAGGGTCTAATGGTGAGACGTTGCCTCTGAAAGTGGTACCGGCATCCCATGGGCCCGATATTCCGGTCGGTGCCCAGGATGATACACCGGACTTCCCGGGTTCGATCAGTGGGCACTCCCGTGTCCATTAACACTGATCGATTCCGGGAGCACTAAGCTCGCAACGATAACTCCCAACGTCTCATCATACCGCTCCCGCGCGCTAGGATTCGGCGTCTACGCTAAATGCGTGAGCTATGGCTAGGGAGTCAACCGCCAAGTTTATTCCCCCTTGGCCCAACGGTCAAAGGCGGTCTTTTTCCCGCCGATGACAATAAAACACCCCGCGTAACCGTTAGATTCCTAATCCCTATCGATTTCCTAACCCTATGGATGCATCGGGAAGAGCCCCCGAAGGGGTTTCTGCCAAAATCCCAGATTTGGGAACTACTCACAAATATTCATTAAAAAGCGATCTAAACGAAAATGAACCGTTAAAATCATAATCAGACGATTGGAATGCGAAGGTAGTAGAGCAATTAAGATAATACTAAAGTTTAAGAAAGATCCGAAAACTTACAATAGAAAAGTAATTACAGCCGTCACAAATAGGAGAAAACAGTAAAAACTAACAGCTCCCCGTTTCTGGAACCCTAGGGGTCCTATTTATAGGATCTCGTATCACCCGATCGGTTGACAAGTCAACCGATCGGGTGATCCGTTACAAATAATAAACAGAAAATGGCGGAGTTTCACCCGGTCATATGAACCGGTCAGTTGAGTTCTTGGAGTGACCGGTTGGATCTTGGCGCCATCGGGTGAAGGGATCGGTTGGGTGCCCGTGTCTCGGCTCCTCAGCATCAGTTACAGATGAACCGATCGGGTGAGAGTCACCCGATCGGTTGGAATTTGGCTTGAAAAGACAGAGAATCAGCCATGTTGAACCGGCCTGTGAACCGGTCGGGTGACATTCACTTGAGCTCCGACTGAGACCGGGTGGTGCACGCGTGCATCACCCGGTCGGTTGGAGATGACCAACCGACCAGGTGAGGGGCTGAAAGATGTAATCTTCGTCGTTTGACCCCCTGGATCACGCGTGACTCCTCCCGTTGCTCCGGGGACTTGAGATATCGTCATTAAACATCCCCTACGTGGGCAATCTCCTGCAAACATGGAGAAACAAAGAAAAGTGAAAGAAAACGAGAAAATACGAGAAAACGAATAAAAGACGGCGGAAAATATGGAGAAACACGAAAGAAAACGTGCGTGAATATATGGAATATATACGCACGTCAAAATCCCCCAAGCTGAACTCTTCCTCGTCCTCGAGGAAGACGAGTGAGAGTAGGAGCTCGGAGGGGAAAATAGAGAGGAAGAGAGAAAAAGAAAACTCTATATCCTAGATCGTCCGTCAGAGCCAACAAAATCAAAAACGACACACCAAGCAAGCAAATGTCAAATCACATCACTAAACCTAGGAAAACGAGTCCAAATAAGTGCTGTGGGCCCACACGGTGAAGCGCGAGTGAGCGTGGTCGTGCGCTAGCAGTCGGTGTCGCTATCTACGAAGTGCAATAAAGCTCGATATACACAGACACAGGAAACGACCCAAATACCGATTCGAATTTGAAATTGCGGTGAATATTAGTTCAAGCATGCATGAGAAGAGTATAAGAATAGAAGCGTATCATGCATCGGGGATTCTACAACTAGGGTTAAGGAAATCACACCACTATAGCCTAGATACTAGCTAAAAAGTTCCTAAGCCAAGTGTTTTCGAAAACGATGGGGGTTGAGATGATGTGGAGTAGAACACTCGGTGCAAATTCTCGCCTTCCCTTTATTCTCGGTAGATAGGAAAAATATTCACACTTGAAATTTTTGGGTTTTGGGTATTTGTATTTTTTTGATTTTGGGCTATACAAAATTTTTCTTTTCTTTTCTTTTTGGGTTTTTCTTTTCTTTTCTCTTTTTTTTGGATTTTTGGGAGATTGGCTATACACATGTGTACTCTCCCAAGTGGGAGAACGGTACACGACGAGGGGATTTGCACCAAGTAAAAAAAAAGAAGTCAGAATCTAAACACTTGGGCAAAGGAAACTATTCTCGCTAAATAGAGCATAGGCTAAATGGGTTATCCTAGTCCTTAATTGTGGAATCCCGACACATGCGAAATGAAGTACACGATATATATATATATATATATATATATATATATATATATATATATATATATATATATATATATATATATATATATATCATGCAGAAGCAGACAGGGAAAATAAATACCGCATATTCAAATCGAAGCATGATAATCTAGGGGTCATTCCTGGACAGGTATATAAAGTGAAATCACAAAGTAGAAGCACACCAAATAGATAGGCACGACGCACGACTCACAAAAATTAAGAGGACCCACGATGCGTGAAATGCAAGAGAACTCGAAATCCTAGGGTTAGTGAATGTGATTATCGATGCCATGCTAGGTGTGTGTGATTTTGTGGCGATTCATCATAGGGTTCATCTCTAGGAGAAAGAGAGAAAAAGAAGAGAAGAGAAAAAATAAAAAATAAAAAACACGATGAAAACGACACAAAAACGAAAAAGAAGGACTCAAATGGCGCACACAGTGCGACTCCCCCAAGCTGAAGCTTGCATTGCCCTCAATGCAATATGAGTGAGTACGGGAGGGCAATGAAGATGGGGGGAATACGCACCGACACAAAAAGAAATGAAAACGAGAAAAACACAGAGATGAAACTGAAAATAAAGAAAAATCAAAATCAAACCACACGACACGAAAATAGAAATAAAACCACACGACACGACACTCAAAAGGGGAAAAACAAGCACACACACAAAAAAAAATGAGAAAAAACAAAACATGACAACACACCAAAATAGACGTCCCCCAAGATAGACATGACAGTGCTAGCAAATAAAATGTGATCGTGAAATGCAGAAATATGCAAGGGGGGTCAAAAACAAACAAGGTGCAATCAAATAAAAAATAAAAAGGAAGTGATGCAACACGTGAATGGGTCCCCCCCTTGACAGAGACAAAGCAGGGCCCCGAAAAGACAGATGGGCATAAATACGGGGGGTGGGCAAAAGCGGGAACGAAAAAAATCAAGCAGGGGCACCACCCTCTGGGGGTGGTGATGGGGGCCTGCGCTGGGGACCAGGAGTCGTGGGGGGTGGAATGTGGAGCTCGGAGACATCGGGAGGGTCTTCACGGATGTGGAGAATGAAGCTTTGAAGAAAGGGGAGGTCTCGGTCGACGGACTCCTCGGTTATCCGACCACCCTGTCCAGCTAGGAGGATCATGGCCGTGAATCGGTCGGCTTGGTCGTCGGCTTGGAATTGCATCCCATATTCGGGATCGTCAACGTGAGGTGGGGAAGTGGTGTGTGGTGTGGTAGATGGGTTGGAGGTGGTAGGTTGAGCGGGGGGCTGTGTGCGACGAGTACGACGGGTGGGCCTAGGGTCCGAAGAGCTGGTGTCGGTGGGCTTAACACGGTGGGGAGGCATTATGCGGGTGTCGTGTGTGTGCGTGAGTATGCAAAATACAATGAATCAACACAAACACGAAACACGACCAACGAGCAAATGGAATATTTGGGGCAAAATTAAAATTGACCTAAGGAGCAAGTTTACCCAAATGAGATGAAGATCGTTGCTCGTAGACGCCCCGATGCTACTCGATAGGAGCACGTTGTGAAGCCGCGGTGATTTCTTCAGTAAGTTTCGAAATTTAGGAGAATGGGTGAAAGTTAGGGTTTTGGGTGCGGGTGAAATCGAGGAGAATGGAGAGAAATCGATGGTGGGATGGATAGGGAAATGGGGGGAGGTCGATTGGGGTTGATTTTGGGGAAGATCGCGGTCCGGTGCAAGAGGAGTAGGCGAAACGTCGGGGGAATGGGCGATCGGGCGAGGGTGAATGCGAACGGGTGGTCGGGGGTATTTATAGGGTTTTAAGTCGAACCGATCGGGTGACTTGTCACCCGATCGGTTGACTGTTAGGTCGAAAATTTTTGCTGAAGAATTGCTACAGGCGAACTGGTCGGTTGACTTGTCAACCGATCGGTTGGCCGCTCCACTCATTTTCCCGAGAATTGAGGTTGCTCACCCGGTCGCCTCAACCGATCGCGCTCTAACTCAACCGATCGGTTGATATTTCCCAAAACTTTCCTGAGAATTCTCCCCAGATCACCCGGTCTGTCACACGGTCTCTCCATTCTTCACCCGATCGGTTCATTTGGGGACAGATGCGGCTTGTATCTGATACATCCCAACCGATCGGTTGAGTTATCAACCGATCGGTTGGGGCCTTGTTTCCTGCAAAAACCAACAGATTGTCTAAGTCCCTGAACGGATGTTCTTGCGGCTGATTTTATTTATAAAAATAGATAAAATAAAGTCAAAAATAACACTAAAAAGTGGGGCAAAAGTTTAGAGCATGGGTTGCCTCCCATGAAGCGCACTTGTTTAACGTCGTTGGCTCGACGCCCGCAAGTGATGTTCACGATGGTTGATATGGGTGATGCCCGAAGTTCGGAATCTCTTCTTCATCGGATCTTACAGCCTTTGGAGTAGTCAGCGGCTGGAGAAAGATTTGCTCGACTACCCGCTCCTTGTTTTTGGGATCCGGGGGCTTCTCCTTCGTATTGGCGTTCACCGCCATCTTCTTAAGGATCCGGACCTCGTCTTTGGTGAGGTCCATGGGTTCTTTCCCCGTTTTCCTCGCAGGATGAGCCTTGGGGAACCCGGGAGGGGTCGAACGTGCTGCATTCGCTTTCCCATCAGCATCATTGTTCTTGGGGCTGTCTTGGTCTTCTGAATCCCCCAAGTCATCGGGGGGGTTTCTTAAGAGAATCTCCCAGGAGCTCTCTTCGGCAGCTTTATCTTCTTCCACATCCAGCAAATTACACCGAGGGTCATCTGGGGGATCGGGATACTTCATGGACAACCCCAGATCAAATTCAACCTTTTCTCCGCTGATGTTTAGCGAAAGTTTTCCATTCTTTACATCAATCAAAATGCAGGCAATGGCCATGAAAGGCCGTCCCAGGATGATGGGGGTGTGTGCGTCTTCAGGCATGTCTATGACAACGAAGTCCACTGGCACATGCACCCCTTTTACATTGACGGGGAGGTCATCCACAATCCCCACAGGATATTTGACCGAACGGTCAGCAAGTTGTAGGGTCATACCGGTGGGCTCCAAATCACCCATTCCTATCCTCTTATACATCGATAAGGGCATCAAACTGACACTCGCTCTGAGATCGACGAGTGCACGATGAATCTTTACTGCCCCGATCGTGCAAGGGATTGAGAAGCTCCCCGGGTCTTTAAGTTTCGGCGGATTTTCCCTCTGGATGAGAGCGCTACACTCCACCGTCAACACTACTTTCTCCTTTCTAGACCCTCTCGTCACCAAATCCTTCAGGAATTTCGCATAGGAGGGGATTGTTTCGATTGCTTCCAGGAAGGGGATTTGCAAGCTCAGATCCTTGACCATGGTGAAGAACTTGCCATATTTCTCATCGATTTTGGCCTGAGCTAACCGTTGTGGAAAAGGCACAACGGGTTTAAACACTTTCAGGCTCCCTTCCTCGTTCTTCTTCTTCTCTTCTTCAGAGACTCCCTCAAGAGTCGTAGGATTTGATGACGAAGCACCGGCGTCGTTTGATTTTTCGATTGGTCGCTCGACGACCAACGGTGCTTTCGGTCTGTTAGGGGGCACTCTAGTAGGGATTTGTGTCCCGCTTCTCAGAACGATAGCGGACACATTTGCGTGCTCGTGCACGAGTGCCGACGTTTGGGTTTCTCCCCTCGGGTTCACCTCAGGTTGTGGCGGCAATTGGTTTTGTGACCTTGAAAGGGTCGCCACTTGTAACCTCAGCTGGGTTACTTGGTCCGTGAGGGCCCGCTGACCCATTTCCAGCTTTTGATTGATCTTCTCCTGGTTGGTTATATATTGAGTCAAGAGAGACTCAACCGGAGAGACGGCCCTCTGTTGGCCATACTGCTGCTGCTGCTGGATTGGCTGCTAATTCCTGGGGGCGTAAAATTGTTGCTGAGGCTGCTGCTGATATTGTTGCTGCTGAATCTGACTCTGATGTGGCCTAGTCGGCTGATATGTTTGTTGCTGCGGCTGCTGAGGCGGCGAGGGCTGGAATGGTGCCCGGTAACCAAAGTTAGGGTGGTTCCGGTTGTTTGGAGAGTATGCCGGGTTGGAATTGGTTCTTGGTGGATACGGCGCATTTCCCGTGGGGTTGTAAAATGGTGCGCTCGCCTGATCCAATGGTGGTGAGACGTCACCACCGTCGAATTCCCCAAAAACTTCGGATTCTACCGCAGCAATCTGTTGTGTACCGGCCCCACCGGCTCCTACCATTAGTGCAGAGATCTGGGTCGAAAGCAAGTCGAACTTGCTTGAAAGTTTGTCGACGTCCTCGACTCTGTGTATACCCCCAGACCTGGGTGTGGCTCTCTCGTCACACCATCGCTCATTGTTGGATGCCATATTTTCCAGAATATGTCCGGCATCTTCCTCGCTCCTTGACATGAAGGAACCCCCAGCCGCGGCGTCCATAGAAGATTTTAGGTCATCCCTCAGCCCATTGTAGAACAGATTAATAATCTGCCACTTCGGAAGCTCATGGTGAGGGCATCTTCTCTGCATCTCCTTGTATCTCGTCCAAGCTTCATGCAAGGACTCGTGGCTGGCCTGGGAGAAGGAGGAGATCTCACTCCTCAACTTCATGGTCTTCCCCGGAGGAAAGAACTTCGTCAGAAAAGCGTTGGAGAGCTTCTCCCAGGTATTGAAAGTGTTGGGGTCCTTCCCCCTAAGATATTGCTTGGCTTTGTCTTGCAACGAGAAGGGGAACAGCTTCAGACGGATCGCCTCAGTCGTGACACCATTAAACCGGAAGGTGTCACATTTCTCCAAGAAGGAGTCTAGATGCTCGATCGGGCTCTCCATGGATGCACCCGAAAACTGATCCTGCTGGATCCATGTCACCAAAGATGGCTTTAGCTCAAAGCTTTGGGCCGTAATAGCTGGAGGACGGATGGCGGAAGTGGACTCGATAGATGGCATCGAGTACTCCAACAGGGACTTGCGAGGCGGGGTGTTCTCCTCCATGGCTTCAGGATCCTCTCTTCTTCGCTTCTCGGTGGCCAAACGCCTAAAGGTGGCGTTAATCTCTGGATCAACGGGGATCAAGTCGTCGAGACTTCTTGAACTCCTGCGCATGAAAAACAACAAACACCCGTGAAGCGACAAGTGGGAGAGAGACAGATAAGATAAGAAATAAAAAGAAGAAAATAAAAAGGAAAAAGAAGAATGCGAAAATTATCGCGAGGTAGGGATAAGAGCTAGACACTAGGGTTCAAGAGATCCTAAAATAACAAGAACGTTGCCTCCCCGGCAACGGCGCCATAAACTTGACGTGCCCCGGTTTGCTGGCCGCAAATGGCCGGGGGACCCACATGAGGGTTTAGATATTTGTAACCGCAAGCGCACGGTGTTGTAGTGTGGCTTGGGGGTCAAACATAGGGAGGCTAGGATGTGCTTGTGTCAAGGAGGACCGAAATCACCCCGTGGGCGAGCTAGCCCGAATCGGTTGATGGGTTGTCACGGGAAAGGAATGCAAGGTATGAACAATAAGAAAATAAACCCGGGACTTTGGTTTCCACTCCAACGAGCGACTCTCGCCGATATGGCCTACGGGTAGGATGGTGATCGGAATTAGGGACTAATGGTGAGACGTTGCCTCTGAAAGTTGTACCGGCATCCCATGGGCCCGATATTTCGGTCGGTGCCCAGGATGATACACCGGACTTACCGGGTTCGATCAGTGGGCACTCCCGTGTCCATTAACACTGATCGATTCCGGGAGCACTAAGCTCGCAACGATAACTCCCAACGTCTCATCCTGCCGCTCCCGCGCGCTAGGATTCGGCGTCTACGCTAAGGGCGTGAGCTATGGCTAGGGAGTCAACCGCCAAGTTTATTCCCCCTTGGCCCAACGGTCAAAGGCGGTCTTTTTCCCGTCGATGACAATAAAACACCCCGCGTAACCGTTAGATTCCTAATCCCTATCGATTTCCTAACCCTATGGATGCATCGGGAAGAGCCCCCGAAGGGGTTTCCGCCAAAATCCCAGATTTGGGAACTACTTACAAATATTCATTAAAAAGCGATCTAAACGAAAATGAACCGTTAAAATCATAATCAGACGATTGGAATGCGAAGGTAGTAGAGCAATTAAGATAATACTAAAGTTTAAGAAAGATCTGAAAACTTACAATAGAAAAGTAATTACAGCCGTCACAAATAGGAGAAAACAGTAAAAACTAACAGCTCCCCGTTTCTGGAACCCTAGGGGTCCTATTTATAGGATCTCGTATCACCCGATCGGTTGACAAGTCAACCGATCGGGTGATCGGTTACAAATAATAAACAGAAAACGGTGGAGTTTCACCTGGTCATATGAACCGGTCGGTTGAGTTCTTGGAGTGACCGGTTGGATCTTGGCACCATCGGGTGAAGGGATCGGTTGGGTGCCCGTGTCTCGGCTCCTCAGCATCAGCTACAGATGAACCGATCGGGTGAGAGTCACCCGATCGGTTGGAATTTGGCTTGAAAAGACAGAGAATCAGTCCCGTTGAACCGGCCTGTGAACCGGTCACTTGAGCTCCGTCTGAGACCGGGTGGTGCACGCGTGCATCACCCGGTCGGTTGGAGATGACCAACCGACCGGGTGAGGGGCTGAAAGATGTAATCTTCGTCGTTTGACCCCTGGATCACGCGTGACTCCTCCCGTTGCTCCGGGGACTTGAGATATCGTCGTTAAACGTCCCCTACGCGGGCAATCTCCTGCAAACATGGAGAAACAAAGAAAAGTGAAAGAAAACGAGAAAATACGAGAAAACAAATAAAAGACGGCGGAAAATAGGGAGAAACACGAAAGAAAACGTGCGTGAATATATGGAATATATACGCACGTCACCTTCAGTTCTTATAAGGATCTTCTTGCCCCCCAGATTATTGGTGTTGTCCGGGACTCCTTCCGGCAGTTTGCGGAGCATGCCCGGCAGCCCCTCCCGCCTGTCGATCCCCCGAGCTCCGAGCAGGGCGAGGCACCTGAGGATGCTTCCTCCCGTGCCCCGGGGCCTTAAGCCTTTGTATCTTGTTCCCCCTCTCTTTGTACTTTTGAACGATTTTATATATATATCTCCTTTGTCGCTGGGGGTCTTCCGCCCTGTGGGGGCCCTCAGCCTTTTTGGTCTTTGACTGTGCTTTGAACTGGCTGCGAATTCTATATTTTGTCAGTAATCCTTTATAGCTCATGGGGGGTGAGGGTTCTTTAGGACTCCGAACCCCGTTGGCATCTGGGGTTAGGACCTTATTGGTGCCCTCGTCTATTTTGTCGTTGTTTTTCCTTTAGCTTCAGTAGTTGGTTTGTTTGGATAGTCTCCTCGCACGCGGCAGGGTTGTTCCCCGTCTCGTAGTCGTTCGGATCGACTGGTCAACGAGGGGGGCTGCCCCTTGGCTTACGACCAGCCGATTACCTCTTTCGCTAGGGGAGTCATCTTCGACATTTCAAGCAGGTAGATTGTTAGGTCGGCGTGGGGGCTGCCCCGTGGTTTGTTACCGACCGATGTCCCCGCCTGCTGGGGGGATTGACCCTAGGCTTACGAGCGGGTGGATCGTTCGGTTGGCGAGGGACGCTATCCCTCGGCTTACGACCAATCGATGTCCCCGCCTGCTGGGGGAGTTGCCCCCAGCCTTACGAGCGGGTGGATCGTTCGGTTAGCGAGGGAAGCTACCCCTCATCTTACGACCGACCGATGTCACCACCTGCTGGGGGAGTTGCCCCCAGCCTTACGAGCGGGCGGATCGTTCGGTTAGCGAGGGAAGCTACCCCTCAGCTTACGACCGACCGATTTCCCTGCCTACTGGGGGAGTTGCCCCCAGCCTTACGAGCAGGCGGATCGTTCGGTTAGTGAGGGAAGCTATCCTTCGGCTTACGATCGCCTGATGTCCCTGCCTGTTGGGGGATTTGCCCCCAGCCTTACGAGCGGGCGGATCGTTCGGTTAGCGAGGGAAGCTATCCATCAGCTTACGACCGCCCGATGTCCCCGCCTGCTGGGGGAGTTGCCCCCAGCCTTACGAGCGGGAGGATCGTTCGGTTAGCAAGGGAAGCTATCCCTCGGCTTACGACCGACCGATGTCCCCGCCTGCTGGGGGAGTTGCCCCCAGCCTTACGAGCGGGCTGATCGTTCGGTTAGCGAGGTAAGCTATCCCTCGACTTACGACCGACCGATGTCCCCGCCTGCTAGGGGAGTTTCCTCCAGCCTTCCGGATGAGTTTACGGATCGACCTGCTGGGGGAGTTGACCCCAGCCTTACGGCTGATTGGTTCGGTGGGCCTGCAGAGGGTTGCTCTCCGGCTAAGGACCGACCACAGAGTCCGTCTGTTGGAGGAGTTTCCCCTAGACTCATGGACGAGTTCATGGATCGGCCCGCTGGGGGAGTTGCCCCAGCCTTATGGCAGATCGGTTCGGTGGGCCTGCGGAGGATTGCTCTCCGGCTTAGGGCCGACCGCAGGGCCCGTCTGCTAGGGGAGTTTCCCCTAGACTTATGAACGAGTTTCCCGTTCAACCTGCTGGGGGAGCTGCCCCTAGCCTTACGGTCGATCGGCTCGGTGGGCGACCTCCGGTCTGTCGAATGACAGCGGTCCTTTGGGAGAGGAGATCGAATTCTCTATCGTGTTTTGAAGCGGCTACTCAACCAACTGCAGAAAAGAGGTTGCGTTTGTACCAACAAGGACCTTCTTTCTTTCCATGGTCCAGTACCTTTGGAGGAAAAAACAAAAAACCGAGGGAGCTACGGCAAGAGAGCCTTCCCCCGGCGAGGGTGTGGCTGTCTGTCCTATCCGCTCACTCGATGATGCGCAAGGGCGCCTAGACTACATTTACTTTCTTTCCCTTGTCCGACTGCTTGGACGTCCCCTCCCCCGGGGCGGGGTCGTCGGTGAAGTTCTTTAAGTGCCCCTGACTCACCAGCTTTTATATGTCTTTCTTCAGATGCCAGCAGTCATCGGTGTCGTGTCCATTGTCCTTGTGATATTTGCTGTATTTCTCTTCGTCTCTCCCGCCTCTCTTCATCCTCAGAGGGGGCCGGATCATGCGCCCCTCCTTCTGGGTGTGTGCGAGGACAACGTCCAGGGCAGCGTTCAGTTGGGTGTGTCGTGGCTCTTCCCTCCGCTGCTTTCCTCTGGCCTTCTTTTCTTGTCGATGTTCCTCTGAGCCATGGCGCTCACCTTCGTCGTGCTTGGATCCTTGCCTGGTCTTTCCGTCGTCAACGGCCAAGGCCTCTTCCGTAAGCATGAAGCGCTCGG
This sequence comes from Scilla litardierei, assembly GCA_030789695.1. Classification (NCBI taxonomy): domain Eukaryota; kingdom Viridiplantae; phylum Streptophyta; class Magnoliopsida; order Asparagales; family Asparagaceae; genus Scilla; species Scilla litardierei. The sequence continues at coordinate 135,569,315 of CM061132.1, read as the reverse complement.
CCTGTGCCATGACCCCGGCGAGGTCCTTGGGAGGATCGTTGTGTAACGATTTCTTCAGGCCTCTATGCCGCAATCCTTTCTTCAGGGTCGTCTTCATGACCAGCTTGGGACAGTTCTGCACGTTCAGTCGTTTCGTGTTGAAGCAACGCATGAAGTGCCTCAGGGATTCTCCGGGGCCCTGCACCATATTGAACAAGAGTTTTGAGTCTGGCTTTACCTGTCGTCCGGCCACGAACTGCCTGTAGAACAACTGGGTGAGCTCCTCGAAGCTATCGATGGAGCGATTGGGCAGGCTGTGATACCAGGTCCTTGCTGCTTTTCGGAGGGTGGAATAGAAACCTCTACAGAGCAGGGTGTCATCCACCCCTGGAATTCCATGACCCCCTTATAGTCCATCACGTGGTCAGCAGTATCGCCCGTGCCACCGTACTTCTTCAATGTCGGCACCTTGAAACTTGAGGGCATCCGTGCCTCAGTTATCCTCCGGGTTAGGGGGCATCATTCACCATTAACGCCCCCCGGCCGCCCTCCTTCGTTTATCTCGTGCTCAGGCGGTGGCAATGGGGGGCAGGTTCAGGCTTGGCTGTCCCTTGCGCCCCTGCCAAACTGGGGGCAAGGCTCGATCTGGGTGCATCCCCTTTCTTACCCCGGTATTCCCGCCTGTCCCGCTTCCGACAGGGGCTTCTGCTCCGGCCATCGTCCCGTCGGTGCCTGGACGAATATGATCGTCTAGTCGAGGCAGTCATCGTCCCGCCCTCAGATTGCTTGAAGCCCCTCTTGTTTCCCTCGTGCAATGAGGTAGGGGTGGGAGACCGTGCTAGGTTAAAGCTCGGCATAGTGAATTGCCGCTCCAGGTTGGGCACCCCGTTCCCATGGTCGGTGACCACTGCGGACTGCACGGGTTGGTGACTCCCTCCCCAACGGTGAGCCTCACCCACCCCTTCTCCCTGGATGGGCGAGTTGCTGACGAGCTATTGAATTGTTGCGACCAACATCTGGATGTTGGCGTTGGTCTCCTGGGTGAAGGTGCGGAGTTGTTCCTGGGTGACCGATCGGGACTCGCCCGTCCCCTCGGTGGTGTGGCTGAGCTGGTTCTCGGGGGGAACGTAGTCTCCCTCCTCTTGGTGGGGGGCATGCGCCCCGAGCCATTGCATTTGGGTTCCATTCCGGTGGTTTGACGTGGGCCTGCTTCAGTTCCCACAGACGACGCCAGATGTTTACGGGTGTTTTCTCACCACTGGATCGTTGACTGACGACTGTTGGGTCAACGTGGTCAATGGGTCAGATGGGATCCCTTGGATATGCCAAGCTCACGCGCGCTCAGCATGGGTCAGAGATGGAATCGAGGTCGAGCGTCGGTCCTTGGCTGAAGCAGGGCTGAGGGGTGGCCTCGGCTCTGTTCGACGAGCTTGGTCTCGATTGGATGCGCGTTGAGGGGTAGCCTCGGCGCTTCCCTTGGGGCATGTTCTTCGGTCGATCGCCACACCCGCTTTGAGCGAGAATGGTTTTCGGGTGCTGAGGGGTAGCCTCGGCGCCTCGGTCAGCTTCTTCCTGAATAGACGAGATACCCGTCAGGGTGGCCGGACCTTGGTTCCGGTCGTATCCCCTTCGATGCCTAAGTCAGATCAGGGTCTGAGAAGTACTCGGCGGGGTAGGTTTGACTCGAGAGGAGATCGATACGCTGACCCAGGGCACGAGCATGGGGAGGGCAAAGTAATGGGGGAAAACCAAGGTCGTTGATGGAATACATCAGATCAGTATACCTGGGGTTCGATCCCTTGCTCCGTTGTCCCTCCGGTCCTTTTATAGGGTCTTCGCCACGATTGCCCCCGACCCACGTTCCTCGTCCCCCCTTTCACGCCCCGCGATCCGCCTTCTTCCCCACCCCGACGTGCATCAAGGGGAGGCATTTACTAATCGGGCTCTTAATGGACATTAAGGGGCTGCGGGTTCAAGGGAACGGCTATCTCCAAGGAGCATGAGCCGATCGTGGATCTCTGGGGGCAGATTGGTTGGTGATCGGCCCCGGATACACGTCCCGGAGCGGCGATTGTAGTTTTACCGCAAGCGCACGGCAAAGTGGTGAGCGGGTTATCGAACACAGGGAGGTGGTGTTGTGCTCCAATCTATCCTAGGTTGGTTTGACTACGAATGTTTTATTGGTGGAGATGGTTATGGAATAATATAATGGAAATGGTGGTGGATGTCAGTGTCGATGATAAAGAAATCGGTCAAATATCGATTTAAATACAATATAATAAAAGAGGAAATTTGCCTTGCGGCGATCCTGTCACAATCGTCGGGCAAAGTATGGGGATATAAAATCAAATAAAGACGTCTAGGGCTAGGGAATTCCCACTACGGATCGTCATACATCATCATAAATAGTGAATCTCAATATTACTAGACTTGTGTTGAGGTGAACTAGTCGTAACTGAATAGAGAACCAAGCTCACGCTCTCGCGCTATTGCCGTTCTATAGCAACCTAGATTAGGGCCCAATCTCTTGCAAACCCTAACGTAAGTCGCTAGCATGAAGATTGACATCATCGTCCAATCGCTCCTCGAGCCCACTCTCGTGCAAACTCGAGTTACGATCTAGGTTGTGATAGTTCGTATTCGTCCAATCTCTTGCAAACGAATATGGGTATAGATTTACAATTAAAAATCCCAGCTTTGGTCCAATCTCTTGCAAACCAAGTCTAGAGAAATCCAATTGTAAATCTAAATCGAATATCTAGGCCTTCTCATCGATTAGAATCCAATCTCTTGCAAATCCCAAATCGATGGAAATCCCTAGCTATCCGTAGTAAATCAATCACAACCTAACCTCCTAGCAATTCTAGCAATTTAGAAATTCATTCATCACAAATATGAAATTAGATCCATAGGGTTCATCCCCAAACCCTAGAACAACAAATCTACTCAAGCATAGCAATAAGGATATAAGAATCAATAAAAACCATTGCTTGCATATAAAAAGATAGAAAATCAAAGATTCAAATAATAAGAATAGAAATACTTAGCTTAGATGAAGAATTCCAATCCAAATACAAGCTTTTTGATCCAAGAGGGGGCCTAGGGCATGGCCTAACCTCTAAAATAATCCTCCTAAAACATCTTGGGCACCCCCTAATGGTGGCTACAAACCCCCTTAAATAGCCCCCAAAAAACCCTAGCAAAAAGCCCTAGAAATCCCCTCCAACTCACGCACGAAACGGAGTCCGCGTACAACTTCAATTCTGGGCAAGTTACGACTCGGCCGAGTGGGGAAAGCTCACTCGGCCGAGTGAGAATTCCAGCACTGCAGCGTCGACTTGCAGAAATTCCCCAGATTTCATCCGACCTCCGATTCGCGCGTTCTTGGCGGCGTTGGAATCTTCATGAAGTCTACTATCCATAAAAAATATGAGAAAAATAATTTGATGGCTGGAATGATAGCAGATTTGAAAAGAGTAGGAGGATGTCTGAAAATCTGGGCGCCGTGTGTCCTCGGCATCACTCGGTCGAGTGACAAATGTCACTCGGCCGAGGGGCATTTGGTACTCGGGCGGACGGCTTTCGTCACTCGGTCGAGTCAGGCTTCTGGGGCAGACTGACGGATTACAGTAAGTTGGACATTTTTGCTTGCCGTCGTCTGGGTGCCACTCGGGCGGACGGAGTCTCCGAACTCGGCCGAGTCGGCGTGCGATGCTCGGCCGAGTGCACGCTGATACATCTCTGTTGCGTGTCCGATCTGGCCGGCCGAGCGGGGTCTCATTACTCGGCCGAGTGACTCCTTCACTCGGCCGAGTGGCATGCTGAAAATGCCCAATCTTCATCTTTTCGCTCCCACGTCGCTCCTACGACGTTCTTTCTTCTTCCACTCCTCTTCCATTGCAGAATAACCCTCAAAAGGGCCATGGTTGACACTCCGGAGTGGGTGCAAATCTCTAAAGCTCATTTTTGCTCACGATCGCTCCATATTTCCTGAAATCCGACAAAAACAAGAAATAGTGAAAAGTAACACAATATCATCGAATAATCGTGAAAATCGCAATATGAGCAACCGAAATGACATGCAAATATGTAGAAAAAAGGTGTAAAATGTGGACCGATCAAAATCCCCCAAGCTTGCCTCTTACTCGTCCTCGAGGAAGAAAAGTAGAGAGACGAACTCGGAAGATGAAAACAAAGAAAATGAAATGGAAAAGAAAGAACACGAGGTGGAAGGGGTCGCTAGATTGTTCTCTCAGATCTCAAGCCATAAGCTACACATCACGATAACTTGGAAAATACGAATCGCATGCTATAAGGATTTCATATCTTACATAAACATGGTACTTGCAATCTTTTAAGAACAACAAAAGGGATTCTCTAAATTCATACAATCAATTCATATCCACGTCACACATTTCATAGGATTTAATATACAAATGTTGGCAATGCACTTTTCAATCAAAAGTTATAAATGAAGCATATAAGGTACACACCAAGCATGCGATAAAGAATAGAATAAGAGTCGTGGCATTCACATATTTATTTCAAAACATGAAAAATCTCCATATCTAATATATTTTGCAAAGTCTAAGCATTATCGAATATTCCCATTCATGCACGTCTCCACTCTAATGTCATACTCACTCATATGGTCAAATGAATTCACCCCCCCCCCCCAAGCTTAGCTTGAGGCATCGCATCTAAAGGAATATGATAGTTGAAAATGGGATTTTTGCCTTGGTTTTCCCAAGTATTTTGTGGCTCCAATAATGAGATAGAGAAACATTTTTTTTTCTTCTTTTTTTTTCTTTTTGAACTTTTTTGTTTCTCACTTTTCTTTTTGGATTTTTGTAGGAGCTATTTAATTTGTATTTTTGGTTTTTGGCTCCTTTTTGGCTTTTTGGACTTTTTGGAGCAACCTTTTCTTTTGTAGGGATTTTTGGGAAATAGATGCGATATAAGTAGCTTTAGGAGGTGAACTCAAGTGACATGTATAGAATAAAAAGATATATGTGGAGAAAGAAATAATGTAACACTCGGTTCACTCTAAGATGTGCACAAACGGTTCAATAAGATAATACATCAACTAAAACTCATATGTAAGCATGGATATTCTCAATCGTCTCAATAAAAAGTGAAGTCAAGCGGTAAAGTCTACAACCATATCAGGCATGCAACAGAAGGTGAATAAGACAATAAAACTGATGCTTCAGATATACTAATGATGCGTGAATCTTGGTGCATTTCCAACAAAAGCATACCAAACACTAATCCATACATTCAGCTTCAATTAATATCATGCATTCATGTAGATGAATCATTAAAAGAAATGATAAGCAAGCACATGTGAATAGTAAGACTATGGAATACGCTAAGTAGCATGGCAAGGAATAATAAGCATCGTGATGGTTGCTAAGGCAATAAGAGATATCATCATAAGGAACGCATCTAGCAAAAGAAGAGAAAGGAAAATAAAGAAATAAGAAAAAATAAAAGAGAGGAAAGAAAAGAAAAACAAGCACACAATATGATGCATGAACACACATAAAAGGAAAATAAGATGGAAAATTCAAAAAGATGATGCAAAATTTTGAAAAATTTTGCAAGCCCTAAAATAAAGTAAAAATGCAACTAATGCATCTAAATGGCATGGAAATGCACTCCCCCAAGCTTAAACTTCACATTGTCCTCAATGTGATCATAAAAGGAAAAATATGAGGAACAACGATAAATATGAGGGAGGTGAATGAAAAATGATGAAATGAATGACATGAAATCCTAATGCAACTACATGCACATACAATGATGCATGAGAGCGCTTTCCCCCAAGCTTATACCAAACAATCTTATTCAAATGACTCGATCAAAAATATCACGGCTTCGCTAAGCGATATCAAGTCAAACAAATAAGAAAGTAAGGTTTCACTTGAAAGAAATGCTCGGTGGGTGGTGAGCAAAAAGGATGTGACACATCAAAATATAAAGTGGGCAATTAATATATAATGGGTTTGGGGTGTAAAAATTTTTGTTGCCGTCATATGAGGTGATATTTATTCAAGCAAATATATACGGTCCTCTCGCTGTCGAGAGGATTCGGGTTTATTGAAAGCATAAAAATTTCTACACTACTGGATTGATATCACCTATAGCAAAAGGCGGATCCAGTATCTTTTCCGGTGCAGGCAACTGCTCCAACTGCTCCTTCCGTGGCTCTGCCAGGCGCACATGTCCACGGACACCAACGAACTCTAGCAATGCATCCTCCAGCATTCCCACAAGGACTCCACATGTACCCTGCAGAGAATAGGATGCATCAGTTCGCTGCAAAAATTTCACCCTCATAATAAAAGTATTCCAAAGAGGATCATCAATAGAAATATGTGAAATAAATAGTGGTGGACGATACTTCCCTGGAAATAATCCAATATCCTCACGAGCCGTGATAGCTGTCTCCACGGTGTCTTCTCTATGCTGCTCAGGTAAATCTAGATCATAGGTGTGGACCCCATCAAAATGCTCCTCATCATCGTCGGACTCATCCCAGTGCACCCCTTGATCATATTCATATGTGTCCATGGGTGCTAACTCCTCGCTCTCCTCCACATATACGTCCCATCGTACCTCTTGATCGTATGTACATGAATCCTGCAAAAGGCACGATGAATCATAAAAAACATCATACACTGGAGGGAAATCAAAGATAAAGGGCGAGGGAGTAAAGAGATCTCCCTGAAGGGGAGCCATAAGCTCTGTGGGGTAGTCCTCTGCGTCAGTGGGAGGATGAGGTGGCTGCGGAAGCTCTAATGGAGGAGGATAGTGCTCGTGATCCTCATGAATGGCTGTGTCCTCGTCCCGATGCATGACCTCCTTGGTGATAAGCTCTGGCTCTGTGTGTAAGGCCTCCTCAAAAGTATGCTCTGGCTCGATAGTGTGCTCATTTGCCTTCTCATCAACTATCAATATAGGCTCTCCCTGGGATGGTGATGCTGGCTGCTCATGTGTGTCAGCTTGTGGGGATGTATCATGTGGAGGGGAATGCCCGCAAGAAATCCGAAAATATAGTCTATCCCCCTCAAGTCTGACATGGATGTCCTCCTCAATTGTTCCTGCAGCTGAAACACGGTTCATAACGAAATCTGCAAATCGTAGCTCAAATGCATCACCTGCCGTAATGCTCTCTGAACCGGTGAACCTCACTGACTCCAAGAGACCCTCCAATAATCTCTGAAATGCGTCCTCCTCTGGCTGCGCATATGACTCAGTTTCTGCTTCCTTCACTGCCTCTTCGTCCATCCACTCTTCATATGCAATAGATGTATCGTAGGAAGTGGGATCGACGACGGCACATTCTGGCTCTGGTAGTAAGTCTGGTGATGCTTCTTGCCCATAAAATGAAGAAACAGAACTGATATCTTTGGAAATCCCTTCAACCTTAAGCATGAGCATATTCATTTCAAGTTGCCTCTTCACCCGTTCCAATAGAAGGTTACCCTTTTCTAGCCCGGCTTGCACTTCAACCTGGTGTGCATGCATCTCATCAAAAAAGGTCCTTTGTCTCTCATCAAGCTCGGGCCAGTGCATCTCCTCAAAAAGGTATTCGCCCATCTGAGCACTCTGATCAAAATAGTATTCTCCCATCTGAGCACTCTGATCAAAATAGTAATCTCCCGTCTGAGCATTCTGATCAAAATCTGTGGTCCACGTAGTATAATCCATAGCACCTGATCAACAAAGATAAATACCTGGAGAAAAGATATCAGTGACACAAAAGAATATAGAAATGAAAATAATGGTGGCAGGGTTGAAAATTTCCTTTTTATTTATTTATTTTTTTTCGTAGTCTAATCAACCTAATTGTGACAAATTGGCACCAACGGAAACACCTCCCCGGCAACGACGCCAAAAACTTGATCGGCCCCGGATACACGTCCCGGAGCGGCGATTGTAGTTTTACCGCAAGCGCACGGTAAAGTGGCGAGCGGGTTATCGAACACAGGGAGGTGGTGTTGTGCTCCAATCTATCCTAGGTTGGTTTGACTACGAATGTTTTATTGGTGGAGATGGTTATGGAATAATATAATGGAAATGGTGGTGGATGTCGGTGTCGATGATAAAGAAATCGGTCAAATATCGATTTAAATACAATATAATAAAAGAGGAAATTTGCCTTGCGGCGATCCTGTCACAATCGTCGGGCAAAGTATGGGGATATAAAATCAAATAAAGACGTCTAGGGCTAGGGAATTCCCACTACGGATCGTCATACATCATCGTAAATAGTGAATCTCAATATTACTAGACTTGTGTTGAGGTGAACTAGTCGTAACTGAATAGAGAACCAAGCTCACGCTCTCGCGCTATTGCCGTTCTATAGCAACCTAGATTAGGGCCCAATCTCTTGCAAACCCTAACGTAAGTCGCTAGCATGAAGATTGACATCATCGTCCAATCGCTCCTCGAGCCCACTCTCGTGCAAACTCGAGTTACGATCTAGGTTGTGATAGTTCGTATTCGTCCAATCTCTTGCAAACGAATATGGGTATAGATTTACAATTAAAAATCCTAGCTTTGGTCCAATCTCTTGCAAACCAAGTCTAGAGAAATCCAATTGTAAATCTAAATCGAATATCTAGGCCTTCCCATCGATTAGAATCCAATCTCTTGCAAATCCCAAATCGATGGAAATCCCTAGCTATCCGTAGTAAATCAATCACAACCTAACCTCCTAGCAATTCTAGCAATTTAGAAATTCATTCATCACAAATATGAAATTAGATCCATAGGGTTCATCCCCAAACCCTAGAACAACAAATCTACTCAAGCATAGCAATAAGGATATAAGAATCAATAAAAACCATTGCTTGCATATAAAAAGATAGAAAATCAAAGATTCAAATAATAAGAATAGAAATACTTAGCTTAGATGAAGAATTCCAATCCAAATACAAGCTTTTTGATCCAAGAGGGGGCCTAGGGCATGGCCTAACCTCTAAAATAATCCTCCTAAAACATCTTGGGCACCCCCCTAATGGTGGCTACAAACCCCCTTAAATAGCCCCCAAAAAACCCTAGCAAAAAGCCCTAAAAATCCCCTCCAACTCACGCACGAAACGGAGTCCGCGTACAACTTCAATTCTGGGCAAGTTACGGGGAAAGCTCACTCGGCCGAGTGAGAATTCCAGCACTGCAGCGTCGACTTGCAGAAATTCCCCAGATTTCATCCGACCTCCGATTCGCGCGTTCTTGGCGGCGTTGGAATCTTCATGAAGTCTACTATCCATAAAAAATATGAGAAAAATAATTTGATGGTTGAAATGATAGCAGATTTGAAAAGAGTAGGAGGATGTCTGAAAATCTGGGCGACGTGTGTCCTCGGCATCACTCGGTCGAGTGGCAAATGTCACTCGGCCGAGGGGCATTTGGTACTCGGGCGGACGGCTTTCGTCACTCGGCCGAGTCAGGCTTCTGGGGCAGACTGACGGATTACAGTAAGTTGGACATTTTTGCTTGCCGTCGTCTGGGTGCCACTCGGGCGGACGGAGTCTCCGAACTCGGCCGAGTCGGCGTGCGATGCTCGGTCGAGTGCACGCTGATACATCTCTGTTGCGTGTCCGATCTGGCCGGCCGAGCGGGGTCTCATTGCTCGGCCGAGTGACTCCTTCACTCGGCCGAGTGGCATGCTGAAAATGCCCAATCTTCATCTTTTCGCTCCCCCGTCGCTCCTACGACGTTCTTTCTTCTTCCACTCCTCTTCCATTGCAGAATAACCCTCAAAAGGGCCATGGTTGACACTCCGGAGTGGGTGCAAATCTCTAAAGCTCATTTTTGCTCACGATCGCTCCATATTTCCTGAAATCCGACAAAAACAAAAAATAGTGAAAAGTAACACAATATCATCGAATAATCGTGAAAATCGCAATATGAGCAACCGAAATGACATGCAAATATGTAGAAAAAAGGTGTAAAATGTGGACCGATCAGTTGGGCCTCGAGCTTTGTCCGTGGGCTTTGTCAGGTGGGCCCAACCTTGTTCGTGGGCTTCCCGTTCATGACCGGGCCTCGCGTCTCTGCTTCTTGGGCCTCTCCGAAACAGTCGTATCAAGTTTTAATCTCGAAATATAACAAGTTAAATACATACTTTTGTATGAAATTTTTGGTTGCCTTAAATTTGATTTTGAATAAAAGTGGACTTGAATATCTCCACTTAAAGTATAAGTTCATGTATTAAATTGCGACTTAGATTCAAATTGTGCAAAGGTATATATTTTTGAGATGACTTCGTGCAATCATCATCTCGCCAAAGTGGGCTCTGTTGTTTTGCATTATTTCATTTCATTAATATAAAAAGGATTTTTTGTGCCCATGATTTGCGCAAGAATGCTAAATCGGCCCAAAGGAATATTATCGTTCTATACCATTTCATGCGCACCTGTGGCAATAGACAAGGTGATGATTAGTGAGTTCAATGCATGCAAATTTAATTCGGCCCAAAGAAAGTTTTATTTTTGGCATGTTATTATTGTCATTATCTGATTGCTACAACAAGATGTCAGTGACTAGTCAATAGATTATCCAAAGATAAATATTGGGCTAGTGGGGGATGTCTTGAGATGGGAAAATAGCATTAATTTGAATTTGATGCTGATTTGTTTAATACGCATATGAACATGTTAAAATTGTTTTCTTGTTCTCCTTTTCAGCCATTATTCCTGAAAAAATTTCTGCCAACCTCAAATCTATTCCAGTATTTAATGGTACTAACTTCAAGGCATGGAAGGAGAATCTTTTGATAATCCTCTGAGTCATGGATCTTGATTTGGCATTAAGGACTCATTGTCCTCCACCACTCACTGATGAGAGTACCTCTGATAAAAAGAGGGAGATGGAAGAGTGGAAGAGATCAAATCGCATGTGCCTAATGCTTGTGAGGAATGCCATTGCAGAATATCTCAGGGGTTCTCTTTCAGAGAAAATTTCCCCGCTAAATGGTTCCTTAATGAGCTTGAAAAGAAGTTTGTCAAGAATGAAAAGAGTGAGATTAGTACACTCTTGACAAACTTATCTTCAATGAAATATGAAGGTAAAGGAAACATCAGGGAGCACATATTGAAGATGTCTAATATTGCTTCAAGGTTGAAAGCGCTTGAGTTAGACCTCTCTGAGGCTCTGTTAGTGCATTTTGTTTTGATATCTCTTCCATCTCAGTTTGACCAGTTTAAGATGAGCTACAATCTGAAGGATGAGACTTGGTCTCTGGATGAGCTCATCTCATACTGTGTAAAGGAAGATGAAATGCTTGAGCAAGAAATGACAGAAAGCTCTCACCTGACCTCCACCTTCTACAAAAGGAAGAAGGATACTGAAGCTGCAGATACAGCTTCTCAAAAGAAACATCAAAGGGAACTGAAAAGTTCAGAAGGAAATGGTTGTTTCTTTTGTGGAGCTGAAGGGCATGTAAAGAAGAATTGCTCAAATTATCACGCTTGGCGTGCTAAAAAGGGTATGTTTCTTTAATTTGGTTTAATTCTAAGTTAATTTCTTTTCATGCAACCTTTGGTACTTATAGACACGTGATGGAAAGATTTATAGTATAACCATTCACATCAATGTGTACATGAAGGATTGCCTAAGATGCCAAGAGCCAAATGATGGTGAAAGATACATCGATATGGGCAATGGCAAGATGGTTCAAGTAGAAGCAAATTAAATTTAGATTATTTCCTTTAAAGGCTAGATTGTATTTGAATTTGATGAGACTATTATGTACCGTTTTTAACGGAATTTGGATTTCTGTTTCTATTTTGAACAAATTCGGTTATCATTGTTCAATTGTGAATGGAAAATTTGGTTGTCTCATGGTTCAAAATTAGTTTGCTCTTGTTCTTGATTATAGCTTATATCCTTAATAAAGTTTCAAAAAATGAATCACTTGCATGTTTGGAGATGTCCAACTAAGGTAAGGCTTTATAAGCCTAATAAAGTAATAAGACATAATGCTAATGATTTTCTAATTTTGTTGAATAATTTTAAAGTTGATATTATTTTGTAAGGTTTTACATAATCCCACTATTAAGTTAGTTTACGAATTAGGAAATGCACACCTAATTGAGGATGCTGAGTTTGAGGGGGGAAATTTAGTTAGTGACATTACTCTTGAAGAGGATTATATCCACACAGGTGTTGCTGGCATTGTTCGGGATGGTATTCGACATTGTTCAAGACACAATAAATTCAAGATAATGTTGCAATTCCTCCCATTCGGGAAATTGTTCATAAAGACAAACTCTAGCACCCTCAAAGCAGCAATTGCCATTCAGGAAATCCATTAAAGAGATGACAAGCTCACTGTTGACATTAGGATGATGGAAGTTTGACTTACATCAAGTCATAAAAATACTACATCTCTAAAATGGATTAATGCATTAATTAAGAAAGTCTTTAACTGATACTTAAAATCTTTTTCTCATTGCCATAAGGTTTGAAACCTATTAATTGTAAATAGTTTTTTATAATCAAAACGAATTCAAAAGGGTATTAAGAAAAGATTTAAAGCGTATCACTCAAAGACTTTATACGGAAAAGAATGCATTAATTAAAAAGAGACTTTTATTCAGTTTTCATGAAAGACTCTATAAGGTTTATAATGGTATTAGTAGAGCATTTCGATATTGTTACTAATATATTAAATTTCATTAAGTGATCACCTCGTTCGGTTTTGAGATGATATTTAATGATGTTATCTAAGTTCTGTGGGAGCATGTAATTTATATTATATCTATATGGTAATGAATGTTAAGTTCTGTGGGAGACAAGTTTAGTCTCATTAATTACCCCGAGAATCTACTTCAGAAGATTCCCTATATCTCACCGATAGGGAGTCTAAAGTATGCTCAGTTTTTATATACGTTTGGTTATTGCATATATTACAGGTGTGTTGGGTAGATTGTTAAGTTCAGGAGTTGACCATTTGACGGCAGCCAAATGTGTCTTACGGTATTTATGGAGAACAAAAGGGTTACATGTTCAAGGATCAGTAGTCAAAAAGATTTGAGATCATTTTGGTATACTGACTCTGGTCATTTATTGGATGCAAAGAATGTATGAAAATCAATGGTAAGTGCCATCTACTAGAAGAGATTTAAATGGTCCCCTTTATATAGTCTCTTCTGACATGGCTTTAGATTTCATATCATATTATGTGACATCCAAATCATGAAATATATCTGCGTATTTTGTCACTATGCTGCAAATTAGGGATGGTGTTGAAACACCACACAGTTTATTTAGTGACAATGAAGTCTGCAGTTTTATATTCCAGCAACAACAGGAACTTGACAAAGTTAAGATATTCAGAGATCAAGTTCCTAGATTGTTGATTAATAATTGGAGTGTATAATTGTCTGATGAGCACATCGGAACAAACCATTTAATTACGGATCCGTTATAGTAAGGAAATGTCATCCAAAAGGTTGTCTGAGCTAGCTACTCATATGGATGTCATTTCATTAAGAACATTCAGTTTTGTGGGAGTTTGTTCTTTTGGGTGCTCATATGATAGACAAAATCAAGTCTCCAGCTTAAGCTTGAGGTTATTTTCTGATCAGAAATAAAGTTTTTGGTTTCAGTTCGGCTTCACTCCGATTTTGGTTTGTTTATGATCTCACTAAGGTTAAGGAGGATCAGTTGGAAATAGACATGTTAGATCACATTACATGTAATTTCCATACTACACATCCACTCATAATCCTTGTCATTCTTTTCTATTAGCACGGTGACCACTGATGGGTCGAGCTGCAATTGCTGCGGCGAAGATCTCTTTGATCCCTTGCTAATATAATTGATAGACCGGATTGTTCTTGACTCATTAAAGAAATGACAATAAGTTAAGATCTTATTTGGTTGTATGCACTATGAAATATAATTATAAAGTTTAGCATATAGCCCAAGTGGGAGATTGTTGGAACTTACCCAACAAGTTGGATCTAAATCCAACATTGGGCTAATATGCGGTAAATAATTATATAAGTGCTATGTTGTCATATTAAGCCCAATATATTAGTGATCTGGTTTTAATTAATTAAATGGGCTAAATGAGTTAAACAGGTTGTGGGGCCTTTATGTGTAGAGACTATTGGGCTTCAACTCGTTGATGGGCCGAGTTGGAAACCCTAGGGCTATGGAAGCTAGCCTATAAATATTAGCGGTCATGGTCCCCGGAATACACGAACAAAGCTGAGCCGTCTTTTCTACGTCCCGTCGCTAGGAGAGAAACCATGAGAAAGCTAAAGGCGTTCTCCAACGGTTGATTCGTGATATTCTGGAAGATCGTCCGCCACGGTATCGTCAGGATCTCTTTCAGATTATTAGCGATGGACTCAGGTACGCTTCCGCTAAATCAGAGTATGCAATGATTTAAGATTCGGCATGTTATATATCTAGATCTGTGTTATTCGGTTTGTAGACATCTAGATCTTTAGTTTCTACATAGTGGACTTGTAAGCAAGCCTTAAGTGAAGATGTCAACAGCTTTTTGGTTCAACAACATTCTTTTCTAATTAAGATTCTGGGGATTATTAGTGTTTCATATTCCGTTGTTTGGAATAAACTGTAGCAAATGCAAATGTGAATGTGGAGTAGCACGGATATGCTTAGATGCCCAAAAATAGCACAGTAGCTCATAAAACACTCTGATACTCAACATGCAAAATAGCACATCGTGCTCAATAGGATTTGCTTAGATGTCAAAAAATGCCAATTATTAGAAACTAAAGATATAGAAGTTTAACAGTATCTAAAAAAATCAGCAAAATCAATCATTTGACAAAAATTAACAATTTAAAACATACATAATAACAAAAAGGACAACAAAACTTTACTAAAATATAACCAGAGATGGATATTAATTTGAAACAAACAATTTTCATGCCGTCATCTTTCATGAGCTCAACTACCTCAAGGTGGTGATTTCTTCTCACGATACAAAAGGGGTTATGGGAAACAAAAGTAATTTAATGAAGTACTTTCCATCGTCAAGGTCATGGTTTCCTCTCGCACTATAGAGGGCATTATCGGAGCCAAAAGTAATTAGATACAATATCATTTGCAATCAGAAGAACCCAATTATAGTTTCACAATGCAATTGTAAAACAACATATATATAGCATATTATGTTACTTAATCAAAAAAGTTCAGCAAAAGTTAGATGTGGGAGAAACCAAACAACAGTATAAACTATAAAGGAAGAAAGAAGAGAGTATCTAAACACTTAATTGCATTCGAAAGTGTTAAATTAAAGGAAATTCCTAATCAACATATGGAAACTATATAGTTTTGCTAATGTTAGTGAGAACAAAAGGTTGCATAAATACTCCAAGCTAACTTAGAATGAAGTTATAATTGGACTAAATTGTTAAATACTTAGCAAATATGAAGAATAAATGCTTATAAAACATACCGACAGACATCGCCCTTTTGAATCAGGCCATCTGGAAGGGTCCACATCATCAATTCCAGTTATCCATCCAATATATCTGAGAAAACGAAAGTGTAAAGAAATTATTGTCTTACTTGAAAAAAATAGGAGAGCATCCATAATTTTTATGTTACAAACATTCTCTCTGCTGCATCGTCACTTTCAAAACGCATTTTGAACCCGATCCCAATAGAAAAATGAGTAATTCATGCTCTTATCAAACTTCAAAAAGGTATTATCAACTAGCTTGCCCCGCAAGATATAAAACTTCAAATATAGATGTTATGTATACCAGATATTGGCATACGTTCTACTCTTCCTATTCGTAAGCTAACATGGCACCCTGATTAGTTAAGTTAAACTGACAACTTAAGTACTTATATGTGATAACTTAAGTATTTATAAGTGATAAGTTAAAAGTAATCTGATCTGATCTGAAATGATTAGATATGTTGAACTCATCACTTAAAACTAAAAAAAGCAGATTAATTTGAAGACTTAATCAAATTATTATGGTAAGCAAATGGAAAAAGTCGCATTGGGAATTTAAAATAAAACTCATTAAAAAGGATAACAACCAATCCTCATTAAATGTGGCAACAGAGGTTTAAAATTAACATGTACAATATATGCATAGAAATATGCATCAGAGATCAATTGCAATCAAATTATCCATATAGTTATAAGTTATCAATCATCAGAATGTCCTTTCTAGCATTATATTGATTGAAACTTTAACACTAAGATGATCAACCTTGGAGTGAGTAGCATATGTCAATCCATGAAATTGCCCAATTACATCAAAACTCCATGATTAAATTTCTCACTTGTGCTCAATTGACATCATTTAATACTACATCCTAATGGTTAAAAAATTGACGCAGAAATGATGAAATATGACAATACACATACCAAAAATATTCATAAAATATATCACAATGCCACTTATGAGATATAGATACTTTATGCATAACACCACAATAAACATTTGAGACCATAAGCATTTTGAAGTTGACTATATTTAGTCACTTAAATGTCCAAGCCAACTTGTGCATATGCTTGGCCAACATAAAATTCCCCAAACTCCCATGCACAGACACAATGCTCACCATTGTCAATTCGCCTGGAACCAACCATGCTCCACTCATCTCGACAAAAAAACCAGATAGCTTCCATCGCATGCTTGGCAAATTCATCATCATGCTACTGAAATGTAACATCACATGGTGGCTTTGGCGTTGATACTCTTTGAGGTATCTGCAGCAATAACAGTAAAGTACTTAAGATGTAGTTTGCAAAATATGATCATTATTAACAAAAAAATTTTGAGTTAGCTATAATCTTAAGTTCGAATACCGAGGTAATATTTGATTTTTACACGGAAGACGGCTTAATGTCAGCTACATGGATATTATTTTCACAAATTACGGCAAAAAAATTGAGGACAGAAGCATACGTCATTGATTTAAACAAAGTGCCAAGAAATGGATAACAAATAAATGCAAAACAGAGGTCAGAATGCAACGATGTGAAAACATTATGATTCAATTGGATTACTTGAACAGGGTGTTGCTAATATAAAAACTATAGAAAGATATGGTGATTAGAGAAATGTAATCCCACTAACATTAATTAGATGGTACATAAACTCTAATAAACCAATAGACAGCATGAGAAGAATTATCCATATAAGCTGATTGGTGATTAATTTCGACTATATCAGAATGTGTCATGCCCTGCTTCCCAAAACAGGTGCGAGGACGAGACGAATGTCCGCATGGGCCGGAGCTGTGTGGCTCGGGCCCAATAAGCGTCTGTAGAGATACCATTTAATTTACAGGTTCTTGCATTTAAAAGTTCATAACAATAAGATTAAGAGTACTCGAAAGGAGATTGCATTCATTAATAAAAGAGATAACATCCAGCATATGACAAGTCTAATAAAAGAAGCCTAAGCATGGCTACAACAGCGGAAAGAAAACTAATGGTACGACGTACCCCAACCTAAACAAAAGTAAAGCGATGCTACGCACGCAAACTAAAAAGCGGTAAACCTCTGTAAGATAGCAACGGTGAGGAACCTATAGGTCTGATCCTCGTCTGTCACGTACTCCAGGTCAATGTCCTCTGGCTCCAAGTCCTCAAGTAAGGCCGGCTCGTCTGTGTACTCTGTCTCGGTATCTGACGTACAACACCCAAGAGAAAAGGAGATGTACGTCAGGTAAAGTCTACAAGGAAAGGTTAGAAGACTCTACTGCAAGTGTAAAGGAATTTAAAGATGACATTTTGATCGCTCCGGGACGTAACCCAAAAGAACGGTTGTAGTTTTACCGCAAGTGCACGGTGTAGCAGTGAGCGGGTTATCGAACACAGGGAGGACGAATGACCGTGCTTGTTCCAATCAACCTGGCTATTTAAGAAGAGAGAAATTTGCCTTTGGCGATCCTGTCACAATCGTCAGACAAAGTACGGAAATATCAAATCAAATAAAGAACGTCTAGGGAATGGGGAATTCCCGCTACTCACCGTATTTCGTAAAAGTGGTTCATTGGTATCAAAGTTGCTAGAATAAGATTTTGGATGAACTAGTTGCAACTGAATGTAGAACCAAGATCACGCTCTCGCGCTGTTGCCGGTCTATAGCTATCCTAGGCTCGGGTCCAATCTCTTGCAAACCCTAGCCTAGGGAAGCTAGCATTAGGATCAACATCATCGTTCAATCGTGCACCGAGCCCAATCTCTTGCAAACTCGGCACACGACCTAGATTGGGATAGTTCCTACCCGTCCAATCTCTTGCAAACGGGTATTGGCGTGGAATTGGAACCGGAAACCCTAGTATCGGTCCAATCTTTTGCAAACCGATACTACAGAAATTTGATTCCAACCCAATTCGGATTTCTAGGGTTTCCTATCGAATTGGGATCCAATCTCTTGCAAATCCCAATCGATGTGAATTTCTAGCCATCCGTAGTAAATTGATCCCAATCTAATCCCTAGTAGCAATTCTAGCAAAATTCCTACCAATTCATCACAATTATGAAATAGGGCTTGTAGGGTTCATCCACACGCCCTAAGACGTGGCGACTACTCACAATTCATAGCAAGATCACAAAAATAATCAATGAAATAAGCAATAGAATTCATCACAATATTGAGATATGCAATAAAAATAGAATTTTTAGAGAAGAGAAAAGCAAACCAATGGAGTTCTTCAATTAATCCAACAAAAATCCAATTTTGTCTCCTCTTCAATCTCAAGAATAAAACTAAAAAGCTAATCTAAAAGCTGCAAAAAAATCTAAGAGAGAGGCTCCTAAAACTAGGGTAAAAACAGGGGTTAAATAGCCCCCAAAATCGTCTAAAAACTGTGACCAAAATACCCCTGTGCAGCCTGTTTTCCGCAATTTTCGCTACAGGCAGCGCGTCGCACTCGGCCGAGTGACAAAAGTCGCTCGGCCGAGTAAAAAACCCTGTAATTTTCCAGTAAGTATCGATCTTCAGGGGTCTTCACTTCGGGGGTGGCTCGGCCGAGTGAGTTGTCGTCACTCGGCCGATGGCTTCATGGTACTCGGGCGGACGGGATTATCCACTCGGCCGAGTGGGTCTTCTGAAGCTCAGGTAGCCGAAAAACAGTAACATGGCGATTTTTGAAGGGCTTCGTCTGGGCGCCACTCGGGTGGACGGGGTCTCGTCACTCGGCCGATGTGGTCTCCGTCGCTCGGCCGAGTGCACATATGAATCGTGTCTGATCTGGTCGGCCGAGCAGTGTCTCGCTGGTCGGCCGAGTGACTCCTTCAATCTATCGAGTGGGACACAAAACATGCCCAATCTGCTTGTTTTGGCCTCCTCGTCGCTCCTGCGACGTCCGTTTTTCTTTCGCTCCTCTCCAACAGCAAAATACCCCTCGGGGAGGTCGTCGGTGACCGTCTGGAGTAAGCGCATCTCGAGATCACTCCAAATCGCGCCAAATCACCTGAAATGCGACAAAAACAACAAATCGTGAAAAGCATCGCAATATCGTCGATATATCGTGAAAAACATGATTTGGGCGATCTAAATGGCATGCAAACATGCGATAAAAAAGTGTAAAATAAGAAGTGATCAAAATCCCCCAAGCTTGCCTCTTACTCGTCCTCGAGGAAGATAAGTAAAAGGCAAACCCGGTGGATTCGGAAAACGAAAACGGCGAAAAATGAAGAATGAAAAACGGAGAAGAATGAAAAACGAAATAAAAATAAAGAAGAAAGAAAGAAGCGAAGAGGTAGGCTGCTAGATTATTTTCTCAGGACGTGGGTTCCGCTTACTCATATAGCATGCACTGAATGAACAACACATGTCAGATAATTTTATTTTGATATCACAGTATAATAGTGCAAATAGAAATAGAAAACCCACGAACAACAATATAAACATGAAAAACGGAATAATCTTATAATTAACATCGTCTGAATCATTTAAAGCGGTATACAAATCACAGATCACACACTTTTCAATTGAATGCTTTCTATCAGGAGTATAAGAGTATCACACTATAGAATAGAGAGAATAGAAAAGTATGGATTTCATGAAATGATTGCTAGGCTTAGATTTCTGGATTTCGTTAAGCTAGAAATAATCTCACCGAGTATAGAATATTACTTAGCCTAGGTTGTCGTGCAACGTCAGGTAGTCACTCTCTCACACATCAATGGATCCCCTCCCCCAAGCGTATCTATAAGCGTGGTGGCATAAAAAATATTTACATCCCCATTTCTATAAAGCTCCAAATGCAATGAAAAGAGAAGAGAAAGAAAGAAAGTGAGATGGGATCTTTTATTGAGGATTTTTCCTCTTTTCTTTTTCTCTTTTTTTTGATGCAAAAGCATATATACACAACGATCCCAACTCGAAGAGAGATAATGATATACAAGAATATTCCCCCCCCCCCCTTTTTTTATTATTTTCTGAATAAGAAATTTGGAGCTAGGAATTAATAGCGGGGGAAATGCCATATAATAGAATCGATAGGGGGAGATTCACCAATGATTTTAAAAGTAGAGAAATGATGTTCAAGATTTGTGGAGAAAGAAATAAATATATCACTCGGTTCACTCTATAAGACATGCACGACAACTTCAGCAGGGTAATCTAATCTACTCAGTTTCGATCACAAAAAAGCTAACTAATCCAAATTTATCATAGCTAACATCATTCAATCATCCTGAAGTGAAATGTACAGTTCATGCATATAGAAGTGATATAGCAAAAGAAATCAGTACTCCAGATATAGGCATTCAATGCGTGAATCTTGGTGTGTTTTCTGTGATAGCATACATATGAATATTCAGACTCAGCTAATAATAAAATTTCATCCATTTTCATGTGGAAAAAGTGTGGGTTACTATCTCTAGATGCAAGGCAAGTCATAGCATATGATATCAGAAATAAAATCTAAGACATGACAAATAAAGCATGCATATAGAATAAGCTAACCCCACGTCATCATCATCACAGAAAAGTCATCTCTAGCATGAGATGAAAAAGAAAGAAATAAAGATAAAGGGAAAATAGAACTATTTACAATGCGGCACACAGAAAAAATAAGAAAAACGTGATGCATGGCAAAATAAAAGAAAAATGATGAAAATAAGTGCTAAAGCGAAAAATGGCGTGAAAAACTAAAAATAAAGGTGGCAAACCGAAAAAGAACGTGAGAACTCACTCCCCCAAGCTAAATGGCACAGTGTCCTCAATGTGTAAAGTGGGGCACACCGAGAGACAAGTAAAGTGAGGGGCAAGTGAGGATGCATGCATGATGAAAAAAAATGAAAATAAAAAGAAAAATAAAGAAATGAAAAATATGATGCGGACATGATGCATGCACAGATAGGAGTGATACCGATATATAAGTGTGTCACCAAAAACTCTCCCTCTCTCCCAAAAAAGATATATAAGGATACGATCTGAATGAGAAACCCAAAATAAGTGAGGGGAGGGGGGTGGACAAAACTGCAACAGGACCCAGCAGAAACGGGCAGCACAACGGCAGGAATAATCGATGGCATCAAGGGTGCCTAAGAAGGTGGTGCTGCGACGTCTCCGTCCTGAGGCGGAAGTGGTGGTGGTGGCTGGACAGGCCGCTGAGCGGGTGTGGGTGTGGAAGTGGTAGCAGGCTGAGTGTGTGTGGAAGTGTGGGTGGGAACCTGCTGGGTGGGTGGTGGTACGCGGGGGAGACGCTCCAGGACCTGGGTAAGACAGTAGTGAATCTGGGGGATCAGGTCAAAGCGGCTAGCCATCACAGAGACGGTGGAGGACAGAGTCCTAAGGTCGCCTCTGAGGCCACTCACCGCCCCCTCTAGAGCACGAATGCTCTGAAGTACAGTGTCGGGGGGAGGTGGTGCAGAGGGACGCACCGGTCGGGGCTGTGCAGGGCTGGGCTGGCGTACTCGGGTCGCGTATGTGACGGGCTCAGCGGGGAAGGGAACGAAAGGTGCTGCGCTCGCAAATGTGGGCCTGGCCTCAGTGTGAGGCCGGGGCACCGGCTGGTGAGAAGTGGAGGCAGCAGCAGCGAAAGAAGAATGCAAAAGTGGCAGTGAGGCGGCCAAAGAGGTCAGTGGCACAGAAGTGTGGACAGACGCCATGACACTCTCAGAGAATACAGCAGCAGTGGAAACAGAGGGCTCTCCGCACTCAACTACGGTCGGCGGGCGCTCGGGTGGGGCAAAAGAAACAGACTCAGCAGACAGAGGGCAAGTGGGGGTGGTGACAGCCGCGGGAGTGGTGGGGGTGGGCTCAGCTAAGGTACTCCCGACACCGACAGAGGTGGGGATAGAGGTGTCAGGAGCAGCGGAAACATCAGGGATAGGCTGAGGGGCCACAGGGTCAACAGGGGCGGCAGGCTCGGCAGGGGCGACAGGGTCTGCGGGGGCAGCGTGGGCAGCGTGGGCCTGCTCGACCTCCTCGGCCTCGAGCACGTAAGCAGCGGGGATGAGAACATCCATCGCAGGGAGCCAGTCAACGTGGGCCGGTGCAATCTGAGTCCGAGCTGGGCTCGGAAGAATCATGTATTCGGCACCGTAAGGGCCGTGCAACCAGACCCAGTGACGCTCACTGTGCGGACGAAGCATCTTCATCCGGGCCATAACATCGATCGACAAAGAAGTGGGGCCCGGTACTCGTCGCAAGTCGTCAGGGAAGTCCTCACCGGTCATAAGGGCAAGCAAGGTGATCAGGCCGCCGCAGCATATCGGTGAGCGAGCGCCCACCGATACAATGATGCGGTCCAAAAACCAAGCCGTGACATCAATCATGATGGCGGGGACAAGCTCATCGCCATCCCTAGATATAGCTCTGGGACGTGTCATCACGTAGAGCATGTAGAGCTCCGGCGTAGACATCGTGCCCGGCTCATATCTGGCCAAAAAGGTCGTCTCCATAAGGCGCTGAGCAATACGGAGGCAGGGATGGAAAATGGCCGAGGCCTTGGCCCTACTAGGGTCAAAGGCAGCGTGAAGACCCGTAATCCGGGCCCAGAAGGCACCGGCGTCGAAGGAAGGCGGGGGGATATGGGTGGGGCCGTAACCGCGATCGGCTCCAGGGACAGCGGGCCACGAGAAAAATGCTCTCATCATATCGAGAGTGACCTGGCACTCCCGGTCCATGAACCGAAATGAGCATCCCTCGTCGGTCCGGGCGATCGAACTAAGAATCTCAAGTGTCGGGCGGGTGAACGTGTCCGCCGACACCTGGAAGAAATCTCGCCAGCCCACGTTGTCGTACAACGTGAGCATCCCCTATAGTACCCCCAGGCGTCCTAGGTCGGCAAGGTGTGCAAACCTGGAGGGTACGATCGAGCGTTGGGAGATACGCTCGAAGACGGCGCGGTGTGCGTCGTCTCGGAACGTAATCCCGAGCGGCCCGACCAGTGGAGCCGGAGGTGGTGGCTGTGGAGCGGTAGGGAGTGGCTGTGCGGGCTGTGCGGGCTGTGTGGGTGCTGCAGGCTGTGCGGGGTGTGCGGGGCCTGTAGGCTGTGCTGGGTGGATGGGGTGTGTGGGAGAAGGTGGAGGAGAGTCCTCCAACTCGTGGGAGGGGCCGGCATCATCCGACCACTTCCGCTTGGCGGAAGCTCTCTTCGACCGCGGCCGTGTCCGGGGCGGCATATCGGCCCCGAGCGCGCGCCGAAAAGTGTAAAAAGTGCGGCGTGTGCAAAAGAATGGAAGGAGTATACCCAGACACGCCGCGAGTGCAAGATAATGGAAGCGTGTGAATTCAGCGCCTCCGCGAAGCCCAAATCAGTCCGTAGAAGCTCCCCTGGGCTCCCCTAAGCTCCCAAAAACAACCTGCGCATGAAATGGCGATATCAGCGGGTAATATTCAAAACGTATGGAGCATTAGGGGTATAATAGATAGATATAGAAATTGATTAGGGTTTGGGGTTCGTTTAATACATGGATCCTCGAAAAATACACAAAAAGAGGAGAAATAGGGCGAATCAGGCGATACCGGAGGTGGTCGGAGCGGCGGCCGCCGGCGGCGACTCGGGCGAGGCGCGGCGGTGCTCGGCCGGCGGTGGTGGGCCGAGCGACGGTGCGGCGGTGGTCGACCGGGCGAGTGAGGGCACGAGTGAGCAAGGGTCGGGCGAGGGAGCTGAAGGGTCGGGCGTTTGGGAATTTTTTTGCGTTTCGAAAAACGTGCCCCCCCCCTCGGCCACTTATATAGTGAAAGTTACGACTCGGCCGAGTGAATAGGTCACTCGGCCGAGCGAGACCAATGGACATTTCCTCCCCGCTATCGCTTCGGCCGAGTGGCTTTGCCAGCCTCGGCCGAGTGGAGTAAGTCCATTCGACCGAGTGGCTCAAGCTACTCGGCAAGACTCGCCCTAGGAGCGTATCCGTTTTACTCGGCCGAGTGAATATATATACTCGGCCGAGTAGCAGTTATACTGAAATCAGGAAAATAAACAGAGAGTTGGGTACAGCAGACTTCCCTCGTTCGTGAGCGGCTCAGCCGGACGAACTTGTGTACTCGGCCGAGTGACTAGTATACTCGGCCGAGTGAGCCTTGTGTTATGCCGTTTGTCTTCTTTTGGGCTCTAAACTCCGTCTTTCTTCCTCCAATCGATTTCATCTTACTCCTAAGCATCGAGCGTCTTCCTGGGGCGCTCCTCGTCGTCTCGTTCATCCTCCTCATTATGGATTTACCTATCTCCTCTCCTGTCAAGAAAAATAGGACCCGTTATCACAAAATTTTTGGGCGAACGACTCAAAACACTAAAAATTTCTAAAACAAAAATAAAGAAAAAGTAAAAATAAAGCAATAACCGTCGGGTTGCCTCCCGACAAGCGCTCGTTTAAGGTCGTGAGCTCGACCCCCTATGATTTTCAATTAATGCGGGATGTTTGGTGCATATGAGATGCACCCATCAAACTTTCCGGGGAGAACGCTTGGATTCGGAAGTTGCGGTGGCATGTTCTCCCGCAGTGGTCTCTCGTCTCGAATAGTGTTGGGGGGAGGCTCCCCCAAGCTAGCGTTTGCTCCGGTCAACGGCTTCACCGGTGACGCCGATTTTCATAGCGGCGGAGCTTTCTTCGGAGACTTTTGTTTCGAGAGCTTGCAGAGATCTCGAATCCTTGCGACATCAGCGTCGCCTTCATCATTTTCAGCGGAGAGGTCGGGGGAATCGTCTATCTTCTCATCTTGGCCTAAATCCGGGCCTTCATCAAAATCCTCATCGAAAAGAGCGCCAATCGAGTGGGGGATCGCCTCTTCTATCACCTCATCAAGGAGGTCCATGTAGTCAAGTTCCTCGTGGTAAGGCATGTGTTTCATAGCCTTAGGAATGTGAAGCTCCACCTCGATGTTGTCGACATTCAAAGTTAGGGTACCTTCTCGCACGTTGACAATCACTCCGGCGGTGGCGAGGAACGGGCATCCAAGTATCAATGAAGTATCTCCCTCCTCCTTAACGTCCATGATCACGAAGTCACATGGCAAGCATATTCCTCCCGGGACTTATAGCGGGATGTCTTCGGCGATCCCTACCGGCCTTGTTATTCGCCCATCGGCCAATTGTATCCGCATGTCGGTAGGTTTCAACTTCGTCCCGGTGTTTAGCCTTAAGAACATGGAGAGAGGCATGAGGCTCACACTAGCCCCTAGATCAACCAACGCCTTTTGAAGAGGGACGCCGCCCAAGGTGCAAGGAATCCGAAAACTCCCCGGGTCTTTAAATTTGGCCGGCTCCTTCTCTCTCTTGGTGAACCAAGAGCCCTCCTCGGCTAGCATAATCTTCTCCTTCCTCTTTCTCCCTGAAATCAAATCCTTTAAGAATTTAGCATATGTGGGGATCTCCACGATGGCGTCGAGGAAGGGAATGTTGAGGCTAACTCCTCTAAGATACTCGAGAAACTTTGCTAGCCTTTTCTCCATTTTTGCTCTAGCAAGCCTTTGGGGAAATGGGACCGGTGGCATGAAGCGCCTTTCCTCAATCAATTGCTCCGCTCTAGATTTCTCCTTTTCTTGTGGCTCTTTCTCCTTATCATCTTCAACTACCGGCTCAATTAGCTCCAAGCTTTCCTCCACGGGCTCCTCGGTAGGAATCATAGCGGGGGAGGTATCCTTCCCACCTCAAGTAGTAACGGCAACCACGGCATTGATGTGGCCGGTGTTGCCCTGTGGGTTTTGCTCGGGTTGCGCCGGCAATCGTTGAGTGTTCCGATTGAGCAACGCCAATTGCTCCGATATTTGAGCCACAACGGTATTAAGGGAGTCTTGCCCCGCCTTCAAGGTAGCATTGACCTTATTTTGCTCGATCATAAACGCCTCCACTCTAGCTTCGAAGTCGGATCGTTGTTGAGCTTGTGGAGGGTTTTGATTTTGATTCCTCCACCCTTGGTTGTATCCGGGCGGCCTATATGGTGGAACTTGTTGCTTCGGTTGGAAATTTTTTTGTGGGGGCCCCCTCGGCGGATAGTGTTGTTGTTGGGGTGGTGGTGGTCGAGCTTGTTAAGGTGGTTGTTGTGGCGGGTTCAAAGCTCCTTCATTGTTGGCGTAAGAGAATCCGGGATGATTTCTTGTGGCCGGATTGGCCCAATATCCTTGGTTCCCCGCGACATATTGTACTTGCTCCAAGGATCCTTCTCCTTGCTCTCCTCCCACATACATGGCTTGAGATTGGTCTTGCCAATCACACATTTGGTTCGTTGGAGCGGAGGTGGAAGGGGTTCCTTGGGGCTCCGTGATAAACTTCTCCAGTCTCTCCACTACCTTGTGGAGAGAATCAAACTTGCTTGTAAGCTCCGCTACGGCCTTCGCCTCATAGATACTAGTTGGCTTTAAGGAGGACGTAGAGTGTCCTCGCTCATCGCCCCATTGTTGGTTGTTTGAGGCCATCTCCTCAATTAGGGCCGTAGCTTCCTCGGGAGTCTTTGACAAGATAGCACCATTCGCCGCGGCATCAATAATTTGTTTGGTCCCCGGTTGGAGACCGTTGTAGAAGCTATGAACTAGCTCCCAATCTTCAATGCTATGGTGCGGGCATTGGTGCTGTAGATCCTTAAAACGCTCCCAAGCCTCATAGAGCGTCTCCTGGGGTCCTTGCTTGAAGGACATGAGAGCGCTCCGGATCTTCACCGTCTTGGATGGCGGATAGAACTTGTCAATGAATGCACTTGCCAACTCGTCCCAAGAGGTGAAGACTCCGTCAGCCTGCGTTCTCAACCAATAGAGTGCCTTGTCCTTTAGCGTGAAGGGGAAGAGACGCAGTCTGATGGCATCGATGGAGACCCCCGGCATCTGAAATGTGGCGCACTTCGACAAGAATAATTGGATGTGGTAGTGAGGATTTTCATGGGCATTCCCATGAAATGGATCCTGCTGCATCAGAACCACTAGTCCAGTCTTTAGCTCGAAGTTCTTGTCAACCGCCAACTCTGGCACGGCAATGGATGAGGTCGTAGAAGAGGTCTTAGGCCGAAGCCTATCTCGAATAGAAATTATTCTCGCCATCCTTGCCGCTAATTGGTCCGCAGTTTTTGGGTTGGTCATAAACCGCCCTTCCGGATTTTGTCTCCTTTCCGCTCTAAGCCTCCGCGCGGTACGTTCGATCTCGGGATCAAATAATATAGCTTCAGGGTCCGCCGTAGATCTCGTGTACATGCACAGGGAAAACAGAGTTTCAAAGAAATGATTAGTACCGTGGAAGGGTTAGGTAAAAATGAAGGAATGGAAATAATAATAATAATAATAAAGAAATAGCTAGGGTGGTAAGATCAAACGCAATCGCCTCCCCGGCAACGGCGCCAAAACTTGATCGCTCCGGGACGTAACCCAAAAGAACGGTTGTAGTTTTACCGCAAGTGCACGGTGTAGCAGCGAGCGGGTTATCGAACACAGGGAGGACGAATGACCGTGCTTGTTCCAATCAACCTGGCTATTTAAGAAGAGAGAAATTTGCCTTTGGCGATCCTGTCACAATCGTCAGACAAAGTACGGAAATATCAAATCAAATAAAGAACGTCTAGGGAATGGGGAATTCCCGCTACTCACCGTATTTCGTAAAAGTGGTTCATTGGTATCAAAGTTGCTAGAATAAGATTTTGGATGAACTAGTTGCAACTGAATGTAGAACCAAGCTCACGCTCTCGCGTTGTTTCCGGTCTATAGTTATCCTAGGCTCGGGTCCAATCTCTTGCAAACCCTAGCCTAGGGAAGCTAGCATTAGGATCAACATCATCGTTCAATCGCGCACCGAGCCCAATCTCTTGCAAACTCGGCCCACGACCTAGATTGGGATAGTTCCTACCCGTCCAATCTCTTGCAAACGGGTATTGGCGCGGAATTGGAACCGGAAACCCTAGTATCGGTCCAATCTCTTGCAAACCGATACTACGGAAATTCGATTCCAACCCAATTCGGATTTCTAGGGTTTCCTATCGAATTGGGATCCAATCTCTTGCAAATCCCAATCGATGTGAATTCCTAGCCATCCGTAGTAAATTGATCCCAATCTAATCCCTAGTAGCAATTCTAGCAAAATTCCTACCAATTCATCACAATTATGAAATAGGGCTTGTAGGGTTCATCCTCACGCCCTAAGACGTGGCGACTACTCACAATTCATAGCAAGATCACAAAAGTAATCAATGAAATAAGCAATAGAATTCATCACAATATTGAGATATGCAATAAAAATAGAATTTTTAGAGAAGAGAAAAGCAAACCAATGGAGTTCTTCAATTAATCCAACAAAAATCCAATTTTGTCTCCTCTTCAATCTCAAGAATAAAACTAAAAAGCTAATCTAAAAGCTGCAAAAAAATCTAAGAGAGAGGCTCCTAAAACTAGGGTAAAAACAGGTGTTAAATAGCCCCCAAAATCGTCCAAAAACTGTGACCAAAATACCCCTGCGCAGCCTGTTTTCCGCAATTTTCGCTACAGGCAGCGCGTCGCACTCGGCCGAGTGACAAAAGTCGCTCGGCCGAGTGAAAACCCTGTAATTTTCCAGTAAGTATCGATCTTCAGGGGTCTTCACTTCGGGGGCGGCTCGGCCGAGTGAGTTGTCGTCACTCGGCCGATGGCTTCATGGTACTCGGGCGAACGGGATTATCCACTCGGCCGAGTGGGTCTTCTGAAGCTCAGGCAGCCGAAAAACAGTAACATGGCGATTTTTGAAGGGCTTCGTCTGGGCGCCACTCGGGCGGACGGGGTCTCGTCACTCGGCCGATGTGGTCTCCGTCGCTCGGCCGAGTGCACATATGAATCGTGTCTGATCTGGTCGGTCGAGCAGTGTCTCGCTGGTCGGCCGAGTGACTCCTTCACTCGGCCGAGTGGGACACAAAACATGCCCAATCTGCTTGTTTTGGCCTCCTCGTCGCTCCTACGACGTCCGTTCTTCTTCCGCTCCTCTCCAACAGCAAAATACCCCTCGGGGAGGTCGTCGGTGACCGTCTGGAGTAAGCGCATCTCGAGATCACTCCAAATCGCGCCAAATCACCTGAAATGCGACAAAAACACAAATCGTGAAAAGCATCGCAATATCGTCGATATATCGTGAAAAACATGATTTGGGCGATCTAAATGGCATGCAAACATGCGATAAAAAAGTGTAAAATAAGGAGTGATCACATTTTAAACTTGATTTAAAATGAGATGATGCAACAACATGACATGTATAAGTAAGGAAAAGTAAAGACGGTGCAAAAGTAAACGTGGCAGGCAAAGTCATAGCATAAGCTACCAAGACAAGACTGGACAAAACTGTGTGACACCAAGCGACTTGACACCAAGCGACTCGACACCAAGAGGGTTCATGCCTTCAGCTTAGAAAGTGACCAAAATCTCTAACTTGGTGGCTGCTCAACCCTACCCCATCCCAAGTACTCAAGACAAGACTATATAGGACCACTCATTCTGCTAGGTGAGTGCCTCTATCCCCACGATCTACAGGGCCACTTACTCTGTCCTGGTGAGTGACGGGCTTTCTGTAGGTGAATCTGTAACACTGTATAGGACCACCCACTCTGCTAGGTGAGTGACTCTATCCCCACGGTCTGCAGGGCCACTCACTCTGTCCTGGTGAGTGACGGGCTTCCCGTAGGTGAATCTGTAACAAGGATGGCGTCTCAACTCCAGCAGGTTACAGGGTCACTCACTCTGCTAGGTGAGTGCTGAGCTTCCCACAAGTCGTGTATCTGTACAAGGGGTCACTCTCTCTGTCTCGGAGAGTGCCCTATTGCCCGCAGGCTGTGCAAGACAAGTCATGAATGCTGTACATGGCATGACATGAGTATAGTTGTTCTAGGGTGTCCACACGCACACACATTCCTAGCATATTTACAGTTTATACCTAGACTTTGTTGTCAAGTCTAGGTTATCGTGAGGGGGTCCCTGACGCTATCATTTCACGTCCGGTTCTCTTGTTCAAAAATTTTACAGTTCTAAGGAAGAAGTGGCCTAGACTTGGTCGTAACTACGCAAGTGGGAGCACTTGCCTGCGGTGACGAGAAGAACGTCCGTCGGAAGCGTCTCGTCTCTGTCGATGCGTCGGTCAACGTCCGCTGTTACAAGTCAACGACGGTGTCAGGTCGCGTTTTTAGAAGGTCTTATTATGGTATGTTTCTAAGTTAAGCGTGGCTATCCTAACAGTCCCAAAACACTAGTTCAAGTGATCAAAACTGTTCTATGGTTCTCTACGATGAATCTATCCAATGTGCACAGTCAATATAGTCCGATCGTCGATTCTAGATGTTACAACAGTTTAATGGTGCGCAAGGTAAATTTAGTGAGTTAGTTGTTGCTTTTTAATTATGTTTTCAATGTCGTATGGTTTGGGTTGCTACGAGTGAGAGGACCAACCTAGTGCGACGAACACGCACGTGTCTGACGTCGAGTCTAAAATGGTGGCGGTGCTCGGTGTCTTCGACTGCGGGTAGCATAGTAAGGATCGTCTCGGCTACAGGTAGCGCGGTAAAATGGCATGGCAACGGGAATGGCGTTGGGATCGCTTCGGTTGCGAGTAGCGCAATGAAACGGCACGGCGACGGCAACGACGTCGGAAAAGAGCACGAGATCCGCGACGTGCGTGGGCTCCTAGATGCACGAGGGCTGCCAGGGATAGGAGGAGGCCGAAGGGTGGTCGCGTGGCCTGAGGGGTGACTGCTGACTGCTTAGGGAAGGGAGGCCACGACAGTTTGAGGGAGAGGAGGACAGTTTTGGATGGGGGCTGTCGGACTTGGGGGTTGCACGCGCAGTGGTCAGAGCAGCAGGCCGACGGCTTAGAGAGGGCTGCCGTCTGGGTCTGTGCACGGGTAGTTGGAGAAAGTGGCCGACGGTGGCTAGGGTGGCTATGGGTTTCCTTGAGGGCTGTCAACAGTCTTGTTAAGGGAGGGGCTGTCTTTTGGTGTGGGGGGTTGTCGAGGAGGAGGGGAAGCCTTGGCCGGAGTCTAGAGGGTTGTAGGGAGGAGAGAAGGAGGACGAGGAGGATCGCCGATGAGTGGGAGGAGCTC
Organism: Scilla litardierei; assembly: GCA_030789695.1. Lineage (NCBI taxonomy): Eukaryota > Viridiplantae > Streptophyta > Magnoliopsida > Asparagales > Asparagaceae > Scilla > Scilla litardierei. The sequence goes on along the minus strand of CM061132.1, from coordinate 135,537,880 downwards.
GGATGCGTGAGTAGAGGTGGGTGGCGGTTGAGGTTTTTGTGAAACCCTAGTGGAAGCGTGAGGTTTGCTTTAACATGTGAACTTGCTAAATAAGGGGTGAAAGGGGTGTGTTTTAAGTTGATTGGAGAGAGGGTATGTGAGAGGGGGAGGGTAGATATAGAGTGCAAATAGCTAGGAGAGATATTCTCATGATATGTATGAAATCCTAAGTGATTTGATTAGATTTGGGTTAAGATTTGAAATTCAAATTAGATTAGCGCTTATTGGGTTTAAAAGTAATTAGGGTGATAGATCGGGCTAACGGTGTCCGAAAATTACGAGAAAAATATTGGGACGACCGTGACGACGAGAGGCTCGAGGGTACGGTGATCGGTCATGCGCTAGGTTCACGGAAAATGAAACTAAAAATAAAAAGATCAAACGTCGAAGTCGAAAGTTACAACACCCCTTCAATCAAAGCTGATTTGTGGGAGAATGACCCGTGAAATGACGGTCACCAAAAATCCCACAAATAACTACTCTCTCTGAGGGTCATAATGATATATAACTTCACACGTTTTGTATACAAGAGAGGTCAAATAAAATACGTGTACGAAAAAAACGTAGACGCGAAAAACACACGATCGAAAAGCGACCGTTACAGAATATTTGGGCTCATCTACTTCGCCAAACCAAAAAAAATTTGATAACAATGATTCTTTTGAAAGAACCAAAAATCTGCGAAACATATATGGGAAAATAACACATGTATCCTTTTTTAAGTTGCAAGAACAAATCTGCACCTTCTTTTTAACATGGATTTACAGATGTACCTTTTTGATGAGTTAATAAATTGGCATTAATAATATGATTTAATATATGTTTAATGAGTTAATAAACAACTTTTGAAACACCTATCAAATTTTGATGGACAACTGGTAAATAAGAATATTCTCAAACTGTGAAGAATGGTAATCTCTTCATTTTATATTTAGGGTCTGTAGTGGACTGTTCGATGTCATGATCTCTAAATATTTGCACATTATTCTATTTGAATACATGTTATATTTTGTTCACTTAAGTCTGGTTTCACAAAATGTATGATTCTTCCTTTAGCATGATACATTTTTACACTCACACATATAAGCCAGTTCTACTTCTTTCTAACCATAATTTACATTTTGTTTTTTAGATGCTTCATGTTAACTTATACAAAACCAATAGCTATCATTATAAAAAATATCTTGCAATGTGCAGTGGATTTCCGGCTATGTTTCTCTGGCAGTGGTTAGGTGGATGTTCGACCTGATGGAAAAGATCATCTGTCGGATAAAATTTGATCTGGTTTAACAACAATAAATTTTAAAGATCAAGTACATGATCTTACCAAATCAAGGAGCATTTGAAGACCAATCAGCTTTAACATCAATGAGTCCTCGACATATTAAAATAAAACAAACAGGTTTGTTATCTTAAAAACATATATGACAATTTTTTCTCGAAATTTGAAAATCTTTAAAAATATAGTTAAGTATCTCCTTTTAAAGTACATTTACAGCACATACCATCTTCGTTCCAAGCAGAAAAACTTACCGCTTCCTTCTGTCATTCATTCTTTCTTGAACAATTCCCTTGAGAGGTGCAATGTAGATTACCAGCAAGAACATGACAATAAAACCGCTAAAATATATAAGGAGAACTAATATGAATAACACTGACCTTCTTATCAGGTTGAGGTTGAACAAATGAAACATTGTTATCTCTGTAAATATATTTTTCCACTACCTGTTGGAGCTCCTAAAAGAACATTGCTATCGAATGATAGAGGACATGAAATGCCTACAAAATCCAATATTAATTTAAATATTTTCAGACAGAAGAAATGAAGAAACTGAGAATTCCCTTTAAAAAGAAAGAAAAAAGTTTTTGCAAAGAGACACATGTGTTTGAATTAGATTGAAGCGAGGAAACCAAAATAAAGGTTTTTGAAAACATCAATATGAGTTTTGTTAGCGTGAGTCAATGGCACAATATATGGTAATCATATATTGTGAAATTATGTGTATTATTAGTTATCTATTCTATATATGAGAATATGGTAAAGTTGTTAGCGTGAGTTAATGGCACAATATATGGTAATCATATATTGTGAAATTATGTGTATTATTATTTACCTATTCAATAGGTGAGCATATGGTAAAGTATAAAATTAGGAGTAATGAGGAGTAAATATGTTGGACTCTTGTATCTCTATATATTCCTCCTTATGGAGAAGAAATAATACAAGCAAAAATTCAAAAATTCCCATCATATTTGAGTTGGTATCAGAGGAGGCGGCTATCCTCTTTAGATCTGTCATCTTCCATCCCGAAGTTGTCTTCCCGACGGCATGCTCTTCTCGACGTTCCTCTTCCCGGTGGCTTCCCTGAGAACCGGCGCCTCCTTCCCCAAGATCCGGCATCTTCCATCCTGACGGCGTCTTCCTGGCGTTCCTCTTCCCGGCGTTCCTCTTCCCGATGGTGTGCTTTGCAGATCCGATCCGCCCTAGATCTGGAGGCGCGGTGTCTTCCCTTTACAGATCCAACGTGCTCCCCTTCCTCAGATCAGCCCTAGATCCGGCGGATCCGTCGTGCTCCTCTCCTCTTTGCAGATATGGCGGATTTTCCCAGATCCGGCCCTTCTCTACCTCAGATCTGATATTCCACCCGACAACCGATCCCTCCACTCTACAACAAATCCGGATCCTGCATCCGTGACTTCTCCTGCCATCGCCCCCTTCTCGTAGACCTCTCATTTGCTTTCTTAATTTGCTATTTTTTCGTTGTGTATTTGGGGATTTTTGTTCTTTCTCTTCATATTGTTGCAATGGATGGTGTTGACAATGAAGGTCAAGATGTCCAAAAGGTTGAAGTTTCGGTTCGGAGTTCGGATGGTGGTTCTTTTGGGGGTACAAAACTCAATGGCACTAACTTTCGAACATGGAAAAAGATCATGTTTGTTCATCTGCGTGGCATTCACAAGGTGGGACATGTGACCGGAACAATCAAAGTTCATAGTGAAGAGGATGTGGATGCATATGCTAAGTGGGAAAATGATGATGGGTCTGTAATGGCTATCTTGTTCAAAGCCATGAATGATGATGTGATACAATTGATTGAAGAATGTGAGACCGTTGAATCCATATGGAGAACACTGGGAGATCTGTATACAAATGAATCTAATTTTATACATGTTCATGAGTTGTTGTGCAAAGCTGATAGCCTGCAGCATAATGGACAAACAAGCTGAAGAACGTATGGGCTGAGATCGATCAGAAGTGTCCGTGCAAGATCAAGAATCAGGAGGATCTTGTTTGGTACCAAAAGGAAAAGGAGCATGAGAGGGTTCATGTATTCTTGAGAGGGCTTGATGAGAAGCATAGCAGTACCAAGGGAGAGTTACTCAGAATGACAGATCCTCCTAATCTGACTACTGTGTTCACATACATTCGCAAGGATGAATCTCAACAAGAAAGCGTCAAACATGCACTGATTAACGTATCTAGTCTCACTATTCAGACAAGGTCATCAGCATCGGTTTTACAACAATAGATTTTATATCCACCTCTAAAACAAGGTTCTCGCCCTCCGTGCTTTTACTGCCACGACATTGGGCATTTTCGTGAGACTTGCTGGAAGTTGAACCCGCATCGTAGACCGAAAAGACAAGGTCATCACCCTAAGGCAAAAGAAGCTGTTCAATTGGTCCAAGAGCAAGATTTCTATGGAGTGGCTGGACAAGATCATCATACAGTAGGTGGAGTTACTCCTATAGCTTCCATGGCTGGTCGAGCTAAAATTGGTATGGTTTTAAATGTTTCTAACTTTGTTGGGTCTGATACATGGATTATTGATTCTGGTGCCTCTGATCATATGACTTATGATAAATCATAATTTACTAAATTGTCCTCCCCACTAGTGTCATATGTAACCAATGCCAATGGTGAGGCGTTTCCCGTGTTAGGGTCAGGGTCAGTTTGTATTACTCCTATCTTAGAACTTCATAATGTGTTATATGTGCCTGACGTGTCTCATTATTTGATATCTGTTCCCCAGGTGAATACCGAGTCTAAATGTTTCGTGACATTTTATCCTATGTATGTGATTTTTCAGGATTTTCTCACCAGGGAGGTAATCGATCGGGGGTATTTGAGGGGCAGGTTGTTCCATCTGGATCAGACATATGCAAGGGAGAAACCAGGAGCACAATCCCGAGTCGCTTTGACCTCGGTTCTGATCGGCTAAGTGAAATTTTGTTGTGGCACCACCGTTTGGGGCATCCATCTTTTAGTCTTATGAGTAAAACCATGCATACTCTTTTTGTTGGCATGGATGCGTCTTCTTTTCATTGTGAAACTTGTGTTTTAGCCAAGAGTCATCGTGCTACTTATTCTTCTAGTACTTCTAATAAAAGTGCTACTCCTTTCGAGTTAATTCATTCTGATTTTTGGGGACCATCTAGAGACCCCACCGTATCGGGTGAGAGGTACTTTCTGTTTTTCATCGATGATTATACCAAATTGTCATGAGCTGCTCTTCTTAAAAGTAAAGATGAAGTCTTTCCAGCCTTCCAAGGATTTCGTACTCTTGTTCAAACACAATATTAAAGTACCATTAAAGTTCTCCGTTCTGATAATGGAGGAGAATATGTTAATCATGCTTTTCAAGAGTTTTTTAGAACTCATGGGATTGTTCACCAAACCACATGTCCACGAACATCAGAGCAAAATGGAGTGTCTGAAAGGAAAAATCGACAGTTACTAGACATGGCTCGTGCCCTTCTCTTTGGTGCTCATATGCCTAAGTATCTTTGGGGCGATGCTGTAAGTACCTCCTCCTATCTTATCAATCGTCTTCCATCTAGTGTTCTTAGGGGGAAATTCCTTTTGAAGTTCTTGCATCCCATGTCTCTTTACCTTCATTTCATAATCTTCTGGCTCGTGTATTTGGTTGTGTTGTCTTTATTCATATTCCAAAAACTCTCCGTTCAAAGTTGGATGCCCGGGCAATAAAGTGTGTGTTTGTGGGATATGGAGGCTCTTAGAAAGGGTACAAGTGTTATCATCCACCTAGCAGAAAGTACTATGTCACTACGGATGTTACTTTCTTTGAGGACATGAGATATTTTTCCTCTTCAGATACAACTCTTCAGGGGGAGAATTCATATTTTAAAGAGTTGTATCATAGAGAGTGGGAGGAATCAGAAGTCACACAAGAAGGGAGTTTTTCAGATAGTCCAATTGCATCTAGCATGTCACTTCCAAACAGCCAAACACCAGCTTCTATCACTGAGAATGAGGAAGATACAACCGCCTCCCCTATTAGCACTTCTACCCCGACTCTCAACTTCCAAGTGCAGAAGATCACTTATCTGAGGTACTTCCATCCACTGATACTATTGAAGAAGATACTATTTAGGGGGAGGATTCATATTTTGAAGAAGATACACCAGCTTCTATCACTGAGAATGAGGAAGATACAACTGCCTCCCCTATCAGCACTTATATCCCCGACTCTCAACTTCCAAGTGCAGAAGATCACTTATCTGAGGTGCGTCCATCCACTGATACTACTGAATCTATGGTTGATGGATATATGTTACCCAATAAGTCCACTCGAGGTCAATCATGTTGGATATGGAAGACGTTAGTACACCCTTGTAGGGGATGTACGAGGGAATACGGACCTCGAACGTCGCATACACGAAGTCGTGTGCAAAGGGAATATGTTCCCTTGCGGAGAGTATCTCTAGATTGATGGGAAAGTCGCATTATATGTGCATAAGTGCATGTGACATATGGCTAATAAAGGGGTAATATCTTAAGCTTATATTGTACCATGCATATGGTACAACTTAAGCTTATAATATGCCATGTACGATGGTACACCTTAGTTAAATTGTTCCAAAGGAACAATTGCTCCTAAAATAACTACCTTGGGGGCTATAAATAAGACCCAAGGGTTAGCCATTTTCCTTACACTTTTGCATGGCATTCTTGCATGCATTTTCATTCTAGCGAAGCTCTGCCGAAATACTTCCTCTCCCTTTATCCAAGTTCTTAATCTAAAATTAGAGATTTAGATTGTGGATTTAGTAGCCTTACTCCGTTCGTGAGAAGACTCGATCCGTCGTGGCGAATCCGAAGGCGAAGTTCGTAGACTACCGTGCCGCATACGCAAGCGTAAGTCTCAACTTCATTTATCGATCCTAACTCTGTTTTGGCAGGATCCTCCATTGGTATCAGAGCCATACGGGTTCGCCCCGGTCAAACCGCCGCCCCGTCGAAACTATGAACGAGTCGTTGTCTTTTTTACGAATGGGTATCCTACCATTACGGATATGGTAGGAACGCTTCGTGACGGAGAGAACGCAGCGGTTGTTCTTTTCACGTTAGGGTCTCCTATCATTACAGATATGGTAGGAACTCTCCGTGACGGGAAGAACCAACCGTTCACGTAGTATGTTATTTTTCATTTTTGGCACACGGCCATTAGAAAATAACTAATTTCTCGACGAACGGGTGCTTCATCGACGAACGGGTGCTTCATCGAGGAAGATGATGGTAGTTATCTCCATCGGAGAAGATGAATTTTAGTGCATGTGCGCCGTGGTCAAATGGGCTATGAAGGCCATGCACCCCCCTCCCCATGCGGAGGGGGTTGGCTACGGCCAATAACCACCATGGCCACCCCTCCGGCGGGGGTGTGCGGCCACCCCACACAAGGGGAGGCCGGCCATGGCCAAAGGGCCATGGTCGGCCATGGCCAAAATGGCCTTGGCCATGACCGGCCATGGCCAAGCCATGGCCGGCCATGGCCAGGCCGGCAGTGGCCGGCCATGGCCAGGCCGGCAGTGGCCGGCCCTGGCAGTGGCCAGGGCCGGCGTCCTGGCCTCGGCCAGGGCCTGGCTGGCAGTGGCCAGTGGCCGGCCCTGGCAGTGGCCAGGGCCGGCGCCCTGGCCTCGGCCAGGGCCTGGCCGGCCCTGGCAGAGGCCAGGGCCGACGCCCTGGCCTCGGCCAGGGCAGAGGCCCTGGCCGAGGGGCCAGGGCGTCGGCCGGTCAGAGGCCCTGGCCGGCCCTTGGCCAGTCTCGGCCAGGACCCTGGTCGGATAAATTTCAGACCATTATCATCGGTCGACCAATTCGGGTGTTTTGGTCGACCAATTCGGCAAAAGGCCTTGGTCGAATATGAACGTGCCGACTAGCCCATACGGGGCCAAACGACAGTCGTCTGCATCAAAATTCTCTCATACGTGGGGAAACGCCTGGATCCATACGGGAGCCGGCGACGATAGTTTGCAGAAAAATCCCAAAAGGGGATCCGACCTTGGCACGGCTACGGCTCATTCCTGACAAATGGTCAGGAAGTGCCGAATGTTTCACTAGTATCATAAGGGTACTAAGATGAAATATACATTTTTTTTGAAAAATACGTTTTCATACGTTTTGAAAAATACGTTTTCAAAAACGCTTTTCCGCTGCGAAGTACTATAAGAGTACTAACATTTGATAAAGTGAGGAAGAAATATTGAAAGTTACTCTAGATGGTGATTGGAAACATAGTGACCTTTCCGATTCTAGAGTAACATCTTCAATATTTTTCGAAAGTAACTTATCAAATTATAAATATCATTCCAAGTGGGAGTTGAAATTAGAACTATCCAAATGGGATATTCTACTTTCACTTCAAATGGGAATTGTATTTTAAGAATTTTCAATGCACTTTTTTGATCAACCCTTTGGTTTTATGTCTTTTGCAGCATTTTAAAAGTAAAATGTCTTCCGCTTCAAAGAATATCGTCGCTGAGTTAAACAGAGGTGAAAAACTCAACGGCGATAATTACAAACTTTGGTCCATCAAGATACAATACGTTCTAGGGGAGCAAGAAGTGCTCGAAACTCTAAAGAACGTTATGATTGAACCCGAGTTGGGCACTACGGCCCAACACCGACGAGACAAGGAAGCTTTTGAAACTTGGTCTCGGAAGAACAAGATAGCGCGCATTACGTTATTAAGCAGTATGGCTGATGACATAATGTGCATCTTCCGAGAACATGACCTAGCCATGGACATATGGTCCAAGCTAGAGGAGAAGTTCGGTGGCACATCGGTGTCCAAACTTCGCTCCTTAACTATAAGGTTCGATTCATATAAGAAACGTCCAGATCATTCCATGGGGAAACATCTGCGACATATGGCGAACCTTATCTCAGAGTTAAAGGACGCAGGTCATGTGCTCACTGATGAGCAACAAATCCAAGCTGTTATACGTTCCCTACCAAATGGGTGGGATCAAATGAAGATGCATCTCACTCACAATGAGAGCATCAAGACCTTCAGCGATGTTTCCAAGCACCTCGAATTAGAGGAAGAGCGGCTTGCGGCTGCCAAGCCAAGTGCAGAAGTGCACATGGTTGCTAGTTTCTCACACGGGGGAAAGAAACGGAAAGATCGTTCGAAGTTCACTAATGAACGTAATAAGCAACCTGAGTCTACCAAGAAACCCAAACATAAGGGTGGGCACAAGAAATGGCATAAGAAGAAAGACTTGAAGAGGATCAAGTGCTTCAAGTGCAACAAGCTCGGTCACTATGCTCGTTCGTGTACGAGTGGAGGCGACGAGGTAACTTGTAAATATACTAGTTACATATGTGTTTCTAGTTCAATATTTCTTGTGGAATCTAATCCATTTTGGATAATTGATTCAGGTGCCACCGACCACATAGCAAGGGACAGACGGTCTTTCGTGGAGTATCACCGGATACCCCAAGGAACGAAGTGTATCTATGTAGGAAACAACACACGTGTTGAAGTGAAAGGCGTTGGGACTTGCAAGCTAGTCTTGGACAACGGCCGCACTCTCCTACTTCATGATGTCCTCTTCGCTCCAGATATTCGAAGGAATATAATTTCTGTGGTCGTATTAATGGGTCTTGGCTATAGATGGGTTTTTCATGAGTGTAATGTGGACTTAAGTTGTAATAATACTCTTATTGGTACTGGGTTTGTATTTAAAGGATTTATTGTAATGAGTACAATGTATGATTCCTCATGTAATGAAAATTTTCTTATTGCAAATTCTAAGACTTATGAATCTGATGTGATTTGTTGGCACGCAAGGCTTGGTCATAGTGGACCAACGCGTATGGATAGACTTGCCAAACGTGGCCTTCTATCCAATGTTTCAAAGGTTGAAATGTCGACCTGCGAACATTGCCTTGTGGGGAAATCTTGTCGCAAGCCGTTTGGAACCGGCACAAGGGCCGAGGTTCCATTACAGCTTATCCATTCAGACAAATGTGGTCCGATGAATGTCAAGACAAGATGCGGAAAATCCTATTTCATCACTTTTATTGATGATTTCACCCGATTCGGACATATCTATTTGATATCCCACAAAAGCGAAGCTTTGGCTTGCTTTAAAAACTATATGAGTTTAGTGGAGAATCAATTAGATCGCAAGATTAAGGTCTTGCGAACCGATAGGGGCGGTGAATATCAATCAATAAGTTTTAAGGAACTTTGTGATGAAAAAGGCATAGTGCATCTGGTAACTATGCCTTATACTCCTCAACAAAACGGTGTTGCAGAAAGGAGAAATAGGACTTTAATGGAAATGGTCCGTTCAATGATGGCGCAAGCTAACTTGCCAATCACCTTTTGGGGTGATGCATTATTGACGGCCGCTTTCATTTTAAACCGCGTACCCTCTAAATCAGTTAGCTCCACTCCTTATGAGTTATGGAACCAAAGGTCTCCTGACTTAAACATTTTGAAACCTTGGGGTTGTGCATCCTACGCACATATTTCCTCCCATAAGTATGGCAAACTTGGGCCAAGGGGAAGGAAATGTATCTTTATACGATACGCAGAAAACTCCAAAGGTTATGTTTTTGTTAGTCAGGAAGACAATGGTGGGCTAATTGAGTTTGAGTCGAGGGATGTCACTTTCTTGGAAAACGAGTTTCCAAGACAGGGCGAGATAAGTCAGGACTTATCTCTATTTGAGATTTATGATCAAGAAGGATTACCTCATTCGAGTGGGAGAATTCTTGGTGAAAACGAAAATACGTTTCAACCTTCACCAATGGATTATACGAATGACGATTATCCTATTCCATACGGGAATAATGATCCAAGTGGGAGCAATTCTAACGACATTCCAAGTGGGAGTGATATTAGAATTGATCTAAACTCAAGTCAACAAGAACTTGAAGAATCTCAAATACGACGTAGTAGTCGTACAAGGTTGGCTCCTCTAAGATTTGAGGATGAATTTCCGCAAACCTTTATGACTTTACTACAAGAAGATGACGAGCCTGCTACTTTCAAACAGGCCGTATCTTGCCCTGCTAAAGACAAATGGATGAAAGCAATGCAAGAGGAGTTAGAATCCATGAAAGTTAACCAAGTCTGGGACTTAGTTGACTTACCCAGAGGACGTAGAGCTATTGGGAACAAATGGGTTCTCAAGATCAAGCATAAGGCTGATGGCTCTATTGACAGATATAAAGCTCGCCTTGTCGCGAAAGGTTTTACGCAACAGGAAGGGATAGACTACGAAGAGACCTTCTCACCTGTTGTTCGTTTTACCTCAATTCACCTGATTCTGGCAATGGTAGCTTGCTTAGACCTCGAATTACATCAAATGGATGTAAAGACTGCCTTTCTCAATGGAGAATTGGACGAGGAGATCTATATGGAACAACCAACAGGGTTTGTAAAAGAAGGAAACGAACATAAGGTTTGTAAACTTCTTAAATCCATATATGGTCTTAAACAATCCTCGAGGCAGTGGTATATACGATTTCAAGAGGTTGTCTTATCAAATGGATTTTCCATGCTTGATGAAGATAACTGTGTATATATCAAGAGGAATAAAGACAAGTATGTTATTATGTCTCTATATGTAGATGACATCTTAATAGCCGGAAATGACAAGGGCTTTGTGATGGATATCAAGGCTTGGCTTTCATCAGTTTTTGAGATGAAAGACATGGGAGAAACCGCATATATCCTTGGAGTTAAGATTTCAAGGAATCGTTCGAAGAAACTTCTTTCTCTTTCACAGGAGACTTATATAAAGAAGGTTCTAGAACGTTTTAATATGCAGGACTGTAAGTCCATTGATACTCCAATAAGCAAGTGCGACAATTTATGTCTGAAATCATGTCCGAAGAACCAAAAAGAGAAGGAGATTATGGAAAAAGTTCCATATTCCAGTGCAGTTGGTAGTCTAATGTACGCTATGATGTGTACAAGACCGGACATCTGTTTTGCCGTTGGAATGGTAAGTCGTTACCAATCCAACCCAGGGCAAGTACACTGGAAAGCGGTTAAGAGGATAATGCGGTATCTCAAAGGAACTGCAGACTTTGCTTTATGCTATCAAGGAGATGCCTTGAGGCTCGAAGGCTACACTGATGCTGATTGGGTGGGTGATCTCGATGATCGACGATCGACATCAGGATATGTTTTTCTACTCGGATCTGGTGCAATATCCTGGAGTAGCAAGAAACAATCCTGCATCGCACTTTCAACCATGGAAGCCGAGTTTGTAGCATTTAGCATGGCAGTCCAAGAGGCTGTTTGGCTTAGGAAGTTCTTAGACAGGCTAATTAATGCAAGTGACTCAGGTGATGTACCTATACACAGCGACAGTCAAGCATCTATAGCCTATGTCAAAGATCCGAAATTCCATTGTTAGACCAAACACATAGATATCCGCTACAAAATTGCAAAAGACTGATAAAACCAAGAAGGTAGACATAAGGTACATATCTACGCATGAGATGATAGCGGATCCGCTTACGAAGGCGATCCCCAGAGATGTGTTTTACAAACACTTATCATCTCAAGGATTGCGTAAGAGCTGAGTTGTACAAATGTAAATTCCCATGTCTGTAAATGATCAAACTTAATAAAAGAATAAGTTCTTTTTCAAACATTGCATATGAATTTCTTAATAAATGTTTGTGTACATTTTGAAATCTCAGCTGAATTCTAGTATGTCGTACAGATTGAGGTTGGCTCTCTCACATGAGCAACCGCCTTATTCTATCAAACGGATGGAATAGAGATGAGACCTGTTTGAAGTCAAAATCATCAGACGGATGATTTAAGAGTCATGACTTAAACAAAATGGTCGCATGAAATATCTGCATCATATGGATGCTTACAAAAGATCTAAGAGGATTTTTTTGAAATCCTATCTGTCTAAATGCTCGATGTGAGTCCAAAGGATTATTTGAGTAGAATAAGGGACTCAAAGTCAGACATTGTGGTGTCTGATCATCATCCTTACAACATCATTGAGACATACACTCCCTGGGAAAGGAGCGATGTTGTAATACGTGTTCATACCACATATGCATTTCGACCACTGAGTTAGTAGCAATAGTGTTTGCTATTATGTGAGACTCAAAGGCCTTATGGGCCTTAACTCTTACCCTCAAGGACTCCAATTGGTTCCTTTAGATTTGATGAGATGATCGATATCTTAGCGTGTTGCTAATGGGCTATGATAATTCGGCTTGGCGGGGCACGTTAGAAAAGCGAATCAAGTCAAGATCAGAAGGTTCGCAAGAGGAGGAAGATTGATTTCATATTCACATTTGGACTTTAATGATTCAAAGCTGGCCAGCCAATTGTGATCCAGATGGGATTCAATTGTTGAATATAAAGTATAAGAAATGTGAAGAATTAATCTAGGCTAAAGCATGCGTTGAACTACTCAACTTTGCACCTTCGAGGTCGTTGTGTATCTCTAACAAGTGCACAACAACAGACTCTACGCGCATGACGGTCGCACGGTCTATTTCTCGGTATGATAGATGAAAGAACTAAGAGAAAGACGTTCTCTTACAATCCCCTCAAGTGTGAGTGGGAGATGTTGGATATGGAAGACGTTAGTACACCCTTGTAGGGGATGTACGAGGGAATACGGACCTTGAACGTCGCGTACACGAAGTCGTGTGCAAAGGGAATATGTTCCCTTGTGGAGAGGATCTCTAGATTGATGGGAAAGTCGCATTATATGTGCATAAGTGCATGCGACATATGGCTAATAAAGGGGTAATATCTTAAGCTTATATTGTACCATGCATATGGTACAACTTAAGCTTATAATATGCCATGTACGATGGTACACCTTAGTTAAATTGTTCCAAAGGAACAATTGCTCCTAAAATAACTACCTTGGGGGCTATAAATAAGACCCAAGGGTTAGCCATTTTCCTTACACTTTTGCATGGCATTCTTGCATGCATTTTCATTCTAGCGAAGCTCTGCCGAAATACTTCCTCTCCCTTTATCCAAGTTCTTAATCTAAAAGTAGAGATTTAGATTGTGGATTTAGTAGCCTTACTCCATTCGTGAGAAGACTCGATCCGTCGTGGCAAATCCGAAGGCGAAGTTCGTAGACTACCGTGCCGCATACGCAAGCGTAAGTCCCAACTTCATTTATCGATCCTAACTCTGTTTTGGCAGGATCCTCCATCGTTAAAAGGTATGAACCTACACTCACTGCCAAAGCAAAATATCATGTAGCCAACTATATGTCCACTAGGAGGTTATCTAAGTCATATGAAGCATTTGTGAATCAAATATCTTCTGTATCAGTACCTAATTAACAAAGTGCAGGATGCATTGGAGGATCCAAAGTGGAGGAAAGAAACGGAGGAAGAGATGGAGGCGTTGCAGAAGAATGATACTTGGCAACTAGTGCCTCCACCATAAGGCAAGAAGGTCGTAGGTTGTCTCTGGGTGTTTACTGTTAAGCACAATGCAGATGGGTCGCTGAACAGGTACAGAGCATGCCTTGTGGCAAAGGGGTTTACTCAAACGTATGGGAAAGACTACAATGAGACGTTTGCTCCTGTTGCCAAGATAAATACCATTCGGGATCTACTCTCGTTTGCTACTAACTTGAACTGGCCACTCTAATAGTTCGATGTCAAGAATGCTTTTCTTCAAGAGTTAGTTAAGGAAGTGTACATGAATCTTCCACCTGGATATGCTGTTTCTTCTTCTGGTGATTTTGTATGCAAATTGAGAAAGTCATTGTATGGCCTCAAACAATCACCTCGTGCCTGGTTTGGAAAGTTCTCAAACTTCATGCAGAAGGTTGGCTACAAGCAGAGAACTTCAGACCACACTCTGTTCCTTAAGCAGCAACAGGGGAAGATAACTGCTCTAATTATTTATGTGGATGATATGGTGAACACTGGTGATGACACAATTGAGATGGATAGATTACAAAAACAACTAGCATCTGAATTTGAAATGAGGACCTAGGTGAACTCAAGTATTTCTTAGGAATTGAGGTGGCTGAGGGAAGACATCCACCTAACCACTACTGACAGAGACAGGATTATTAGATTGCAGACCTATGGATACTCCTATTGAATAAAACCATTGTTTGGCTGAATATCCGGATCATATTCCTTCTGATCGAGCTCGTTATCAGAGGTTGGTTGGGCTCTTGATTTATTTGGCTCACACAAGACCAGCTGTTGCCTACGTAGTAAGCATGGTAAGTCAGTTCATGCATAATCCAAGTGAAAGTCACATAGAGGCTGTTATGTGTATTTTGAAGTATTTGAAGTCAGCCCCAGGAAGAGGTGTGTTGTTTTCAAAACACAACAATATTACAAAGGTTTGTTGTTTCACGGATGCAGATTGGGCAGGAAATATTACAGATGGAAGATCCACTTCAGGCTACTTTACTTTTATGGGAGGTAATCTGGTTACATGGAAAAGTAAGAAGCAGAAATTATGGCACGATCTAGTACAGAGGCGGAATATAAAGGTATGGCTCAAGGAGTGTACGAACTACTATGGCTGAAAAGGTTGTTACATGATTTTGGTTTTGAACTCACAAGTTCTATGGAGTTGTATTGTGACAATAAGGCGGCCATTGATATATCACGAAATCCAGTGCAACATGTTCGAACAAAGCATGTGGAGGTTGATCGTCACTTTATAAAGGAAAAGCTAGATGCCAATATTATTAGCTTTCCTTTTGTTCCAACTAAAGAACAACTTGCAGACATACTTACTAAGGGAGTCTCCAAGAAGGCGTTTTATGACTCACTGAACAAGTTGGGCATGATTGATGTGTATGCGCCCACTTGAGGGGGAGTGTTAGCGTGAGTCAATGGCACAATATATGGTAACATATATTGTGAAATTATGGGTATTATTAGTTACCTATTCTATAGGTGAGAATATGGTAAAGTTGTTAGCGTGAGTTAATGGCACAATATATGGTAATCATATATTGTGAAATTATGTGAATTATTAATTACCTATTCTATAGGTGAGAATATGGTAAAGTATATAATTAGGAGTAATGAGGAGTAAATACGTTGGACTCTTGTATCTCTATATATCCCTCCTTATGGAGAAGAAATAATACAAGCAAAAATTCAAAAATTCCCATCATATTTGAGTAGTTCTAACTTTTGCTTCTTGTTTTCTTTTTCAATTCTTCTTTTCTGTTCACCTAAAGAAGGATCAATTCCAATTCAAGAAAATCAACATGACAAATGTAAAAGTGAAAATTTTAACATATGCTTGGCTATTCTAGCTGACATGAGTGGGATCCCCTGATGAAATCCAATGGCATGTTATTAGGCATGCATTTCTTTTATCAAAGCAAAAAAATTTCTCTAAGAAGAAGTCAATTGCTTCAATCATATGCAAACTCTCAAGAGTTAGAAATTCAATTTTGAATCGGCCGTTGCTTGATCAATGACAAATATTCTGCTCATCTTCAAGAATGCTCTTCTAATGCAAAAAAGTTATCTGACTAACACTCCAGTTTCCTCCATTTTCAACGACGGTAAGAAATTACACATCAATAAATGGACTAAATCCTTCTTCTAGTTCGAAGCCTTTATCAAGGTGAATACATATAGTGCTCTGACAAAGGGTGGTCAGCATGTCTTACCAATCGAATCTAGCTTATTATCAATTATGTGGATCATTTCCCCAAGTTCACATTTATCTAGAACTTGGATATTGTAAAATGTTTGTAAAGCTTGTTATAATGAGAATCCTAAAAATAAAGTTGGTATAATGAGATAGTTGCCTAAAGTTAGATGTTAATGCATTTGCTAAGATAGAACTGATAAATATTTATATACTGCCTAAATCGTTACTCTGAATATAGGTCTTAACTGTTTTGCAATTTTAGTGGACTTGTTATGCCTTTGATTTTTCCCTATATGGCTTAACCAGAACCCGAGCTCCACAGATGTAATGTGGATTCCTCTTCGACAGAATCATATTAACAGTCTCTGCATTCACAAAGCTCACAAACCCAAACATCCTCTTCTCCTGCAAAGGGATCCTCACATCACGAACAGGCCCATAAAAAGAAAGCTTCAAATGTTGGGGGAAATGTGGGCACTCACTCTATGTGTTGGTTATTCCAGAGGATTGAGTAAGAGTGGAAATCTGTAGAGGGATAAAACCAAATCTGCAGAGGATTATAGAAGAAAATGCATTGTCAGTTAAGAAAACAAAGCTATATATGCTTGTATGATCAACAAACTTACCAAAAAGAAAGTTGCTAGAATTGTACAAATGATGCAACAAACTATGTAAGAATTTGGTGTTAAAAAGTTCATTCCTGATTTTAATGAACATAATTCAGGAAGCATTGTCAAATAGCAAGCTATGGACATGATACAATTACTACACAATCTTGTAAAATATGAATGTGGAGAATGTAGAAACTAAAGATCTAGATGTGTACAAACCGAATAACACAGATCTAGATATATAACATGCGGAATATTAAATCATTGCATACTTTGATTTAGCGGAAGCGTATCTGAGTCCATCGCTAATAATCTGAAAGAGATACTGACGCTACCGTGGCAGACGATCTTCCAGAATAGCAAGAATCAACTGTTGGAGAATCCCTTTAGCTTTCTCCTGGTTTCTCTCCTAGCGACGGGACGTAGAAAAGACGGCTCAACTTTGTTCGTGTATTCTGGGGACCATGACCGCTAATATTTATAGGCTAGCCTCCATAGCCCTAGGGTTTCCAACTCGGCCCATCAACGAGTTGAAGCCTAATAGTCTCTACACATAAAGGCCCCACAACCTGTTTAACTCATTTAGCCCATTTAATTAATTAAAACCAGATCACTAATATATTGGGCTTAATATGACAGCATAGCACTTATATAATTATTTACCGCATATTAGCCCAATGTTGGATTAAGATCCAACTTGTTGGATAAGTTCCAACAATCTCCCACTTGGGCAATGTGCTAAACTTTATAATTATATTTCATAGTGCATACAACCAAATAAGATCTTAACTTACTGTCATTTCTTTAATGAGTCAAGAACAATCCGGTCCATCAATTATATTAGCAAGGGATCAAAGAGATCTTCGTCGCAGCAATTGCAGCTCGACCCATCAGTGGTCGCCGTGCTAATACAAAAGAATGACATTGATTATGAAGTGGATGTGTAGCATGAAAATTACATGTAATGTGATCTAACATGTCTACTTCCAACTGATCCTCCTTAACCTTAGTGAGATCATAAATAAACCAAAATCGGAGTGAAGCCAAACTGAAACCAAAAACTTTATTTCTGATCAGAAAATAACCTCAAGCTTAAGCTGGAGACTTAATTTTGTCTATCATATGAGCACCCAAAAGAACAAACTCCCACAAAACTGAATGTTCTTAATGAAATGACATCCATATTAGTAGCTAGCTCATAAAACCTTTTGGATGACATTTCCTTACTATAACGGGTCCGTAATTAAATGGTTTGTTCCGATGTGCTCATTAGACAATTATACACTCCTATTATTAATCAACAATCTAGGAACTTGATCTCTGAATATCTTAACTTTGTCAAGTTCCTGTTATTGTTGGAATATAAAACTGCAGACTTCATTGTCACTAAATAAACTGTGTTATGTTTCAACATCACCGCTAATTTGTAGCATAGTGACAAAATACGCAGATTTATTTCATGATTTGGATGTCACATAATATGATATGAAATCTAAATCCATGTCAGAAGAGACTATATAAAGGGGACCATTTAAATCTCTTCTAGTAGATGGTGCCTAACATAGATTTTCTTACATTCTTTGCATCCAATAAATGATCAGAGTCAGTATACCAAAATGATCTCAAACCTTTTTGACTACTGATCCTTGAACATGTAACCCTTTTGTTCTCCATAAATACCGTAGGACACATTTGGCTGTTGTCAAATGGTCAACTCCTGAACTTAACAATCTGCCCAACACACCCGTAATATATGCAATAACCAAACGCATATAAAACTGAGCATACTTTAGACTCCCTATCGATGAGATATAGGGAATCTTCTGAAGTAGATTCTCAGGGTAATTAATGAGACTAAACTTGTCTCCCACAGAACTTAACATTCATTACCACATAGATATTATAGAAATTACATGCTCCCACAGAACTTAGATAACATCATTAAATATCATCTCAAAACCGAACGAGGCGATCACTTAATGAAATTTAATATATCTGTAACGATATCGAAATGCTCTACTAATGCCATTATAAACCTTATAGAGTCTTTCATGAAAACTGAATAAAAGTCTCTTTTCAATTAATGCATTCTTTTCCGTATAAAGTCTTTGAGTGAGACGCTTTAAATATTTTCTTAATACACTTTTGAATTCCTTTTGATTATAAAAAACTATTTACAATCAATAGGTTTCAAACCTTACGGCAATGAGAAAAAGATTTTAAGTATCATTTAATGACTTTCTTAATTAATGCATTAATCCATTTTAGAGATGTAGTAATTTATGACTTGATGTAAGTCGAACTTCCATCATCCTAATGTCAAAAGTGAGCTTGTTATCTCTTTAATGGATTTCCTGAATGGCAATTAGTGCTTTGAGGGTGCTAGAGTTTGTCCTTATGAACAATTTCCCAAATTGGAGGAATTGCAACAATATCTTGAATTTATTGTGTCTTGAACAATGTCAGGAATACCATCACGAACAATGCCAACAACACCTGTGTGGATATAATCCTCTTCAAGAGTAATGTCACTAACTAAATTTCCCCCCTCAAACTCAGCATCCTCAAATAGGTGTGCATTTCCTAATTCGTAAACTAACTTAATAGTGGGATTATGTAAAACCTTACAAAATAATATCAACTTTAAAATTATTCAACAAAATTAGAAAATCATTAGCATTATGTCCTATTACTTTATTAGGCTTATAAAGCCTTACCTTAGTTGGACATCTCTAAACATGCAAGTGATTCATTTGTTGAAACATTATTACGGATATATGTTGCAGTCCAAAAATAACTGAAATTCCAAATTGTTAATTCTTCCATTACAACACATGTACTTAAATACAGGAATTCTAAAAATGAAGCAACATTTCCAAATAAATGAAGATTATAATGATCTTTTAAAAAACCAAAGAAAACTAATTTTGAACCATGAGACAACCAAAGTTTCCATTCACAATTGAACAATGATAACCGAATTTGTTCAAAATAGAAATAGAAATCCAAATTCCGTTAAAAACGGTACATAATAGTCTCATCAAATTCAAATACAATCTAGCCTTTAAAAAAATCTAAATTTAATTTACTCCTACTTGAACCATCTTTCCATTGCCCATATCATTGTATCTTTCACCATCATTTGGCTCTTGGCATCTTAGGGAATCCTGCATAGACACAATGATGTGAATGGTTATACCAGGATCTTTCCATCATGTGTCTATAAGTACCAAAGGTTGCACGAAATGAAATTAACTTAGAATTAAACCAAATTAAAGAAGCATACCCTTTTTAGCACGCCAAGCGTGATAATTTGAGCAATTCTTCTTTAATGCCCTTCAGCTCCACAAAAGAAACAACCATTTCCTTCTGAACTTTTCAGTTCCCTTTGATGTTTCTTTTGAGAAGCTGTATCTGCAGCTTCAGTATCCTTCTTCCTTTTGTTGAAGGTGGAGGTTAGGTGAGAGCTTTCTGTCATTTCTTGCTCAAGCATTTCATCTTCCTTTACACAGTATGAGATGAGCTCATCCAAAGACCAAGTCTCATCCTTCAGATTGTAGCTCATCTTAAACTGGTCAAACTGAGATGGAAGAGATATCAAAACAAAATGCACTAGCAGAGCCTGAGAGAAGTCTAGCTCAAGTGCTTTCAACCTTGAATCAATATTAGAAATCTTCAATATATGCTACCTGATGTTTCCTTTACCTTCATATTTCATTGAAGATAGGTTTGTCAAGAGTGTACTAATCTCACTCTCTTCATTCTTAACAAACTTCTTTTCAAGCTCAATAAGGAACCATTTAGCTGTGGAAATTTTCTATGAAAGAGAACCCCTGAGATATTCTGGAATGGTATTCCTCACAAGCATTAGGCACATGCGATTTGATCTCTTCCACTCTTCCATCTCCCTCTTTTAATCAGAGGTACTCTCATCAGTGAGTGGTGGAGGACAATGAGTCCTTAATGTAATGCCCTACGAAGCTACTGCACAAGTACTAGAGGGGGGTGAATAGTACTTTAAAATAATTAAGAAGATAATTCCTAATTATCTTGCAAACTCAACCAACAATGCGGAAATATAAATATTGACAACAAAGAAATGCAATCGCAAACAGACGATATAACGGGTTCGGATCCACCCAAGTCTCCCTAACTTGTTTCCGGTGATCTTACGTCCCAAACACCCGGATCCCCTCCGGATAATTGAGTTAGAAACCTCTAACTCAAATTTGCACTATGAAATACGTGTAGAAACCTCTACAAGGTCAAATCATACACAAATGAAATTGTGACTCCCACAACCCGGGATCACAAACAAACTCTCACAACCGAGAGTAAAACACTTACAATATCAAAGTAAATGAAATACGAAATTCTTACCGACAAAACCCTATACCTTGAGTAAACTTACGATTTAGGGCAAAGAGGATTTTTGGGAAGATGAAGGCACCAAACCCTAGCTCCAAGATGTAGATCAGCAATGGAGGCCTAGGAGGTTGTTGGTGACCTTGGATCAAGCTCTTGGCTTGGAAGGCTCACAATCAATGAATCTCTCTTTTGAAATAAGAGTGAGTGAGAGATTCAAGTGAGAAATGAAAGAGCTTTGAATGAGGATTAAATGCTTCTCTTTGATTCTCTAAAGATCAATTAATATCAGCCTTGAATGATATGAAAGCAGCACTCCAAGTATATATAGGATAGAGGAAAGAGAGAGCAAAATTCGTGGCATTTAATGCTCCAACGGCTCTATTCTGAAGCAGACTAGTCGGTCATAGAAGGATCACTGACCGACTAGTTCATCAACTAGTCGGTCGGTGAAACAACATGAACCGACTAAGAGGTGAACAGTGAATAGAGAAAGTTCAGACTAAAGGAACTAGTCGGTCTAAGAAGACTTGCCAACCGACTAGTTTCACAACTAGTCGGTCGGTGAGTGTTCTTTGACCGACTAACAGATGAAATAAAATAGTCTGAATACAAGTTGAACTAGTCGGTCTGAGAACAAATTCTAACTGACTAGTTTCTCAACTAGTTGGTCGACAATCGTTCTTAGACCAACTAATGATAAACAGTAGCTCAGGCTCAAAAATGGAAGTTCAACTAGTCGGTCTAAGAAGGATTCCTAACCGACTAGTTTCACAACTAGTCGGTCGGTGAACCTTCTTGGACCGACTAACTGTAAACAGTAACTGAGCTAGAAATTGAGAAGGCGTTCTAATCGGTTCAAGAAGCTTTGTCGACCGACTAGATTGCCATCTAGTCGGTTGGTTCTTCTTCTTGAACCAACTAACATGCACAAGAAGCCACGAATCGAAGCGCGAAGGTTCGGGAAAGTTCGTATGGGCTTCTAATAAGATCCTAGCTCTAAGATAGGAGCGTTATGAAGATTAAAACGTAAGACCTACCCAAGGCTTAACAATCTACGAAACGAAGCTAGAAGACTATAAAAAGAACTTGACGAACCGTCTTCAATCGCTTCGATTCGAATCTCTTGACTTCAATAATGGTCCTTGAGCTTCAACGAAGCTTCAAGCATACGATCACGCACTTTGAGAAGTCTCGAGATGTCACTTTTGATGTTCATAGAAGTTTGGTGACGATCTCCATAACTGCGCTCACAAAGAGTTAGTTCACGATATTTATGTTTGTTCATCATCCAAAACCAAATCCGGGGAGTCAATACTCAACATTCTCCTCCTTTTGGTGATGACAAACCAATATAAATAATAATCAATAATAATGATTCAAATGAAATTTACTTACTCCCCCTGCATTGATGACACGTTAATTCTAAATTAAATAATAATCATAAGCATCAAGCAGACGAGTAAAGTATAAAATGTGAATCAATTATTGAAAATCGGATTTGATATCCATTTTTATATCTTAACTCCCCCGGAATCAAACATATCAAAGTAGATTCATGGTAAATTGCTTTGAATTTTCATGTAGCACATTGTCATTATTAATTCTCTCCCCATTTGGCTTAAGCAAAAACAGCGGGAGGAGATCAACGACAACAACAATGGCTTCAAATAAAAGCACGGAAGTCGTAGAATACGACCACGGTCCAAATGACACCAAAGGAAAATACGAATTAAATCAAAGCGTGCCAACAAGACCATAGTCGATAATCGAAAAATAAAATCATCAAAACTCAAATTAATTTCACGAATTAAGTTATGGAATATACTCTCCAATATCAACATTCTCGATGATTTAAGTGCATGGAAAACAATTCTATGTTTTCATAGAAATAATTTATATTAAATCAAATATAATCGTCGAGCGACGAAGTCAACATCAGAGACAAAAATATAATGTGCACAAAAGAGGTAAATGTCAACACGATGTATATATATATAAGAACAAAATGGATACATCTGACAACATACATAATAGTGATCGAACGATCGGAGCACATCATACAAAATACATCACAACAGATATCGAAGTATCTCAAAACATACAGACATCCATCCAAAATACATCAAAATACATCAAAATCATAACCACCCAAACTATCATAACCCACACTCTCACTACAAGATCTATCATCCAAAGTGCATAGGGAGAGTCCTCCAAGTAAGCTCAGTAGGTGGAGGCAAGGTCAGCAGCAGCAACAGGCTCTGCAGGAGGGGTGGTGGTCACTGGGTCAGCAGAAGTGTCCACAGATGGAATAGTCGCTACGGGAGTGGCCTCGGGAGCACCAGACGAAGTATCCACCGGAGGAATGGTGGCAGCAGGTGTGCTCTCGGGGGCACCAGCAGACGTAGCAGTAGCAGCAGCAGATGTACCCTCTGGGGCATGAACAGCAGAACCAATAAGCTCCTCTAGCTTAGCATTATCCATCTCCTCGTTGTCAGAAACCGACGGAGGAATCTCAATGCCCATGCGAGAGCAGACGCGAGCGAGCATCTCCTCGGAACGAGCACAACGAGACTCCACACGTCTCAACGAACGTGCAATCTCAGCGAGAGTAGGAGTAGGAGGAGCAGTAGAAGCAGAAGTAGAAGCTGAAGGAGTCGTCCTCTGAACGTGACGAAGCATCGCAAGAGACTTCTTGACGGCCGTCGCATTCAAAGGGGGACCAAGGGGACGCTCATCATCGGGAGGGAGAGGGACCTTGAAGTGACGGAAGACGAGAGTCAATAGGCAGGGATATGGGATATGAGCAGATTTTGTGGATTTCCTAATACACACGAAGTAATCCATCTTATCAAGAATAATCCTAGCCCAATTGATCTCGCTCCCCATGAAAATGGCGTAGATCAGCTTAAGGAATGGCTGGGATGGTAAGCTCGATGAGCCGTACTTCGGAAGGAGGCACGACTTCAAGATAAGATTCAAGACCCAAGCGTTGGGCTTGAAAGATTTGGATGGGACGCCAATCATGATAGGAGGGATCACAAGGAAAATCTCGGAGAGCATGGCCTGGTCTAGATCAGAAATGTCATCGACAGAGATATCGGTAGGGAGGAGGCCAGAAGAGGAGACACCTATCAAATCCCCTAAGATTTCTGTCGTGAGGACTATCGGTGTCCCCAAGACAGTCGTCTCAATGGAATGGGTCTCGTCATACTGACCGCGAACACGGTTCGCATAGAAAAGCTTGACTAGACGGGGGTACGGGTGTGGATTCACCTTAGGGTCATATCGAAGATAATCAATAAGACCACTAGACGAAAGAAGATCGGCAATGTGAGGGAAATCGGAGAACTGAACGAAGTGCTCCAATAGCAGTGGGCAGTGCTCGATACGGTTGTATGCCGCGAGACACAACGGGTCATCGCGACATAGCGAAATATCGACACCGCCAACTGGCATGGGAGCCTTCCCCTTAGGCTGACGAGTGCTAGATCGATGTGGAGGATTAGGAGCCCTAGCGGTATGCTTGGACACCGGAATATATTCCGTGTCGGAGTCATCGGGAGGAGTGGGAGCACGGAATGAAGCTGGAGACACGGGCTGCTTCCTAGGCTTGGGCTGAGATCTAGGCTTGGCGGTCGCCGTCCTCTTCTTCTTAAGAGGAGGCAAAGAAGACGAAGGATGGGTCGATTTGGATCGGCGTTTAGGTTGCGGGGGGTCCGAAGGAGGCGACTCTACAGTCATAGGTGACGGACGCGAGGGTTCAATGGGAATACGTGTCCTCACCATAATCGAGATGAGACACGCACGAAATCGAAAGCTAAAACCCTAGAACAACCCTAGGCCGAACTGAAATCGAAGAAACCCTAACCCTAGAAGCAGAAATCAAACTGAAACCTAGGTCTAAAAGCTTAGAGGGAGTGATAGAGTTACCTTAGGAGGAGGAGAGAGGAGATCGACGGCCGGAGAAGATCTGAGATGGCCGGAAAACGGCCGGAGGAGAGGAGGAATACGAAGGGATTCGGGGGTTTTTGGCTGAGAAAGATATTTTGCACCGACTAGAATAGATTCTAGTCGGTGCGGGGCTGATTAAGTCGACCGGAATGCGAAAAGACCAAACAGTCCCTGATGCAATTAGTCGGTCACAGTTCAAGCGCTAACCGACTAGATGACCATCTAGTCGGTCGGCCAATGAGCTTGAACCGACTAAGTGCAAACAGTAACTGAAGTCAAAAATAGGGCTTGAGTTAGTCAGTCTGAGTTCATTCACTGACCGACTAGAACACAATCTAGTCGGTCGGTCAATGAACATGAACCGACTAAAAGAGTTCAAAAAATTTTAGAATTTGAAATTTTGAGTTCTCTCCTAATCGCACTTGGACGAAACATCGTAATACTCTCATTAATCATTATACTACCCCATAAAACATCGAAAATCTTAAATTTGACGTTCATGAATAAATCGAGCGTAAATTCTGAAAATTCAACCAAAAATCCAGAAAATCTCAATAATTCTAGCATGAGCAAATATAAACGAAATTTAATAGCACGCAAGATTATTGAAAATATGAACCCTAAATCTCGGATTCATCCATAATCCCCAATTCTCGACGCAACCGCACAAAGGAGTCTTCCTTAAGTGGTTTCATGAAAATATCGGCGATTTGCTTCTGGGTTTCAACGTACACTAAAATGATGTCCTTTTTAGCAACATGATCATCTAAGAAATGGTGACGGATATCTATGTGTTTAGAACGGGAATGGTGTATCGGATTCTTAGAGAGACAAATTGCACTTTGGTTGTCCACCATGATAGGGCAAGTATCACAGTTATACCAAAGTCTTTAAGAGTGTGTCTCATCCAAAGAACCTGAGCACACGCGGCACCGGCGGCAATATATTCCGCCTCGGTGGTTGAAAGTGATAAGAAATTCTGCTTCTTGGAAAACCAAGAGACAAGAGAATTTCCTATAAAATGGCAAGTGCCACAAGTACTTTTCATGTTGGATTTGCATCCCGCATAATCTGCGTCACTATATGAGATTAACTCATATGTGCTAGACTTTGGATAAAATAATCCAAAGTCAAGTGTGTAACTTAAATAACGGAAAATACGTTTTACCGCTACTAAGTGAGATTCCTTAGGTTGAGACTGATAACGAGCACATACACATACGGCAAACATAATATCGGGCCTACTTGCGGTAAGATTAGTAAACTGCCTATCATACCTTGATATAGACGAATGTCTACATCTTTGCCACACGTATCTTTATCAAGATGTGTAGTCGTGCTCAATGGAGTCTTCTTCCCGGAGGCATTCTCCATTCTACTTGGTTTGGTGGATGAAGATTGCATCGTTCATTTGGTGAATTTGGAGACCTAAGAAATACTTGAGCTCACCCATGGGGCTCATCTCAAATTGATCCTTCATCACATTAGAAAACTCTTCGCAAAGAGTGAAGTTAGTAGCACCGAAAATGATATCATCAATGTAAATTTGAACTAAAATTATATCATTATTCGAATACTTAACAAATAATGTAGAATCAACTTCTCCCATTTTAAAACCTAAATCCAAAAGAAAATTCTTTAAACGGTCATACCAAGCTCGAGGAGCTTGTCTCAAACCGTAAAGTGCTTTCTTAAGTTTGAAAACATGATTTGGAAATTTTTCATTTATAAAACCCAGAGGTTGAGAAACATAAACTTCCTCAACAACATCTCCGTTTAAAAACGCACTTTTTACATCTATTTGAAAGAGTTTAAAATCTTTATGGCATGCAAAATATAACAATAATCTAATAGATTCTAATCTATCTACCGGAGCAAAGGATACTTCGAAATCGATACCTTCCTCTTGCCGATAGCCTTGAGCTACTAACCGAGCTTTGTTCTGGACGATGATTTGGTTCTCGTCGGTCTTGTTCTTGAAAATCCACTTCGTTCCTATAACGGCGTGGTTCTTCGAAGGCAATGGAACAAGCTCCCAAACCTCATTCCTCTCGAATTGAATGAGTTCCTCCTCCATGGCTAAGATCCAAGCACCATCTTCGCATGCTTCGTTAATATTCTTTGGCTCTATCGAGGAGGCAAAGGCACAATGAGCGAAGTAGTTGACTTTA
This sequence comes from Scilla litardierei, assembly GCA_030789695.1. Classification (NCBI taxonomy): domain Eukaryota; kingdom Viridiplantae; phylum Streptophyta; class Magnoliopsida; order Asparagales; family Asparagaceae; genus Scilla; species Scilla litardierei. The sequence goes on along the minus strand of CM061132.1, from coordinate 135,510,823 downwards.
GATCTCGTCTTGACACTATCAAGGATATTGCCAATGACTTGCTCATTAGGATGGTCACGAACGGTATGAAGCCGTTTGGGAATTCCCTGATCACTAGGAACATTCTCAAAAGATTCATTAGTAGGGTTAGTATTAATAGAATCAATAGAATTAGAATTACCAATTGAATCACATAAGACATCCATGCAGTCATCATCATTAGTAATTCTAGTTGGGACAAAACCTTCATTAAATGAAACATGAAGTGATTCCTCGATCGTTGAGGTTCGTTTGTTGTATATCCGGTAGGCTTTGATACGGGAGGAATATCCAACAAATATCCCCTCATCGGATCTTGGATCAAATTTGTCCAAACTACCATACGTGTTTTTAATAAAACATTTTGCGCCGAAAACTCGAAAATGTTTAACTTGAGGCAATATACCAAACAACAATTCATAACAAGTTTGTTTGGTACCGGGCCTCAAAAGTATCCTATTAAACACATAGCAAGCAGTATGTACCGCTTCCGCCCAAAATTGATGGCCAAGTTGGCTATCATCAAGCATAGTGCGAGTACATTCCACTAGCGTCCTATTCTTTCTCTCAACAACACCATTTTAAGGAGGTGCGCGAGGGAATGAAAAGGTGTGAGTAATACCAACATCATCACAAAAATTTGAGAAAGACTCATTCTCAAATTCCCCTCCATGATCACTATGAATAGTGACAATGGTGGTTCCAATGAGATTTTGTACTTTCTTAACAAATATTGTGAAGTTTTCACAAGCATCATTTTTATTACTTAAGGAAAATACCCAAGTAAATCTAGAAAAGTCATCAACGATGACAAGTCTGTATCGTGCATTTCCTAATGAAGCAACTCTAGTTGGCCCAAAAAGATCTAGATGTAAAATCTCTTGAGGCCGCTTAGATGAAATGCTTTTCTTAGGCTTAAAAGACGATTTTGGAAGCTTGCCTCGTTGACACGAGTCACAAAAGCTTTTCTTTTGAAAGACAAGCTTAGGGAAGCCTCTAATAGAATTTAACTTGGAAAGCTTAAAAAATGTTCCAAAGTTCACATGACCAAAACGTCGATGCCATTAGTGTTGTTCACTTGTGTTGGCAATGAGACATTGTTCATGTGATCTTGGAAGATCTAGGATATATATATCCTTATGGCGTGTGCCGGAAAACAATAAGTCATTATTATCTTTTCTTAAAATATGGCACATTCCTTTCGCAAAGCTAACTTTGTAACCTTTGTCACAAAGTTGGCTTATTGAAATAAGATTGTGGTTTAATCCTTTAACAAGGTAAACATCACTTATAAGTGGTTTAGAAGGATTACCCACTTTACCAACACCTATGATGGTTCCGCTCTCGTTGCCTCCAAAGACTACCTGGTTCCCATTTGCAATGGGCACCACTCCGGAGAGCAATTGAGCATCACCCGTCATATGTTTTGAACACCCGCTATCGAGTATCCATTATTCTTGGAGCTAAATTTGGATTTGTTGCTCCGTTTCTTTTTCTTGAGTACCTAAAGATAAACATATCATTACATGGTACCCAAGGTCATTGGGTCCTAAAGGATTAGACCTTTGGAAGCCAAGTCCAATTGGACTTAGACTTCCCCACATAATTATTATTATGCACTATATTCATGAAATAAGAATTCATGTAAACTTGTTTTTCATCCATATTTGTGTCCTTCGGGCTCCAAATAGTAAAGATTTTGGGAGCCATATTCCTATTGGGAGCATGCATGCGTTGTTGATTTCTACGTGATGCATGTCGTGGATAGGCATATGGCACATGATGAAATGGTGCATGATGATAATTATTCATATGATGATGTGGGTTAACATATGCATGTGGAGGAACACGTGCGTGAGGGTGTTTCACATGGTGTGCACGTGCTCGTGGATGTGGTGCATAAAAATCATCATATGTGTGAACATGTGAAGTAGGATGTGTGTTCCTACGTGGCATGGTATTGGTGTACATATAAGCATGACCCTTCTTTGGAGGTCCACCCAAAGTGGGTTTCTTTCCAAATGAGGGTGTGTACGAGGTGGAAGCACTATTGGTAGATGAACTACCAATAGAGTGTTTGCTACCACTCGTTGAGGCATCGGAAGTTGGCCTAACAAAGGTGGTAGACGATTTGGACGAATTTCCCATCTTATACCCCAAGCCAATGTGGTGATTGGTCGGAAGTAAGTCATTTAGGATTTTATCCAAATGATCATTACCCTTATTGAATTTGTTAATCCGGCCTAATGTGCACTTATATTTCTCGGTGAGAGAACGCCTAGAAGCATCCAAGGTGGACACTTGGGATGTGAGCACATAAACACGAGATTTGAGATTCTCATTCTCAATACTCAAAGTTGAGTTTTGAGAAGTCAAATTCGCAATCTTGTGTTCCTCCGAATCCTCAATGTGAACATGCTCAAGTTGAGATTTGAGATTTACAATCTCATTTCTCAAATCTTCAACAACGGTGTCGTTGTTGATGACGATAGGTTTAGGTGAGGTTTGGAGACTAACTAACTCATCTTTAGTCTTAGTATATCTATTTACTAGTTTAGAATACTTAGACCATATTTGTTCGTTAGCTAATCTAAGGTCGTCCATAGTTACCTCATCGTCGCCTTCATCCTCGCTATCATAGGAGGAAGATCCTTGATCATGTTCCTCTCTATCCATGAAGCACATGTGTGCTTGCTCCACTTGCTCATCATCCGACTCTCCACTTGAGGAGTCCTCGTCGGAGTCGGAGAATGTCCCGACAAGTCCTTTCTTGTACCCTTTCTTGTACTTCTTTGACTTGTCGAACTTTGGCGCCTTCCACTTCTCCTTGTGTTTGTTTTGGGGACAATCCGCTTTCATGTGTCCTGGCTTGTTGCATTTGAAACACAAAGGAGCGGAGGCGTTAGAAGAACTAAATTTAGATTTGTTCTTAAAATTACCTTTCCGGAAGAACCGGTTGAACTTCTTTGCCATTGGGGCAATGGATTCCAAGTCCAACTCTTCTTTCGAGTCTTCATCATCGGTAGATGTAGATGTAGATGGAGCGGCCTTGAACGCAATCGCCTTTTTCTTTGGCTCATCTTGCTTCAAGTAGGACTTCATCTTGTCCTGCAACTTAAGTTTGCTATCCTTGCGTACCTTATAAGACATTAAGGTACCCATTAGTTGAATAACCGTATACTTACTCATATCATTACCTTCCTCGATGGCGAAGGTACGTTTCTCCCAACAAGTAGGAAGTCCGTCAATTATCTTTGAGACTTTCTCCTTTTGGGTGTAGGTTTTCCCAAGAGCCTCCAATTCGTTGGTGATGTCAACGAAGCGAGCATAATACTCCTTCATCTTCTCACCATGTTGCATATGAAATAATTCGAAATCTTTATTTACAACTACGAGTTTGGAGTCTCTTACCCTACTTGTTCCTTCATGCAAATGAGGAGGGAGTTCCATATTTGATATGCACTCTTACATGTGCATATCTTGTTGAAGTCCTCGGGCTCCAAAGCACATTGCAAGGCGTTCATTGCCTTGGCATTGCTTACCTCCGCGGCGACCTCCGCGGTAGTCCACTTCGCGAAATCTTCTTCGGCGGGCTCGACATACTCCGACATCGTGGCTCTCCATAGTGAAGCACTCCGGAGGAAAGTTTCCATCCGGCATTTCCAGTACCCGTAATTGGTACCGTTGAAGAAGGGAGGCCTCGTCGAGGAGTGTCCTTCCATCACCGAAGAAGCTCCTTCACGGTTCCTGAAGGTGCTGTAATCTGAAGGTGGACGTACGGTCTTGTTGTCGTTGGCAGACATAGCTAGGTACTTGGCTTTGATACCAAATGTAATGCCCTACGAAGCTACTACACAAGTACTGGAGGGCGATGAATAGTACTTTAAAATAATTAAGAAGATAATTCCTAATTATCTTGCAAACTCAACCAACAATGCGGAAATGTAAATATTGACAACAAAGAAATGCAATCACAAACAGACGATATAACGGGTTCGGATCCACCCAAGTCTCCCCGACTTGTTCCCGGTGATCCTACGTTCCAAACACCCGGATCCCCTCCGAATACTTGAGTTAGAAACCTCTAACTCAAATTTGCACTATGAAATACTTGTAGAAACCTCTACAAGGTCAAATCATACACAAATGAAATTGTGACTCCCACAACCCGGTATCACAAACAAACTCTCACACCCGAGAGTAAAACACTTACAATATCAAAGTAAATGAAATACGAAATTCTTACCGACAAAACCCTATGCTTTGAGTAAACTTACGATTTAGGGCAAAGAGGATTATTGGGGAAGATGAAGGCACCAAACCCTAGCTCCAAGATGTAGATCAGCAATGGAGGCCTAGGAGGTTGTTGGTGACCTTGGATCAAGCTCTTGGCTTGGAAGGCTCACAATCAATGAATCTCTCTTTTGAAATAAGAGTGGGGGAGAGATTCAAGTGAGAAATGAAAGAGCTTTGAATGAGGATTAAATGCTTCTCTTTGATTCTCTAAAGATCAATTAATATCAGCCTTGAATGCTATGAAAGCAGCACTCCAAGTATATATAGGATAGAGGAAAGAGAGAGCAAAATTCGTGGCATTTAATGCTCCAACGGCTCTATTCTGAAGCAGACTAGTCGGTCATAGAAGGATCACTGACCGACTAGTTCATCAACTAGTCGGTCGGTGAAACAACATGAACCGACTAAGAGGTGAACAGTGAATAGAGAAAGTTCAGACTAAAGGAACTAGTCGGTCTAAGAAGACTTGCCAACCGACTAGTTTCACAACTAATCGGTCGGTGAGTGTTCTTTGACCGACTAACAGATGAAATCAAATAGTCTGAATACAAGTTGAACTAGTCGGTCTGAGAACAAATTCTAACTGACTAGTTTCTCAACTAGTCGGTCGACAATCGTTCTTAGACCGACTAATGATAAACAGTAGCTCAGGCTCAAAAATAGAAGTTCAACTAGTCGGTCTAAGAAGGATTCCTAACCGACTAGTTTCACAACTAGTCGGTCGGTGAACCTTCTTGGACCGACTAACTGTAAACAGTAACTGAGCTAGAAATTGAGAAGGCATTCTAGTTGGTTCAAGAAGCTTTGCCGACCGACTAGATTGCCATCTAGTCGGTTGGTTCTTCTTCTTGAACCAACTAACATGCACAAGATGCCGCGAATCGAAGCGCGAAGCTTCGGGAAAGTTCGTATGGGCTTCTAATAAGATCCTAGCTCTAAGGTACGAGTGTTATGAAGATTAAAACGTAAGACCTACCCAAGACTTAACAATCTACGAAACGAAGCTATAAGACTATAAATAGAACTTGACGAACCGTCTTCAATCGCTTCGATTCGAATCTCTTGACTTCAATAATGGTCCTTGAGCTTCAACGAAGCTTCAAGCATACGATTATGCGCTTTGAGAAGTCTCGAGACGTCGCTTTTGATGTTCATAGAAGTTTGGCGACGATCTCCATAACTGCTCTCACAAAGAGTTAGTTCACGATATTTATGTTTGTTCATCATCCAAAACCAAATCCGGGGAGTCAATACTCAACACTTAATGCCAGATCAAGATCCATGACTCCGAGGATTATCAAAAGATTATCCTTCCATGCCTTGAGGTTCATACCATTAAATACTGGAATAAATTTGAGGTTGGCAGAAAAATTTTCAGGAATAATAGCTGAAAAAGAGAACAAGAAAAAACAACTTTAACATGTTCATAAAAGTATTAAATGAAACAATAATAGATTCAAATTAATGCTATTTTCCCCATCTCAAGACATCCCCCACTAGCCCAATATTTATCTTTGGATAATCTGTTGATAGTCATTGACATCTTGTTGTAGCAATCAGACAATGACAATAATAACATGCCAAAAATAAAACTTCCTTTGGGCCGAAATAAATTTACATGCATTGAACTCACTAATCATCACCTTGTCTATTGCCACAGGTGCGCATGAAATGGTATAGAACGGTAATCTTCCTTTGGGCCGATTTAGCATTCTTGCACAAATCATGTGCATAAAAAATCCTTTTTATATTAATAAAATAAAATAATGCAAAACAACAGAGCCCACTTTGACGAGATGATGATTGCACGAAGTCATTTCAAAAAATATATACCTTTGCAAAATTTGAATTTATGTCGCAATTTAATACATGAATTTATACTTTAAGTGGAGATATTCAAGTCCACTTTTATTCAAAATTGAATTTAAGGCAACCAAAATTTTCATACAAAAGTATGTATTTAACTTGTTATATTTCGAGATTAAAACTAATCTTCACAAAAAACCCCACTTTGGTGAGTTGATGATCCAATCAATCCCTATTCGAAATATATTTAATTAATTGTGCCAAAAATTGAATTCGAAACTAAACTGAATTTAACACAAAATGATTACATTTAGTGGAAATATAAATAAGAACCATTTATTCCACCTTTCTAATCATTTATACTGAGTTAAATAAAATTCATAACTTCAAACACAAATTTTCTTCTTAAAATGGGGTATATATGTGTACTAATGTGTATATGAACATACATATAAAGTTATATATATTAATACACACCCTATCCCATTTCATACATAACTTTAAAATGTGTCGAATTTCCTTAAGGCCATTTGCTTGATGGTTAGTGCACAAAAAATTCTTTAAGGCCTTTTAAACTTATTCTTGAGGAGAAATATATGTTAAACCTTTTTATTTGCTCCCGAAGAAAACACTTGAATTTTTTGTTTTAATTTAAATCTAAATTTAGGCAAACCAATGTATGAAGTCAACTTGTTATATACCGAAGTGTGTGTGTGTGTGTGTGTGTGTGTGTGTGTGTATATATATATATATACATAAATATTGTTTTATGCCATAAACTTCGAATTTAAATTTATTTTGCACAATTAACACAAAATTTATCTTTGAGGAAGAATATACATAAAAGCCTCTTGTTTCCTCCTTCAATCCAATTAAATTCAATATTGGGCAACAAATCATACACCATATGTATTTAACCATTTACATTTCGAAATAATAATAATCTTTACAGTAGAACCCACTTTGGTGGGATTTCAAGAAGATTAGAATCATTTTGAAATGTATAACCAAATGCGCCCAAAATTGTATTTAAATGAAATTGAACTTAAATGTAAATATATGTGAAATCTTTTTATTTACTCTTTCGATCCATTTAAAATTCATCCAGGCAACTAAACATACAGCGTATGTATTTAACTGTTTACATTCCGAAATAATAATAATTTAACTTTAGAGCCCACTTTGTTGGAGTCTCGTAATAATTAAAATTATTTCGAAACGTATAAATAAAATGAAGAATGCCTAAAAGAATTAAAATGGAACGAATATGATTTAACACACAAAATTTGGGCTTAAAGGAAATATATATAAACACTTAACCATTTATTTCCTCATTTAACGATTTAAATTTACAATTTTAGGCACTAAATTTACATACAAAGTATGTCCGTAGCTTTTTATATATCGAAATAAGAGTAATTGCCACGATAAAACCCACTTTGGTGGGGTTTTGATTTAATTACAATCATTTCGAAATACATATAATTTAGCATGCCTAAAAATAAATTTAAAATTAAAACTGAATTTTAACACAAAAAATTACACTTAATGGAAATATACAAATTGCCCTTTTATTTCCTCCTTAACTTGTGTTAAAACATCCCAAAATAGCCCAAATTAGTGTCCAAAATAGACTAAGCCCATAGTCAAGCCAAATAACCCAAAGGGCCCAAAACAGGCCCAATTTTAATAGCCCAACCCCTTTTTAAAAAGAGAATAATGGCTATCATACGCCATATGAGGCCGTGCCTCATATTCCGTCTCACATAAAGCAACTAAGTACAACCAAGTACAAGCCCATGTGGGCTTGTACTTGATTGCTTTATGTGAGAGGGAATATGAGGCAATGCCTCATATGGCGTATGATACCCATTAATCCCTTTAAAAAAATAACAGCATTTTTTTAAATTTTTACCTGATTGTGGGCAGACCCAAGAGAGGCCGGCCCATGGGGCTGAAAAAAACGGGGCCTAGGGTTTTTTATGGGGGGCGGCCGCCGCCGCCGTCGTTGCCCCCTTAAACTCGACGGGGGCGGTGGAAGCCGCCCCCTTTGTCACCGACGGGGGCGGCGCCCTTTGTTCTCGACGGGGGCGGCGGAAGCCGCCCCCTTTTGTCGTCGACGGGGGCGGCTTCCGCCGCCCCCCCCCCCCCTGTTCTCGACGGGGGCGGCAGAAGCCGCCCCCCATGTCACCGACAGGGGCGGCTTTCGCCGCCCCCGTCTGTTCTTGACGGGGGTGGTGAAGCCGCCCGCCATGTCGCCGACGAGGGCAGCGGAAGCCGCCCCCTTTTGACGCCGACGGGGGCGCCTTCCGCCGCCCCCTCTGAACCTGATGGGGGCGACGGAAGCCGCCCCCTTTGATGCCAACGGGGGCGGCGAAAGCCGCCCCCTCCCCGTGTTTTTCCTTTTTTAAAAAAACTTTCAGGGGCTAATTTACGTCCCCTTTCTTGATCCGTGTCGACGCCGGCATAGCCGGCGCCGATCTAGGGTTTGTAAAAAACCAATTTTTTATTGGAAAAATTAATCAAAAACCCAAACTTTGCATAGATCCGAATAGAAAATAGATTAAAAATCGGATTTTTATCAGATTTACAATGAGCAGGAAAAAATTTAAGATCCACAGCATGCAGGTTGATACCACTTGTAGAAACTAAAGATCTAGATGTGTACAAACTGAATAACACAGATCTAGATATATAACATGCGGAATCTTAAATCATTGCATACTTTGATTTAGTGGAAGCATACCTAAGTCCATCGCTAATAATCTGAAAGAGATCATGACGATACCGTGGCGGACGATCTTCCTGAATAGCACGAATCAACCGTTGGAGAACCCCTTTAGCTTTCTCCTGGTTTCTCTCCTAGTGACGGGACGTAGAAAAGATGGCTCAACTTTGTTCGTGTATTCCGGGGACCATGACCGCTAATATTTTAGGCTAGCCTCCATAGCCCTAGGGTTTCCAACTTGGCCAATCAACGAGTTGAAGCCCAATAGTCTCTACACATAAAGGCCCCACAACATGTTTAACTCATTTAGCCCATTTAATTAATTAAAACCAGATCACTAATATATTGGGCTTAATATGACAGCATAGCACTTATATAATTATTTACCGCATATTAGCCCAACATTGGATTAAGATCCAACTTGTTGGATAAGTTCCAACAGAGAAACCAAGTTTGGCACTCGACATTGCATCTGCTAAATCCTACTGCACCAAAACATCATATAAAAGCAATATTCTGCATCTAAGTCCATGCACATAATGAATATCATGTATTCTAGATTATATTGTCTACCAATTCACTTTATTTATTTTAGCTTGCTAATTACTGTTAGGTTACAAAATCAGCATCACAATCTCTTTTTGAGTTTTGTATACAACACTATCAATTCTCTTGATCTTTTTCAACTTATCTTCATACAATAGTACTGTGAACAGTGTGGGTTTTTATACTTAGCATACAACTTGGAGTGACATATCTCAGAAATAGCCAAATCTAATTGAGTGGAATTGGAGTGATTACAATGGAGTTGGAGTGATTACGGTGGAATTGGAGTGACATATCTCAGAAAGAGCTGCAATATACCTACCAAAATAGTCAAAAAGGTTAAACAAAACAAAATTTCCATCAAGAGGATTATGTGACATATAATTAAATTTCAATTCTTCAAACTGATAACAGAATTGAAAATTAATGATATCGATACATAAAAAAGAGAGGGAGAACGATGAAGCTAAAGAAAGAACTAACACAAAAGAATTGATAAAGAATTATATAGAATCTAGAAAATATCAATATAAAGAGATTTGAAGAATATTTAGATACGAAGCGTCTAAAATTGGAATGAATTAGAAAAAAATCACAACCCTTGCAGAGATCTGAAGAGAAAAAAGGGATAGACCTTTTTTGGTTGGAGAGCAGGGGGTCGAATCCATCAACAACGAAGTTGGACTTGTGATCGGCCCGGAACTAACTTCGAAACGATGTCGTTTACCGCAAGTGCATGATATAGTGGTAAGCGAGTATCGAACACGGGGAGGCGGTGCTATACTACCTATCTACTCCTAGGTTGAGTTAGACTTGCGGGTTTATTGGTGGATGTGGAGTATGGATGGTTGTAATGGTGAGGGATGCGAAGTTGTGTCACTCAACGGCGCAAACAAGGGGTTCCACACAAAGAAAGAAATAAATAAAATATAAAAGATTAGGGCTTTAGGACTCACCACTAGGACCGTCGGATGTCGACGCTAGGCTAGGACTCTTACATTGCATTGGGTTTATGGGAATGGTCTCTCGGCTTGTACCACTCTCGTGGGTTAGAGCTTCGAGGTATTTTGGTGGCTCTCATTGATGCAATGGCGGTAGCCGTCAATGTAGTGATATAGTTCGTCAGTGGATCCCCTCAAGGCACGAGCCGTGCATGGTCACGAGCCTTGGTTGGATCCACTAACTCCCTAATTAAATCCTAAGGATACTCCTTAAGCTAATCAATTCCACCGACCGTGGGCATGATTTCAGTACGAGTTCTGTTAGGGATTTGGCTGGATCAACCAAAATACAACCCCTTTTATATCCAACGCATCATAAAAATCCTATCTTTGCATCTAGATCCCAAAATCCTAGGGCTCATCCATTAGCCCTAGAAAAGATTATTCAATCATAGCAAATATTATGAAAACAATAGATATCATTACTATCATCATCAAAAAAACAATAATAAGAACTAAAATAAGATTAAAGAGACAAAATACTTAGCTTGAAACAAGAGGAGGGGCCTATGGCGTAGCCTAACTCCCAAAAGATCGTCTCCAAAACTTCTTAGAACTCCCTAAAAACTCCCCAAAAGTCCCTAAAAAGTCCCCCAAAATGACGGCTATCCCTCTAATATATCCCCTCTCAAAGTCGTGCCCTAGAGAAGATCCGGACGCAACTTACGTAGTGGGCCCACGGCGACTCGGTCCGAGTAGGAAGCTGCTCAGTCGAGTCATCAGAAATTATGAATCCGTCGTTCAAAATGTCGCTCTACCTGCTCAGACCGAGTATGGTCTGCTCGGTTGAGTAGGCAGCTGCTCGGTCGAGTAGGCAGCTGCTCGGTCGAGTAGGCGGCTGCTCGGTAGAGTTGTCAGTAAGTTGGAGCTCTCTGCCAAAATCACGCTCTGCCTGCTCAGACCGAGTGGGGTCTACCCGGTCGAGTTGTCACTCTGCTCGGTCGAGTAGGTGGATGATCGGTCGAGTAGTGTTCGAAAATAGATTTCAGCAGTATTTAACAGATTCCAGCAGCATTTGTCACTCTGCTCGGTCGAGTAGGTGTTTGATACGTCAAGTAGGAGGTTGATCGGTCGAGTAGGAGGCCAAAAACAGATTTCAGCAGCTTTGTCACTCTGCTCGATCGAGTGGTTGCTCGGTCGAGTAGGAGGCCAAAAACAGATTTTAGCACTGCAGCATCAGCTTGCAGAAATTCCCCAGGGCTCATCCGACCTCCAATTAGCGCGTTCTTGGTGGAGTTGGAACCTTCTTGAAGTCTACTACCTGGAAAAAATATCAGAAAAATACTAAAAATTCCAGGTGATACCAAATTTGAAAAGAGTGCACGGTTGTCCTGTTTTCAGTGCTTTGGATCGCTCGATTCCTTCGCCGCATCATTGCTGGATCGAGTGACCTGGAATCCATGAGTCATGGTATTATAGAACCATACGTTCTTCATTCTGCTCTTCTTCGTCCCTTCTCTCTTGCCCCTTCCTTGCTCCCCAGCAGCTTTGAGTCACCGAACACGGTGCCTCAGGAGCTCCGGTGTCGAAGCACGCACTCTCTCCTCCAATATACTCCAAATCGCTCAATATTCCCTGAAATGCAGCCAAACGCTCTTAAAGTACAATAGTTCCAATTATGAGCATAAAAGCGTATGAAATGTGTAATTGAGCAATTATTTTGACTTGTAATCTTATAGATAAAATGGGAAATATAATGACACATCGAAATCCCCCAATCTTACCTCTTACTCGTCCTCGAGGAAGACTAGTAAGAAGCTAACACAGGAGAGGGATACAATGGAGATGAGGCGGTGGCGTGTAATGGAGACAAGGGGTTCAATCTTAATCAGACAATATAAGAACCCAAGGTGTGCAAAATCTCGTGAACGCACGTCAATATGAAATTAGAACACATATGCACAACAAATACTTAAATCTCGCTCAAATTAAAATAACGTGGATTTCAATAAATGTGATGAACTTGATAAGTGATAAAATGAGCGTAGAGTTATATCATATCATAGTTTATCATGCAATATATTAAGTTCACAGAAATAAAACCAATGTCCACAACTCATTCTCTAAGCAGTATAATATACCATGGTCAAACATTTTCAAGCATGCGTGGTATTTTGTTATAATTCATGGATGAATTTAGCAAATTCAATCAAGGTAAGGCATCACCATACTACGACCATTTCAAGACTCCTAGAACCCATCAACTTTGCCATGTCTTTGTTCTATATAGAAATGGAGATAATGATATGGGATTTTTGTACTTTTATATTGTTTTTGGCTATATGAATATTTCATATACATTTTTCTTTCTTTGTATACACGAGATAACTCAATTTATACAAAAAGCGGCCTATACATCCCAGACTAGACGGTCTTAGGGCATTGGGTTATGAAGAACCCCTAGGGCCTTTTATTCCGGATATTTGTATAGTTTTTGCATCATTGGGATTTTTGCAAACTCACATAAACGTGATGGAATGCAAAACATGATCAAAGATCATTTATTGGATATTCACAAAGGAAAAAGAAAAAGCATAGAATCTAGACATGGCTCGGTTTCAAGAATCCTAATCATCACTACTTTGGTTATCGTGGGGGTTATCCTGTCTCTTTTGAATCATTAAATATCCATGAAGCAATAGATTTATCAATCAAATCACGCAGGAGTCAAATGATTTTTAGATTTGATTCATTCATTTTTAGTTTAACTGTTTCGAGAATATGGTTTTTGAAACTATGGATTCTACTATGAAAAAGCATATTAACAAAGATACACTAATCAAGAAATCGAACTCTAATCTAACAGATATCAGAGTTCATAAAAAAATAAATCCACGATATTTCATAGAAAATGAAGCATAAGAGACATAACTATAGAGGTGAACATGGTTCATATGGAAATTTCGAAATGTGTTTCACGATGAAGCAAAGTGTGTGCACTATGTACTCCCCCAAGCTTAAACATCACATTGTCCTCAATGTGTGTATGATATAAATAGAGGACAACGATAAGATAGGGGGGCCACTCAACAAAATAGTTTCTCTCCCCCAAGCTTAAACATCACATAAAAATTAGGGGGAGAGGCGAAATAAGTGCCAAATATAAGGGTGGGCATGGATGATAAATAGTGGGTTGGATGCAGAAGATAATTGAGCCATCATATGTGGTGAATTTATTAAACTAAGAAAGCATGTAAAATTCCATACGGTCCTCTCGCTGACGAGAGGATTCTTGATTATCTAAATCATAAAATTCTACTTTATATCTACACCACTAGATTGGTACCACCTGTATCAAAAGTCGGGTCCAATATCTTTACCGGTGTAGGTAGCTGCTCTATCTGCACTTTCCGTGGCTCCGCCAGGTGCATATCTCCACGGGCTTCATCAGATTCCAGCAATGCGGCTCCCAGCATCTCTCCAAGGACTCCACCTGTACCCTGAAAGAGATAAGCCGCATCAGTCCGATGTGGAAAATTTTTCCCTAAAATAACAGTTTTCCAAAGAATATTGTCAAAAGAAATATGTAAAGTAAAAATAGGTAGACGATACTTCCCTGAAAATACATCTCCGCTCTTATGTACCATGATAGGCAGTTCCTTATCATTCGTCTCAGGCTTTTCAGACAGCTCTGGCATATGAGTATGGGTCTCATCAGGCGAATCCTTATCATTGTTAATGGAAGGATGAGGTGGCTGTGGAAGCTCAACTGAAGGTGAGTAGCACTCTGGATCCTTATGAATATCTGTGTCCTCATCCCAATGCATGACCTTCTCTGTGACAAGCTCTGGCTCCGTGGGTATGAAGTGAATGTGTCATCCTTGGATGCATAATATATGTCAGTCGCTATCTCCTCATATGCAGAAGTATCAATGTCCTCAGTCTCTCCATCGAGCTCATAATATGAAAGGCATTTGTTGTTTGGCCATATCTTTCTGCCATCGATCATGTGACTCATTCAGCATAGCGCTGACAGCCGTGCTCTCCTCTACCTGTGCCATAAACGCATTGAGTTTGAGAGGATGGTCAGGACTCAAGAGACAGATGCGGCTTTCGTAGGGCATGTCTCCCTCCTTGTCACAAGACTCGCAGTAGGCATAGCACTCTGAATATTGATCATATTCTTCTATCTGATAGTATGGGTCCTGTGAATAATATTCTCATTCTCCCATTGGAGCCTCCTACTATGCCAAATAATCATTGCCTGAATAATGCCAAGATTGATCCATTGTACCTGAGTAGTCAAAAACAAACAACCTGGAAAAGATATCAATGGTACAAGAAGATAGAGATAATGATAAAGCCTGTGGTGGGAAAAAATATCTCTTCCTTTGTTTTTTTTTGTTTTTTTTAACGTAATCTAATCAACCTAATTGTGGTAAATAGATAATATGGCAGAACGCCTCCCCGGCAACGGTGCCATAAACTTGATCGGCCTGGAACTAACTCTGAAACGATGTCGTTTACCGCAAGTGCACTGTATAGAGGCAAGAGGGTACCGAACACGGGGAGGCGGTGCTATACTACCTATCTACTCCTAGGTTGAGTTAGACTTGCGGGTTTATTGGTGGATGTGGAGTATGGATGGTCGTAATGGTGATGGATGCGAAGGTTGTGTTACTCAACGTCGTAAACAAAGGGTTCCACACAAAGAAAGAAATAAATAAAATATAAAAGATTAGGGCTTTAGGACTCACCACTAGGACCGTTGGATGTTGACGCTAGGCTAGGACTCTTACATCGCATTGGGTTTATGGGAATGGTATCTCGACTTGTACCACTCTCGTGGGTTAGAGCTTCGAGGAATTTTGGTGGCTCTCATTGATGCAATGGCGGTAGCCGTTAATGTAGTGATATAGTTCGTCAGTGGATCCCGCACGAGCCGGGCATGGTCACGAGCCTTGGTTGGATCCACTAACTCCTTAATTAAATCCTAAGGGTACTCCTTAAGCTAATCAATTCCACCGATCGTGGACATGATCTCAGTACGAGTTCTCTTAGGGATTTGACTGGATCAACCAAAATACAACCCCTTTTATATCCAACAAATCATAAAAATCCTATCTTTGCATCTAGATCCTAAAATCCTAGGGCTCATCCATTAGCCCTAGAAAATATTATTCAATCATAGCAAATATTATGAAAACAATAGATATCATTGCTAGCATCATAGAAAAACAATAATAAGAACTAAAATAAGATTAAAGAGAAAAAACTTAGCTTGATACAAGAGGAGGGGCCTATGGCATAGCCTAACTCCCAAAAGATCATCTCCAAAACTTCTTAGAACTCCTAAAAAACTCCCCAAAAGTCCCTTAAAAAGTCCCCCAAAAATGACAGCTATCCCTCTAATATATTCCCCCTCAAAGGCATGCCCTAGAGAAGATCCGGACGCAACTTACGTAGTGGGCCCACGGCGACTCAGTCCGAATAGGAAGCTGCTCAGCCGAGTCATCAGAAATTATGAATCCGTCATTCAAAATGTCTTTTGCCTGCTCGGATCGACTAGGGTCTGCTCAGTCGGGTAGGCAGCTGCTGGGTCGAGTAGGCTGCTGCTCGGTCGAGCTGTCAGTAGGTTGGAGCTCTCCCCCAAAATCATGCCCTGCCTGCTCAGACCGAGTGGGTTCTGCTCGGTCGAGTTGTCACTCTGCTCGGTCGAGTAGGTGGATGCTCGGTCGAGTAGCGGTCAAAAATAGATTTCAGCAGCATTTAACAGATTCCAGCAGCATTTGTCAGTCTTCTCGGTCGAGTAGGTGGTTGCTCAGTCGAGTAGGTTGTTGTTCGCATGAGGCCAAAAATAGATTTCAGCAGCATTTATCACTCTGCTCGGTCGAGTAGGAGGTTGCTCGATCGAGTAAGAGGTTGCTCGGTCGAGTATGAGGCCAAAAACTGATTTCAACATTGCAGCATCAGTTTGCAGAAATTCCGTAGGGCTCATCAGACCTTTGATTGGTGTATTCTTGATGGCATTGGAACCGTCTTGAAGTCTACTACCTAGAAAAAATATCATAAAAATATTGAAAAATTCCAAGTGATAGCTGATTTGAAAAGAGTGCACGGTTGTCCTCTTTTCCAGCACTTTGAATCGCTCGATTCATTCGCCGCATCATAGATCGATCGAGTGACCCGGAATCTATGAGTCATGGTATTATAGAACCATGTTTTCTTCATTCTCCTCTTCTTCGTCCCTTTTCTCTTACCCCTTCATTGCTCCCCAGCAGCTTTGAGTCACCGAACGCGGCACCTCAGGAGCTCCAGTGTCGAAGCACGCACTCTCTCCTCCAATATACTCCAAATCGCTCGATATTTCCTGAAATGTAACTAAACGCTCTTAAAGTACAATAGTTCCAATTATGAGCGTAAAAGCGTATGAAATGTGTAATTGAGCAATCCTTTTGACGTGTAATCTTATAGATAAATTGTGGAATATAATGACACATCAACTTGTCATTAGGCCTCCCTGATCTGCTTCACGGTGAGCGAAAGCACGCCATGGACCCCATGGCCATAACGTGCGTTCACTCACCATGAAGCAGATCAGAGCAACCGAGCTGCTAGAGTTAACTCAAATGAGATCGATGAAACCCTAACCCAAAGTTACCGATCTGCTTCCGAGATTCTAGAGTTAGAACTCATGCTACAGTTATCGATTGAAAAACATTAAACCTGGAGGAAATAAAAGCAATCAGATTAAAACATTAGATACAAACCAATGTCCAAAAGGAATATCAACTCAAGCAATCAACAAACATCCATGCTGTTTAAATTTTTGCTTGAATACGTAAGTAATATGTAAGACAAACTGAACTATGAAAAACAATAATATACCGAAATAATTACACCAACCCCATGTATAATTAGCATAAATGTTTTAAAATTTAAAAAACCACCACCACCATCATCATCACATTAGCCTTCATCCCAAAAAATTGGGGTCGGCCTTAAAATTTCACACACCAATATTTGAAAAAACAACCAATAATCTCCTTTTCTGTTCACGAAGTATACTGACAACATTATAGGAAGAAAAGAGAACCCAACCACGGTTGCAAGTCAAGCAACTTCAATAATCAACCAAACTCAAAAAAAACAGAAAAAACCCAATGAGAAGAAACAAACACCAAATAAACATACAACTAAAAAGTTTTTTTGATAACAAAACCTGGCTTTTGATAACAATATAACTCAAAAACAGAGATTTTTTCAACTTACCGGAGAGAAAGATGAGAGAGGTTTGTGGTTATTATTGGTGTTATAATTGGTGTTATTATTCCAATGTGAATGGCAGTCGCTTATAGATGAGCACAATGTGAAGCATGGTTTGTGGTTACTATTGGTTATTATTGGTTGTTTGAATTCTGAAACTAATTAATATGCCAATATGAAGCTAACAAATGAGCACAATCAATGAGTCAATGGTCTGAATATCAAAACCATATACCAATTTAATAAATTTTGGACGCAACAATGTGCCAACAAAAAGGAGAGAAACACAAATCATTAGTTCCCATATCAAACTCTATACGAAGCAAGCCCCACTTTCCAGTTTACCTGAATAATCATTAAAATGCCTGAATGTTTCATCTAAATACTTGTTTACTGGATGTAATCACAATGGCTTTGAAAACCCTGTGAACTTTTTTATATTTGTTTAGATACTTGTTTAAACAAATATACTGGATGTAATCACAATGAATATGCAATGGTCTAGATACTTGTTTAAAAAGGAAGTTGCAGTAATGCATATACATATTTTATAATCTAATTTTTAAAAATTATTCAAATAGAAATTGCATACTGAACAAATTTGTGGCAGTTGCAGTAATGCATATGCAATCTAATTATGCAATCTAATTCAAATATGCAGTCTAATTTGATTACTGAACAAATTGAACGAAAAAAATTCAAATATGCCATATTGAGAAACTGAATGTAATACATACTGAATGAAATTATTCAAATATGCAATCCAATTTTAAAAAGAAAGTTGCAGTATTTGGCAATATGCAATGCAATTCAAATATGCAATGCAATTAAAATATGTAGTTGAGTTTCTCAATATGGTAGAATTTGTGGACTCTTGAGAGTCATACTGAATGAAGCCATGCCCTTTGTTCTTCTCATCCTGAACCACAACCTTGTAAAACATGATTGTCCCAAATTTTGGGAATATCTCACGGATCTTTGTACTATCAATAGAGTCGCTTAAGATCTACAAAAAGCGTACATAAATCAGAATATTTCAACACACAAAAGAGCCAAAAAAACAAAACAAAACTCAATGTGAAATTGCATTTAAAGCAACAAATTTGAGAGAAAAGAACATGTAAATGCAAATTTTTCGTGTTTGTCTTCACAAAAAGGTTTCCAATCCCACTGTTCCTTGCATCTGGATCTCAATGCGACCACAAAAAGAACAACAAGGGACTGTGATTCAACTTCTCAAGAGCCATTGAGGCTAAACAAAATACATAACAAAAAGACCAACAAACCACATAATAATTAATTACTCACCAAACATACGTCCCGGCCATGCCATGGAGTCAAGCTTAACTCTCCAATCTTTCATTGGTGCTCCAAGGACCACAGGAACTCAAACCAGAATCAATAAAAGAGAATGAAAACAAAAAACCAAAGCCAAAGGAAAATAGAGAAAACTCACAAACTGATTTGCTTCATTCAAATTTCAGGATGAATTCTCTCCTTACAATCCCTCTTCTTTTACACAATTTTCTGTTACATTTTTGTTACAATAACTTTCTGACAACTCGGCTTCCTACCGACGGTTGCAACAAAGCTTTGACTGGTTAAAGTAGTAGCCATGCCTTGTCAGAAACACAAATTCGTCCAAAATTTTAGCAGACATGCCTTGTCTCAATATTTGAGATAATCAAAATTCAACAAACGTGGTCATATCTCTTCTAACATGCCAAAAGGCAAAGATCTGAGTCATGCAGTTTAAGGGCTTTGTCAGGTAAAACATCAAACACGTTCTGTGCATGAAAATGTAAGACCTGGAAATATTTGGGAATGGATCTGTTTCTTGAAGAGATGTTAAGTATGATGTATCATGTTATGTAAATATTTGTTAGCAAAAATTTCTAAAGTTCATGTTTGATGGCTTCTCAATGACAGAACCATGAGATGAGTTGCAGTTACCTATTCCATTTTTTGTATCCTAAGTCTTCCAATACGTCTCTCACGCACCACTAACTGCAAGCAGTACTTTGGAGATCTAATGCCAACCCATTACTTTAGTTCTTTGAATTTCTCCTCAAATTGATCTGATTAGACACTCGGCATCGCAGTAGATTCCTCCAAAGGTGCTAACTTCAAAAACATGTAGCCGAGTAAGATAACTTTCCGACAATAGCAGCAAAAAATAGAAGAAATATACCACATCGATCTAGAAGTAATAAGCCCTAGACCGAGCGAAGCAGCCAATTACCTCTTACTGATGCTTCTTGATCCATCGTCCCTCCTGAATTTGTGCAAGATGCTCAAGAAAAAAGTCTCAGAACGCTTCTTGTTGCCACCGAATCACGATCATTTTGAGCCAGGAGAGCGATCGAGGGGGGAGAAGGAGAGAGGGAGAGAGTTGGGAGACTGAGATGATGAAGCGAGAGCTCCATTGAAGAGTAAATGACATGTTTCTAAGGTTTGGGCCGGGTGTTTCTCCTCAAGCTCTCCGTCGTAAGGATGAAGGGGCTGAGGCAGAGAGATGAGTCCCCCCCAAATTTCGAGCTCCCCCAATTTTACCCGATCTTTGTGAGGTCTCTGCTCCCAACATGCCTGGGAAAGCGTGTGCAGTTCAAATTTTTGATGACGTGGACATTCTTGATAACTGGGACAAACAAACTTATGACTGGACTTATGACTAGGACAAAATTCAAAAAAGGTCCTCAAATATAATATAGATGCATTATTCTTTGTCCTAGTCATACTTTGAATGCCAATTAGGAAAAATATTCAAAAAAGATCATCATTTGTATAATAGATATATAAATTTACCTACGTATATGCATAGGCACATTTTCCCTTACACACACACACACACACAAGTCTTGTAATACCATGTCTCCATACGTACGGATGTTACGTACATATTTTTTGATCGTAGTTATATGTGTATGGCTTAATATACATACAGTTAGTGATATATGTATGTATATGTGTGTATGTCTGTCATATATATATGTGGGCTATATTTATATATGTACTTCTGATTGTATATTAGCGTATTTTATATCTGTGTACAGTGCAGTTTTATGTATGTACCGTTTCATATATATGTATTTACCATGTAGTGTATATGTGTTTACACATACCTGTGTAGTAGATCTATAGGTACAGATCTTCATCTATATATGTACAAATCCTTGTATATCTGGGTACAGATTGTTATCTATGTATGCCCAGATACTTGTATACGTATATACCACTGGTTTGTTATGTACGAATTACTTATTTGTAATGAGTTAATGGTGTGTGTATATAGAGAAGTGTGTGTAGATAAGGAAGACATTTTAGTAAGGATCTTTCCATGCATGACACATAAGCTAATTAGGTGTCACTCTTTAACTCTTTTGCATGACAACATGGCACCTAGCATCCACAGGTCTCCTTCCTACGTATGCATGGGAATTTAGATGAGGAAAAAGAAAAGATAATGAAAGGAAGAAAGGAAAAAAAGAAAAGAAAAGGGAAAAGAGATCAAAGTGTTGTCTTCCTCCATTCTCCCTCACTTCCCCCTCCTTGGCCGAACCCCCTTAGACTTCAAGGAGGTTAATCACCTATAGGGCCACTCCACCCTCACTCTGCACACCGCGTAGCATTCTTTTCTTCTGTGGGGGTATTGTTGCTCATTCTAGGAGCCTGTGGCAGAGAAGAAGCAAGAAAAGGAGAAGGTAGAAGGAGGGGGATGAAGAAGAAGTGACCTTAGATGAAAGCTTGGAGCTTGGAAGCTAAAGCCAGGAGGAAGGTTAGAGCTTGAAGAAGGAGGATTATCTTGAGGTAGGAATTCTCACCACACTAATTAGAGGTTAATCTTTGAGTTAAGTAAGAAAATAATGTATGTTCTAACTTCATGTTTTTGCAATAAAAAGAAAATAAAAATCATGTTAATTAGGAGGTCATTGATTGCCCATGTTATAAGTATGATGCTGATATTTCTAGTTAAATGTCACTCTCAAATTTGTGTATAGATTTTACTACTAGGATGAGTTGTTATGTACATATGGGTGTATAGTTGTGAAAATATCTGTGTATAGTTATGTGTGTGTGTACAATCATATAATACAAGTGTGTACAGAATATGATACAAGTGTGTTCAGTATATAATACAACTGTGTACAGAATAAGCTACAAGTGTGTTCGGTATGTAATACAACTGTGTACAGAATATGATACAACTGTATTCAGAATATGATGCAACTTTGTATAGAATATGATACAACCGTGTCCAGAATATGATACAAGTATGTTCAGAATATGGTACACGTGTGTATGCTATATGTTAGTAGCTTCATTTGCTAATAATTTGTCATATGTTCATATGTCATGTTCATATTTCATATTTTTATGTTTATAACCAAAAATTAACTCCACGATATGCATACCATGCTCTAGGACCTAATGCTATGTTTCATCGTCATATTGTATGCTTCATGTCCATAAGATTGGGTTCCGTATAGCTAGCCTCTTTATATTAATTGGCATGTTATGTTTACGTTGTAAGTTATAATGTTTTGTTTCAAGTCCATATTGAACATGAGGGAATCACATGATGCTGTTATGAAATGTTTATTAGGTGTTCGTTATTAACAAAAAGACATCAATGATGAAAAGTATAGAAATATGAATACAATAATTGAGGCCGTCGAATAAATAAAAGATGAAATGATATGTAACTTACAGTGAGGCAGAGCGATACATGTCTGGAACGCTCGATCCATTCTAAAATGGGTGAGACTCCAGATACGTGTTTGGGAGAAACACATGTAAATTATAGGAGTTAAGGAGCGGACACACATGATTATGATTCTCACTCGCTTGTCACTCCCGTAAGGGGGAGTTGACCAGAGTTGGAGAGGCCGTAGTGTACTCATGATGCACCATTAGGTAATGACGGTTTTCTCTGTTTGCCACAGAAAAACTGAGAATTTTCTCAATCCCGTAAGGGGGGAGTTATGAGAGGCCCCTCCAGTGCTCGTGTCGCTGTTTGAGGTACCACCTTTCACCCATCCTGGGTGAAGTCCAGCTCCTTAATGTTCTATGTTTTACATGGGTTTCCAAATACTAATTTCTAAATGCAACACCTGAAAATGAATGCATTTTTAATCTCTTTAAATCTGTGGATATTAATGCAGTATTATCTGTTTTACTTTATGCAATTCCTTTTTTCAATGCATGCATGTGAATTTTTGCTTTACTTTATGCAATAGTCTGTAATTATAAATGTCATAAGTTGCCAGACCTTAGTAGTATTGAGTAACTATGAGACTGGTCCCTACCTAGTGTTGTTAGAATTCCTACTATGTCACACTGTGACGTGTCTCATGACCGCGCCACGGGATACACACGCACCCGGGACAAGCGGCTCGTAGTCTTACCGCAAGAGCACGGTGTAGCGACGAGCGGGTATCAAACTCAGGGAGGAACAATGACAGTGTCTCCTTCCAATCACCTAGCTATCAAAATGGTCGAGAATAATTTGGGGTAAAATTGTTACAATCGTTCGAATGTCGATAGAAATATCAATAAAATAAAGCGCCTAGGGATAGGGAATCCCCGCTACGGACCGTATATCATCGTTGTGATTCATAGGTTTTATCATTGCTAGACTTGAATTTTAGGTGAACTAGTCGCAACTAAATGTAGAACCAAGCTCACGCTCTCGCGCTATTGCCGGTCTATAGCAAACCTAGGGTAGGGCCCAATCTCTTGCAAACCCTAACCTAAGCCGCTAGCGTGAAGAACGACATCATCGTTCAACCGTATCTCGAGCCCACTCTCGTGCAAACTCGAGCTACGACCTAGGTTGAGATAGTTCCTACCTGTCCAATCCCTTGCAAACGGATATTGGAATAGAAACACGATTAAAAATACTAGCTGCCCAATCTCTTGCAAACCAATTCTAGAGAAGTCCAACCGTAAATCTAAATCGGATTTCTAGGGCTTCCTATCAATTGGGACCCAATCTCTTGCAAATCCCAATCAATATGAATCCCTAGCTATCCGTAATTAATCAATCCCAAACTAACCCTAATCAATTCTAGCAAGAATTTCACCAATTCATCACAATTTAGAAATAGGGTCTATAGGGTTCATCCCTACGCCCTAAGACGATAAAACTACTCACTAATCATCATGCAATACTTGAGAAAATCAGTAATAAAATCAACACAATTCATTGCAATAGAGAAATTATGAATAAAAATAGGGTTTTTGATAAGAGAATAGACAAACCAATGAGAATCCAATAGCATCCAACAAAAGTAGCCTTTTAATCTTCAAAAGAAAAGCTAAATCTATTAATCTAAAAAGCTCTCAAAAAAGGCTGCTAAAAAGCTCTAAAAAGTCCTCCTAACTAGGACAAAAACTGGGTTTAAATACCCTTCAAAATCACCCAAAAAATCATGACCAAAATGCCCCTGCACAGCCCAGAAATCGCACTTTACGCAGCAGGCGGAGCGGCTCACTCGGCCGAGTGACAAATGTCACTCGGCCGAGTGACAAACCCTGTACAGTTCCAGTAAGTCGGGGATTTTTGGGGGGTCTGTCTTCGGAGGTGACTCGGCCGAGTGGCTTTACTCACTCGGCCGAGGGGCATTCCATGCTCGACCAAGTGGCTTTCTCAGATCGACTGTAAAATTCCAGTAAGTCTGCCTCTTTTTGGATGGATTTTCCCGTGCCACTCGGGCGAGGGGATCTCCATACTCGGCCGAGTGGTCTATCGTCACTCGGCCGAGTGCACACTGATATTCTTCTGTTGTGTGTGTCCGGTCTGGACGGTCGATTAAGCTTCTCTGCTCAGCCGAGTGAATGCTTCACTCAGCCGAGTGACATGCTGTAGATGCCCAGTCTTCTTCATTTCTCCTCCTCGTCGCTCCTACGTAGTTCCTTCTTCTTCCACTCGTCTTCCATCGCTGAATGGCCCTTAAAAGAGCTGTGGGTGACACTCCGGAGTCGGTGCAAATCCTCTTGATCTCAAAATCACTCCAGATCGCTCCATATCTCCTGAAATACGACAAAAACAAGAAATAGTGAAAAGCATCGCAATATTGTCGAATAATCATAAAAAAACGCGATATGAGCGATCAAAGTGGCATGCAAACATGCAGAAAAAGGGTGCAAAATATGGAGTGATCATCTCACTTTGTGGTTTAAGGTTTGGTTTAGTAGCAGGAGTGTGTCTGGGGGGGCTGGAGCAGTGGAGCTTATGTAAGGGTTGTGTAAGTTGAGATTTGGGTTGGTGAGTGGGATGAGCTGAGAGTGCATTGTACCTTTGGATTTTGTTTGGTGAGAGTTGTGAGATGAGGCATATGATGTTTTGTACATGAGGATATTGTAAAAATAAATGATGTAAGTCTTGATGTATAAATGGAATTATGTTTTTGTCTCTTATTTGTCTTTATGCGCCATATTGTCTTAGTTGGTTGAGTTGGAGTATTGTTTGTACTTCCCAGCATGTGCGTAGTGGCCTGCAGAGTTTTCTTATGTACTTCTATTGTCTCTTCGTCTTTCTTCTTCACACCCGTATCTCTGGGAATACCTGATACAGATACATGTATGCTGGGAACGAGGCGTGACAATTTGGTGGCCCATACAGGTATCCGCATTGTGGCGTGCATAAGGTAGTACAGATAATGTTCCATAGGGGTAGTAGTGTCCTAAGGTGGGTAGGTAACCAACTTTAGGATAGAGCCCTGCTGTAAGAAAGCCAAATACAGAGTTTCCTAGGGGTAGATAAGAATAGTTGTTTATATATATACGTGGATATGTGCATGCATATATATACATGTTTTGTATGTCCATTGTAATGTATATCTTTATGATATGCTTGTGATATGTGTATTTATTACTGGTGACATGTGTACCTATAAATGGATGTATACTTGGTTGTATACTTGTAACTATACATGGATGTATCTAAGTATATCTATAAGTGTGTACATGTATGAGTATGCTAGCCCTATGACTTATGATTGTTGTGTGTTTAAATATCGTTTGGGCATGTATGTATATGTATAAACGTGGAACGTATAGTACTATGTACGTGTTGTGATGACTTGTCTGTTAGTATACTTGTATCTTTGGATTGGAATATGTACATATATGTGTATAATCTATGATAGAGTGAATGTATACATGGGGGGTGTATCATTGTTTTTTTCGTGGGTAGGGAGACCCTTGGACTATTCAATCTCCGATCAGACCCTTAGCCTAGAAAGTCCGAGGATGGACTTTATTTTATGGTGGGTAGGGTGTAATACCATGTCTCCATATGTACGGATGTTACGTACGTATTTTTTATCATAGTTATTTGTGTATGGATTAATGTATGTACAGTTAGTGATATATGTATGTACATATGTATGTATATGTGTGTACATTTTTCACATATATATGTGTGGGCATATATTTATGTTTGTACTTCTGGCTGTATATATGTGTATTTTATATCTGTGTACAGTACAATTTATATGTATGTACAGTTTCTTATATATGTGTGTACCATGTAATGTATATGTGTGTACACATGCTTGTGCAGTAGAGCTGTAGGTACATATCTTCATTTATCTATGTAAAGATCATTGCATATCTGGGTACAGATTGTTATCTATGTATGTCAAGATACTTGTATATGTATGTACCACTGGTTTGTTATGTACGAATGACATATTTCTAATTAGTAAGTGGTGTGTGTGTGTAGAGAAGGGAGATATTTTGGCAAGGATCTTTCCATGCATGACACACAAACTAATTAGATGTCACTCTTTAACTCCTTTGCATGACAACATGACACCTAGCATCCACATGTCTCCTTCCTACATATGCATGGGAATCTGGATGAGGAAAAAGAAAAGAGAATGAAAGGAAAAAGGAAAAAGAAAAGAAAATGGAAAAAAATATCAAAGTGTTGTCTCCCTCCATTCTGTCTCACTTCCCCCTCCTTGGCCAAACCCCCCTTAGACTTCAAGGAGGCTAAGCACCCATAGGGCCACTCCACCCTCACTCTGCACATCCCCGTAGCATTCCTTTCTTCTTTGGGGTGCGGGTGCTCATTCTATGAGCTTGTGGAAGAGAAGAATCAAGAAAAGAAGAAGGAAGGAGGAGGATGAAGAAGAAGGGACCTTCGAGGAAAGCATGGAGCTTGGAAGCTAAAGTTATGAGGAAGTTTAGAGCCTGAAGAAGGAGGATTAGCTTGAGGTAGGAATTCTTACCACACTAGTTAGAGGTTAATCTTTAAGTTAAGTACGAAAATAATGTATGTTCTAACTTCAAGTTTTTGCAATAAAAAGAAAATAAAAAATCATGTTAATTAGGAGGTCATTGATTGCCTATGTTATAAGTAGGATGTTGATATTTATAGTTAAATGTCACTCTCAAATTTGTGTAAAGATTTCATTACTAGGATGAGTTGTTATGTACATATGTGTGTACAGTTATGAAAATATCTGTGTACAGTTATGTATATATCTGTGTACAGTAATGTATATATCGATGTATAGTTCTCTCTGTCTGTGTAGATTCATATAACACAACTATGTACAATTATATAATACGACTGTGTACAGAATATAATACAAGTGTGTTCAGTATATAATACAACTGTGTACAGAATAAGCTACAAGTGTGTTCGGTATGTAATTCAAAGGTGTACAGAATATAAAACAACTGTGTTCAGAATATGATGCAACTTTGTACAGAATATGATACAACTATGTCCAGAATATGGTGCATGTGTGTCCAGAATATGGTACATGTGTGTTCAGAATATGGTACACATATGTATGCAATATGTTAGTAGCTTCATTTGCTAATAGTTTGTCATATGTTCATATGACATGTTTATATTTTATATATTTATGTTTATAACCAACAATTAACTCCATGATATGTATACCATGCTTTAGGACCTAATGATATGTTTCATGTTCATATTGTATGCTTCATGTCCATAAGATTGTGTTCAGTATAGTTAGCCTCTTTATATTAATTAGTCCCTGTAATTCGAGTGAGATTGTCATGGCGCTATGTTCACATTGTAAGTTATAATGTTTTGTTTCAAGTCCATATTGAACATGACGGAATCACATGAAGCTGTTATGAAATGTTTATGATATATTCGTTGTTAACAACACGACATCGATGATGAAAGGTGTGGAAATATAAACACGGTAATTAAGGCCGTCGAATAAACAAAAGATGAAATGATCTGTAACTGAGAGTGAGGCAGAGTGATACATGTCTGGAATGCTTGATCCATTCTAAAATGGGTGAGACTCCAGATATGAGTTCAGGGAAAACACGTGTAAATTATAGGAGTTAAGGAGCGGACACACATGATTATGACTCTCACTCATTTGTCACTCCCGTAAGGGGAGTTGACCAGAGTTGGAGAGGCTGGTGGAGTACTCGTGATGCACCATTAGGTAATGAAGGTTTTTTCCATTTGCCACAGAAAACCCGAGAATTGTCTCACTCCTGTAAAGGGGAGTAACGAGAGGCCCCTCCTATGCTCGTGTCACTGGTTAAGGTACCACCGTTTACCCACCCTGGGTGAAGTCCAGCTCCTTAATGTTTTATGTTTTACATGGGTTTCCAAATACTAATTTTTAAATGCAACACCTGAAGATGAATGTTTTTTAATCTCTTTAAACCTGTGGATATTAATGCAGTATTATCTGTTTTACTTTATGCAGTCCCTTCTTTCAGTACATGCCTGTGAATTTTTGCTTTACTTTATGCAATAGGTTATAATTATAATTGTCACAAGTAGCCAGACCTTAGTAGTATAGAATAACTCTGAGATTGGTCCCTACCTAGTGTTGTTAGAATTCCTACTAGGTCATGATGTGATGTGTCTCACTTTGTGGTTTCAGAGGGTTTGGTAGCAGGAGCTATGTCAGGGGGCTGGAGCAGTAGAGCTTATGTGAGGGTTGTGTAAGTTGAGATTTGGGTTGTTGAGTGAGATGAGCTGAGAGTGCATTATACCTTTGGGTTTTGTTTGGTGAGAGTTGTGAGGTGAGGAATATGATGTTGTGTACATGAGGATATAGTAAAAATAAATGATGTAAATCTTGATGTATAACTGGAATTACGTTTTTGTCTCTCATTTGTCTTTTTGTGCCGTATTTTCTGAGTTTGTTGAGTTGGAGTATTGTTTGTACTTCCCAACACGTGCGCAATGACCTGCAGAGTTTATTGATGTACTTCTATTCTCTCTTAGTCTTTCTTCTTCACACCCGTATCTTTGGGAATACTTGATACGGTTTCGTACTTATCGGGTATCCGGGGGAACGGGGCGTGACAAGTCTTAACACGTGCTTGTAGGGCACGTTTCATTTAAGACATGCCCCCCTCAAAAATCTTTGTTCCCCAAAATTTTTTTAGCACAATAGTTATTATTTAGTTCCCTCAAAAATTTTAATTTCTTGAAATTTTAATTCCCCTAGAGAATTTAGTCTCACCCCACCCCCACCCCAATTTTAGTTCCTCATAAAATTTTGATCATAACATGTGTCTTAAGGGCTTTGTGAATTTAAAATATTCCCCCTCAAAATCTAAGCTCCCTAATTTTAAACAAACAATAATAAGTAAAGCACAATAATTGTTATTTAGCTCCCCAAAATATTTGATCCCCTCAAAATTTAGTTTCCACCAAAGAATTTAGTCCCCCAAAAATTTTAGTTCCATACATACAATTTAGTTCCCCAAAAACGTTAGTTCCCCCAAGATTCAAATCATGGCTTAATGGGTACTGTACATATAAAAAATTGCACCCCTCTAAATCTTTGATCCCCTAATTTTCAACGAACAACAATAAATAAAGTGTAATTATTGTTATTTAGTTCAGCCAAAATGGGTTGTCTCCCAAAAATTAGTTCACCCGTTCTTTTAAAATATTCCCCATCAAAACGTTGGATCTACTAATTTTAAACAAACATCAATAATTAAAGAGCAATAAATTTTATTTAATTCATTAAAAAATTTTACTTCCTCTCCAAAATTTAATTCTCTTCCTGTTCAATTCCCCAAAATTTAGTTTCTCTAAAGAAATTAGTTCAAGATTTTTTTTGTGATTGCTTAAAAATTTGTCTGTGTTTACCCAGCATGTTTCAGTATAAATTTTTTTATATCACTGTAGTGTTCATTATGCTTGCCATCCAATGTTAATGATGGATCCCTCTACTATCATGATCATATGTGTTTCTATGGCCAAATCTGTATCGGATTAGATCAATGCACTTGTGTTGGCATTATTACGTCACAAAATCCCTTCTAGATTACCAAGAATGCTAGTAAAAATCTCAAAGAAATTGATAATTATTGAATCGGTACCTCTTCAAATAAAAGTCCCTACACAAAACATGCAAACTTGGAAGAGATTTATAAATATATAGAAAGGGGTAAGGAAAAAATGCAATGATGACATAACAAAACAAAACTGGATTCCAGAATAGTGTCAGCCATCGACATTGATATGGCCTTATTAGGACAGGCATGAACCGAGCGGCATGGACCCGCGTCGCCAGGCTGCGGCCCCGAGGAGAATGGGCCAAGCGACGAGGCCCCCACGAGGACTGGAACTCAGGTAGCCCATGAACCAGAGCAGACGCAATCACCTACCCACGACGGCAGGAGCTAACCGCTCCCCTTAAAGTGTAGGATCCTGTCAAAACAAGGACGTTAGGATCGAATAATAAAGTAGAGACTTACACTTGCGTATGTGGCACCGTAATCTCTGAACTTTGCCCTCAGATTCGCCACAACGGTCGGTACTTCGTCACGGAGGATCGAAGCAGCGTTTCATCGCCTAAATCTCTATTTAGAAGAGGATTTTAATGGAAGGGAGAAGAAGAACATAAGTTGCCTTATGCAAACTTATGGCATGTTTAGATTAGTGTAAATGCCTTACCCTTGGGTCCTATTTATAGGCTTTAGGGGTAGTTATTGTAGGAAATAACTAAATATAAGCTTATTAGCCTATATTAGCATATTTACTTATCCTCTTCTTCATTCACTTATCAAGTGCCTTTATGCACTTTTAAAGTGGCTTTTTCCACTTATCGAGTGGTCCTTTTCACATGAGAAAAGGTTCCCTTCGTGCACGCTTTCGTGCACGCGACATCTGAGGTCTGTATACCCTCATACATCCCCTCATAGGTGTATTCATATCGCCCATATCCAACATCTCCCACTCACACTTGAGGGGATTGTAAGGAAACATCTTTTCCTTTAACTCTTCTGTTTATCATACCGAGAAATAGGCCGTGTGACCATCATGCGCATAGAGTCCGCTGTTGTGCACTTGTTAGAGATACACAACACTCCTCGAGGTGCAAAGTTGAGTAGATCAACGCATGCTTTACCCTAGATTATTTCTTCACATTTCTTATACTTTATATTCAACAATTAAATCCCATATGGATTATAATTGGCTGGCCAGCTTTGAATCTCTAAAGTCCAAATGTGAATATGAAATTAATCTTCCTCTTCTTGCGATCCTTTCGATCTTGACTTGACTTGCTTTTCTAACATGCCCCGCCAGACCGAATTGACCATAGTCCATAAGCAACATGCTAAGATAGCAATCACCCAGTCAAATCTAAAGGAACCAATTAGAGTCCATAAGGGTAACTAGCTAAGACCCATGTGGTCTTTGGGTCTCACATAATAGTAAACAAAATTACTATTCTAACCCAATGGTCAAAATACATACGTAGTATGAATACGTATTACAACATCACTCCTTTCCCAGGGAGCGTATGTCTTAATGAAGTTGTAAGGATGATGATCAGACACCACAATGTCTGATTTTGAGTCCCTTTTACTACTCAAATAATCTTCTGGACCCACATCCCGCATAAGACAGATAGGATTTAAGAATCCTCTTAGATCTTTTGTAAGCATCCATATAATGCAGATCTTTCATACGACCATTTTGTTTAAGTCATGACTCTAAATCATCCGTCTGACGATTTTGACTTTTAAACAGGTCTCATCTTTATTTTATCCGTCTGATATAATAAAGGTGGTTGCTTATGTGAGAGAGCCAATCTCAATCTGTCCGACATACTAGAAAATATAGCTGAGATTTTAAAATGTACACAAACATTTTCTAGAAACTCATATGCAATGTTTGAAAAAGAACTAATTCTTTTATTAAATTTGATCTTTTACAGACATGGGAATTTACATTTGTACAACTCAGCTCTTACGCAACCCTTGAGATGATAAGTGTTTGTAAAACACATCTCTGGGGATCGCCTTCGTAAGCGGATCTGCTATCATCTCATGTGTAGATATGTACCTAATGTCTACCTTCTTGGTCTTATCATAGTCTTTTGCAAATTTGTAGCGGATATCAATGTGTTTGGTCTTACAATGGAATTTTGGATCTTTGACATAGGCTATAGATGCTTGACTGTCACTGTGTATTGGAACAGCACCTGAGTCATTTGCATCACTTAGCCTGTCTAAGAACTTCCTAAGCCAAACAGCCTCTTGGACTGCCATGCTAAATGCTACAAACTCAGCTTCCATAGTTGAAAGTGCGATGCAGGATTGTTTCTTGCTGCTCCAGGATATAGCACCAGATCCGAGTAGAAAAACATATCCTGAGGTCGATCTTCGCTCATCGAGATCACCCGCCCAATCAGCATCAGTGTAGCCTTCGAGCCTCAAGGCATCTCCTTGATAGCATAAAGCATAGTCCGCAGTTCCTTTAAGATACCGCATTATCCTCTTAACCGCTTTCCAGTGTACTTGCCCTGGATTGGATTGGTAACGACTTACCATTCCAACGGCAAAACAGATGTCCGGTCTTGTACACATCATAGCGTACATAAGACTACCAACTGCACTGGAATATGGAACTTTTTCCATAATTTCCTTTTCCTTTTGGTTCTTTGGACACGATTTCAGACATAAATTATCGCATTTGCTTATAGGAGTATCAATGGACTTGCAGTCCTGCATATTAAAACGTTCTAGAACCTTCATTATATAAGTCTCTTGTGAAAGAGAAAGAAGTTTCTTCGAACGATTCCTTGAAATCTTAACTCCAAGGATATATGTGGCTTCTCCCATGTCTTTCATCTCAAAAACTGATGAAAGCCAAGCCTTGATATCCATCACAAAGCCCTTGTCATTTCCGGCTATTAAAATGTCATCTACGTATACAGACATAATAACATACTTGCTTTTAATCCTCTTGATATATACACAGTTATCTTCATCAAGCATGGAAAAACCATTTGATAAGACAACTTCTTGAAATCGTATATACCATTGCCTCGAGGATTGTTTAAGACCATATATGGACTTACGAAGTTTACAAACCTTATGTTCGTTTCCTTCTTTTACAAACCCTGTTGGTTGTTCCATATAGATCTCCTCGTCCAATTATCCATTGAGAAAGGCAGTCTTTACATCCATCTGATGTAATTCGAGGTCTAAGCAAGCTACCATAGCCAGAATCAGGCGAATCGAGGTAAAACGAACAGCAGGTGAGAAGGTCTCTTCGTAGTCTATCCCTTCCTGTTGCGTAAAACCTTTCGCGACAAGGCGAGCTTTATATCTGTCTATAGAGCCATCAGCCTTATGCTTGACCTTGAGAATCCATTTGTTCCCAATAGCTCTACGTCCTCTGGGTAAGTCAACTAAGTCCCAGACTTGGTTAACTTTCATGGATTCCAACTCCTCCTTCATCGCTTCCATCCATTTGTCTTTTGCAGGGCAAGATACGGCCTATTTGAAAGTAGTAGGCTCGTCATCATCTTGTAGTAAAGTCATAAAGGTTTACGGAAATTCATCCTCAAATCTTAGAGGAGCCAACCTTGTACGACTACTACGTCGTATTTGAGATTCTTCAAGTCCTTATTGACTCGAATTTAGATCAATTCTAATATCACTCCCACTTGGAATGTCATTAGAAATGCTCCCACTTGGATCATTATTCCCGTATGGAATAGGATTCGCATCATTCGTATCATCCATTGGTGAAGTTTGAAACGTATTTTCGTCTTCACCAAGAATTCTCCCACTCGAATGAGGTAATCCTTCTTGATCATTAATCTCAAATAGAGATAAGTCCTGACTTATCTCGCCCTGGCTTGGAAACTCGTTTTCCAAGAAAGTGACATCCCTCGACTCAAATTCAATTAGACCTCCATTGTCTTCCTGACCAATGAAAACATAACCTTTGGAGTTTTCTGCGTATCGTAAAAAGATACATTTACTTTCCCGTGGCCCAAGTTTGCCATACTTATGGGAGGAAATATGTGTGTAGGATGCACATCCCCAAGGTTTTAAAATGTTTAAGTCAGGATACCTTTGGTTCCACAACTCATAAGGAGTGGAGCTAACTGATTTCGAGGGTACGCGGTTTAATATGAAAGCGGCTGTCAATAATGCATCACCCCAAAAGGTGATTGGCAAGTTAGCTTGCGCCATCATTGAACGGACCATTTCCATTAAAGTCCTATTTCTCCTTTCTGCAACACCATTTTGTTGCAGAGTATAAGGCATAGTTACCTGATGAACTATGCCCTTTTCATCACAAAGTTCCTTAAAACTTGTCGATTGATATTCACTGCCTCTATCGGTTCGCAAGACCTTAATCTTGCGATCTAATTGATTTTCCACCAAACTCATATAGTTTTTAAAGCAGGTTAATGCTTCACTTTTGCGGGATATCAAATAGATATGACAGAATCAGGTGAAGTCATCAATAAAAGTGATGAAATAGGACTTCACGCGTCTTGTCTTGACATTCATCGGACCACATATGTCTGAATGGATGAGCTGTAATGGAACCTCAGCCCTTGTGCCGGTTCCAAATGGCTTGCGACAAGATTTCCCTACAAGGCAATGTTCGCAAGTCAACATTTCGACCTTTGAAACATTGGATAGAAGGCCACGTTTGGCAAGTCTATCCATACGCGTTGGTCCAATGTGACCAAGCCTTGCATGCCAACAAATTATATCTGACTCATAAGTCGAAGAATTTGCAACAAGGAAATTTTCATTACAAAATGAAGAGTCATACATTGTATTTAATACAATAA
Source organism: Scilla litardierei (assembly GCA_030789695.1). Classification (NCBI taxonomy): domain Eukaryota; kingdom Viridiplantae; phylum Streptophyta; class Magnoliopsida; order Asparagales; family Asparagaceae; genus Scilla; species Scilla litardierei. The sequence goes on along the minus strand of CM061132.1, from coordinate 135,476,132 downwards.
ATCCTTTAAATACATACCCAGTACCAATTAAGGAATTATTACAAAACAAGTCCACTTTACAATCATAAAAAAACCAGCTATAACCAAGACCCATTAAAACGACCACAGAAATAATATTCCTTCGAATATCTGGAGCGAAGAGAACATCATGAAGTAGGATAGTGCGGTCGTTGTCCAAGATGAGCTTGCAAGTCCCAACGCCTTTCACTTCAACACGTGTGTTGTTTCCTACGTAGATCCACTTCGTTCCTTGGGGTATCCGGTGATACTCCACGAAGGACCGTCTGTCCCTTGCTATGTGGTCGGTGGCACCTGAATCAATTATCCAAAATGGATTAGATTCTACAAGAAATATTGAACTAGAAACACATATATAACTAGTATAATTACAAGTTACCTCGTCGCCTCCACCCGTACACGAACGAGCATAGTGATCGAGCTTGTTGCACTTGATCTTCTTCAAGTCTTTCTTCTTGTGCCATTTCTTGTGTCCACCCTTATGTTTAGGTTTCTTGGTAGACTCAGGTTGCTTATTACGTTCATTAGTAAACTTTGAACGATCTTTCCGTTTCTTTCCCCCGTGTGAGGAACTAGCAACCATGTGCACTTCTGCACTAGGCTTGGCGACCGCAAGCCGCTCTTCCTCTAACTCGAGGTGCTTTGAAACATCGCTAAAGTTCTTGATGCTCTCATTATGAGTGAGATGCATCTTCATTTGGTCCCACCCATTTGGTAGGGAACGTATGACTGCTTGGATTTGTTGCTCATCAGTGAGCACATGACCTGCATCCTTTAACTCTGAGATTAGATTCGCCATATGTCGCAGATGTTTCCCCATGGAATGATCTGGACGTTTCTTGTATGAATCAAATCTTATAGTTAAAGACCGAAGTTTGGACACCGATGTGCCACCAAACATCTCCTCAAGCTTGGACCATATGTCCATGGCTAGGTCATGCTCTCGGAAGATGCGCATTATGTCATCGGCCATACTGGACAATAACGTAATGTTGAATATTGGACTCCCCAGATTTGGTTTTGGATGATGAGCAAACATAAATAATTCATGAACTAACAATTTGTGAGCGCAGTATTGGAGATCGTCGCCAAATTCACGAGAACAATTAAATCGACATCTCAAGACTTCTCAAAGCTCGTATTCATTGCCTAAAGCTTCGTTGAAGCCTTTGGACCGTTTTGGAAGTCATGAAGAATTGATCGAAGCTCTCGAAGACCGTTCTTTAAGGTTTTATTTATAGTCTTTTAGCTTCGATCTATAGAATGTTAAGCCTTGAGTATATCTTACGATTCTCTCTTCATAACGCTCATATCGTAGCTCTAGGATTTTAGTACAAGTCCATTCTAACTTCCTCGAAGCATCGCGCTTCGATTCGGACTTGTTTGTGCATGTTAGTTGGTACAAGAAGAAGTACTGACCGACTAGATGGTGATCTAGTCGGTCAGCAGAGCTTCTTAGACCGACTAGTTTGAGTTAATCTTTTCTTGTTCAGTACTGTTTACAGTTAGTCGGTCTACGTTGACTCACCGACCGACTAGTTTGTGAACTAGTCGGTCAGTGATGCTTCTTTGACCGACTGGTTGTGATTTACTGTACATGCCAAATTTCTCTTAAGCTACTGTTTATCGTTAGTCGGTCTAAGAACGTTTGGTAACCGACTAGTTGATAATCTAGTCGGTCAACTTTTGTTCTTGAACCGACTAAGTCAATTTGTATTCAGACTATTTGCTTTTGCCTCTTAGTCGGTCTACGTTCACTGACTGACCGACTAGTTGTGAAACTAGTCGGTCAGAGAGTCTTCTTGGACCGACTAGATTTCTAGGTCTGAATTTCTATCTTTTCTCAGTTCTTCACTTAGTCGGTCCATGTTGTTTGACTGACCGACTAGTTGATGAACTAGTCGGTCAGTGGTTGTTCTTTGACCGACTAGTTGCCTCAGATTTCTATCCGTTGGGAATTGACCTAACTTGTTTTTACGGGACCCTATAAATACGAACCTAGGTCATTTCTCTCTAGGTTAGAGCTGCCATTAAGAGATTCATTGAGATAGAAAGAGATAGCCATTCTCACTCATTTCCAAAGCTCTCTTCCTCACAAGAAATCCATTCTCTCACTTTCTAGATCTAGAATCCATCTTGAGAGAAGTTTGTTCTTGGTGAGCCCTTCAAGCTCTAGCTTGAATCAAGTCTCCAAATCACTCCTAGGCACCCTTTGCTGGTCATTTCTTTGGTGCTAGGTCTTGGTGACTTCATCTTCCTCAAATCCCTCCTTGCACCTATTTGGTAAGAAAACTCAAGGTATAGGATTTTGTGGTAAGATTGTTTATTTCATTATAAACTTGTTTATATTGCTTGTTGATTCTCTCGGTTGTGAGAGAAGGTTGTGATCCCGGGTTGTGGGATTCACTATTGCCATTGCATGTATGATTTGATCTTGTGAAGGTTTTTCAGAAGATATTCACAGTGGAAATCTTGGGTTAGGGTTTCTAACCTAAGTATCCGGAGGGGATCCGGGTGGTTGGGACGTAGGATCACCGGGAACAAGTCGGAGAGACTTGGGTGGATCCGAACCCAGTAACATCTTTTGTTAGCATTGTTAATTTTGTTGTTGTCATTCAATTTAAGCTTCCGCAAATTGATTTGGTAGTTGTTTGCATTATAATTAGGAATTATACTCCTTGTTATTTTTAAAGTACTATTCACCCCCCCCCCCCCCCCTCTAGTACTTGTGCAGTAGCTTGTAGGGCATTACATTTGGTATCAGAGCCAGATACTTAGCTATGTCTACCAACGACAACAAGACCGTGCGTCCACCTTCCGACTATGGCACCTTCAAGAACCGTGAAGGAGCGTCTTCGGTGATGGAAGGACATTCCTCTACGAGGCCTCCATTCTTCAACGGTACCAACTACGGGTACTGGAAATGCCGGATGGAAACCTTTCTCCGGAGTGCATCTCTATGGAGGACCACAATGAAGAAATACATCGAGCCCGAAGAAGAAGACTTTGAGAAATGGACAACCGCGGAGGTCGCCGCGGAGGTAAGCAATGCCAAGGCAATGAATGCCTTGCAATGCGCATTGGAGCCCGAGGACTTCAATAAAATATGCACATGTAAGAGTGCATATCAAATTTGGAACTCCCTCCTCATTCTACATGAAGGGACGAGTAGGGTAAGAGACTCTAAACTCGTAGTTGAAAACAAAGATTACGAAATGTTTCATATGCAACAGGGCGAGAAGATGAAGGAATATTACACTCGCTTCGTTGACATAATAAACGAGTTAGAGGCCCTCGGCAAATCCTACGCCCAAAAGGAGAAGTGCTCGAAGCTTATCGAAGGACTTCCTTCTTCTTGGGAGAAACGTACCTTCGCCATCGAGGAAGGTAATGACATGAATAAGTATATCGTAGTTCAATTGATGGGTACTTTGATGTCATACGAGGTACGCAAAGATAGTAAGGTGAAGCTACAAGAAAAGATGAAGTCCTATTTGAACCAAGACGTGCCTAAGAAAAAGGCAATTGCATTCAAGGCGGCTTCATCCACCTCTACCGATGATGAGGACTCGGAAGAAGAAATGGACATGGAATCCATTGCACTCATGGCAAAGAAGTTCAATCGCTTCTTCCGAAAGAGTAACTTCAAACAAAAATCTAAATTTAATTCTACTAACGCCTCTCCACCTTTGTGCTTTAAATGCAATAAGCCAGGACACATCAAAGCGGATTGTCCTCAAAACAAGCAAAAGGAGAAGTGGAAGGCGCCGAAGTTCGACAAGTCCAAGAAGTACAAAAAGGGGTACAAAAAGGGACTTGTCGGAGCAACATTCACCGACTCCGAGGATTCCTCAAGCGGAGATTCGGACGATGAGAAAGTGGAGCAAGCGCACATGTGCTTCATGGCAAGAGAGGAGCATGATCAAGGATCTTCCTCCTCCGATGATAGCGACGACGAAGGCGATGAGGTAACTATGGATGATCTTAGCGATGATAACTCTCATTTATGGTCTAAATACACTAAATTAGTAAATAGATATACTAAAGTAAAAGATGACCTAGCTAGCATTCAAACCTCGCCTAAGACTATCATCACCAACAACGACACCGTTGTTGAAGAGTTAAGAAATGAGTTTGTTAATCTCAAATCTAAACTTGAACATGTTAGCATTGATGATCCGGAAGAACATAGGATAGCGGATTTAACTTCTCAAAACTCGACTTTGAGTATTGAGAACGAGAATCTTAAATCTCGTGTTTATGTGCTCACATCGCAAGTATCCAACTTGGATACTTCTATGCGTTCTCTCAAAGAGAAATATGAGAACACATTAGGCCGAATTAATAAATTCAATAAGGGTAAGGACCATTTGGATAAAATCCTAAGTGACTTACTTCCGGCCAATCACCACATTGGTTTGGGGTATACGATGGGATGTCCATCCAAAGCGGCCACTACTTTTGTTAGGCCAACTTCCGGTGACTCTACGAGTGGTAGCAAACACTCTATTGGTAGTTCATCTACCAATGGTGCTTCCACCTCGTCCACACCCTCTTTCGGAAAGAAACCCACTTTGGGTGGACCTCCAAAGAAGGGGCATGCTTATATGTACACCAATACCATGCCACGTAGGAACACACGTCCTACTCCACTGTATCACACTTATGATGATTTTTATGCAACACATTCTCGAGCACGTGCACACCATGTGAGACACCCTCACGCACGTGTTCCCACACATGCATATGTTCACCCACCTCATCATATGAATAATTCTCGTCGTGCACCATTCCATCATGTTCCTTATGCCTATCCATGACATGCATCATGTAGAAACCAACAACGCATGCATGCACCCAATAGGATGAGGGATCCCAAGATTTTCACTATTTGGAGCCCAAAGGACACAAGCATGGATGAAAAACAAGTGTATATGAATGCTTATTTTTCGAATGTTGTGCATAGTAGAAATTATGTGGGGAAGTCTAAGTCCAATTGGACTTGGCTTCCAAAGGTCTAACCTTTGAGGACCCAATGACCTTGGGTACCATGATATAAAATTTTCTATCTTTAGGTACTCAAGGAAAAGAAAAAGAAAAGGAGCAACAAATTCAAATTTAGCTCCAAAGGGAATTGGATACTCGATAGCGGGTGTTCAAAACACATGACGGGTGACGCTCAATTGCTCTCCGGAGTAGTTCCCATTGCAAATGGAAACCGCGTCGTATTTGGAGGCAACGAGAGCGGAACCATCGTCGGTGTTGGTAAAGTGGGTAACCCGTCTAAACCCTTAATTAGTGATGTTTATCTAGTTAATGGTTTAAATCATAATCTTATTTCAATAAGCCAACTTTGTGACAAAGGTTACAAAGTTAGATTTGTGAAAGGATTGTGTCATATTTCAAATGATAATAATAAGTTATTATTTTCCGGTACACGCCATAAAGATATTTATATTTTGGATCTTCCCAAGTCATATGAACAATGTCTCGTTGCCAACACAAGTGAACAACACTTATGGCATCGACGCTTTGGACATGTGAACTTTGGAACACTTTATAAGCTTTCAAAATTAAATTCCATTAAAGGTTTTTCGAAGCTCGTTTTTGAAAAGAAAAGTTTTTGTGATTCTTGTCAACGTGGCAAGCTTCCTAAATCTTCATTTAAACCTAAGAAAAGCATTTCTACTAAACGGCCACTAGAGCTATTACATCTAGATTTATTTGGGCCAACTAGAGTTGCTTCCTTAGGAAATGCAAGATATGGACTTGTCATCGTCGATGATTATTCTAGATTTACATGGGTATTTTTCTTATGTAATAAAAATGAAGCTTTTGAAAACTTCACAATATTTGTGAAGAAAGTACAAAATCTCATCAGAACCACCATTGTCACTATTCGTAGTGATCATGGGGGTGAATTTGAGAATGAGTCTTTCTCAAATTTTTGTGATGATCTTAGAATTACTCACACGTTTTCTTTCCCTCGTGCACCTCCTCAAAATGGTGTTGTTGAGAGGAAGAATAGAACGCTTGTGGAGTGTGCTCGCACTATGCTCGAAGATAGTCAACTTGGTTATCAATTTTGGGCGGAAGCGGTACACACCGCTTGTTATGTGTTTAATAGAATACTTTTGAGGCCCGGCACCAAACAAACTTGCTATGAATTGTTGTTTGGTAGATTGCCTCAAGTTAAACATTTTCGTGTTTTCGGCGCAAAATGTTTTATTAAAAACACATATGATAATTTGGACAAGTTTGATCCAAGATCGGATGATGGGATATTTGTTGGGTATTCCTCACGTAGAAAAGCCTACCGGATATACAACAAAAGATCCTCTACGATCGAGAAATCACTTCATGTCTCTTTTAATGAGAATTTTATTACTCCTAGAATTTCAAATGATGATGACTCTATGGATGTTTTATGTGATTCGTTTGAAAATTCTAAGTCTATTGATTCAATTGATTCTATTGATACTAACCCGACTAATGAAGTTGTTGAGAATGTGCCTAGTGATCAAGGTATTCCCAAGCGGCTTCATACCGTTCGCGATCATCCTCATGAGCAAGTCATTGGCAATATTCATGATAGTGTCAAGACGAGATCGCAAGTCCACCACTTCGCCAATTGTGCCTTTGCCTCATCGATAGAGCCAAAGAATATAGTTGAAGCGTGCGAAGATAGTGCTTGGATCCTTGCCATGGAGGAGGAGCTCATTCAATTCGAGAGGAATGAGGTATGGGAGCTTGTTCCTTTGCCATCGAAGAACCACACCGTCATAGGGACAAAGTGGATCTTCAAGAACAAAACCGACGAAAACCAAGTCGTTGTCCGGAACAAAGCTCGGTTAGTTGCTCAAGGCTATCGCCAAGAGGAAGGTATCGATTTTGAAGAATCCTTCGCTCTGGTAGCTAGATTAGAATCAATTAGACTTTTATTGTCATTTGCATGCCATAAAAATTTTAAATTATTTCAAATGGATGTTAAAAGTGCATTTTTAAACGGAGATGTTGTTGAGGAAGTTTACGTTTCTCAACCTCAGGGCTTCATAAATGAAAATTTTCCAAATCATGTTTTTAAACTAAAGAAAGCTCTTTATGGTTTGAGACAAGCTCCTCGAGCTTGGTATGATCGCCTAAAGAATTGTCTTTTGGATTTGAATTTTAAAATGGGCGAAGCCGATTCTACACTTTTTGTTAAGCATGCGAATAATGATATTTTATTAGTTCAAATTTATGTTGATGATATCATTTTCGGTGCTACTAACTTCACTCTTTGCGAAGAGTTTTCTAATGTTATGAAGGAACAATTTGAGATGATCCACATGGGCGAACTCAAATATTTCTTAGGTCTCCAAATTCGCCAAATGGACGATGCAATCTTCATCCACCAAACGAAGTATACGGTGGAGTTGCTTAAGCGATTTGGAATGGAGAGTGCTTCCGGGAAAAAGACTCCAATGAGCATGACTACGCATCTTGACAAGGATACGGGCGGTAAGGATGTAGACATTCGTCTATATCGAGGTATGATAGGTAGTTTACTTTATCTTACCGCAAGTAGGCCCGATATTATGTTTGCCGTATGCGTATGTGCTCGTTATCAGTATCAACCTAAGGAGTCTCACTTAGTAGCGGTAAAACGTATTTTCCGTTATCTAAGTTATACACTTGATTTTGGATTACTTTATCCGAAATATAGCACGTATGAGTTAGTCTCATATAGTGACGCTGATTATGCGGGATGCAAATCCGACAGGAAGAGTACTAGTGGCACTTGCCATTTTCTAGGAAATTCCCTTGTCTCTTGGTTTTCCAAGAAGCAAAATTCCGTATCACTTTCAACCACCGAGGCGGAATACATTGCCGCCGGTACCGCTTGTGTCCAGGTTCTTTGGATGAGACACACACTGAAGGATTTTGGTATTCATTGTGATACTAGCCCTATCATGGTGGATAACCAAAGTGCTATTTGTCTTTCAAAGAATCCGGTGCACCATTCCCGATCTAAACACATAGATGTCCGACACCATTTTTTAGATGATCATGTTGCTAAAAAGGACATCATTTTAGTGTACGTTGAAACCCAAAAGCAAATCGTCGATATTTTCACGAAACCCCTAAAGGAGGACTCCTTTGTGCGGTTGCGTCGAGAATTGGGGATTATGGGTGAATCCGAGATATAGGATTCATGTCTCATTCAATTATCTTGCATGCTATTATATTTCGCGATATTTCGTTCATGCTAGATTTATTGAATTTTTGGGGATTTTATGTGATATGTTTGAATTTTTGCTCGAATTCTTATTTGAACGTCGTATTTAAGATTTCGATGTTTTATGGGGTAGTTTAGATGACTAATGAGAGGGTTAAGATGTTTCATCCAAGTGGTTTATGAAGAGAACTCATTTATCAACTTTTGGACTCTTCTAGTCGGTTTCAGTTCATCAGCCAACCGACTAGATGCTCGTCTAGTCGGTCAGCTAGTGAACTCAGACCGACTAGTTCAAGCTTTAAACTTTCTATTGTCATTAACTTCTTTTAGTCGGTCACAGTTCTCTTACCGACCGACTAGATTGAAAACTAGTCGGTCAGTGATTATACTGTGACTGACTAACTCTAGCCCTAGAATTTTCTGTTTGCCTCTGTTTCGACTTAGTCGGTTTAAGCTCATTGACCGACCGAATGCAGGGGGGATAACCTGATCTTGAAATCATGCCTTCTTCCCAAGTATGGATCTTCTTCTCTTCCATCTCAGCCATTTCTGAAATTGATTTACGCTCTGTTTATGGGTAGCGAGATTAATTGGGCTCGCATTATACTCGATAAGATGGATTCTTTCGAGTGTATTCGCAAGACCACTAAATCTGCGCATATCCCATATCCGTGTCTCCTGACCTTGGTTTTCCGTCGTTTCGGTGTCCCTTTGCCTCCTGATGATGAGCGTCCCCTTGGTCCTCCTCTGAACGTGACGGCCGTCAAGAAATCTCTTGCGGCACTCCGTCACGTGCAGCGGTCGACACCTTCTGCATCTCAGGCCACTCCCTCAGCTGCTTCAGTCCCTCCTCCCTCTGCCACACTTGATGATGTCGTACGGTTACTTCGTCGGCACGAGTCGCGTTTGGCTCGTACCGAAGAGGTTGTCTGCCGTATGGCTAGTTTGATGGGCGTTCACCTTCCTCCTCCTGTGTCTGAGGATGAGGAGATGGACGATGAGGACATTGATGAGCTTGTCACCTCCTTAGCTCGTGGCGATGAGGCCACTGCTGCTGCTGCTGCTACCACATCTGCTCCTGATGCTGGCACCTCTTCCGGTGCTCCTGAGACTTCTGCACCAGTGGATCAGCCTTCTGAGTCTGCTGCTGCTCCTGCTGACGACCCTGCTCCTGATTTGCCTGCTGTTGTTCCTGTTGTGACCCCAGCCGTTGAGCCTGTCGTCGATGTCTCCACCCCTGCCCCGACGATCCCTTCTGTTCACACGCCTCTCCTCCCTGCAGAGCCTGAGTCCACTCCCTCGACTGGACCCCCGGAGACTGCAGATCCTGCCACTTCCTCATGATCATCTGTTTCGAGGCCTCTCATGTGATCTTTGGATGATGTATCTTTTTGAGAGTGTTTTTGGGTTAGGATGGAGTGTTGGGGTTGTTTTGATGTATTTTGGTTTTGTGGATGTCGGTGTTGTATTTTGATGTCCTTTGGATGTTGGTGATGGTTCGATGATGTATGATGTATTTTCTTTTTTTTAATGTTGATATACATGGTATGTTGCATTTGATATGATGTAGTCGATATCTTTTTGGATGTACTCATGGTATTCATATATATATATATATATATATATATACATCGATGTTCTCTTTGTTTTACTTCATCGTGCACATTTTAATTTTCATTCAATGCCTTTGTCATATGAATTCGTCGCTCGTCGCTTAAAAACTTGGTTAAATAGAATATATTTCTTTAATTGTATAGAATTGTTTTCCATGCACAAATTAACCAAGAATATTGAATATTGGAGAGTATGTTTCTTTATTCAAGAAATGAATAAAAATTTGGTATTTTTGATGATTTTAATTATCGCTTTTTGATAATGGACAATTTGACACACCTTGATTTGATTTCATCACTTTTCCCTTGGTGTCAATTAGTTCCATCGTCATTTTCTACGACTCCCGATGTTGGATTTTCCATTTCCTAGTTGTTGTCGTTGTATGCCCCCCCATTTTTGGGATAATGCCAAAGGAAGAGAGATAATGATAATAAATAGGACAAATGAAAATTTAACTCAATTTCCAAGAATCTAATTTGATGTGTTAGATTCAGGGGGAGTTAAGAAATATATAAGGATTTTCAAAATCCGATATTTCAAAAATCGATTCTCGTTATATATCTTACTCGTCTGATTGATGCAATTTATATATATTCATTTTGGAATTAACGTGTCATCAATGCAGGGGGAGTAAGTATTTTACATTTGAATCATTATTTTTGATTATTATTTATGTTGGTTTGTCATCACCAAAAAGGGGGAGAATGTTGAATATTGGACTCCCCGGATTTGGTTTTGGATGATGATCAAACATAAATAATTCATGAACTAACAATTTGTGAGCGCAGTATTGGAGATAGTCGCCAAATTCACGAGAACAATCAAAGCGACATCTCAAGACTTCTCAAAGCTCGTATTCATTGCCTAAAGCTTCGTTGAAGCCTTTGGACCGTTTTGGAAGTCATGAAGAATTGATCGAAGCTCTCGAAGACCGTTCTTTAAAGTTTTATTTATAGTCTTTTAGCTTCGATCTATAGAATGTTAAGCCTTGAGTATATCTTACGATTCTATCTTCATAACGCTCATATCGTAGCTCTAGGATCTTAGTACAAGTCCATTCTAACTTCCTCGAAGCATCGCGCTTCGATTCGGACTTGTTTGTGCATGTTAGTTGGTACAAGAAGAAGTACTGACCGACTAGATGGTGATCTAGTCGGTCAGCAGAGCTTCTTGGACCGACTAGTTTGAGTTAATCTTTTCTTGTTCAGTACTGTTTACAGTTAGTCGGTCTACGTTGACTCACCGACCGACTAGTTTGTGAACTAGTCGGTCAGTGATGCTTCTTTGACCGACTGGTTGTGATTTACTGTACATGCCAAATTTCTCCTAAGCTACTGTTTATCGTTAGTCGGTCTAAGAACGTTTGGTGACCGACTAGTTGATAATCTAGTCGGTCAACTTTTGTTCTTGAACCGACTAAGTCAATTTGTATTCAGACTATTTGCTTTTGCCTCTTAGTCGGTCTACGTTCACTGACTGACCGACTAGTTATGAAACTAGTCGGTCAGAGAGTCTTCTTGGACCGACTAGATTTCTAGGTCTGAATTTCTATCTTTTCTCAGTTCTTCACTTAGTCGGTCCATGTTGTTTGACTGACCGACTAGTTAATGAACTAGTCGGTCAGTGGTTGTTCTTTGACCGACTAGTTGCCTCAGATTTCTATCCGTTGGGAATTGACCTAACTTGTTTTTATGGGACCCTATAAATACGAACCTAGGTCATTTCTCTCTAGGTTAGAGCTGCCATTAAGAGATTCATTGAGATAGAAAGAGATAGCCATTCTCACTCATTTCCAAAGCTCTCTTCCTCACAAGAAATCCATTCTCTCACTTTCTAGATCTAGAATCCATCTTGAGAGAAGTTTGTTCTTGGTGAGCCCTTCAAGCTCTAGCTTGAATCAAGTCTCCAAATCACTCCTAGGCACCCTTTGCTGGTCATTTCTTTGGTGCTAGGTCTTGGTGACTTCATCTTCCTCAAATCCCTCCTTGCACCTATTTGGTAAGAAAACTCAAGGTATAGGATTTTGTGGTAAGATTGTTTATTTCATTATAAACTTGTTTATATTGCTTGTTGATTCTCTCGGTTGTGAGAGAAGGTTGTGATCCCGGGTTGTGGGATTCACTATTGCCATTGCATGTATGATTTGATCTTAAGAAGGTTTTTCACAAGATATTCATAATGGAAATCTTGGGTTAGGGTTTCTAACCTAAGTATCCGGAGGGGATCCGGGTGGTTGGGACGTAGGATCACCGGGAACAAGTCGGAGAGACTTGGGTGGATCCGAACCCAGTAACATCTTTTGTTAGCATTGTTAATTTTGTTGTTGTCATTCAATTTAAGCTTCCGCAAATTGATTTGGTAGTTGTTTGCATTATAATTAGGAATTATACTCCTTGTTATTTTTAAAGTACTATTCACCCCCCCCCCCCCCTCTAGTACTTGTGCAGTAGCTTGTAGGGCATTACACGTAATGCGAGCTATCTTGTTCTTCCGAGACCAAGCATCAAAATCTTCCTTGTCTCGTCTGTGTTGGGCCGTAGTGCCCAACTCGGGTTCAATCATTACGTTCTTCAGAGTTTCGAGCACTTCGTGCTCCTCTAAAACGTATTGTATCTTGATGGACCATAGTTTGTAATTATCGCCGTTGAGTTTTTCACCTCTGTTTAACTCAGCGACGATGTTCTTTGAAGCGGAAGACATTTTAACTTTAAAATGCTGCACAAGACACAAAACCGAAGGTTCGATCAAAAATCATTGCATAAAATTCTTATACATAGATATCACTCCCACTTGGAATTATCCCACTTGGAATGATATTATTACATTTGATAAGTTACTTTCGAAAAATATTGAAGATGTTGCTCTAGAATCGAAAAGGTTTCTACGATTCCAATCACCATCTAGAACAACTTTCAATATTTCCCCCTCACTTATCAAACGATAGTACTCTTATAGTACTTCGCAGCGGAAAAGCGTTTTTGAAAACGTATTTTTCAAAAAAAAATATTTCAACCTAGTACCCTTATGATACTAGCGAAATATTCGGTAATCCCTGGCCATTGCCGGGATGAGCCGTAGTCGTGCCAAGGCCGGATCCCCCAAAGTAAGGGGTTTTGCCGTATGCAATTCCCGTCGGTCCCGTATGGACCGGTCATGCATGTGGCCGGGGCCGAAACCTCCGGTACCATATGGCTTCTCGGCATGGCCATGTTCCCTCGGCTGGCCGAGGCCGGCCAATACCGGCCAAAAATTCCTCACTGGTCGGCCAGGGCCTCTGCCCTGGCTGGCCAGGGGCCCTGACCCCCCCGGCCAGGGCCTCTACCCTGGCCGAGGCCGGCCAAGGGGGGCCCTGGCCCTTTGGCCAGGGCCTCTGCCCTGGCCGGCCAGGGGCCCTGGTCGATCGGCCAGGGCCTCTGCCCTGGCCGAGGCCGACGGCACCGGCCCTGGCCACTGCCAGGGCGCCGGCCCTGGCCACTGCCAGGGCCAGCCAGGCCGGCCCCTGGCCCTGGCCGAGGCCGACCAGGGCCTCCTGGCCCTGGCTTGGCCTCGGCCAGGCCTGGCCTTGGCCACGGCCAGGGCCCCTTGGCCCTGGCCAAGGCCGGCCATGGCCGGCCATGGCCCACATGGCCATGGCCGGCCTCCCCCTTGCATGGGGTTGGCCGCACACCCCCATCGGAGGGGTGGCCATGGTAGTTATTGGCCGTAGCCAACCCCCTCCGCATGGGGAGGGGGGATGCATTGCCTCCATATCCCATATGGCCATGGGGATCATGCACCAAAAATGTCATCTTCTCCGTTGAGAATAACCAACATCGTCTTCTCCGATGAAGCACCCGTTCGTCGAGAAAGTAGTTATACTTCAATGGTCGTATGTCGGAAAAATAACATACTTTCAAGTTCGTACACTACACGCTCCACATGAAGAGAGTTCACATTCCCTATTGAATGGAGACTCAGCATCCATGAAGAGTGCGAGTTTGGCGATATGAACGGTCAGTTCTTCCCGTCACGGAGAGTTCCTGCCATATCCGTAATGACAGAAGACCCTAACGTGAAAAGAACAACTGCTGTGATTCTCTCCATCACGATGCGCTCCTACCATATCCATAATGGTAGGAAACTCATTCGTGAAAAAGACAACGCCTCGTTCATCGGTGAGACCGGGGCGACGGTTAGACCGGGGCGAACCCGTATGGCTCTGATACCAATGTAGGATCCTGTCAAAACAAGGACGTTAGAATCGAATAATAAAGTAGAGACTTACGCTTGCGTATGCGGCACCGTAATCTCTGAACTTTGCCCTCGGATTCGCCACAACGGTCGGTACTTCGTCACGGAGGATCGAAGCAGCGTTTCACCGCCTAAATCTCTATTTAGAAGAGGATTTTAATGGAAGGGAGAAGAAGAACATAAGTTGCCTTATGCAAACTTATGGCATGTTTAGATTAGTGTAAATGCCTTACCCTTGGGTCCTATTTATAGGCTTTAGGGGTAGTTATTGTAGGAAATAACTAAATATAAGCTTATTAGCCTGTATTAGCACATTTACTTATCCTCTTTTTCATTCACTTATCAAGTGCCTTTATGCACTTATAAAATGGCTTTTTCCACTTATGGAGTGGTCCTTTTCACATGAGAAAAGGTTCCCTTCGTGCACGCTTTCGTGCACGCAACATCTGAGGTCCGTATACCCTCATACATCCCCTCATGTGTGTATTCATGTCGCCCATATCCAACATAAAGTGCACCCCCCTTAATCACCATTAAGAGGCCCTATTACACCCATCTTCATAGACCATGAAGTCGCCATCAAAGAGGTGGATCATGGGGGTAGAAGGCGGGAGGTGGGGGATGTGCGAACATGGGATGACTTCTACATAAGAACTCGAGGGGGCTGAGGAAAAGGGGATCACTTCCTGGATACCGAAACACAGAGGTATTCTTCTCACATGACCTTGTCTTTCACTTGACATTTCCTCTCCATAGCTCGGTCCGAGGACTCGTGTAACGGCCTCTCTGCGAGCCATACCGATCCTGCCGAGCTCCCTTCAGATCAGTTCTGAATTAGGCATCGGAGGGGACTTGGTCAGAACCAAGGTCTGACCCCCTTGACAAGATTCCTCGTCAATTCAGGTCGAGAAGATCCAACGACTTCGAGGCTACCCCTCAGTGTCTTCTTAGCCGAAGTCGAGCGTCCTCGTTCCCGAGCATGCTCGTCTCTGCCATCTGGAGGTCGTCGCTTTGCTGAGGCTGCTCTTCGGCAAGCTGACGCGAGGATTCGCACGTCCCTCACAGAGCGAATGCGCCTTCAGTCTATCCCGGAGGTCCCACGTGTCCCTTTCGTCCACGTAGACCTACCACCCTCTGGTCAATAATTCAGCAGTGAGAAAACACCCCAAAACATCTGGCGCCATCTGTGGGAATCAAAGAAGCACCCACGTTAAACAACCACACGGTAGAAATGACATGGCCATGCCCTCCCCCCCGACACAGGAGAGCGACAGTGGCAACGTCGGCACCTGGGTCAATCCATGATCGCTTGGGTAAAACCTTGGCAACCCAATGCTCACCCTGAGTGAAGGGGTCGGGCGCGCACCAGACCGAACCTATGGAAAGAATGATGGGAGAACCGAAGACTCTACCCCGCCCCTCTACTTCTTCAGGAGGGACTTGGAGAAGAAGAAACCATCGCACGATGAGGCACTAGTCTTCTCAGCCGTCATCGACACCGCTGTTGTCCAATGACTGCTCGTCGACACCGGCAGCTCATGTGACATCCTCTTCATGTCAACTCTAGAAAGGATGGGGCTGTGGGCCGAAGACTTGGAGCCGTGCTCAGGGCCCGTGATAGGGTTCACGGGCCATTCCACACCCATCATGGGGCTGATCTGCCTCCATGTCATGCTTAGGAAGCTGCCCAACTTGACCACTCTAACGATAGAGTTCGTGGCACTGAGGATTGGGTCAGCATATAATGGGATCATCGGTCGCCTGCTCCTTAACATGGCTAGAGCCATGGTCTCAACCCTCCATCGGGTGGTCAAGTTCCAGACCCAGTGGAGATCGGACAGGTCAGAGGCGACCCGGCGAAGCCAAAGATCTGCTGCCAGCTGACCGGCACAGATTGAGCCGAGGAGCACAGCAACCCGATGGACCTTCTTAACCAAAGATACGGCCCGAGGCCCACTCCTATCGAGGAACTGGAACTCATCCCTATCATGGACATTGATGGAAGATTCATCTCCATCGGGTCAGGGCTTGACTTGACCCTGAGAAGAGAGCTGGTTGGGTGCTTGGAGGCCAACTTGGACATCTTCGCCTGGTCGCCCGAAGATATACTAAGCGTGGACCCCCGAGTGATCACCTACCAAATAAACACCGGCCCCAATTCCAAACCGGTCAGGCAGAAGAAGAGAAACTTAGGTGGTGAAAAAAGGAGGGCTGCGTACGAGGAAGTAGAGCACCTGCTTGATGCAGGCTTCATTCGAGAGGTCTGGTACCTAGAGTGGATGGCCAACATCGTGATGGTGAAGCATTCCAGTGGTAAATGGCGGATGTGTGTGAACTTCAGCGACCTCAACAATGCCTGCCCCAAGGACAGCTACCCGCTACCATGCATTGACCATCTCGTAAACAACGCTTCATGCTACAAGATGCTCGGCTTCATGGACGCCTACTCAGGGTACAACCAGGTTCAAATGGACCCAGAGGACGAAGAGAAGACGTCCTTTACCACCGATCGAGTGACCTTCTGCTACAAAAAGATGCCCTTCAGCTTGAAGAACGTGGGGGTGACCTACCAAAGGATGGTCAATAAGGTGTTCGACTCCCAGATAGGAAGGAACCTTGAAGTCTACGTGGACGATATGTTGGTCAAGTCCAGGGACCCAACCAACCACATTGCCGACCTTCAGGAGACTTTCGAGCGACTACGAAGACACAACATTAGGCTCAATCGAACTAAGTGCATGTTTGGGGTGAGATCCAATAAGTTCCTGGGCTTCATGATCACTAATCGTGGCATTGAGGCGAACCCCGACAAGATAGAGGCTTTGGTCAAAATGAGGGAGCCGACGACGATCAAGGAACTGCAGAGGCTGAATGGGCGGATCGCCGCCCTGGGACGCTTCTTGTCCAAATCTGTGAAAAGATCCCTTCCTTTCTTCAGGACCCTAAGAAAGGCCCTCACAGAGCCCACCGAAAAGAGGAAGGCCATGCAATGGGATGAGAGCTGTGCCTGAGCGTCCGCTGAACTGAAGCAATACCTCTGCAAGCCCCCGCTCCTCTCCAAGCCTAGGGAGGGGGAACCACTGAGCCTTACTTAGCCTGCACCAGGGAAGCAATGAGTTCAATGATGATCAGAGAAGACAACGAGATACAGAGGCCGGTGTACTACACTAGCCGAGTCTTGAGAGATGCAGAGGGACAGTACATCCCCATGGAAAAGCTTGCATGAGCCCTCGTGCTCTCGACACGGAGACTTTGCCCCTACTTTCAAGCACACATGATCCTGGTCCTAACCGACTCCCAACTCGAGCAGAATCTCAAAAGGTTCGATCGGATGGGGAGGATGCTGAATTGGGGGTGGAACTGAGTGAGTTTGACCTTCGATATAAGCCACAGACAGCCATCAAAGGACAAGCACTGGCGGACTTCATCACCCAATGCACCGTGAATGGAGGAACATCCCCCAAGGAAACAGGCCCGGACACGGTAACACCTCAACCTTTATCTTTTCTCTCAACTGACGTCGTTCATACCGATCAACCAGGGGACAAGGTGACGTGGGTAGTTCACGTAGATGGATAGGCGACCCGGGAGGGAAGCGGGGCCGGCATCGTTATCCGATCTCCCGACGGGAACATCGTCGAGTCTGCTCCGATTCGAGTTTCCAGCCACCAACAACGTGGCCGAGTACGAGGCCGCCATTAATGGTCTGAGACTAGCAAGGGTGCTCGGCGTAGACTCTGTACGTCTCCTTAGTGACTCCAAACTTATTATCAACCAGCTACAAGGAGATTATGAGGCTCAAGAGGAGATGACGTTGCATTACCTGACTTCGACCAAGACTGAGCTATCCAGGTTCAAGCTTGTCGAGACCCTCCACCTACCACGATCGGAGAACGCCCGTGAAGACGCTCTGTCGATGCTGGCCTCTTCCTCTCCTAGGGAGTTGGGTCGCACCATCTACGTTGAGAACCTCCGAACCACCAGTACAGAGGCAAAAGAGTTGATGGACATTGATGTAGAGCCCACTTGGATGGACCCGATCATTCAGTACCTCTCCAATGGAGAAGTCCCGACGAATCAGGATGAGTGTCGAGCACTGGAACGGAAGGCTCTCCGGTATGTGCTCCATGAGGGAGTGCTATACAGGAGGCATTGGACGAAAACAGATGTCCTTCCATACCTCAAGTGCCTCGGGCCACAAGAGGCAGACTATGTCGTCCTGGAGATCCACGAGGGGATCTGCAGAAACCACCATGGAGGCAAGACGGTCGCCCTGAAGATCTTGAGGCAAGGATACTACTGGCTGACCTTGGCTAACAACGCGACCGAGTACGTCCAGAGGTGTCCGGAATGTCAGAGATTCGCCAAGCTTGGCTCATCCCCCCCCCCCCCCCCGACGAAGCTCGTTCGAATAATCAGCCCCGTCCCTTTTGCTAAGTGGGGGCTGGACATCCTCGGCCCCTTCACCTCCGGGAAAGGGCAGAGGATGTACCTGATAGTAGCGGTGGATTAATTCACCAAGTGGTTTGAGGCCAAATCACTGGCCTCTATAACATGGAAGAAGGCGAAGAGCTTTGTATGGAACTTCATCATCTCCAGATTCGGATTCCCACGGTCCATCGTCACAGACAACGGGAAGCAGTTCGATTCCAGGGGTTCAAAGATTTCATGTGGAGTGAAAGATCAAACTCTTGTTCGCTTCCGTGGCACATCCTCAGACTGCACAGAGTGGTCGTGGGCTCTTCAGCTACTTCCAAGTTTCAATCAAATGTATCTCTCATCAACAGGTAGGCCATTGTTGTGAAGGGCCCAAGGGTTACTCAAAGAAATTTGGGGGGTTGATGGAAGGGTTTTGGGGGTCCATCCTGGCCATGGCATTCCTCTGGCCATGGAGTCTTCTCCGTCCTGTAGGCTTCTTGACACCATTGGTCCTCTCAACCCTAGCTCTACTGGAGACACTAGATGTTCTCTTGCGACTGAGGGAAGGAAGGTTATTTCACGAAGATCCAAGGGGTTTTTGTCTTCTGCTAGTCCCAGAGGTCGGGGGATGATGGGTGGCAACTCTCGTGTGATGGATGGCCATCCTCTACCCCAACATGGTATGGGTCGTCCCTCCTTCAGAGATGCTGAACCTAACACATGTAAGGTGGTTGACATAAAGTTAGTGAGACCACCCAATACCATCAGGATAAATCCTACTGCTGGGAAGCTTTCGTGGCTAAACGTATGATCCAGTAGGCGTAAATATTCCGATTCATTACAAATGAAGTTTGTCCCATCGACCTCATCTCGAACGATACCTCATTGCTCGTGTTTCGGATTGTCTTCTTGCCGCGGCTACTAGAAACCGGCACAAGACTCTTGTTGGCTATGTGCTAGGTGATCTTCCTTACTTAGCCAAATCAAGGCTTGGACCACGTGGCTTTGGAAACTTAAGCAAGGCCTACAAATTTTCTTGCATGCCAACAGTTTCTTCTTTTTTTGGTTCAACAGCAAGGAAGAATGTGAAGATGTCCTCTATGGTGGCCCTTGGCTCTTTGGTGGGAGGCTCGTTGTTCTGCAGTAATGGAGTGTCAGGCTTGGTTATGATCGTGACATCCTCTCGACAGTTCCGGTTTGGGTCCAATTTCACAACATCCCTCATTATATTTGGACGGTTGAAATGCTCAACATCATTGCTAGTAGGATCGATACCCCTTTGTGCTTGGATCACGTTATGGTGAATATGGAGATGCTCTCCTACGTCAGATGCTTGGTTGATGTCAAAGCGTCTCAACCCCTTCCTCGTAGCATTGCGGTGGGGCTGGATGACGGGTCATCGTTCTCTATCGAAGTTAAGTATGAAGGCAAACCGCTGATATGTGGACATCGTGTTTGTTTTGGACACTCAGATTCGCAATGCCAATCTATCATCATTCCTACCACAATTGGGGGATTGTCGATCGCAACTGGAGAGGGTTGTTTGCCAGGAAATGCTGTTGACGTTCATCTCTACAGCCCTGGAACTGTTGTTGCCTCTGTCGTGCCAGTTATGATGCCACATTCTACAGCCACTGGTCTTGTTGAGGTAAGGTTGTGTTGCCGACCGATTCCCTTTTTTTCATTCCCAGCTGGAGCTAAAGGGTGTAAGGACCCTGGCTATGAGGAAAACACTAGAAGTGGGGTTAAATAGTGTTTATAAAATTTAAACGATAGTTAAACCAATATAAATCCCTAACCAACAATAAATACGGAATTATAAATTAACCCAAAATGAAACAAACTAATAAGAAATGTTTCAAGGGTACGGCTTACCCAAGTCCAGTCCCAACTTGTTCCCGGTAATCCTACGTCCCTTCTACCTGGATACCTCCGAAAACTCAAGTTAGAACCCTAACTTGAAGGTTCCTTTAAACCCACTTGTAGCAACCCTACAAGTGTCATCGAACAACAAAAGATGTCCTTGACTCCCACAACTTGGGATCAAGCAAACCCACTCTCACAAACCGAGAGTGAAATCGTTATACGAGATAATGAAAATCGAAATGTAAAAACTTACAAACACCTAAGCCTTGAAGTAGAACTTGAAGGAGCAAAGTGAAGTAAGTGTTGATCTCTTCCAAGAAGAGAGTGAAACCCTTTCTCTTGTCACCACCAAATGCCTGGAGGATATTAACTTTGATTCTAAGGTGGCGAGCAAGAGAGAATGATATTTTAGGACTTAGATAAAATGAAAGTTTGAGAGCTTAGAGATGAGATCAATGAAGTCTTAAGGGTTCCAAGAGATCTCCAATGGAATAGCAGGAGACCATTTTATAAGTTCTCTAAACCCCTCAAAAAATACCCAAACCCCCTTCAAAATCCGTGTGGAAAAATCCAACGGATAGAATTTATAGCCAGGATAGGCGACTGATGACGAACTTATAGTCACCTGCTGCACTGTATCAGAGGGTAGGTAAGAATTCAAGCGGAATCCAAAATACTCAGCACCAGCAGCAGAGGGCTCTGGAGTCTGAGTAGCGTCAGCTGGAGGAGGCTGGGTGACTTCAACAGGAGGAGGCCGGGTGACCTCAGCAGAAGGAGCCTGAGCATCACCAGAAGCAGCAGTAGATGATGATGGAATATCCTGAACATGATAAAGCAAAGATCGGAAGGAGGCTGGAATGGGTATGCCATGGTGCTCAAAATATGTATAGAACAGCTCAAGCAAGACGTTCACCTTCCTGTCCAATTGGACAGAGAAGGGATCAATGACTAACGAAGGATGCGCTGAAGATGATGACGGAATATAAGTACCAGCAGGAGGAGCAGAGGTGCTGCCTAGAGTTACAGACAAAGAGGACTGAGATTATGATTGCCTCTTCATGGTTGTAGTCTGCAGTGCTGAAGTGGACTTCAGCTTTGCAGTTGCATCAAGGAGAGGGCCATGAGGAACGGGCGCATATGCAGACATGTCAATCTCAAAATGATGGAAGATAGTGTGCGTGTGTGTGTGTGTGTGTGTGTGTGTGTGTGTGTGTGTGTGTGTGTGTGTGTGTGTGTGTGTGTGTGTGTGTGTGTGTGTGTGTGTGTGTGTGTAGCCCCGTAGGGTCCCTTACAGTTGGTATCAGAGCCTTGGTTTGGTGGCTTTTGCAAGCATGACTTCTAAGTCTCAACAACATCCTCCCATCTTCAAAGGCAAACACTTCTTAAAATGGAGGAAGAAAATGTTCCAATGGCTTGATGATCACGAGGAATCAATGTCTATCACTTCGGATGATCAAGTTTGGAATGCATTGCTCAATGCTCTCTCTCCGAAAATTGCTAATGAAGTGAAGGAGACCAAGACGGCCAAGGAGATATGGAATTATCTTGATGAAGAATATGGTGGAGAGGAATCTTGCGATGATGAGAGCATCGTTGGTAATGAGGTATCTCTTAACTCTCTCGTTCAACGTAGTAATTTTATTGAAAATGATAATGCGTTGTTTATGGACTCTCTCAAAGCGAACAATAACAAGCTTGAGAGAGATGCTCGCACACACTTCATTATCATCCAAACCATGTGATGATACACAAACCATTGCATTGAATCAAGAAAAGATTGTTCTTGATTCACATGTGTGCATGTTGAGCAAAGAGAATGAGTCTCTTAAAGCTCAAGTAGTGTATGTCAATGAATTTCATAGATCTTTAAAGGAGAGTGCATTTGGTACTCATAAAGAGGAAATTCGTTGTTTGCATGCCGAGAAAGAAGGATTTCTTTCTCAATTGAGTGCCTTGAGAGATGTGAATGCTTTCTCAAACTCCAAATGGAGAAGATGCACTCGTAGTGTTATTACAACATTTTGAGAGATGAGACATTGGCTCTCAAGTCAAAATGTTATGAGCTAAGCTCATGTCTATCCAAGAGGGATGACAACATGTCTTCGCTTTTGAATAAATGTGAGCTATTGTCTACTCAAATTGAAAATTTCAAATTGAGTAAGGACACGATTTTGGGATCCTCTTCATTGAAGGTGAACAAACCAAGATCTTCTCTAGAAGCACCCAAATAAATTTTATGGGGTTCATTCTAATGATAAAGTCACATCCAACTCTTTTGGCCTAAAATCAACTATTATTTCTAAGCCAAAGAGAAATCATTCTTTTGTGTATTCTGGTCTTGCATATATTAAGAAGCCTATTCAAGAACATGTTGATATGAATGCTTCTCCTTTGAATGCTATGCATGATGTTTCTACTCAAAGGAAATCTTATTATTGATTGCATGCTAGAATTAATGATAAATCGTTGCATGCTTCACATGTTCCTATGAATGGTAGAAATGCTTGTGTGAATGTTCATAATGCTAAATTGCATGTTTCACACACGGGGCGCGCCAATGTTTATGTTCCACCTCATAATCGTGCACCCTCACCTCCTACTCATGCCTTAACCAAAACTCTTCTTAAGAATCCCAAATCACTTTCTTTGTGGATTCCAAAGAATGTCTCTAGGCTTGATAGGAATTCGTATATAGATTCATATGTGCGTAATGTTATATTTTCATATGACTATATACGAAAACCAAACTCCACCTTTGTTTGGTTTCCAACTTGCTAGCTCACTCACATTGTTATTCATTATTTGGGTACCTTGCTTGTATGTTTACATTTAGTACCCATATTTATGTGAGTGTGTCCATTACTCCTATTTTTACATGTTTTGTATGATTATGTGGGAGTATGGAATTTTTGATTGCTAGCATTATTTTTTCATTCATATGTCACGTTGAATTTCATTCAAATTATGTTTGTGCATATGAGATGATTATTTCTCTTGCTCCCGGTTGTCCTATTTGGCTATTACCCATCTTTTTGATATGCCAATGGGGGAGAGAAATAGGTTATGTAAAAATATACCTTGTGCTTGTTTATGTATTATTATCAATTGGTATGTTTTTGCATAACAACCGTCAATATGATTTGTGCTTTATATGTTTATATTTTGTGCACATTTGCATATTGATTGGGGGAGCTTGTTAGCACACATTGTTTATTTCAATGTAAATTATATTTTGACATAATGGATTGTCATCATCAAAAAGGGGGAGATTGTTAGTTCTTGGGTTGAAGACTAATGTTGTTTTGATGATGATCAATTCATTATGTTAGTGTGCTAATCAATCTTATGTTTTAGTCTCAGTTTATCTTAATGATTATACGTTGATGAGACAAAGCATAATGCTTGGAGGATATTACTGGGGATATCTTAAAGTCCTCCATTAGTGATGGTGTGCTCAAGCTTGGATGAAGTCATGAAGATCATTTAATGTAGCCAAAGCTTGGAGCATAATGATGGATGGACATCTAGAGGAGCATTGTCAAAGCTTGGAGCTTGATGAAGGGAAGCTCATCAAGGAGTGCCAAAGCTTGGAGATGGTGGGGAGCATCAAGGTATTGTGAGCTTGAAGACTTAGACTCTAGGAGATGCAATATGTAATCCAAGTAATTTATATTACTTGCATTTCTCTTTTTGAGTTTAGGATTATTGTAATGCCTTGATAGATGGTCATACTCTCATGCATTTGCATTTCACCATCTTAGTGAGCCTTAGGATTATCATAGAATCCAACCCAATAGGTTCATCTAGCCCAAAGACTCAATTGGAGTCTCTGGCTCTCCTGCAGTCGACTGCTGAAGGTTTAACAGTCTACTGGGTGATTTCCAGTCGCATGTCGAGCCTTCTATAGTCAACTATGATGCATAGCTCAAGTCAACTTTTCTATTGACTCATCTTGAGCTTTTCGCATCAGTCGACTGATGTTCAATTTACAGTCGCATGTGTTTCTACAGTCGCATGTGAATTGGTTGACAGTCGACTATGCGCTTCTTGCATTTTCTGGGCTTCATCCGAATGTGCAAGACATTCGCATGATGAAGTTTTTACAGTCGCCTGTATATTTACAGTCGCCTGTGAAATGGCTATCAGTCGTCTGAAAGGCGTAAGTGCGAAATATGCATCTCTCTCTGTTTTTCTCCATCTTATGCAGCAGTCGACTGATGAAGGATATACAGTCGCCTGTCTATTTTACAGTCGACTGTACTTTGGTCATCAGTCGCATGTATGCATACTGGGAGTAGAAACTGCATCTCTCTGTTTTCCTTCCATCCCTGCAGCAGTCGCCTGATGAAGGTTATACAGTCGACTGTCTGTTTTTCAGTCGCTTGTGTAGTCTTCTTCAGTCGACTATTTTGGCTCAGGTTATAGCCGTTGGGATTTTTCTAGCCGTTGAACAGTCGACTGTCATTTGTTCATCAGTCGACTGTCTGTGCTATAAACTGCCAAGATCTAGCCGTTGCAGATTTCTTCCCTTTGGGTTTTTGGCTGGTTTTATGGGTTCCTTTGGGCTTCATATATATAGGAGTTGGCTTAGTTCATTTAGAACTCTTGGTCATTATAGAATATCTTTGAGAATCAATAGCCACTCCTAATCTCTCCCATTTCCCTCTCATGAGCATATTTCTCTTCATGCATTGAAGCTAGCTCATAGCAAAATTCCCTAAGGGATCTAATTCTCATTCCTTTCTTGGAGAACATCTTTTTTCTCTTCATTTCATACACTCAAGTGAGAAGTGTTAGGATTCATTCCTAGAAGAGAGAAAGATCATCAAGTGCAATCAAAGCCTCATCTCAAGCACTCGAGTTTCACTTGCATGCCTTCTTCTTCATATTGGTAAGATCATATCAAGGCATAGGTAAGTGTTGTTTCGTTTTGTTTTATGTTCGAACCCTATTTCTCTGTGTGGGATTAGGATACTCTCTTTGTGGGAGTAACTCTCTTTGTGGGAGTTTGGTGTCCTAGTGTAGGGCTAACCCTAATTCTCTGAGTGGGAGTTAGTAATTCTCTAGGTGGGAGTTTGACCCCTGTATAGGGTTGGTTGGGTCCTTGTGTATGGAAAAATCCTCTTGGTGAGGTCTCTCTCTTTGTGGGAGTGTGTCTCTTTGTGGGATTTGTATTCACTTCTCTTTGTGGGAATATAGTGAATATTGGTGTGGCTGGACGTACCCAAGTTTTGGGGAACCATGGTAAAATCCTTGTGTTTGCGATTGTTGTTGTTGAGCACTCTGTTTAATTCTGCTGCTTATTGTGCTTTAATTTTAGTAACTTTTAATTAAGCACTTTGCTTGCTATTATACTATTCACCCCCCTCCCCCCCCCCCCGCTCTAGTGTGTGTGTAGCCCCGCAGGGTCCCTTACAGAATCCCCCATAAGATAAGCATGCATCATTTTAAGGGACTAAAATACCCCTCTATCTTCTAAGTATTTACAAGTTTGCCATTACTTTATGCACACACCTTTTTACTATACACCCCCTCATTTGTCCAAATGACCATTTTGCCCCTCACCTTTCTAAAAATTACGTGGATGCCATTAACACCTAATCCCTTTTCGCACTAGCATCTCTCTCTCTCTCTCTCTCTCTCTCTCTCTCTCTCTCTCTCTCTCTCTCTCTCTCTCTCTCTCTCTCTCTCTCTCTCTCTCTCTACATCCAACCATGCATCCCCACACATGCATACATGCATCACAAACACACGTCTAATACATACGTGTTGTATTATACCCCCGACTCAGTCACACTTCTCCTGCATTCACGTCTCACATTCTCTTTTCTTAGCCACGTATTACGGCACAACCTGATGGGAATCTAGTCCCATCCCAAGTGGTTTGTTTTGATGATGATCACACCAAATGTTGTTAAATTACTAATCATACTACTTAAGTGTGTAGGTTGTGCAATAAGCTAATTGAAGCTCAAAAGATACTCCGAGAAGAAGAACTATAACTACACACATAAAAGATGAAGATGGATTGAGCTCACATTCCATGTCTACATTCTAAAGCTTTAGCACAAGAGGGGCTCGAAGATGAAGCTCAAAGAATGTGCTCAAGCTCAAGCTAAAGAGGAGCTTAAACTCAAGTGAAGCATATGCAACCAGCTCAAGCTCAACCATAGTTTCAAGTTCTTCATAGAGTCTAGTGTGTGAGTTGTTTTTCATTTTCTTAGGATTATGTTAAAGCCAAGAAAGAATATGCACACACACAAAATGATTTTCTAAAATGTTTTTAAACTTGTTTTAAAACTTATTTGAGAGCATACATTTCATAGAAGCTAAGTTTCAACTTGTAGTAAACTACAAACACCCAGTAGTTCACTACACTGATTTCTGTCTTCTCCCTGAAAAGATACTCTGGTAGTCGGCTACCAAAGTTAGGGAGTTGACTACCAATTGTAGCAGATTTTCTCAGAAACACTCTGAGAGTCGACTACCACAGGAAGGGAGTCGACTACCAGCTGTGCGACTAGAATTCCTTGATTCACTCTCTCATTTATTCATTGCTTGATTTTTGGGCTGAAGTCAAACTTGATTTGAATCATTTTGAATTCTCCTTTGGCTCTATAAATAGAGACCCTGTGAGAACATTTTCCTCACCAATTTATTCTTGAGCAAAATTCTTATTCTCTCAAAAGATCTCATTGTTCTCATTGCTCTCAAAATTCTTCATAGCCAAAACGGTTTTTCAATTTCTGATCTTATTGCTTATATTCTTATGTAATTCTTTTTAAGATCACTATTATTATTTGGCTATTGCAAATTGGTTTTCACAATCCTTCTTTTTGATTTTTCATATTCTCAAAGGATTTTTGAAACATCTAGAGTCTAGATCACATTGAATAATTTCATATTCTTTGTGTGATCTAAGAACACATCTAGATTCTAGATCACATTGAATAAATTCATATCTTTGTGTGATCTACGAATGATTTAAATTCTTTTAGCCACGTTAAGTACAATTGCAAATTTAATCTTGGCTATAGAATTATTAGGTGTAAAAACCAATCTCCACTAATTCATTGTGGTGTATTGGATTTGATTTTACTTGTAGTCCCTTGGTGATAAGGGTGTTGAAAGTCCTCGGATTGTGAGGCAAGGAAAAGTCCTCGGGTTGTGAGGCAAGTGAATGTCCTAGACAAGTCTAGGTGGTTGAAAATCCTTGTTGTAGGCAATGTGGTTGTAAATCCTCTTGGCGGAAGGTGGTTTGTACTATTTACCGATAATAGTGGATTAAAGCCTGACAAGAGTTTTGGGGACTGGACGTACCCAGGTTGTGGGGAACCAGGATAAAAATATTTGTGTTTGTGATTGACATTTACTTTACACTAACAAGTTTATTTTTATTATATGTCATTTGCAATCATTTGTTAATTTACTCTTGCTAATTAAATTCATTATTGCAAGTTTATATTCCGATGTGAGATCTATTCTATTATCTTTACTCCTTTGATCTTTATTGTTTATATATTATCTTATCTATATTTGAAGATCAATCGTGTTGATTAAGGACCAAGCGTAGGTCACTTTACTTGGTTCCTTAGGCAACATTGGAAAGGAAGTTATTTTTGTGGTATTCATTTGTGAAAAGTTTTTTTCCCACAACACTATTCAATCCCCTCTTCTAGTGTTGTTTGCCAATCCATAGGATCCAACACTTGGTATCAGAGCGAGGTTATAGATGGCGTCAACCAATCATTTCCCCGAAGGACAATCTTCTACCAGACCACCACTTCTCAACGGATCAAATTATGGATCTTGGAAGAATCAGATGCGAATGTACCTTCTCTCTATCTCCAATGATCTATGGAAGATAGTGGAGAATCCTTATGAAGAACCCACTCTTGAGGAAGAAAAGTGGACCAAGATGGAGAAGGACAAAGTGTCTTTAAATGCCAAGGCGGTGTCCACTCTATATTACGGCCTTGACACAACGGAGTACAACCGCATCTCCATGGCTACCTCCGCGCACCAAATATGGAAACTTCTTGAGGTAACGCATGAAGGTAACCAAAAAGGTAAATCTTCAAAATCTTCTCTTTATACTGGCAGGTATGAAAAATTTATGATGGAGAAAGACGAGAACATAACGGAGATGTACATGAGATTTACGGAGATCGTCAACACACTTGCGGCGTTGGGAAAGAAGTACACACAAGAGCACGTATGCAAGATCCTTAGATCCCTCACTCCTGAATGGCAATCCAAAGCTTCGGCCATTGAAGAAGGCAATGACACTTCAAAGCTAACCTTAGAGGAGCTCATTGGCAATCTAATGGCGTATGAACTCCAACTGGAGGAACGAAAGACCAAGGAACACGGTGAAAAGAAGAAGAACCTTACATTCAAAGCAACATCGGATGCAGAGGAGTCCGATAATGAAGTTAAAGATGAGATAAAGAAACAAATGGCACTCATCTCCAAAGGATACAAGAAAATCCTAAATGCACGTAAGTCCTACAATTGTAAGTTCAATTCCACTAATGATATTATCTGTTATGAATGTAATAGGCCATGCCACATGAAGAATGAGTGTCCACTAAAGAAAATAAGAGATAAGAGAACAAAGTCATACAAAGACAAAAGGCCAAATAGAAAAGCTTTTGGGGCTTGGGATAGAAGCGATGATGAAGAGGATGTCGATAGCTCATCATCATCCGAAAATGAAGGAAAAGCAAGCAAAAGAAACGAACGGAACTACATGTGCTTCATGGCACGGGAAGACTCCAAGTTAAATTCCTACCATAACTCTAGTGATAGCGATAGTAGCGATGATGATGAAATTGATTATGAGGAGGAATTTCATAAAATTTATGCATTATATGAGGTCCAACTCAAAGAGCTTCTAACTCTAAAAAAGATGCATAAATCTTGTGGTTCTAATCCTACTAATCAAGAGCTAGAAAAGATTAAAGAAGAGAACCTAAAATTGATTAGCAACAATAAAGATTTAATTGAAAAGAATAGGTTGCTCAATATAGAACCCAAAGACCTAGGAAATAGGTTTAGAGACTTAGAAAAGAACATGACCGCCATTAAGGCAAAGCATGAGGACTTGGTTAATAATGTTACTAGGTTCAATAAAGGTAAAGAAAAATTATATAGCTTGATTAGATCACAAAGACCCCAATCTAACAAACATGGCTTAGGTTATAACATGACCAATCAAAATGCTAGAAATTGTCATCATCAAGCTAGAGTTCTTAAAACTGAAAATGGATATGTCAAAGTTTGGCATCCCAAAATTGGAACCATTCAAATGAAAGACAATTATAGTTCTAGTTTTATAAACAATGTTCATTTTTGTAGAGATTATAGGTTTATTTATGGGAAATCTCAACCCAAATGGGTTTGGTTCCCTCTTCGTTGATGATTACATTATTATGTATGGCTAATTCCACGGACCCACAAAGAAAGGGTACCAAAATTATTTGTTTGATTTTCAGGTACCAAAACAATAAGGGATTAGTAGAAGAGCTCCCAATGAATCTCTAAATCTATGCATACACTAAGGGGGAGACCTAACTTCAATGATGCAATCTTTGAGCAGGAGCCAATGAAATTTTTTTCTTCACGTGGTATGTATACTATTATAATTTTTTTGTGATGATAATGGTGAGAAAAGGTGAACAACAAGCAAGCAAAAACATGAATGAATAATAACCGCATCTAAGCAGGGGGATTAAGTACACTTACTCATTGTTTTTATAATCATATTATTCATATGTTTTTCATTTGGGTGTCATCATCAAAAAAGGGGGAGAGTGATGGGAATCTAGTCCCACCCCAAGTGGTTTGTTTTGATGATGATCACACTAAATGTTGTTAAATTACTAATCATACTACTTAAGTGTGTAGGTTGTGCAATAAGCTAATTGAAGCTCAAAAGATACTCCGAGAAGAACTATAACTACACACATATAAGATGAAGATGGATTGAGCTCACATTCCACGTCTACATTCTAAAGCTTTAGCACAAGAGGGGCTCGAAGATGAAGCTCAAAGAATGTGCTCAAGGTCAAGCTAAAGAGGAGCTTAAACTCAAGTGAAGCCTACGCAACTAGCTCAAGCTCAACCATAGCTTCAAGTTCTTCATAGAGTCTAGTGTGTGAATTGTTTTTCATTTATTAGGATTATGTCAAAACCAAGAAAGAATATGCACACAGAAAATGATTTTCTAAAAATGTTTTTAAACTTGTTTTAAAACTTATTTGAGAGCATACTTTTCATAGAAGCTAAGTTTCAATTTGTAGTCAACTACAAACACCCAGTAGTTCACTACACTGATTTCTATCTTCTCCCTGAAAAGATACTCTGGTAGTCAGCTACCAAAGTTAGGGAGTCGACTACCAGTTGTAGCAGATTTTCTCATAAACAATCTAAGAGTCGACTATCACAGGAAGGGAGTTGACTACCAGCTATGCGACCAGAATTCTTGATTCATTCTCTCATTTATTCATTGCTTGATTTTTGGGCTGAAGTCAAACTTGATTTGAATCATTTTGAATTCTCTTTTGGATCTATAAATAGAGACCATATGAGAACATTTTCCTCACCAATTTATTCTTGAGCAAAATGCTTATTCTCTCAAAAGATCTCATCGTTCTCATTACTCTCAAAATTCTTCATAGCCAAAACGGTTTTTCAATTTCTGATCTTATTGCTTATATTCTTTTATAATTTTTTTTAAGATCATTATTATTATTTGGCTATTGCAAATTGGTTTTCAAAATCCTTCTTTTTGATTTTTCATGTTCTCAAAGGATTTTTGAAACATCTAGATTCTAGATCACATTGAATAATTTCATATTCTTTGTGTGATCTAAGAACACATCTAGATTCTAGATCACATTGAATAAATTCATATTCTTTGTGTGATCTACAAATGATTTAAATTCTTTTAGCCACGTTAAGTACAATTGCAAATTTAATCTTGGTTATAGAATTATTAGGAGTAAAAACCAATCTCCACTAATTCATTATGGTGTATTGGATTTGATTTTACTTGTAGTCCCTTGGTGATAAGGGTGTTGAAAGTCCTCGGATTGTGAGGCAAGGAAAAGTCCTCGGGTTGTGAGGCAAGTGAATGTCCTAGACAAGTCTAGGTGGTTGAAAATCCTTGTTGTAGGCAAGGTGGTTGTAAATCCTCTTGGCGGAAGGTGGTTTATACTATTTACCGATAACAGTGGATTAAAGCCCGACAAGAGTTTCAGGGACTGGACGTACCCAGGTTGTGGGGAATCAGGATAAAAATCTTTGTGTTTGCGATTGACATTTACTTTACACTAACAAGTTTATTTTTATTATATGTCATTTGCAATCATTTGTTAATTTACTCTTGCTAACTAAATTCATTATTGCAAGTTTATATTCCGCTGTGAGATCTATTCTATTATCTTTACTCCTTTGATCTTTATTGTTTATATATTATTTTATCTATATTTGAAGATCAATTGTGTTGATTAAGGACCAAGCGTAGGTCACTCTACTTAGTTCCTTAGGCAACATTGGAAGGGAAGTTTTTTTGTGGTATTCATTTGTGAAAAGTTTTTTTTGCACAACACTATTCAACCCCATTCTAGTGTTGTTTGCCATCCACAGGATCCAACACAACCCCCATGCACTATGATATATACATCGACACACACAATTATTTCATGCCTATGTAAGCATTGTAAGTATAAATACCACGTACATACAGTAGAATACACGTATAGTTCAAAATAGGGCGTGACAAAAACAGTAAGGGTAAAATTACTCAATGAATTTCAACTGCTATTTCATTCACAATAGAAATCAGAAGGTTTATTGGTTGATCAACTTATAGCTAGTCTGATCTATCAAAACATAAAGGGGATATATTTGCCCTAAAATTGTCGAACGAAAGGATTTGGTACGTAATCAATCTCTTACATTATTTATGCAGAATTGATTTGGTAATTTGGCATGTATTGCGATGTCTTAATTCTTAGTACATGAATGCAACAACCATACTGATGGATATTGATTCATGCACTATTAAGGGTATTAATGTAGACGAAATTGATTCGATGGTAAGAAATTTAATGATATATGTTCTTCATTAATACCATAATAACTTTATGGTCTGTAAACATATTGGTTGGTATGTTTTATGGATCAGGCACATCCGGGCATAAAGATTTTATAATGATTTTACAACCAAAAACATATTTAAAAGTAAAGAATCCCTTTTGAAGTGGATCCAAGCCGTCGGACGCCCACAAGGGTTTGTGGTTGTTACAAGGAGTTCTAATACGAATACATATGGAAATAGAGTCCCAGTGGTGTACGTTACATGTGAACGTAGTGGTGAGTATCGAGGACACTGGAGAAATATAAGACCAACCATGTAACTGGAAGCAAGAAGTGTAAATGTCCATTCTCATTGCGGGCTAATATGTTGGGAAATAAAGATGAGCGGACGTTGTCAGTCTTATGCGACTTGCACAATCATCCAGCCGCTACGTACCTTGAGGGCCATGCCTATGCTGGTCGGAGTTACGGGGATGCAAATAGTGAGAGACTTGTCTAATAGCATGATCCGGCAAAAAGAAATTTTGAAATATCTGAAGCAACATGATGAGAACAATTCATGTACAATGAGGATATTATATAATGCAAGACAGAGGTTGAAAGCATCGGAAATGGAATGGCAAACACAAATGTAATAGCTACTTCTGAAATTGAGTGAGAACAATTACATTAAGTATCACATTGTTGATGAAAAGACTTCGACCGTGAGGAGTTGTATTGGGCACATCCGAAGTCTGTTGATATATTATGTGCATTTCCAGAAGTATTGATGGACTGCACATATAAGACAAATAGAAGCAAGTTACCATTGTTGCAGATTGTAGGGGTTACCTCCACGGAAATGACATACTCAGCAGCATTTTGTTATATATATGACAAATAGGAGGAGTGCTACATTTGGGCATTGGAGAAGTTCATGTCTTTTCTAGATGAAGATAATATGCCGAGAGTAATTTTGACAGATAGAGAGCTTGCCCTTATGAATGCCATTACTAAGGTATTTCCATCTACTATAAACCAACTACGTAGGTGGCACATAAACAAAAATTTGGTGGCAAAATGTATGAAGTCATTCGATGACGAGGAAAATTGGCAAACATTCATGGCATTATGGAATTTGTTGGTGGTATAAGGAAGGAAGAGGATTGTGTTCAAAAACTGATGCAAATGGAGACAATGTTCGATGCGTACCTAGATACCGTAACATATGTGAAGACAACTTGGTTGGCTAAGTAAAATGAGAAGTTCATTGCGGTATGGATTGATAGCAATGTGCATTTTGGTAATACCACATCCAACTGCACCGAGAGCCCGCATGCTAAGCTTAAACGGCACTTAGAGTCATCGGCATGCAGTTTTGCCTCAGCTTGCACAACAATTCATTCCTTGTTGGAGATGCAGCATACGGAGATCAAGGCATCGTTCGAGAAATCAAAGATCACCGTTCCACCTGGCATGACTGGCCCCTTATACATGGAGCTCATTGGGTTTATGCCTTTGAATGCAATGAAGAGAATTCTTATACAAGCAAAACTATCTGAGGCAATTGAGTCAGATGCATCGAAATGTGATTGTCTAGCTAGACGCATTTATGGGTTACCATGTGCACATGAGATTGGAGAATTCAACGGGAAAATCACCCAATTCCCTTAATTTCCATAAATCCACATTGGAAGAAGCTAGACATGGAGCCAAAGCAAGAAGTGATCTCTGAAGAAGACATGATGA
This sequence comes from Scilla litardierei, assembly GCA_030789695.1. Classification (NCBI taxonomy): domain Eukaryota; kingdom Viridiplantae; phylum Streptophyta; class Magnoliopsida; order Asparagales; family Asparagaceae; genus Scilla; species Scilla litardierei. Next base: position 135,441,934 of record CM061132.1, on the reverse strand, counting down.
TCAAGGCCGAGTTAGAGCACATGTACAATCAGTACTCCAAGTTTGAAGGTACAAGTAAGCATCATTTTTAAATAAAGTTGAAGGAGTTATGCACACCGGAGACAAATGTGATTAATGAGCCAAAGGCTAAGGTCACTGTGTGAGGAAGGAGGAGAAAGGGGAAGAAAATTAAAACTGGTGATACTTCAACCACTTGCGAACTGTCGCACTTTGACCATGTATTAGCAGTTGATGTTATTTTCTCCACTCCCACTCCTATTGCAGGATCACCAAAAGCTGTAAAAGGCCCTCGGAGAGAGAAAAAAAAAGGGTTTATATGGCACCTTCATCTTCTAAAAACATACCATTTATTGATCAGTTTCCAGAATGTATGTCAAAATATTTACTTGAAGTCAACAATGTCAAGGCAGATGGAAACTGTGGTTTCCGGGCTGTGGCTGCTCAACTTGGCTTTTGGGAGGACAATTGGATAGTGGTGCGAACTGATTAGATGTGTGAGTTATGTAAACACTATGATATGTATGTAAAGGTTTTTGGTGCATATTTTGCAGAGGAGCAGATAGTAAGAATTTCATTTCTGGAAGACAACCCCCGACACAATATTGGATGAAAATACCAGAAGTGGGATTTATCATAGCATCTTGCTACAATTGTGTCTTATATTACCTATCCAATGCACAGTGTTTTACATTCTTGCCTCTACAAACACATCCAGTACCTTTACATTCTCGTCACCACATCACACTTGGTTATGTGAATGGTGATCACTTTGTACATCTTACCCTTGCGGAGTGCTGCCCTGTACCACCAGTTCACAGTCTATGGGATACACACCATCATCATGCTGCAACTGGGTGGAGAGAAGATTATGTCACAAGGATGCAACAGTACAATGATTTAAGGAGATTGAAATTGGCCACAATGGATACATCTTTTCATCTTGACTGACATATATTGTATCATGTTGTTCGCACATGTAACGGTATATACACTGACAGTCATGCATTGTTGTAAGCTGGAAAAACTCACGGCGCAAAACTAGTCAACTTTTGTCCGTTTTGCACTTTGAGAAATTTTGTTATGCCAATCAACACTTACTGTTTATACACAACATATTGGACTGTGTGTTATTAGAATGTATGCCTTGTCTAATATATGTTGTGGTGTATCCTGTCAATAATGATATATAACCTGACAGGTTCGCATTGTTGTAACCTGGAAATTACTCACCGTGAAAACCTAGCCAAATTTAGCATGTTGTGCGCCTTAAGAAATATGATATGTCCATCAAAAATTACTTAAGCCACTCATCTAGCACAACAACATAAAGCGAATGTAGTACATAAACAAGACATAGACATCACATAATTTCTATCTTAGCGTATAATATTACTCACCGCGCAAAACAGGCAAAAGGATATAGCATGTATGCTCTTTTGTTAAGTTCGTGCGTGCTTGAAATAGATATGGACGATAGTAGATGATGTTACCTTCTATCGTTCATTTCTATCTCGAGCAGGCGCAAACATATGAAGAATTATATTGGGTTTAAACGGAGTTTTTGTGTAAACAGAAGAGGAGATGTGAATATGAGGGCTCGAGATCAGCCTTTATAGCGGAATTCGCCAGTGTTGGTTGTCAAAAAACGTCATATTGTTCCTAGTCCGTGATCCTACAATAATGCATGGGCTCCCGTGAAACAACAGTGCAGTGCCCCGTGAGGAACAGCATTTTGTGTGCGGTGAGTAATTACTCAACGCGCAAAACCGCCAAACGTTCAAATTACTTTACGCGCAAAACGGTTTTTCACGTTGATTATCTTTAGTCTCTGCAAAAACGGTTGCACAATTCATTCCGAATCTGCACTTCGACCCAAGATCCGGATTTCTATTGACATGTTATCATGCACTAATAATGTTTTTTCGCTATCGGTTAATTAGTACAAACTAAATTCAAATTTCTCATGATATCTGTTTTTTCGTTGCCATAAATTTGTTAATAATAGTTTTCTCCTTCTCCTGATCATCTTTCGACATCTTTCTGTAGCTTCTGCTGTGTGGCGAAGTCCGATATTTCACTGTAGTTCCAACCGGTACGAGGAAGATGAGTGTTTTGGCTAAAGGGTATTTTCGATATCGCGGTTGTGTGCAGATAAAAACGCTCTGTGTGCGGAGTAATTCACCCACGATCCGAGCGCGGATCAATTTCTTCCGTGTGCAAATCAGCTCCCCAACCCAAATTCATACCCGTCCCATTCAATTTCATCCATTATTAAGTTGACTTTGTTGATGAACAATGCAGGCAAATGCTACCCCTTCCCACCGAGGATCCAAAACCTGATGACAAAAATCTTGAGATGGGTTTTGTGAAGAGCCCATAGTCCCACATCGGAAAAGAAAAAGAAAAATAATTAGCTTAAGTATGAAGGGGCCTCTCCACCTAATACCAATTGGTTTTGGGTTGGATGCTCAATAATACTTAACAAATGAGGTGTGAGCCCAGTGTTAGGGGCCTAGTATGGGCTGGGATCTCTAGCAAATGGGCTGTTGGGGGCCTTATATGGTACGGGCCTCTTACAAATGGTATCAGAGCTAGCCACATGCCTACGACCCACCTGACGGAAGGGGCGACCTGGGGAAGGTGCGACCTAAGAGGGGGCGACCTGGCAACTCAAGGGCTAGAGTAGGCCACTTAGAGTGGGCAACCCAGAGTGGGCCGCCGTGGACGGCGGTTGTCGGAAGCGTGGTGGTATGTGAAGAGCACATAGTCCCTCGTCGGAAAAGAAAAAGAAAAATAATTAGCTCAAGTATGAAGGGGCCTCTCCACCTAATACCAATTGGGTTTGGGTTGGATGCTCAATAATACTTAACAAATGAGGTGATGCTCTTACGGGTTTTGCCTCCAAAAATTTTTCTGGGTCAGCTCTAGATTTCGATACGAACACGTGTCGAATTTGAACGGGTCAAGAACTTGGAAAATTCTAAACAATGCAGTCAAAGAAAGGGCTCGTTCTTCTTTCGTGTCACTATAGTGGCATCACGTCAGCTTCATTTTCTTGCAATCTCTTTTATTTAATGAGGTATGAAATCGATGGGGGTTGTTGTTGTTGGCGGCACCTCCAATGGGGAACTTGTGTGGAAAGCCTGCGAGATGCGCAAATGCTTCCTCTTCTTTTGGTTCCAGTGAGTTTTTCTTTTCTTTTTTGAAATGCTTACAGCTGCGCTGTCTTTGTTTGGTTTATGTAGTTCTTGTTTCAAATAGCAATGGAGTAAGGGACAAGGGATTAAGATCTGGTTATCAGGATTGCAAGTAAACAATTAAGTTTAAACTATCTTGTCATTCAGTTATATCTCTAGAGTTTTTCATCATGACTTCATGTATGTTGCATATAATGTCAACTGGGAGTATCATCATCCATCATATGCTAAGGAATCTCTGCAGCTTCTTTGCCGTGACAAATAGTTCCTTTCATTTATCTGATAATGATAATCAATTAGCTAGTTCTTTGTGTGCATTGGCTTAAGATATGCTAATCATTTATTTGATATGATTGGGGAAGAAATTAGGGCAAAAGACAATATTTTTATTGATAATAAGTGGAACCTCAAGATTCGGCCTCAATTTGAGAGGATTTCGACTTTTCCAATAACCTATGGCTAACTAATCTAAATAATAACTGATATTCTCTCATAATTTTCGGCATGCCCATTGCCCTCTTATTTATAATAAAATTCTCCCTAATGAGCCGTCACCCTAAAATTACAAAATTATCTCTTTGCCTTGTGCTTGCGTATCATAATTCCCCTCACAATGAGACAAATTGTACTCAAGGTGAAATTCCAAAAACTGCTCCTGGATTATGCAGGTTAGCCCACACTTTGCGTATTGTTCCAAAAGAGAATGATTGGCCTTTCCTTCTTCTTCTTCCTCAACTGTTGCGTCCTTGTCATCATCATCACCGACAGTCAAAATCTGGAGGGCGCAATCCTAGTGATGATGTCTCTGACCAATCTTCTCGTCACGACACAAGCACAATCCATTTGTGCGTTTATTCTGTATTTCTGTAAGACACTTAAACTTGCTTTCACGTCGTGTCGTTGCTCTTGTCCTGTTTTGTCTGAACCCCCATCAACTGTCTTCTATGTCTTCATCGTGGCATTGGTGCGAGGAGTGAACCTGCTCAATGATATATTGTCACGTCGCTCCACAGTTTCCTATCCTCAATCATTTGTGACATCTTCATTGTTTCACCTAGCCTTCTCGGCCTCAGAAGATTTGGCTCGGCTCGAATGTCAGCATTGAGCCCTTCACGAAGTTTCCTTCTAACACCACTTCCAATATCACTCGCACTTCGCCCGAGAGCAGCTTGAACTTCTCCTGATACTTTCTGACTGTCCCTCTTGCTTGAGTGCAAAGAGTTGTTTGTGCAAATCTCCACATTGTGTTGCAAATATGGTCCAACGTGCAATCTTTAAACTCCTCCTAAGAACACACATGATGTCTATGCTCTCTCCACTGAAACCATGATAACACATTCCCTTCCAAGCATGAGAAACCCGTCATCACCTTCTCTTCCTCTGTCAGTTTGTTCACTGTGAAATATTGTTCGGTGTAATACATCTATCCATTGGCGTCCACTTCCTCAAAGATCGGTATCTCTAGCTTTCGAATTCTCAAGTCTGCACCAACTTGTCCATGCCAGGCTCTAAATCGGGACTGTTCGTAATGTAATTGATAACGTGTTCCAATTAAGAGCTGTGGGACCCCTGATAATCGGGACTGTCACCTCCAGTCAGGGCCTATCGGTCCCCTGGGGGCCGTCGCCATCTCCCTAAGGGCCACATGCCCCATGCGGGACCTGTCGGCCCCTCACGGGACCGTCGATGCCCCTGGAGGGGGCATGCCTCCTGTCGGTGCCCTCCGCCCCTTGGGGTCAGTTGCTGCCCCCGAGGGGACGTCGCATCCTGTCGACCCCCTCGGGGCCCGTCGCCATCTCCCCAGGGGCTGCGGGGCCCCCTGCTGCAATCCCAAGGGTCATCACCCCAAAGGCCCTCTCTCGGGGCCATGCAGCCTGGCCACCTCCCTTGGTTGCACCCCCAAGGATCGGGTGTGTTTTTTAGCCCACATGCTTGGAAAACGCACGATGCCTCTCTTCGTCCTCTCAGATTTGTCGTGGGATTTGCTTTTCTTCTGAACGTTGATGGCCATTCCTTTGATGTTTGCATTTTTTGTTACTGTGCCGCCTTCTCCGTCATCTCCCCCATTCTGAACTGTCTCAGTAACCGCCATCACAAATGATTGGCGGTTATTCATCTCCAACACCTGCTTCACCATGGTCTCTATAGACGAAAACCTTTTCTCCATGGTTCTGAATCCTTGTGAATCGTTCCTCCATCGTGTTCTTGAGTATTCCCACTTCATTCTCTAAGTTTTCCTTCAAAGCATCCTTCTTTTTGTCATCGACATTGATTTCCAAAATCAACCGCTCTGATATCAATTTGATAGGATTTGTGAAAGAAATTAAGACAAGACAAGAATTGTTTTGATAATAAGTGGAACTACAAGATTCGGCCTCAATTTGAAAGGAAGGTAACTCTTTCAATAACCTAGGACTAACTAATCTAAATAATAACTACTATTCTCTCACAATTTTTCACATCACCACTCATAACCAATGCCCTCTTGTTTATAATAAAATCATCACTAATGAGCCATTCCACCAAAATTATAGTCTTGTGTCGGCCTATCATTAGTATAGAAATCATGTTCTTAGGCTAATTATGGTAGTCTACTCTTTTATGTATGTTATCTTCTTCTTGTTTTTATACCAGGATTTTTTTAATCTAACAAATTCATTGATGTCAGAAATTGTGATTACTGGATATGGCAAACATCATTTTTCAAATATGAGCTAACAATTAACCATAGGTTAATGGTAGACATTCATCATCATATGAGCAAAAGTGAAAAAAAATTGGCATTCATCACAATTCATTCTAATTCAAGTTATGTGATTGCTAGAGTCAAAGCGACATCAAAATATAGATAATGCTAGTCAATCTTTGTCCCGAATGGTGGCAGGTTTCCGCATGTAGTGTAGTTATATACCAAAACTGAAAGGGTATGGATATATGCCAATATACTCAATGAATCCCAGATCAAATTCAGGAACGTCGACCTTCAGTTTTCTGAATTTATTGTCATGTATTACATGTTATTAAAAACAAAAATAAGTCTCTGAGTATTTTAGCTGTTTGTTCTGTTACTTTAATATGACATTCGTTAGTTATGATATTGTTAACCCTTGTAGGATATAGTTATGTTTCCATCTGGTTGTTGTCGTAAAGAATTGCAAGAAACTCAAGGTAAATGTTTTCTTCAGAAAATCCACTGGAAGGCAGCAATGCTGCTAGCTCAAATGGTTCAAGCAAAACAACTTCATCTAGAGCAACGAGTTCTCTTCCATCTTTCAAAAGTGAAGGATCACCTACCAGATTAAAATCCTTTAGCTTGAATGATCTCAAGGCTGCCACTAGAAACTTCCGTTCCGACTCTTTTCTTGGTGAAGGAGGCTTTGGATGTGTGTTCAAAGGGTGGATTGACGAGAAGACATTTGCTCCTACGAAACCAGGAACTGGCATTGTTGTGGCTATCAAGAAACTAAAACGGGAAAGCTTTCAAGGACACAAAGAATGGCTTGTAAGTACCTCTTGACATTTTCTTAATTACTTTGTTCTCCTACATTGTATTAGGAAAATTTCATCTTATCTCTCCGGGGTTTGGACACTTTCACATAACTTCTATCCGCATCAAACCCATCTCCCCCCACGTTTAATTTTTTTTGTTTCGATGACATGTGTGGTTAGCAGGAAGGTTACCTTTGATTACGAGCATATTTTATGCCATACCTTTCTTTTCACAACATCATGGGTCACTTATGCTAGAAGAAGTTATTTTGTGATGCTACATGATCTTCCTCCTTGTCGAGATGTGTAGATCTGTTGATCCTGAATGACATTTGTTTCGCTAACGTGTTTCAAATCACAAGGATTCGGTTAGAATTTACCTTGTTTTTATGAAAGAAGGGGACATGTTCTTAATTTTATTGTATCATTGTTCCTGCAGGCAGAAGTTACATATCTTGGCCAGCTTCACCATGAAAATTTGGTGAAGCTCATAGGATACTGCTCTGAAGCTGATAACAGGCTTCTTGTCTACGAGTTCATGCAGAGAGGCAGCTTAGAAAATCATTTATTTAAGAGTAAGTTTACCATCTTCATCATGGATTTAAGGAAAACTCCTAAACATTGTTTATTTTAATCCAGGTGTTCTCTATTATATTTCTGTTTGAGAACCAAAAACTAACTTGATTTATGGCCATATTTCATCTGATTGAGAGTTTATCTATAAAAAAACCCGAACTAGGCTTTATTTCAGACAGTCAGTTGAGTAGATGGTGTTCCTATTCACTGACCTGGATGATTTTGTCTCACTTGTCTCTGAAATGTCTTCTCCATGCTTTTTTTGAGGAATTATTCAATTTAACCCAAATGCTAACCCTGTAGCCTTTTCATTTCACTTATATTTGACTGTCAGTTTCCTCTCTTATAGGAGGGGGGCAGCCCATATCCTGGGTTATGAGAGTCAACATCGCTGTTGATGTTGCTCGAGGATTATCATTCCTACACAGTTTGCCAGTCCAAGTAATATATCGTGACTTGAAGGCCTCAAATGTTCTTCTTGACTCGGTATGAACTATGTTTTGTGAATATTGTTTATTATGAGCTTCATGTTTCATTTATACATGGTAAAGCTTACCAACTAATTTTTGCAGGATTTCAATGCAAAGCTCTCTGATTTTGGTTTAGCCAGGAGCGGTCCTACCGGAGATAACACTCATGTTTCAACCAGGGTAGTTGGGACCCGTGGCTACGCTGCTCCAGAATATATTGCTACCGGTTAGCATTAGCCCCTTATCCCTTGGTCATGGTGCTATACTTGAAATGATATTATATATATGAAATAATCTATGCCTTAATCTTTTGCATCTCCTCTTTTTCCGGAATTACATTGTCCTATGTAGGATCCTTGTTGTAATATCACTTAATATCAGTTTTCATTTTGATCCTTAAAACATGTATAGACATTGTCTCCATCATTTTATTTCTAGAGTCATAGCAGAAAATCACAACAATATCATACAAAAATCATATTTGACCTTGGTCATCTGAAAGACGAAATAATATGCATCAGTTTGAAACCTTATTTGGCATATATCACTAAACTTTAGATTAAATTACTCTAGATCACTTTTAAGTTATATCATTTTTGTGCAAAACTTATTTATTGTTGATGGCAACAAATTGCATATGCATTTTGTAAAAGCAACAAATAGTTTCGAACTAACAGTAAACGTACTTTTCATTGCCATCTTCATTTAGAGATCTAGTGCAGACATGCAAGGATGTGTCCTGAGAAACTGAATAGAAAACAAATGACAAGCTTACATGTGGCTATAGTACAGAAAAGGATTTATTTCTTTCAACTCTGAGAGTCTGGTTACAAAAGGAGTATTTCTTATCTCTCACTTTTTCTGTTATGGAATACGCTTGGGATTCCTTTATTGGGGCCGGCTGCAGTAAGTTAACATGGCTGTTGCAAGCCTTAAACAAGCAGGAAAAGTTCTCCCAAATATACTTGCAAGCAGAGCAAGACTCACATCTGCATGTGCATTTTAGAGTTCCAAACTGGTCTGAGCTGTTTCTATCCAAACATTCCTCTTCCTATTTTTCCACTGCAGTGTTGATGGATGTGAGATAGATATCAAACATAGTCCCACATTGGCTAGACAAGGGGATTGAGAGGTGAATAAGTATGAAATTGGATCTCAATTGGTATGAGGCCTTTTTGGGAGAGTCAAAGAACAAAACCATGATGGTGCCTCGTGAAGGACCCTAAGTGGACAATTTCTTACCAATGTGAAGATTGATGAGTTGTGCGGACATATTTGTACCCAACAAGTGGTATCAGAGCTAGACCCCTAACTTAGTCAATGTGGATTTGAGGCCCTCTTGTTCAGAGGGGAAGCTGCACGAAAGCTGCCAAGGTGGTGCCACATGGATCTGTATGTCATGTGGATTTGAGCTCTCGTGTGTTGATTTGGACTTCATGTAAAGTGTCAGGGACCGCACAGTGAAGATATACTCGATCGAGCAGATGTGTGTCACACGTTGAGGGGTGACTATGTGCGACTAGAGGTGGAGATTGTGAGATATCAAATATAGCCCCACTTTGGCTAGACAAGGGGATTGAGGGAGGATTAAATATGGAATTTTAAACTCTATTGGTATGAGGCCTTTTGGGGAGAGCCCAAAAACAAAATCATGATGGGTCTTGTGAAGGACCCAAAGCGGACAATATCATAGCGATGTGGAGATTGAATTGTGGTGATTTCATATTTAAACCCCAACGAGTGGTATCACAGCTAGATTGGACATGGAACGACATTAATATTGTCACCTATTGTTCTTCCTGCAGCACTTGGAGTCCATCACGTGTGTGATAGACTTGGGAGGCGGCAACAACCAATGTCACATCTGTAATTTCTTGGCACATGTGCAAGATTGTAATTTAGAGGGTTCAAGGGCATATCTATAATTTTAGGCTGAAAACGATAGGTCATGTGTATTTGGTAATTTTGGTGTGACGGCTCGTTAGAAGAATTTATTATAAATAAGGGGAAAGATTAGAAGAGTGCATATGCTGAATTTGAGAAGAGAATTAAATAGATAGAAGAGATAAGGAGTATGAAACTTAGATCTTGGAAGAATTAGGCCTTTTATCTTGAATCAAAAGCTAGAAGCACAGGTCTCCTCTCGAAAGAGGCCATCTATCTTGTATTTCACTTTAATCCATCAATAAAAATATCACTTTTCTCCCTCAAATCCACTTTCTAGCCCTAAAAATCGCACCTTTCACCATAAAAATCCCATTCCCCCCAAATATTCATCAAAACCGTATTTTTATTCTACAAAACCTTAGAAATGTCATTGAAGCTACCTCTCAACAGATGCTTGACTTTCGGTTGACCTTCCTCAACCTCATTTGGATGTCAAATAAGACGGCATAGAATCTTCATCTTGGTGTATATCCATACGGCATAGCCATCTCTTAAAAAACCATTATACCATGTTCTCCTGTAATATTTATCCTATGTCACCCCAGCTATACCAAGGCCTACGTATTGCCTTTTATGCTTGAGAATTTAATGGAACCCAAGGTAGCCTTTAAACTTCGTTGTTAGAATTGGCGTCTTCAATATATGTCACCTCCAGCATTAGCCCCCATTGCTGCCACAATACAATACCAACATCCTTGTACCTGTTCGTTCGAGAAAAATTTGCGCATGAATAGCACATTCCTTGCAATTCTTTTAACATACCAAACACAACAACCAGTATTAGCTCAAACATTATTAGCTCAAATGTTCATATCATATCAAATATGGCTATACAATATTTGTCGAGGAGCTGGTCCATGGAAACATTGCCTCCACCGTCGAAAGGTAGGGCAAATGTGAGGCGGTCTTGGCTTCATTGAGGAAATGTGTGGCAGTTTCAGGCTCTGTTGAGGCATAGAGTTATTGAGGCATAGAGTCGAACATGTGGAAGGCAAGCTTGAAGATGAAGAATAAGTTGTGGAAGAGGAAAACTTGGTTGTGCCTCCATTGTTGCAGCGAACAGAGGAATGCCAACCGTTTGTAATAATGGCTCTAAGAAGTCTTTGAGATGGGAAGTGATCAATCTGATGACATCGAACAGAGGCTCATCCCAGCGGCAGATTCATTGCTGTAGGGCGGAATCCCTGAAACATTAGCTTTGGAGAACGAAATGTAGTAGAATACAGTAAGGATTGTGGTGAAGAAGGCAAAGGCCGCGCCAGCACAAAACACCCCGTTCTTAAGGTCTCACAGGATATTAGATCCCCGTAAATCATCATGTTTCCAAGTGTGGTAGGCGTTCTGAAGCGATCCCGCAAGCAAGCATGATTCGGCAATCAAAAAGGTCAACCATGAGAGGAGAAAGATGATGAGAGTGCATGCACAAGCTTGAGAGCTTGGACTGGAGGGCGCACGTGACGTCGAGGTCCTGAATCTACGGGATCACGTGGATCCAGGTGTCCGGGTGCTGAGAAGAAGCCGAGCTGGGAGATGTCGAGATCGAGGTTGGAGTTGGAGAGGGACGGATGAGATATTGAGCTCGAGGACGCCGGTGTGTGTGAAGCCGAACTCGTTGAAGGGGATGATGGTGCAAATCCGGACCAGTTGAGGAAGGTGAACGCTAATCGCAGGTCCCGGATGAGGGCAAGTGGCCGATTTGTTGAAAGGCCAGATCAATTGTTGAAGCAATTGATGAAGAAAGAGCAGCGGAGTTGGATCGTCCCTCCCTCTCCCCCAAGAGGGAGTGTTAGCAATGGAAAAGAGCTTGCGGATCAATACAAGAAGCCTTGGCTCTGATACCATGTCAAATGTCAAGAAGAAGAGAAATATGATTTTGTATTACTTGATTATTATGGTTAGAACACACACATATTACACAAGTCATGATTGGGCACAAGAGACCAAGAGTCATATCCAAGAACCTAAGAGGCAACACGAGAACCGAAGAGACACATGCACTAGAAACAAAGAGTCACTAACCTATTTCCTAGACAAATAATTAATATCTTACCAATATTCTTAGGAATCTAATGCTTAGGAATCTGACGTCTACGAATCAAAATTCCCAAGAGTTTGAAATGTTGCATTCCACATATAAAACTCAAGTTAGGTTACGACATTCTCTCGGGAAAAACAGATCCTTTGAACTATATGGGATGCATCCATTAGTGAATGAGTAATGTTCTTGTAGCTGAAAATGCTTTTGTATCCTGAAGTGTTGAATTCTAACTAAAACTCTATTTAATCGCAAACTAGGTAGGATGAACACTTCAGCCATGGAGTCATGTTGTGTCGAACACTCGTATCAAACATGATTCTCCTATTTCCAGTATGCTCTTTAGAATTTAATTAAGTGTTGCCATGTCGTGTCGTGTCATTCACATATCGTGGATATATATATCTTTGCATCATAGACAATAATTATATATATGGTTAATTGCATAAAAATACCCACACGTTTGGGCCATTTTTAGTAAATACCCTGAGATTTATTTTCATCAAAATATACATCTAAACGTTTTCCGACGCTTTTAAGTTGACACCTTTTTTAAATTTTCCATCCAAAAGATAGAAATTTGGACAAATTTACCACTGATTGGGCCTTTTATAAGTTAACACTCTCACGTTTGGACCTTTTATAAGCTAATACCCTGAATTGGGTGTGTGTGTCCATTGGGGTGGGTGGGTGCATGGGTGTTGGGTGGGTGGGTGTGTGCATTGGGGTGGATGGGTGCATGTGTGTGTGCATGGGGGTGGATGTGTGTGCGTGCATGGTGAGGGTGTGTGCTTGGGTGGGTGGGTGGGTGTGGGCATGAGGTGTGTGTGCTTGGGGTGGGTGAGTGTGTGTATAGGTGGATGTGTGCATGGTGGGTGGGTGTGGGCATGGGGTGTGTGTGCATGGGGTGTGTGGGTGGGTGCATGGGGTGTGTGTGTGCATGGGGTGTGTGTGCATTGCGGTGGGTTGGTGCATGGGTTTGTGTGTGTGTGTGTGCGTGCATGGGGTGTGGGTGCGGGCATGTGTGTGTGCATTGGGTGTGTGTGCATGGAGGTGTGTGTGTGTGCATGCACATTAGGGTGGGTTGGTGCATGGGTTTGTATGTGGGTGTGTGCGTGCATGGGGGGGTGTGTGGACATGGTGTGTGTGTGTGCATTGGGGTGGGTTGGTGCATGTGTGATCGTCTACCTTGTAGTGCCCAGATTGCGCCAATATTTCAATAGGTCACACACGCCCGCCCACCCACCCCAAGCACACACACCACATGCATACAACCCACACATGCACGCACATCCACCCTATGCACACAACCCACCCACCCACCCACGCCCACCCCACATAACCCCACCCCCCACCCATGAACACACTCACCCTAAGCGCACACACCCCATGCGCACATAATCCCATGCACATAACCCACCCACCCACGCAGACACACCCACCCCACGCGCGCACACCCCCAATGCCCACACACCCACCCATGCACACACATGCGCACACCTCTTAAGCACACACCCCACCCACCCCACACGCACACACCCACCACATGCACACACCCTCCAACCACACACACCCCATGCACACACACCCCCCCATGCACACCCACCCACCCACCCCACGCGCGCGCGCACCCCCCCACCCATAAACACACCCCCCCACCCATAAACACACCCACCCACCATGCACACACACCCCCACCCCAAGCACACCCCCACCCCCACGCACACCCACCCACCCACCCATGCGCACACACACCCAAGCACACCCACCCACCCCCAAGCACACCCACCCACGCACACAACCCACCCACGCACACACACCCCATGCACACACCCCCCAATGCACACACACACCCCCCCACCCACACCCCACCCACCCCACGCATGCACGTACACCCCACGTGCACACACCCACTCTCCCACCCCAAGCACACCCCCACCCCCACGCACACCCACCCACCCACCCACCCATGCGCACACACACCCAAGCACACCCACCCACCCCCAAGCACACCCACCCACGCACACAACCCACCCACGCACACACACCCCATGCACACACCCCCCAATGCACACACACACACCCCACCCACACCCCACCCACCCCACGCATGCACGTACACCCCCACGTGCACACACCCACTCTCCCACCCCATGCACCATCCCACCCGAGAGAGAGAAAATTGGGGGGAGAGAGAATCGGTAGAGAGAGATTCAGTGTATAAAGAGAGAAGCTGTAGAGAGAGGGGAGAGAGAATCAGTAGAGAGAGAGAGAGAGAGAGAGAGAGAGAGAGAGAGAGAGAGAGAGAGAGAGAGAGAATCGGTAGAGAGAGAAGAGAGATGGGAGGATGGGCAAAACGGTCCAATTTAACACCGTCAGCCCATAATCCGCCACATGGTATTAATTTGTCACAAAATAAACCTCATGGTATTAACTTAAAAATGGTCCAAACGTGATGGTATTTTTATGCAATTAACCCGTATATATATGTACATGTGAATATTGACCTTCGTTCGATGGACATCACCTCTGTAATCCAGTCATTTACATATATCTCTTTAGTGACTATGTATTCAGTTTTCCTTCTTGTACACACTACCCAGTTCCGATCTACTTTTTGGATACGTGAGCATCCACATTTATCGCACGTTTTTTCATTTATGTTTGACGGACCTCACTAAGAAGTGCCCTCAAGGCCCTTCTGAAGCCCTCTGTTAGCTTTTCAAGACACAAAGTATTCTTTTGCAAATGCCAATTTTTCCATTCAATTTTTATTCTGTTCTAGGGCTCCGCCAACAATTTATTTCTTTTTGTTAATTCGTAGCAACAATTGAATGCTTAACGATAATATCCAACAAATTCAAGCCGACCTTTTTATTATTGAGTTAGTATATGATTAAGGAAATGTGATATTTCCCTATTAATAAAGTCAAACCTTTATGTACATGACTTATTTCATGGCAATAAAGGAAAAGCCCCCATATGGATTCTTTTTCTCCAAGAAATTGTTTGCGAAACCAATATTATTACTACCGTCGGGATTGTTACAGTTGTAAGCCGCGACTGCATGCTTATAACTATCAAGGTTGATAAAGCTGGTATTTAAGAGCACATATCTTCTCTGCACAGTCTCTTACTTAGCAACCCATTCCACCAGGTCACTTGAGCACAAAGAGCGACACGTACAGCTTCGGAGTTGTGCTGTTAGAACTGTTGTCAGGCCGCAGGGGATTAGACGAGGACAGGGGTTCCGCAGAGGAGACACTCGTGGACTGGGCAAAGCCGTTCTTGCATGACAAAAGAAAAATGCTGAGGATTATGGACACAAGGCTAGAGGGCCAGTACTCGAAGAAGGGAGCGCAGGCGATTGCCGCCATAGCCTTGCAGTGCGTGCACACGGATCCTAAGAACCGGCCGAACATGCCAGAAGTCCTCGCGTCGCTAGAGCAGCTTCAGACGTCCAAAGATGCTGTGGCAGCATCCCAGATCCAATCACGAGGGTAGTGTTTATCAGGAAGTGCAGCTCAGGGTAAGTTTTGAGTCCTCGAGTCTGTGTATTCTTCGATATGTGTTCAGTTATAGAAATGCCTGGAGCTGTTTCTCTTTTATATGTACCTTATACTATGGGATTGCTACACTAGAATGGAGAATGAATCGCTGGCCTGTTCACCAAGTTTCCAGCTGGACACATCTAAAGGAGGATGGTTGGACGCATGTGCTTCAATTAATCAAGTTTACCCAGGATCTTTCAATGTAAATGGAATTACTTCTCAATGAGAAAAATATTACCGAAGCTATCAAGGTTGAAAATCTTGTGTAAATATTGTTTATAGGATATTATCAATATATATAAAGATGAAGATGAGTTAACATGGCAGCTCACCTCCACCAAATGTATCGCAGTGAACTCGATCGTCATCTCCATAGTCTTAATCTCCTCTTCAATCAACATCCGTCTCATTGGCGTTGTTCTTCGTGATTTTTGTGTGGGTCGAGTGGTATCTTTATGTGAATTTCGTTGTATCATCCCTTGATAGCTCCATCATTGTTTGTGGCCTCCTTCACTAGATCAACACACCACAGATAATATAGGTATGAGGAGGTCGAGATGGCTCTCAACCTAAAACCCTCTAAGCTGAAGTCAAGCCTCAGCTCTCACCAAAAAAACAAAGTGATAAGTATGTGTGTATGTCTTAAAACAGTGCACCTGACCTCAAAAAATGTAACATATTATATTAATTAAACCATAAGGTTATTTTCATCAACACAAGAAGCCATTTTCATCTTTTAGTTTCATTCCCTTAGTAATGTTAACTAAGATTTAAATTAGTACCATCCCTGTGGGCAAAGGCATGATTTGATTAATCAGGACTAAAGCTTCATGTCGTGGGCCACAATTGTCATGCCGCACTTCCCGAATAGAAAGAAAACTGAAGTGGGACAAGCCGCATAGCATCTTGACCCCCAAAGGAAACCCGTAATTTTTTCAGATCAATATTCGCTAAGTGTGCTAAAGACTAGTTCTGCAAGTCACCAAAGAATGATACAAATATATACAAGAGATATCAACATGTAAATATACTCGATAACAACTCCATCAGGAGGAACAGAAGATCCAAATACGAGGAACTACAAATACATAATTGGGCCAGTAATATAGTTTATACCACAAAATAATAAATAAAATCTGACTACTAAAACTCCAAGTGATGCTCAATAGATAATGGGTCCTCATGAGGACTATCTCCGTAGTCTGCTCCAGAACATAACTGGGACAAAACAACCACCACCTGGTTAGTTCCAGAACATCAAGTAGCAACTAGCATGAAATATAAGGAAATATAATGTGACAGCATAGCATAAAAACAACTAGTATAACTACAAGGTGACATGTGGAATGATGACTATCTAGGTGAAACAATGAATTCTATAATAAATAGATGCAACATACGTGACCATCTGTGCCACATAGGCGCTCCACCGAGTGGGTTTAAATAGATACATGAGTGGGATCCATCATATGCATAGAGATCCAACTGGATACATGACTAGGATCCATTCAGATATAATACTAGATACATGAAAGGTGGCTCCAATCGCTCACACACCCTTTCTAACATAAGTTGTCCCACCTCCGGTGATCTAGATAGTCATATATGTAATGTGTAATGCTCATTGTCATGTACAAGTTCCTTCAGTGAAATCCTTTATGTACTGTTGTTGTGTGATCGTGAAGCGTTAATATTTATATACCGCAAGCGCACGACGGTGTCGTAGCGCTATACAAGTCGTCCGCAAGGAGGCATTCATTGAGTATTGATTTCTATCTAAGTTTGAAAGCTACGCTATCGATGGGGTTTAGATGAATAATAAGTGAAAATGTCAGTGGATAAAAGCTCTAGGGTATAGGGTGTCCCCACCATTGGATTGAGGCTATGATTAAATTGGTATCAATTAATTGTTGGTTTCATGGGATTCGAGAGAGGTCGTCTAACCTAAGGGCATTCTCATATCCCCCACTCTCGTGATGCATAATAGGATAGTCTGTTATGTTATCCCTACCCCTGCTCTCGCGATGATATGATAGGTCTACCTAACCTATATCGATGCCCATTGTCACCGATGCATCGATATACGTTAGGTGCATTACGTCCGATGAATTTTCTTGATCTTCATGCCACTCTCGTGGATTAGGATTAGGATCTATGTTAGGAGGGCTCTAATCGGTGCCCGACTCTCGTCGGTACACCTATAGTATGTGTCCATGTAGAGATTGAAAACCCTAGATTAGTCTCGACTCTCGTCGGCGGCTAATCTAATTAACCACAAGGGGAGACCAATATACATTGACAATTAACATCTTAACATACCCTAAATCACCAATTAACCAACAATTTCTCAATAGTTCATTCAATCCATAACCCCCACTCAATGGGGTTCAACCCATCACCCTAGATGGAAAACTACTCACTACCCTTTATTATAAATTCAATCAAAAGTATGAATTCAATAGCCATTGCAACAAAAAAGATAGAGAAATTCACTAGCAAGCAATCCACAACAACAATGAGCAAAAGAGTCTATTTCTATTGCTGAATCCAAAATAGGAAGTATAAAAGGGATAATAAAAAGCACTGATAGAATTAAGAAAGAAAGCACCTGAAATCCTTTGCAAAAACACTGAAAAAGAAGGACTAAAAGATGGGTTGGGCAGTGGGAAGAAGACATGCTTTTATACAATACCAAAAAGACCAAAAAGCCCCTAATAACTAACTCTGACAGCCCCAGATTAGCTCTAGGACATAACTGGATGCGACTGTGTCGAATTCGACGCGGTCACGTCATCTTCGATGCGTAAAAGTCCTTCGAAAGTTATTGTGACGCGACCGCGTGGTTGAAGCACGCAGCCGCATTGATCACAGCTTGGATCCTCGTTTGGTCTTCGAAATGGTCGCGTCGAGTGACTGCTTGGCTTTATTAGCTCACAGGATTATGCGGCCACGTCGAATCACCAAACGACCACGTCGATTGTAATTTCTTATCTTCTTTCTTCCTTTGATGCGATCGGTTGGAATGTCTTCGCGCGGCCGTGTCGAATTAAATCTCGAGATGTCTGGGTATCCTGGTGACACGGCCGCGTGGAATATTCCATGTGGTCGGGTGTATCATCTGTCTTCTTCTCCCATATATGCGCGTTGTGCTCCCATTCTCGCTTTCTTCGCTGTTTTTGATATTTTTCACGCCCAAAGGTCGTAATTGATTCATTTTTCCTGAAAAGCACAAAATGGACCAAAAAAGTAAAAAGAAAACAAAAATGGGGGGAAATGGGATGGAACGATGAGGAAAGTAATGTAAAACGTGCATGAAAAAAGTGTTAAAAGTATATATAAAAATCACTGATCTACTATCACGGCCATAAGTAAATGAAACTATGTAATGTAAGAGATTAAGTACGATGTATTTATTTAATAATACCAATTGCCAGCATTTGTAACCATATTTTATTTCTTGATTTTATTATGTGATTTACTTGGCACATATCGTAAATATTTACAAGGGACAAATGCTCAGAGACAAGCACGAAGGCAATATCATGGAATCATCTGTATGGCTAAGCAAGGGCCTATGCAATCTGGGTCAATGTATATATAATATATATACCAACCCAATTCAATATCCTCAATATCAGTACCAATCAAAGCCAAGTATGTAATCATGACATGTCCCAAAACTTGACTGTAGGAATCAACAAGAAATCACATGAGATAACAAGTACAATAATCTGTAATGTGTACAGTGGTAGAAGTATGTAAATAACTTACATGATAATGCATTAAATTACCAAAAGGTCAATACAAATATGAGAGAGGGATTTTAGAGATGGCCCCAATGGAATCAAGAGTTGGCTACCATGGATTCAATAAGTGGCCACATAGATTCTAAAGATGGCTCCCATGGGTTCAAAAGTTGTCCCCAGGTATCATGTGTAACTTTGTTCTATGTAGTACTTAGTTTCATATGTCCCTTAGTTCCATATGGCTCTTAGATCCATGTGGCACTTAGTTCCCAAATGCTAATTGAAATATCAAATGAGTTAAGGCCAATAGCATGAACATTTACCGTATTAAAAATATTTAATCAGGATCAAGATCAATGTCAAGTGCAGGATCGTGTGTTAATGTACATGGCAGTGTCATGTCAAATGCATGATGTACACTCAAATTAACAGCTAAAAGTCATTTATAATCATGTATAAAGTTTGATTGTTTTGTGTGTTTTACACGACACATGTCATATGTTAGGTGTTAACATCTCTATGTGTATTCCAAAGGCAGTATAATGGTGTCAACTCTATATTCATGAATAGATACTATGCATTAAGATATAATATACATAATCTATGTGTCAATCCATAACAGATATAATATCTACTGAAAAGCCTAACTAATCGAAATGTCGCAACCCTAATAACATAGTCATAGCATGACCCAAGTCTTGATCGCAAAGATTTTATTTGAGATTAATCCTATTCTATATAAGCCTAAGTATATAAATTATAGAATTGATTTGCAATTTACTTTTAAAGTTAGCATTTTCTCATAATAATGTCATCACCGAAATAATATATATTTCTACCCAACGATATCAGGTTCCAATTGTATTAGGACAATAATCATAACCTTCATATCAATCCTAGAATCAAATAACATCCTAATAAAAGAATCCTTTTGATTAATTATATAATCTAGTCATACAACCCCTTAATTGAGATTCCTTATAATTTGTCAACAAGGTCCAAATAAGGCAGAGTTGGAAAACTAAATCATGTAGATCTAATTAGATATGAAATTTATGCTAATCAATTGGTCAGGCTAGTTATATAATGAGAGAGAATCTAATTTTCTCAATAATACCTTTGTACTCTAATTTAAAATTAGGTTTTTTACATCTAGTAATTAATCTAATTAGAGAGTAGGGAGGTAGGGAAAGCTATGGAAAATAAATCAAAATTATTTAGGATAATAAAGAAAAATAAAAATTAACAAACTTAAATTATAAATCGTAGCTATCATCACTATGGCATGAACAGAATCAATAATCAAGATTTCAAAACTTCTTCATAATCAAAGAATGGCTGAATTTATTGAGACATTAAATTATAGTTCATGATGGAAGGATGGCGACTACTGAACATGTAGCCTTGTATTTATAATAAAAGGATTACATGGTGGTGGATACCCTAGCCCTACATGGGTCTACAAAAGCCCATTCATAACACTTCCCATTATCCATCCAATATTGTAAGCTCGACATATGAATACTTCAGGATTTTATTAGTATCATGGGGATTTGGATACTTCTGGATCCTAAGTTAGGAGGGTTTTCCTCGTTAAAACCTTTGGCTATGGAAAACCCAGTGGAAAAAATCAATAGCTAAGGAAAAAGAGTACAAGTCTCATTCACTTCCCCTGATCTATGGATATCACTAGGAGTGCATACTTCTGGATCCAGAGTTAATGTGGTTGCCTCGTTAAAACCCTTGGCTATGGAAAACCCTTGGCTATGGAAAACCCAGTGGGAAAAACCAATAGCTAAGGGAAAAAGAGTACAACCCTACATTTAACTCCTGCAGGTTATGCATCTATACATCAATCTAGTTTACAACATTCTGAGAATAAATATAAAATACAAGTACTGCCTGTCTATAGCAGCTGCTAAATCCAAAGGAGATTTGGAGAGGTGTGCCATGTCTTATCGCCTTTGATATAGACTCCTCGAGGTTGAGCTAGGAAAGTGGCATAGTCTGCGAACTTGGTAGATAGCTCCAGTTCTTTAATCATTAACCCATCTGTCACTGGTCTGCAAGGTACTTCAGGCCGTAGCTACACACTCTCGATTTGCTCTTGGATGGTGAGCTTCTCGTAATGGTAGGATGATGTTGCCTTAGTTGTATGCTTTGCAAATCTCCAGGATGTGGATGTTCCTTTGCGGTGGTCATCGCGATGATTTATTACCAGTATCTGCAAATACATTTAACATGGAGAATGGCCCTTGACCTTTGGAGGTAGCGCAGAAGATGCGTAGATCCGGTATAGTGGCGTGATGCAGGTGCTACACTGTATCTAGCTAATAGATTTACTGTCCACGCTAAATCGGGACACGTGCAATTGTCCAGATAAGGAAGTACTTCAGTAAGGTACTTAAGGACCTAGTATTTCATCCCACTCTTCTAGCAGACAGAGGGGGTCCTTATGTATATCCATACAACCTATACGTGTATTCAATGGATTACAATGGTCCATGTTTCTTCATCAACTTTAGATGTATGAAGTTTAATGTCACATGATTTTCATCTTCTGGATGATATTTTCATCTTCAGTATGATATTTTCATCTTCAGGATGATAAGTTTGTAATCCAAGACATGTCTTTATTTTTTCATAGGTCTTGCATATCATATTCGGCTCTTCAGGAGATCTGATGAGATTCGAGTCTTTCTCAACTCATTTTCTTTATTGATTGTATTTTATTATTTCTCGTAGAATAGATGTCTCGAAAGTATATTCAGGCAATTAATGAAATTAGGAATAAATCCTTAGGGGTATGCCTTACAACATCCAAAGCAGCATATCCACAATTTCTTTTGCTAATTATGAGGGTTTCACAACTATAACCAGGGAGTTTGATGCATCATGTATGCTTCATAAGTGAGTCAAGCGCATCTTACTTTATTACTTCTTGGTTTCAGTGAAATGAACCTCTAAGCTATAGGTTGTACCTTATAGCATATGAATTTATTCATATTTTATACAATACTCACTATTTCCTCAGGTTTGATATCTTTTGATATCAGAACTTCAGGTCTAAACACTTCACATTTCATAAGTGAGTCCAACTCAACTTATTTTTTGCCTCGTTCCACATTTTTGACCAATCACGTTTGCTTTTTAGCAACAGAGTATGTATCGATTACTATCATTCAAATGACAAAATGAATCGTGAAATAATTGTCGACAAGTGTGTTTTTATCCAAAAACCTCCCCAAGTACGTACGTAATTCATTTATATTTCATTTTATTCCAGAATTTCCTCTTTTGGAGGTCTGGAAAAGTAGAGGATATGGAGATGAGCTCACTTTCCTGTGGTGGTATTGTTTTAAGGTCTCCATGAGTTTTCCTCTATTTGAAGCTTCGTGGTATGTCCTTTCTTCATTGAGGAAACCCACTTCTGCTACTGGTGGATTGCATCCATTATTTTTGGTATGTCAATCCTGTAATGCCCTACCAGCTACTGCACAAGTACTAGAGGGGGGGTGAATAGTACTTTAAAATAATAAGGAGTATAATTCCAAATTAAATTGCAAACAACTACCAAATCAATTTGCGGAAGCTTAAATTGAATGACAACAACAAAATTAACAATGCAAACCAATGATGTTAATGGGTTCGGATCCACCCAAGTCTCCCCGACTTGTTCCCGGTGATCCTACGTCCCAACCACCCGGATCCCCTCCGGATACTTGAGTTAGAAACCCTAACTCAAGATTTCCACTATGAATATCTTGTGAAAAACCTTCACAAGATCAAATCATACAACAACGGCAATAGTGAATCCCACAACCCGGGATCACAACCTTCTCTCACAACCGAGAGAATCAATAAGCAATATAAAAGAGTTTATATTGAAATAAGCAAACTTACCACAAAATCCTATACCTTGAGTTTTTCTTACCCAAAAGGTGAAATGAAGGATTTGAGGAAGATGAAGTCACCAAGACCTAGCACCAAGGAAATGACCAGCAATCGGTGCCTAGGGATGATTTGGAGACTTGGATCAAACTATAGCTTGAAGAGCTCACCAAGAACAAGCTTCTCTCAAAATGGATTCTAGATCTAGAATAGTGAGAGAATGGGTTTCTTGTGAGGAAGAGAGCTTTAGATTTGAGTGAGAATGGCTATCTCTTTTGATCTCAATGAATCTCTGAATGGAAGCTCTAACCTAGATAGAAATGACCTAGGTTCGTATTTATAGGGACCCATAAAAACAAATTAGGTCATTCTCCAACGGATAGAAATCTGGGAGAATTAGTCGGTCAAAGAACAATCACTGACCGACTAGTTCATCAACTAGTGGGTCAGTCAAACAGCATGGACCGACTAAGAGAGGAACTGAGAAGAAAGAGAATTTCAGACCTAGAAATCTAGTCGGTCCAAGAAGACTTTCTGACCGACTAGTTTCACAACTAGTCGGTCAGTCAGTGAACGTAGACCGACTAAGAGACAAAATGAAATAGTCTGAACACAAGTTGACTTAGTCGGTCCAAGAACAAAAGTTGACCGACTAGATTGTCAACTAGTCGGTCACCAAACGTTCTTAGACCGACTAACGATAAACAGTAGCTTAGGAGAAATTTAGCATGAACAGTAAGTCACAACTAGTCGGTTAAAGAAGCATCACTGACCGACTAGTTGAGTCAACGTAGACCGACTAACTGTAAACAGTAAAGTCCAAGAAATTAAGGAATCAAACTAGTCGGTCCAAGAAGAGTTGCCGACCGACTAGATCACCATCTAGTCGGTCAGTACTTGTTCTTGTACCAACTAACATGCACATACAAGTCCGAATCGAAGCGCGACGCTTAGAGGAAGTTAGAATGAACTTGTACTAAGATCCTAGAGCTACGATATGAGCGTTAAGAAGTTAGAATGGTAAGATATACTCAAGGCTTAACATTCTATATATCGAAGCTAAAAAGACTATAAATAAAACCTTAATAAACGGTCTTCGAGGGCTTCGATTGATTCTTCATAACTTCCAAAACGGCGCAAGAGCTTCAACGAAGCTTTAGGCATGAATACGAGTTTTGTGAAGTGTTGAGATGTCGCTTTGAATGTTCTCGTGATTTTGGCGACGATCTCCAATACTGCGCTCACAAATTGTTAGTTCATGGATTATTTATGTTTGCTCATCATCAAAACCAAATCCGGGGAGTCCAATATTCAACATTCTCCCCCTTTTTGGTGATGACAAACCAACATAAATAATAATCAAAAATAATGATTCAAATGTAAAATATTTACTCCCCCTGCATTGATGACATGTTAATTCCAAAATGAATATATATGAATTGCATCAAGCAGACGAGTAAGATAAATAAAGAGAATCGATTTTTGAAATATCGGATTTTGAAAATCCTTATATATATCTTAACTCCCCCTGAATCTAACACATCAAATTAGATTCTTGGAAATTGAGTTAAATTTTCATTTGCCCTATTTATTATCATTATCTCTCCCCCTTTGGCATTATCCCAAAAATGGGGGGCATACAACGACAACAACTAGGAAATGGAAAATCCAACATCGGGAGTCGTAGACAATGACGATGGACCTAATTGACACCAAGGGAAAAATGATGAAATCAAATCAAGGTGTGCCAAAGAGTCCATTATCAAAAAGCGATAATCAAAATCATCAAAAATAATATTTGGTAAAATTTTTTTTTTATTTATTGAATAATGAAACATACTCTCCAATATTCAATATTCTTGGTTAAATTTGTGCATGGAAAACAATTCTATACAAATATAGAAATATAATCTATTTAACCAAGTTTTTCAATCGTCGAGCGACGATTTTACATAGCATGGACATTGAATGAGAATTAATGTGCACGAGGAAGTAAATATCACAACATGAACAACGATGTATATATAGATAGAAACATCAAGAGTACACCCCAAAAAGAGATCGATACAACAAATGCAACATACCCATCAAAAAGAAATACATCATATATCATTGATACATCATCATCATGAGAACATCATCATCGTCCAACAACAAAAAAATACAACACATCAAAATATCCAACACCGACATCCAGAAAACTCAAAAATACATCAAATCAACCCTCAATCTCCATCCTAACCCAAAATACTCTCAAAAAGATATGTCATCCAAAGAGTAGTGGAGAGTCCTCGGAACGAACGATCACGAGGAAGTGGCTGGATCTGCAGTGTCCGTGGGTCCAGTCGACGGAGTGGACTCAGGCTCTGCAGGGAGGAGAGGTGTCTCAACAGACGGGATCATCGGGGTAGGTGTGGAAACAACTGGCTCAGCAGCAGGGGTCGCAACAGCAGGGGTCTCAACAGCAGCAGGTGAGACAGGAGCAGGCTCGTCAACAGGGACAGCAGGAGTAACAGCAGCCTCAGAAGTCTGGACTACTGCGGCAGAAGTCTCTGGAACACCGGAAGAGGTGCCAACTCCAGGAGCTGAAGTGGTAGCAGCAGCAGCAGTGGCCTCATCGCCACGGGCTAAGGAAGTGACAAGCTCGTCAATCTCCTCATCGTCCATCTCCTCGGCCTAAGAAACGGAAGGAGGAAGATCAATCCCCATCATACGAGCCATACGACAGACGACCTCCTCAGTACGAGCCAAACGTGAGTCGTGCTGACGAAGAAGGCGTACGACATCGTCTAATGTGGCAGGAGGAGCGGGGGCTGCAGCAGCTGAGGGAGTAGACTGGGAAGCAGATGCGGTAGACCTCTGCACGTGACGAAGCGCCGCTAGAGATTTCTTAACGGCCGTCGCGTTTAGAGGAGTACCCAAGGGACGCTCATCGTCAGGAGGGAGAGGGACTCGGAAATGACGAAAGACAAGGGTCAGCAGACACGGATATGGAATATGCGCAGATTTATTGGTCTTGCGTATACACTCGAAAGAGTCCATCTTATCGAGTATTACGCGAGCCCAATTAATCTCGCAACCCAAGAAAAGAGCGTAAATGAGCTTCAAAAATGGCTGGGATGGAAGTGAAGATGAGCCGTACTTGGGAAGCAATCACGACTTCAGAATAAGATTCAATACCCATGCATTTGGCTTGAATGACTTTGAAGGAACTCCAATAAAGGCAGGAGGGATCACATGGAAGATGTCAGAAAGAACGGACTGATCCAAGGAAGATATATCATCGACGGAAATGTCTGAAGGCAGGAGACCAGACGACGAGCAGCCAAGAATCTCCCCCAAGATTTCTGCCGTGAGAACTATAGGAGTTCCCAAGACAGTAGTCTCGATGGAGTGACTAGCATCGTACTGGCCTCGAACACGATTGGCATAGAATAATTTCACTAGGCGAGGATATGGTTTAGGATTGGCCTTAAGATCGTATCGGAGATAATCAAGGAGACCACTATAGGAGAGGAGATCAGCTAAGCCAAGGAAATCTGAAAACTGAACATAGTGCTCCAATAGCATCGGGCAGTGTTCAATACGGTTGTAGGCCGCGAGACACATAGGGTCGTCGCGACACACCGATATGTCAACACCACCCGCTGGCATTGGGCCCTTTCCCTTTGGCTGTCGAGTCCTAGGACGAAGTGGAGGAGTGGGTTCCCTATGGCTAGGTTCATCCTCAGGGATAAACTCAGTATCGGAATCGGGAGGAGTAGAGGGTGAGTGGAGTATGGCCTTTTTAGTCTTAGATTTACAGGGTTTGACGGTCGCCGTCCTCTGCTTCTTCAGAGGAGGCGAAGACGGAGAAGCTTGGGTAGATTTAGAACGACGCTTGGGCTTAGGCGGATTCCTAGGGTCGGAAGGCCCTACAGTCATGGGAGAAGCCCCAGAAGAGGTGATAGGAATCCTCGTCTTTGCCATGGTCGTGGCATGACGAGTACAAGCTAATGATGACGGAAGATCAAATACCCTAGCTGAAACCCTAGATTCCTACAGCAAACTCGAAATAAACAAGCCCTAGAAGAACTTTGAAACCTTAGGAGCTAGATGAGATATAAAACAAACCCTAGAGTATGAATCGAGACATAGGAGAGGGGGTTTTACCTAGGAGGAGGAGTCGACGGCGGCGGACGGCGGGGATGGCCGGAGATCTGGCCGGAGTCGACGGGAATAGGAAGAGTCTCGAGAGGGTTTGGGGTTTTTGCGGGCTGGAGAGGAGATGAATACCGACTAAAATGATTTTTAGTCGGACGAAATGAGTTTAAGTCGGTCTGGAAATCGAAAAGACGCATTTGCCCTAACCCACTTAGTCGGTCACAGTTCAAGCACTGACCGACTAGATTACGATCTAGTCGGTCGGTCAATGAGCTTGAACCGACTAAGTCGAAACAGAGGCAAACAGGGATTTTTAGGGCTAGATTTAGTCGGTCGCAGTATATTCACTGACCGACTAGTTTTCAATCTAGTCGGTCGGTAAGTGTACTGTGACCGACTAAAGAAAGAAAATGAAAAGAGTTAGATAAAAGCTTGATCTAGTCGGTCTGAGTTCACTTGCTGACCGACTAGATGAGCATCTAGTCGGTTGGCTAATGAACTGAGACCGACTAGAAGAGTCCAAAAATTGATAATTGATTTCTCTTCACAAACCACTTGGATGAAACATCTTAACACTCTCATTAGTCATCTAAATTTCCCCATAAAACGTCGAAATCTTAAATACGACATTGAAATACGAATTCGATCATAAATTCAAACATATCACATAAAATTCCCAAAAATTCAATAAATCTAGCATGAACGAAATATCGCGAAATATAATAGCATGCAAGATAATTGAATGAAACATGAATCCTATATCTCGGATTCACCCATAATCCCCAATTCTCGACGCAACCGCACAAAGGAGTCCTCCTTTAGGGGTTTCGTGAAAATATCGGCGATTTGCTTTTGGGTTTCAATGTACACTAAAATGATGTCCTTCTTAGCAACATGATCATCTAAAAAATGGTGTCGGACATCTATGTGTTTTGATCGGGAATGGTGCACCGGATTCTTTGAAAGACAGATAGCACTTTGGTTATCCACCATGATAGGGCTAGTATCACAATGAATACCAAAATCCTTCAAAGTGTGTCTCATCCAAAGAACCTGGGCACAAGCGGCACCGGCGGCAATATATTCCGCCTCGGTGGTTGAAAGTGATACGGAATTTTGCTTCTTGGAAAACCAAGAGACAAGAGAATTTCCTAGAAAATGGCAAGTGCCACTAGTACTTTTCCTGTCGGATTTGCATCCCGCATAATCGGCATCACTGTATGAGACTAACTCATACGTGCTAGATTTCGGATAAAGTAATCCAAAATCTAAATTGTAACTTAGATAACGGAAAATACGCTTTACCGCTACTAAGTGAGACTCCTTAGGTTGAGACTGATAACGAGCACATATGCATACGGCAAACATAATATCGGGCCTACTTGCGGTAAGATAAAGTAAACTACCTATCATACCTCGATATAGACGAATGTCTACATCCTTACTGCCCGTATACTTGTCAAGATGCGTAGTCGTGCTCATTGGAGTCTTTTTCCCGGAAGCACTTTCCATTCCAAATCGCTTAAGCAACTCCACCGTATACTTCGTTTGGTGGATGAAGATTGCATCGTTCAATTGGCGAATTTGGAGACCTAAGAAATATTTGAGTTCGCCCATGTGGCTCATCTCAAATTGGTCCTTCATAACATTAGAAAACTCTTCGCAAAGAGTGAAGTTATTAGCACCGAAAATGATATCATCAACATAAATTTGAACTAATAAAATATCATTATTTGCATGCTTAACAAAAAGTGTAGAATCGGCTTCGCCCATTTTAAAATTCAAATCCAAAAGAAAATTCTTTAGGCGATCATACCAAGCTCGAGGAGCGTGTCTCAAACCATAAAGAGATTTCTTTAGTTTAAAAACATGATTTGGAAAATTTTCATTTATGAAGCCCGGAGGTTGAGAAACGTAAACTTCCTCAACAACATCTCCGTTTAGAAATGCACTTTTAACATCCATTTGAAATAACTTAAAATTTTTATGGCATGCATAAGACAATAAAAGTCTAATTGATTCTAATCTAGCTACCGGAGCGAAGGATTCTTCGAAATCGATACCTTCCTCTTGGCGATAGCCTTGAGCAACTAACCGAGCTTTGTTCCGGACGACGACTTGATTTTCGTCGGTTTTGTTCTTGAAGATCCACTTTGTCCCTATGACGGTGTGGTTCTTTGATGGCAAAGGAACAAGCTCTCATACCTCATTCCTCTCGAATTGAATGAGTTCCTCCTCCATGGCAAGGATCCAAGCACTATCTTCGCAAGCTTCAACTATATTCTTTGGCTCTATCGATGAGGCAAAGGCACAATTGGCGAAGTGGTGGACTTGAGATCTCGTCTTGACACTATCATTAATATTGCCAATGACTTGCTCATGGGGATGGTCGCGAACGGTATGAAGCCGCTTGGGAATACCTTGATCACTAGGCACATTCTCAACAACTTCATTAGTCGGGTTAGTATCAATAGAATCAATTGAATCAATAGACTTAGAATTTTCAAACGAATCACATAAAACATCCATAGAATCATTATCATTTGAAATTCTAGAAGTAGTAAAATTCTCATTAAAAGAGACATGAAGTGATTCCTCGATCGTAGAGGATCTTTTGTTGTATATCCGGTAGGCTTTGCTACGTGAGGAATACCCAACAAATATCCCCTCATCCGATCTCGGATCAAACTTGTCTAAATTATCATATGTGTTTTTAATAAAACATTTTGCGCCGAAAACACGAAAATGTTTAACTTGAGGCAATCTACCAAACAACAATTCATAGCAAGTTTGTTTGGTGCCGGGCCTCAAAAGTATTCTATTAAACACATAACAAGCGGTGTGTACCACTTCCGCCCAAAATTGATAACCAAGTTGACTATCTTCGAGCATAGTGCGAGCACACTCCACAAGCGTTCTATTCTTCCTCTCAACAACACCATTTTGAGGAGGTGCGCGAGGGAAAGAAAACGTGTGAGTAATTCCAAGATCATCACAAAAATTTGAGAAAGACTCATTCTCAAATTCACCTCCATGATCACTACGAATAGTGACAATGGTGGTTCCGATGAGATTTTGTACTTTCTTCACAAATATTATGAAGTTTTCACAAGCTTCATTTTTATTACATAAGAAAAATACCCATGTAAATCTTGAATAATCATCAACGATGACTAGTCCATATCTTGCATTTCCTAAGGAAGCAACTCTAGTTGGCCCAAATAAATCTAGATGTAATAGCTCTAGTGGCCGTTTCGTAGAAATGCTTTTCTTAGGTTTAAATGAGGATTTAGGAAGCTTGCCACGTTGACAAGAATCACAAAAACTTTTCTTTTCAAAAACGAGCTTCGGAAAACCTTTAATGGAATTTAATTTCGAAAGCTTATAAAGTGTTCCAAAGTTCACATGTCCAAAGCGTCGATGCCATAAGTGTTGTTCACTTGTGTTGGCAACGAGACATTGTTCATATGACTTAGGAAGATCCAAAATATAAATATCTTTATGGCGTGTGCCGGAAAATAATAATTTATTATTATCATTTGAAATATGATACAATCCTTTCGCAAAGCTAACTTTGTAACCTTTGTCACAAAGTTGGCTTATTGAAATAAGATTATGATTTAAACCATCAACTAGATAAACATCACTAATTAAGGGTTTAGAAGGGTTACCCACTTTACCAACACCGACGATGGTTCCGCTCTCGTTGCCTCCAAATACGACGCGATTTCCATTTGCAATGGGAACCACTCCGGAGAGCAATTGAGCGTCACCCGTCATGTGTTTTGAACACCCGCTATCGAGTTTCCAATTCCCTTTGGAGCTAAATTTAAATTTGTTGCTCCTCTTCTTTTTCTTTTCCTTGAGTACCTAAAGATAGAAACTTTCATATCATGGTACCCAAGGTCATTGGGTCCTCAAAAGTTAGACCTTTGGAAGCCAAGTCCAATTGGACTTTGACTTCCCCACATAATTTCTACTATGCACAACATCCGAAAAATAAGCATTCATATATACTTGTTTTTCATCCATGCTTGTGTCCTTTGGGCTCCAAATAGTGAAAATTTTGGGAGCCATCATCCTATTGGGTGCATGCATGCGTTGTTGGTTTCTACGTGATGCATGTCGTGGATAGGCATACGGAACATGATGGAATGGTGCACGACGAGAATTATTCATATGATGAGGTGGGTGAACATATGCATGTGTGGGAACACGTGCGTGAGGGTGTCTCACATGGTGTGCACGTGCCCGTGAATGTGTAGCATAGAAATCATCATATGTGTGAGATGGTGGAGTAGGACGTGTGTTCCTACGTGGCATGGTATTTGTGTACATATAAGCATGCCCCTTCTTTGGAGGTCCACCCAAAGTGGGTTTCTTTCCAAAAGAGGGTGTGGACGAGGTGGAAGCACCATTGGTAGATGAACTACCAATAGAGTGTTTGCTACCACTCGTAGAGTCACCGGAAGTTGGCCTAACAAAAGTAGTGGCCGCTTTGGATGGACATCCCATCGTATACCCCAAACCAATGTGGTGATTGGCCGGAAGTAAGTCACTTAGGATTTTATCCAAATGGTCCTTACCCTTATTGAATTTATTAATTCGGCCTAATGTGTTATCATATTTCTCTTTGAGAGAACGCATAGAAGTATCTAATGTGGATACTTGCGATGTGAGCACATAAACACGAGATTTAAGATTCTCGTTCTCAATACTCAAAGTCGAGTTTTGAGAATTTAAATCCGCTATCCTATGTTCTTCCGGATCATCAATGCTAACATGTTCAAGTTTAGATTTGAGATTAACAATCTCATTTCTTAACTCTTCAACAACGGTGTCGTTGTTGGTGATGATAGTCTTAGGCGAGGTTTGAATGCTAGCTAGGTCATCTTTTACTTTAGTATATCTATTTACTAATTTAGTGTATTTAGACCATAAATGAGAGTTAGCATCCCTAAGATCATCCATAGTTACCTCATCGCCTTCGTCGTCGCTATCATCGGAAGAGGAGGATCCTTGATCATGCTCCTCTCTTGCCATGAAGCACATGTGCGCTTGCTCCACTTTCTCATCGTCCGACTCTCCGCTTGAGGAATCCTCGGAGTCGGTGAATGTTGCTCCGACAAGTCCCTTTTTGTACCCCTTTTTGTACTTCTTTGACTTGTCGAACTTCGGCGCCTTCCACTTCTCCTTTTGCTTGTTTTGAGGACAATCCGCTTTGATGTGTCCTGGCTTATTGCATTTAAAGCACAAAGGTGGAGAGGCGTTAGTAGAAGTAAATTTAGATTTTTGTTTGAAGTTACCCTTTCGGAAGAAGCGATTGAACTTCTTTGCCATGAGTGCAATGGATTCCATGTCCATTTCTTCTTCCGAGTCCTCATCGTCGGTAGAGGTGGATGAAGCCGCCTTGAATGCAATCGCCTTTTTCTTAGGCGCATCTTGGTTCAAATAGGACTTCATCTTTTCTTGTAACTTCACCTTGCTATCTTTGCGTACCTCGTATGACATCAAAGTACCCATTAGTTGAACTACGGTATATTTGTTCATGTCATTACCTTCCTCGATGGCGAAGGTACGTTTTTCCCAAGAAGAGGGAAGTCCTTCAATAAGTTTTGAGCACTTCTCCTTTTGAGTGTAGGACTTGCCGAGGGCCTCTAACTCGTTTATTATGTCAACGAAGCGAGCGTAATATTCTTTCATCTTCTCGCCCTGTTGCATATGAAACATTTCGTAATCTTTGTTTACGACTACGAGTTTAGAGTCTCTTACCCTACTCGTCCCTTCATGAAGAATGAGGAGGGAGTTCCAAATTTGATATGCACTCTTACATGTGCATATCTTATTGAAATCCTCGGGCTCCAATGCGCATTGCAAGGCGTTCATTGCCTTGGCATTGCTTACCTCCGCGGCGACCTCCGCGGTAGTCCATTTCTCAAAGTCTTCTTCTTCGGGTTCAATGTATTCCTTCATTGTGATCCTCCATAAGGATGCACTCCGGAGGAAGGTTTCCATCCGTCATTTCCAGTACCCGTAGTTGGTACCGTTGAAGAATGGAGGCCTCGTAGAGGAATGTCCTTCCATCACCGAAGATGCTCCTTCTCGGTTCCTGAAGGTGTCATAGTTGGAAGGTGGACGCACGGTCTTGTTGTCGTTGGCAGACATAGCTAAGTATCTGGCTCTGATACCAAATGTAATGCCCTACCAGCTACTGCACAAGTACTAGAGGGGGGGTGAATAGTACTTTAAAATAATAAGGAGTATAATTCCAAATTAAATTGCAAACAACTACCAAATCAATTTGCGGAAGCTTAAATTGAATGACAACAACAAAATTAACAATGCAAACCAATGATGTTAATGGGTTCGGTTCCACCCAAGTCTCCCCGACTTGTTCCCGGTGATCCTACGTCCCAACTCCAAGATCCCCTCCGGATACTTGAGTTAGAAACCCTAACTCAAGATTTCCACTATGAATATCTTGTGAAAAACCTTCACAAGATCAAATCATACAACAACGGCAATAGTGAATCCCACAACCCGGGATCACAACCTTCTCTCACAACCGAGAGAATCAATAAGCAATATAAAAGAGTTTATATTGAAATAAGCAAACTTACCACAAAATCATATACCTTGAGTTTTTCTTACCCAAAAGGTGAAATGAAGGATTTGAGGAAGATGAAGTCACCAAGACCTAGCACCAAGGAAATGACCAACAATCGGTGCCTAGGGATGATTTGGAGACTTGGATCAAGCTATAGCTTGAAGAGCTCACCAAGAACAAGCTTCTCTCAAAATGGATTCGAGATCTAGAATAGTGAGAGAATGGGTTTCTTGTGAGGAAGAGAGCTTTAGATTTGAGTGAGAATGGCTATCTCTTTTGATCTCAATGAATCTCTGAATGGAAGCTCTAACCTAGATAGAAATGACCTAGGTTCGTATTTATAGGGTCCCATAAAAACAAATTAGGTCATTCTCCAACAGATAGAAATCTGGGAGAATTAGTCGGTCAAAGAACAATCACTGACCGACTAGTTCATCAACTAGTCGGTCAGTCAAACAGCATGGACCGACTAAGAGAGAAACTGAGAAGAAAGAGAATTTCAGACCTAGAAATCTAGTCGGTCCAAGAAGACTTTCTGACCGACTAGTTTCACAACTAGTCGGTCAGTCAGTGAACGTAGACCGACTAAGAGCCAAAATGAAATAGTCTGAACACAAGTTGACTTAGTCGGTCCAAGAACAAAAGTTGACCGACTAGATTGTCAACTAGTCGGTCACCAAACGTTCTTAGACCGACTAACGATAAACAGTAGCTTAGGAGAAATTTAGCATGAACAGTAAGTCACAACTAGTCGGTCAAAGAAGCATCACTGACCGACTAGTTCACAAACTAGTCGGTCGGTGAGTCAACGTAGACCGACTAACTGTAAACAGTAAAGTCCAAGAAATTAAGGAGTCAAACTAGTCGGTCCAAGAAGAGTTGTCGACTGAATAGATCACCATCTAGTCGGTCAGTACTTGTTCTTGTACCAACTAACATGCACATACAAGTCCGAATCGAAGCGCGACGCTTAGAGGAAGTTAGAATGAACTTGTACTAAGATCCTAGAGCTACGATATGAGCGTTAAGAAGTTAGAATGGTAAGATATACTCAAGGCTTAACATTCTATATATCGAAGCTAAAAAGACTATAAATAAAACCTTAATAAACGGTCTTCGAGAGCTTCGATTGATTCTTCATAACTTCCAAAACGACGCAAGAGCTTCAACGAAGCTTTAGGCATGAATACGAGTTTTGTGAAGTGTTGAGATGTCGCTTTGAATGTTCTCGTGATTTTGGCGACGATCTCCAATACTGTGCTCACAAATTGTTAGTTCATGGATTATTTATGTTTGCTCATCATCAAAACCAAATCCGGGGAGTCCAATATTCAACAAATCCTAGCTGGATTTTTAGCAGCAGGGATATGTGAATTTGACAATATTCGAATTGTCAACTACTATGTCCGATGAATTTTTAACATTTTCATAATTGTGGAGGATCTTCAGGATCTC
The DNA here is from genome assembly GCA_030789695.1 of Scilla litardierei. Taxonomy (NCBI): domain Eukaryota; kingdom Viridiplantae; phylum Streptophyta; class Magnoliopsida; order Asparagales; family Asparagaceae; genus Scilla; species Scilla litardierei. Next base: position 135,406,827 of record CM061132.1, on the reverse strand, counting down.
ATCATAATTCATAATTCTCGGATCATAGATTTTGATATTCTACTATGGTCAACTGAGATCTAATCTCAGGGATGATTGTGACATCCAAGTTGAACATAGTACCAGGAAATTAAAGAGTTATGAATGTGAAGGAACTTCAGGATCTCATCGTCATTATCGAATCTTTAAATGGGGGCACATCAATGCACAATCTTATGAGACATGCTTTTAAATGCTTCCCCTGTTTGGAGTGAATTTTGATGTTATATAATGGTACTATGTGGATGGGAACCCATCAAGGCACAATCTTTAAGTTGTGCTCAAAACGCCTCCTCCGTTTGGAGTTCTTTAGAACTATTTATCTGTGGTGATCAAGCCATGATAAATGGGTTCTAAGGTGGCATTTTTATGGTCTGCAATGTAATTGCATATCCCCATGAAGTCACTGGAAACTGGATTTTTGAGTAATTCGTTTGAATTAATTTAATGATTTACTCATATGACCCATTTTGGGTGTGAACATAATCTTCAGGATGTTCAACTTTATTCCAGTTTGCAAATTATTGTTGATTTCTCAGTATCATTCAATTTACCAGCCATTTAATAATGTGTCATCTTTGCTTTGAATAGGCTAGACTACGGTTGGATAATAGGATTGCTTATGACTATTTTTAGAGGATATATGGATGAGTACTATAAGGTACTTCATCGGCCCTTTATAGGGAGTGGATAAGTCCACTTTTATCCCCCAACTACTCTCAAGAGACCTAAAGATCTTTATATTACAGTTTTTGTAAACAATTATATTTGAGGAAGTCTTGAGAGGCAATGTTCATATGTAGTGGAGATGATCTCGTAATCATTTTTCCCTTAAAAATGAGACAATGAAAGCTCACCCTTCTAAAGAATCTTCGGGTTCGTCAAGTTATGATTATAAGGTTGGGATGTGATGTATTGCATCATCACGATCCAGGGTGGCATATTATATCATACCAAAGTTAAAACTTGGATGATTCTGTGCATTTCAGGTGTTCCATTTGCTTCCCCTTTTCGAATTTTTATAGGACTTTTCGAAAGTCCATTGGAATGCTCAAGTATGGTCTTCAAGCCTTTATTTCTTGAGTCATTTAGAAGGGATTTTGTTTTGACAAATATCCATCGAAACTTGGTAAGTTTCTTTTTCCGGGAGTTTTGGGCATCCTCATGCAAATGCTAAAAACTAAGCATGAAATTTGCAGTATAAATGAATGCATAAATATCATAAACATATATATACCGGCACAATAATATTATTCATTCATGACAGATACTAAAAAAAATACATGCCAGCAAAAGCAGTTATAATGTAAAGAGAAATTATTTCTATTACATTTATTTTGCTAAATAGATAAAATAATTTATCAATCTAGGAGGTCGTCATTCGTAAAGTCCTCAGTGCTGAACCGCGTTGGAGCCTGAACTTGATTCTCCACCAGATTTGTCTTAGCAGTAGACTTCAGGCTTGCTTAATACAAATCTTGAAGGTGACGTGGAGTTCGACATATCCTAGACCAGTGTCCAGTCATGCCACATCTGTGGCATTTGTCCTCCCAGTATTTCTTGGGAGCAGATGTCTGTTCAATATTCTTCCCCCTCCACGTATATTTCTTCTTCTCCCAATTATTGTTTTGTTGTGGGGGACCTCTGGCCTGCTTTTTCATTGATATACCCTTCTGGTGTTTACCTTTGTGCTTGTTTTTCTGCTTTTGGGAAGAAACTGTGTGTGCCTTGTAAGGATCACCTTACCCTTGCAATACTAACAACACACACTAGAGGGGGGGTGAATAGTGTAATGACAATAAAATTGTCCAATTAAAATTTAAATTGCAAATACAGAATTATAAAGGCAAGAGGAATTAAAAGGCACAATCAATCCAAACGCAAACACAAGGAATTACCCTGGTTCCCCAAACTTGGGTACATCCAGCTACACCAATATTCACTATATTTCCAGATAGAGAAGTGAATACAAATCTCACAAGGAGATGCCCCACAAAGAGGATTTATGCCCTACACAAGACCCAACCAATCCTACACGAGGATTAAGACTCCCACACAGAGAAACACTAACTCCCACTCAGAGAATTAGGGTTAGCCCTACACTAGGACACTAAACTCCCACAAAGAGAGTTACTCCCACAAAGAGAGTTATTCCCACAAAGAGAATATCCTAAGTCCCACAAAGAGACAACCTCCCACAAAGATAGAAAGATCTAATTCCTACAAAGAGAATTAGAGACACAAATACACCAAGTAAAGTAAATACTCTTACTTATGCCTTGAGATGCTTACTCATGAATGGATGCAAGGCATGGAAGAGGATCTCCAAGTGTTGAGATATGCTTGAGAGAACTTGGATGAATTCCCTTGAGCTGGACTTCAATGCATGAAGATGAATGAGAGCTCTTGAGAGGGAATTGAGGGAGTTTGTGAGTTGCTTATATATCTCTTGAGAATTCAATAGCATCAAGAAGTATAAGAGATGGCAGCACACTCATATATATAGGAACCCTATATCAAACCCTAAAACCCAAGAAAACAACCAAAGAATCAATTCTGCAACGGCTAGAAACTGGGCGAAAACGACAGGAACAGTCGACTGTTGATCAAAAGATAGTCGACTGATCAACGGCTAGAAAATATCCAACGGCTATAATCTGAGCCAGGACAGTCGACTGATGAAGACAGTACATTAGACTGAGAACAGGACAGGCGCCTGTAAATCCTTCAGCGACTGCTGCTGGGGATGGAATAAAACAGTGATCTGCACTCTATCTCCAGTTAAGCACACAGGCGACTGATGTCAATAATACAGTCGACTGTCTATTAGTCAGGCGACTGTAAAACCTTAATCAGTCGTCTGCTGTATAAGATGGAGAAACAACAGAGAGATGCAGAGATTGCACTTACATTACTCATGCGACTGATGACCAATATACAGGCGACTGTAAATATACAGGCGACTGTAAACTGTCCAGTAGTCGACTGTGCGTAAAGCTCAAGTTTGAGTCAATTGAAAAGTTGATTTGAGCTATGCATATCAGGCGACTGTAGAAGGATCTACAGGCGACTTGAAATCACCCAGTCGACTGTGTTTCCCTCAGCAGGCGACTGATGGAAAGCCAGAGACTCCAAATGAGTCTTTGGACAAAGTGAACCTATTGGGTTGGATTCTATGATAATCCTGATGCTCACTAAGATGGTTAAATGCATGTGCATGAATGAGTAAACCATCTAACAAGGCATTACATTAACCCTAGACTCAAAAGAGAGAGAAAGCAATAAAGTAAATTACATGGATTACAATGCTTTCCTTAGAGTCTAAGTCTTCAATCTTGATGCATTGATTGCTCTCCATCATCTCCAAGCTTTGGCACTCCTTAAGTCCAAGCAATGGTCCTTCTTCACTTGATGTCCATCCTTGCACCAAGTGATTAGTCTGCAAGAAAGATATTCTTGAAATAAAATGAGACACTAAAACATGAGAGTCATTAGCAACAACATAATGTTGTGATCATCATCAAAATAAGATTGGTATGAAACACCAATACTCAACATGCCTCTGGGGCATGAGCAGTGCCAGCAGGGCGCGGGTTATGGGGGGCCAGTAAGAGTTCTATGTTCTGTTCTACCATCAGAAGGTAGGAGAGGAGCTCCGAGTATTTCATGAATTTACGTTCACGATATTGATGCATAAGGATGACATCCTTCTCATGGAAGGATGTGAAGGTTTTCTCCAGTATGCACGTCTCTGTGACTTTTTCACCACATTACTTCAGGCGTGAGGTGATATTAAACAACGTCGAGTTATACTCGAATATGGACTTGAAGTCCTGAATTCGGAGATTTTTCCATTCATAATGTGCTCGAGGAAGGATAACATCTTTTTGATGTTTATACCGTTCCTCGAGTGCAGTCCATAACTCATATGAGTCTTCTGCGGTAAAGTATTCGGCCTTCAGGTTTTGATCTATATGGCGTCTGATATAGATAATGGCTTTAGCCTTATCTATATCACTAACTTTATCATTAGCAGTGATAGCAAGGCTCAGGCCCTGTAAGTGCAAGTGGAACTTTATGTCCAGTTGCCAACTCAGGTAGTTTTTGCCAATAGCATCTAGGACGTCGAAATCAACACTTGATATTTTGGTCATTTTATCTAAGCATGTAAATTAGCAAGAGTTAAATATTATTGTGATAAACAATTATGCAAACGAGACATATAAGCTTGTTGCAAGGATCGGCTAGTCACTATTTAAAAAAGTATAGTCTAAAGTCCATATACAGTCCCAAAAAGAATAAAGAGAAAAGTACAACTTGGGAACCCTGTGTGCCCCATATTCTAGCAAGTTGGTCTCAGTCTTCATGGGATGTACCTCCGACCTTGGTTATTTACAATTTAATCATCACTACATTTTCGCTCAAAAATAAAAATACGAGGAAAGTAAAATGGTGACAAACTCGCCAATCCAAAACCACAACGAAGCGAATAATATACATCACAGATATTAAATATGCCTCAGGCATATAAAATTTGCCTTATAGACATTAAAATATGCTTCAGGCATTAATATAGTGTCACATGCATAGAATGGACCAAACAATAAAGGGGAGAAATCAATAATTTATTATATGTCCCAATGTATAGAATTTTGTAGCCCTCGTCATGCATGGCCGTCCCAAACCCATAATTAGGGTTTGGGTTAGTTTTCATGTGATTAGCACGGCGGTGGCCATCAGGGCCGCGGAGGGTGCGTGAGGCCGCGATGGCGGCCTTCACGGCCGTGAAAACCCCTTGGCTAGGATTCTGGGCGCGGGGCATGGTCGTCAGGACCGCGGAGCCGCCCATCGGAACTGTGCGCATGGGGGCAATCAGCAGTGCTACGGGCCCCCTTACCGACGATGGGGGTGCAGCCAGTAGGGCTGCGGCCCCCCTTGCCGTCGATCGAAAAGAAGGGGGTACAACCAGTGGGGTTGTGACCGATTGCTATTGATCAGGATGAATGGGGTGCAGCCAGCAGGGCTGCGGCCCCCTTGTCATCGATCTCGAAATGAGGGGGACGGGGCATAGCCAGCGGGGCTGCGGGCCCCTGACAACGGTAATCGGAGTTGGGGGCCGTAGCCATCAGCGCTACAAGCCCACTGTCAGCGATGATGACGTCGCAAGGGGGCATCGCCTTCGTGGCAGTGGAGCCCCTGTGGGGGTTATGGCGTAGGGGGCGTCGCCTACGGGGCAGCGGAGTCCCCTCCTGCAGGAGGGGAGAAAAGGCACATGGGGCTGCTGCCTTCAGGGCGATAGAGCCCCCTGCGACGAGGGGGATGGCACATGGGGGTGGCGCTACCTTCGAGACAGCGGGCGGGGGGCTGATCGGCCGTCGGGGCTGAGATCCCCCCTCCACAAAAAGGGGCAGCGAGCGTGAGAAGGCCCTTTATCCCTTTATCATAAAAATTCGATTTTTATTTAAAAAATCAATTTTTATCTTTGCAATCAATGTTTTTAATCATATAAATTTGATTTTTATCGTAAAAACATCGATTTTGGATCTATAAAATTGCAGATCTAAACGTATTCTTAAAGAAAAATAGGGTTAGATCAAGTTTTGATTTATTACCTCTAGATCTGTCCTCCAAATCTAGCGACGGTTGAGATGCCTATGGTAGATCTGACAAATCGTTCTTCGTCCGCCAAAAATCGCCACAAAATCTCTTAGTTGATTGGAGCGTGTTGATAGCATGTTAGAAGGATAGCGGCTATTGAACCCATAGTCATGTATTTATAGTAAAAGGGTTACATGGTGGTGGATACCCTAGTCTTACATGGGCCTTATATGGGCCTACAAAAGCCCATGTATAACAGTTCAAGAGATTTACCATTCATCGGAGAAGTAAAATGTTGCCAGACGCCGTCAGAGATGGTAAGTTGACATTAGTGGCAGGAGAAATAAAAATGTCAGATGAGAGCTAAGGGATAAAAATGGAGAGTAATACACATTATACACATTATAAAATTTTCTATTACTAATAGGTAATTTTTAACAATTATTTATCAATTAATAATAAAAATTTCAATTTCTAAATGAATTATTGATAAATAAAATTAGGATTATTAATATAATATCTAGGAATATGCTTATCAGATTCTAACACACAAGATTCCAAAACATTCATCTCAACTAGTAGAATCACATGAGATGTTTGTACTTCAACTTTTATAATTTGCAACAAAAATAATTTATTTTCCTAGATTAAAAATAAATAACACAACAAAGAAAATTAAATTACCGACAAAAATATTCCCTTGATTTTGATGCTGAGGTAGCTGTACACTTTTGTCAGTAGGTAGAAATTTTCTATAATTTTAGTTTATTTTTTTAAAATAATTTTCTTTTCTTTTCTAATTTCTAATTTCTAATTTTCTATTTTTATATCTATCTTTTTTCTCTCATCCTCTTCTTTCTTCTCTTTCCCGTGCAGTTGAGCTTTGTTGCAGGGGGTGAAAGCATGTGCTCGTTCGCTCACTCGAGGAACTGAGAGTGAGCGAGCGCATGAGACTGGATGACATTGCACGTGTAGTGTAGTTGCATGACGCAGGTGGTGTGGCGTGCACAATGGCGACAACATATGCATGTGATATATGAGAGACGAAGAGAGAGATGAGGAGGAGGAGGAGGTGCTGGTGATGAAGATGTGAGATGAGGAAACATAGTCGAGATCGGAGATGGAAGGAGACCGTTGGAGCTCCGATAATGGGGCAAGACGATCAAAGGTGGAGGAGTGAAGGCAGAGAATGTGTATGAGATTTGAGAGCAGCGATGTATGTTTAGATTTGATATTTTAATAATAAAAAATTAAAAAATTAATTAATTAACAAATTAAGTGGTATCTAAGATGGGGTAGCTGGGAGATGGGTATATGAGAGAGTTGGTAAATGGGAATTACGGGAAAAGCTTAGGGAAATTTTTTAGGGTTATGGTTTAATTAATTTTCAGATTTCGAAATTGAAAAAAGGTTTCCGAAAAATTCTGAAACAAAAATTTTGAAAAATTAGAAAACTAATGAAAATAATTTTTGTTAAAATTTTCAAATCGCATAATTGCTAGAACTCAAGAGATGATATCAATCTAAAATGGTTGAGTAGTCATGGCACTAAGCCATGTCTCTCTATATATATTCATCCTCTATGGGGTACATAGAATACCAAGGGACCCCCACTACTAATTAGTGGGGTGTAATGGGGAGATAATGAGGGGAGGGAGGCCAAAAGCCTCCATCAACTCACAACACTCCCCCTTATCTCTCCATCACCTTGGGTTAAGTATATGAATACTTCAGGACTCAATATGCTAATGAGATAGATACTTCTGGATCCAGAGCCACTGTGGTTGCCTCGTTAAAACCTTAGATGTGGAAACCAAGTGGGAAAAAACCAGCAGCTTAAGGGAAAAGAGTACAACCAACTGGTGACCCCCCCCTGATCCATACAAGCCTTATATTTGTAGGTCTTTTAGCTTTCATTAGGGGTGGACACTTCAGGGTCAAGAGTTAAATGAGGTTGCCTCATTAAAACCTTTGGCTATGGAAAACCCAGTGGAAAACCCCATAGCTAAGGAAAAAGCGTACACCACTAATATCAACTCCCCCTGATCTGTACAAGCTTCAGGCTTACAGATCTCATATGTATCTATACATTTCCTATTCGTCTATACATCCCTCATGCTCTGAAAGCAAATACAATCATTTCCATCTATACAAGTTTCACTCATATCTGGCGGCTACTGGAAAACAATGGCGCTCTGGAGTGGTACACTCTTCGAAGTTAGTAGATGACTCCACATTTGTATTACTCAGTCTTCACTGTGTCTGCAAGGTACTGCTGGACCTGGCTGAGTGTATTCTAGACTTGATTCTTGGATGATGAGCTTCTCAGAAGATGTAGACGTTGGAGGATGATGTGAAAATATTCAGGAGGTGGCCGGCCATTTGTGCTTAGTCATCGCGATGATCAGTAAACCTGCATATGCGATATATATATTCCTTGACCCTTGGAAGTTGCACAGAAGTAGCTTATCCTTAGTCCAGTGGTGCTCTCCAGGGCAACACTGTACCTGGCTAACAGCTTTAGTGCAGACTGTCTAATAGAGATACGTGTAGTTGGCCAGATAAAGGCGTGTAACTAGTACACTATAGCTATGCTCTTCAGGACCTAGGATGTCCTCCCCCTCTTCCAGCGACTAGAATGGGTCATAACTAAGCATCCATTTTTAATAGATTGCAAATGGACATCTTTCTTCAAAACTCCTGGTGTATGAAGAATATAAAAGAATTCTACCACAAAAATTGTTTTAATCTGTAAACCGAGACAATACCCTGTTTTGACTAGGTATTTGATATCTCAATGGTCTGCAGGAGAACCTATTAGAATCATATACTGATCTTTGAAGCCTTTATAGAGAAGACGTTCTTACGTCTCTTTCATCTCTGGCGATAGAGTATACCCTTCTGGAAGTTTCATGTAGATATCTATATCTATATGCCGTATAGATATACAGTCACACCGTCCATGAGCTGCATTTATTGGCTTTTCCAGAGACGTTAGGCTTAATAAGAAAATGATCACTTTTCATTCATTTATTTATGAAAACCCAACTTATATTTCACAGGTTTTACACATTCAGGTGTATGGACTAATTGTCCAAAGACTTTGCTTTTCAAGAGTGAGTACAACTCTACTCTTATTGTCTCATCCCACTTTGGCCAATCTATGCGTTTATGCTATAGAAAAGTGGGTTGAACGTCATCGTCGTATTCAGCGACGTGAACGGCAATAGCGAAAGCAAAATCGTCGACGTCGACTGTGCTATATCTGTCCAGTACCTCTCCAGTACGTACTTAATAAAATGATGTTTATCTTATTGTTTCCTCTGCGGGGGAAATTAGGATGGGAGAGGTCGCTGGTCTGAGCTCAGCATACTGTGGTGGGATCATTTTAATATATACAGGAATCTTCCTATTACGAGGAACTTTATATTCTGAACCTGGCGGGTGTCCTCTTTTCAATTGAGGTACAGCCAATTCTGCTGCCGGTGGATTGCATTCATCTTTAGGGATGTCAATCCTAGCTGGCGTGTTGGCAGCATAGACGTATGAACGAACAATCTTAGGGTTGTCCATGAATTTATCCACAAATTGATTTACTTTAGTCTGAATTTGAAGGATCCTCTGGATCTCATCTTCACACAAAAATAGTATGCGGAACATAACGAGATTAGGACTTTTGTGTCCCATGATATGGTCTTAGAAGCTTCAGGATTCTTTAGACTGAGTGCCTATTTTAATGAGACTTTGCTCATCAAATTCATAGTTATCAAGACGTGGTGCTATGGGGACAAATATTAACACATCCAAATACTCTCAAATGAGATATGTTTGGTGGTGGACCATAAGCAAGCGGCATCAGTTATACGATATGGCCACGAGAGGACAGTATCGTGATAAGCGATGCAGAATGCAGTATGGTGTATCCCTAAACATCCAAGGCGGATTGCGGGGCGACACCCCCTCCGACAGGGGATATGGGCGCCCCCTCCGACTGGGAATGATTCATTATCAGGCGAATATATGTATAATAATAGTATGCAGAAAGGTCTCAAATGATTGATTAGCATATGAATCATTAGCATGTGTATCTGGCCATCTGATTATTTGGATACAGAAAGAGTTAAACATTATTTGGATACAGAAAGGTCTCAAATGATTCATTAGCATGGGGGATATGGCATCTGGTTATTATTCCTCCGATAGGGGATATGGGCTCCGGCCTCGGTCTCCGACAGGAGATATGGGTGCCCCCTCCAACTGGGAGGGGGTGGGCGGCGCTCCAGCGAGTCCCCCCTCGACAGGAGGGGGCGACGCTCCGGCGTGAAGGAATCGGAGCCCCCCCCCCCCCCCCCCCCCCCCCCGCGTTGCCGGTTGATCGGACGCCCGGCGCTCTGGGAGGCCCCCCTCAGGGGGGTTGCGAGAATTAGGAGGAGGGGGAAAATTGGGATTGTGCGTGGATCACATTCAGGGGGGAAAATTGGGCTGTGTTATAAATGGGCTTTGGAGGCCCAACCCGTTAGTGGGTATCCACCCATTATGTAACCCTATTACTATAAATACTGGGCTACGGGGTTCCGTAGCCGCTATGGTTTACAACACGTTATCAGCACGCTCGAAGCTAAGCCGAACCCCTGCCGACGGACGAACGCGACGCGAACGGGCTTCCTTCACCGAACGTCGCTAGATCTGGCGGGTAGGATCTAGAGGTAATTCTTTTCACTAGATCTAAATTCGTATGCGCATATGTCTAGATCCAAAATTCTTGGATCGATTGTTTAATGAAAATCAACGTTTTTATTGATTAAAAATCAACTTTTTACAATAAAAATGCTTTTTTGGAGATTAAAAATGGATTTTTCCACTAAAAATTGGATTTTTATCCCCAAAAACCATTAAACCATAGGGGATCTTCTCACCGGAACGCGAATCCCCCCAAAAACTCGCGCGAAAACCCCTCGCCCGCCGCCCGAAGCGGTGGAACCCCCCGCCGTTGCTAACGGCGGGCGCCCGACCCGCCACCAGCAGCGGCGGGCGGCCCTGCCGCTCCCAGCGGCGGGCGGCCCCGCCGCTGCGACGGCGGGCCAGACCCTCCGCCAGCCGCGGCGGGCGGCCCCGCCGCCGCAGCGGCGGCCAAACCCACCGCATGCAGCGACGGGAGCCACCCCCCGCCGCCCGCAGCGGCGGGCCCCCAACCCCCCGCCAGCCGCTCGTATCGGGCCCCCCCCCGGTGCGCGCTTATGCCCGGAAACCCTAGCCGCATGAAGCGGCAATCCGCGCGACCAAAAACCCTAATTAGGGTTTCACCCCGAAAATTCACTATTTTCAAACGATTTTCAGATTTAAATTCGATTTTCCTTCGCTATAATTTGATTAATACTTTATAAATCATCGCAATTTTTTCTTGGATTATTTGATTATTACACGTTTAATAATTAGGAAGATCATGCGACCACTCTGTCGTTAGTTAACTAACCTAACGGTGTATGACGTTGCCCAGTGGTCCAATAATTATTAAACGAAAAATTTTCATTTCCATTATAAAATTTCTGTGATGATTAAATGCATGTGTAGAAATTTATATGCCTGCCGCATATTTAATGACTCTATGATGTACATTTTTATTTAGCATGCTAAAATCACTATGACATAGTTTAATGCCTGTAGCAAAACTGTATGTCAGCGATAAGATTATTTAAATGCCTGCAGCATATAAATAGCATGTGTATACATCATACTTGTTTCAATTTTGGTTAATTGAGCACAACTTTTTAGTTTACTAGATTTACATTATATGTATGATGCGCTCATGATATGACAACATTTTATGTCAACAAACCAATAATGATTTCAAAAAGTTTAACAGCATATCCTAGTTGACAAGATGAACCTGGAGTTCAAACCCAAAACGAACCTGAAGTTCAAAATCAAATCAAAAGTCAACACCCTTTCACACTAATAAAATTTAACAAGTACGAGGGATTATACGAAAAACATTTATGCGTTTTCTTTTAGAAATACGCATTTCGCGGTAAATAGATCTCTCAGATCTATGGTTTGTATAAACCAATATTGACACCAGCAGTTGTCATAACACCACCGAACTCTTTTGAGTAATCTCACTTTACAAGGTATGATTCTTGAATCTAACCTTATGTTTTAAGCGTACGCCCGAAGTCGTGGCTTAATAGATAAGTGAGAAATTATAAAATTCGTACCCACGTAATTGTTTCCCTTAGAGTATGATTCTATATCCACACAATACTTGAATGACTCAATAAAAATGGCCTGAAGACCATACTTGAGTTTTCAAATAGACTTTTAAAAGTCTCTCATAAATTAGAAAGTCGAAATATAGAAACTAACTCATTTCCCTTGTATATGTCCACTTTGTAAGACCAATAATCATTCTTCCTTATAAACGACAATAAGGAAGACTGAAAACAGTGGAAGTCTTGAACAAAATGAGAAAGGGAAGATATGATGTACCTCGATACGGAGTTTGCAATGACAACCCAATATCAGACCAGAAGTTCTGACAAGACCCATAATGCTTTTTGCAAAATGAATGGGCATTAACGTATGCCATATAAAAATATATACATATCTAGTCTAAACGACGAAAGTCAAATTGACTGTATGTGTTTTTCGCTACTCCCCGAGGACAAATAAATTTTGAAAATAAATTCGATCTGTTGCCATAATATGAGTCTAAAATGAGCACTATTGTGGACGTATATTTTATAGAACCCACATCATACTATGAAACTTGTTGCTCCAACATAATTATCAGTAGTATTCTCTTGCAGTATATATGTGCTTTTTACGCATTTTATTTTACTGTAAATGATTTGTCATCCTGAATACTCCTAAAACGAGGATGCCATGTACTCTCTGAAACTTATAAAGTTTCAAAGGATATTCATCAAAATGAAATCCCTAATGACTCAAGAAACCAATAAAGCCTGAAGCTTTATCCAACTATGATCCGCATAATAGTCATTGTGAAGATGTAATCCTTCACAGTTTGAACAGAGTTCACTTATTACCAGGACAAAATTAACTTGAGCATTTTAATGGACGTTCAAAAGTCCCACATAAATTCGAACAGAGGAATTAATTTGGAACACCAGAAGTGTCCAGAATCGACCAACTTTGGATCGATGTCACCCTGGATTGATGATGCAAGACATCATTAACCAGACGAACCTGAAGATTCTTCAAAAAGGGTGAAACTCTCATTATCCCATTCAAAAGGGAAAATGATTACGAGATCATCTCCATTCACGTGGACATTGACTCTCCTCACTTCCTCAAATGAATTTAAGATGATATACTATCATTAGAAGAATGAGACCTTTAGGCCTCTTGAGAGTATTTGAGGGATAAAAGTGGACTCACACACTCCCTACATATGGCTGATGATGTACCTTATAGTACTGATCTATATATCCTCTTAAAATGGTCATAATCAAAACCTTGTTATCCAACCACAGTCCAGATTATTATTAATCACAACGGTCATATTACATTACTGGGATATTGGTTGGGCTTTTACTTACCCTCATACCACCCTCAAAAATGCCGCAGTGGAACTTATTCATCGGGACTAACCCTCCTAGATGAATATGTTCCGAGATCCCCAAACGGGGGAGGCATTAGATCACATCTTATATATGGAGCCTTGATGGGTTCATATCCCTAGTTCTATGCTCAACTTCATTGAAGTCGAACTTAATGCGGATTTTTGGGATAACACTGGGAAATCAATTTAACAACTGGAAGAAAATTGAACACCCTGAAGCTTTGTGTTCACACCCAGAAATGGGTTATATGTAAATCATTAAAATGATTTAAACGGATTACTTGTCCACTAGAAATCCAGTTGTAGGTGACCACGTGGGAGCAAGCAAACCATCAGAACGCCTCCTTAGAAACTATTTATATGAGTCTGATCACCTCATATAAACAGTTTCCGAGAACCCCTAACGGGGGAAGCGTTTAGTGCACATCTTATCGATGGAGTCATGATGAGTTTATATTCCCATATCACCACTATGGACCATTTAAAACATTAATACCTATGATCTGATTATCATGAATAGTGATGAGATCCTGAAGATCCACACTTATGAAACTGTTAAACAGTTATCAGACATAGCTACTGACAATATAAATATTGTCAAATTCACACATCCCTGCTACTAAAAATCCAGCTAGGATTGACATACCAACTATAATGGATGCAATCTACCAGTAGCAAAAGTGGATATCCCAAATGGATGAGAGGACATACCACGAGAACCTAAAACAATACCACCACAGGAAAGTGAGCTCATCTTCATATCCTCTCCCTTTCCAGAACCTCCAGAAGAGATAATTCTGGAATAAATTGAATAATGTACGTACACTGAGAGGAATTTGGATAAAACACACTTGTCGACAATTACTCCCATTTTATTTTGCCATTGATATCGTTCACAATCTCTGTTTCCTGAAGCAAACGCAGAAATTTGGCCAAATTATGTGGAACGAGGCAATAATAAGTTGAGCTGGACTCACTTATGAAATGTGAAGTGTTTGGACCTGAAGTCCTGATATCAAAAGATATCAAACCTGTGGGCTACCGAGTATTGTATAAATAAATAAAATCGTATGCTATAAGCAAAATGCTATAGCCTTAGAGGTTTATTTCACAGAAACCAGGAAGTAACCATGTAAGATGAGCTTAACTCACTTACAAAATTATTTGAACTGATGCATCAGGCTCCTTGGTCATAGTTGCGAAAACCATACGATTGCAGAGATAATTTTAGGCTATGTTGCTATGGATGATGTGACAACATACCCTTATGAATAATCATCCCGAAGATGAATAATCATCCCGAAGATGAAACCATCATCCCGAAGATGAATGATCATCCTGAAGATGAAACCATCATCCCGAAGATGAATAATCATCCAGAAGATGAAACCATCATCCTGAAGATGAATAATCATCCAGCAGATGAATTACCATCCAGAAGATGAAATTATCATCCAGTCGATGAAGAAATGTAACGACCACTTTTCGTCGTACGTTGTTCGTGCACGTGCTTTTGACCGTGCACGAGTTTGTTTTAGACTTTATTTGTTTGTGAACACTTTTGTGTGATATGCCGTTGTGAACGTCTCTGAGAGTATTAAATAGTGGCACTAATTTGAAACGACGTTCCTCGAGTCGTTTTTCCACAATTTAATCTTACTCGATGGGACGTGACGATTTTCACTTTTGACGGGAGACGTTTCAATTTTTAGTTTCGTCGTCCGACGTCGAATTTGAGATCCGTCTTCTTAGTTAGCTCACATTCGTCGTCACGATCACTCCGATATTTATTTTATAATTTTTGGAGTCTATTTGACCACTTTTATATTTTTAACAAGCTTTATAATATTTTTAATAATTTAATTTTAAATTAATTTCGGCCAAATAAAATTTATTTGAGTTTTAAATGTTTTAAAGAATTTTTGAGCCAATTTCCAGCTCATTTGGACCAAGTCAAATACTTGGGTGAGTTGGAGAAGTTGAATTTCAAATTTTAAATTATTTTAAACTTCTAATCCTATTATATTTAGCCCTAGACCAAGTCAACCCATCTATACTATATAAGCAACCCCTAGGAAGACCTATTTTCGCAAGAAATTAGCCCTAGCCTCTTCCAAAACCCAAATTGGACGTTGCGACGATTCGTCGCAACGTTGCGACGTTCAGCCACCGCACGACCGAAGGAAACGGCCCCGTTCCCCTGCTCCGACCGAAGCCCAACCCCGTAGCCGCTCCGCTCCGCATCGCTGCAGCCGCCGCCGCTCCGTTCCCTCGGTCTGACCGAGGCCTTGGCCCGCATCCGCTTGTCGCCCCGCTCCGCACAGCGCTCCGCATCGACCCCCGCTTGTCGCCCCGCTCCGCACCCCGCACGACCGACCCGCTGCTCCGCACCGACCGGTGTTGCAAGTGTTGCAACGTTGCAACATCGCCCCGCCCGCAGCCAAGCGCTATGACCGAGCCGCCCCAAGCGCCCGACCGACAAACCCCTCCGCACCAAGGCCCGCACCGACCCGCTGCGCTGCACAAGCCCGTTCCCCCGCACTGACCGATGGAGCTCCCCACATTTGGCTGAGTACGACCGAGAGCAAACGTCGCAACCCCGCACCCGTCGCACCACTTGCCACCGTGGGCCCCCCAAGTTCTCCAGAGGTATTGTGGGTCCCCCAAAGGTCCCTAGGACTACTGTGGGCCCCACCTAGGTGCTTCCTCTCCGACGATTCGCCGTGCACGACGTTGCGACACGTCGTAGCCGTCGTCGCACGTGCTAGCTTTGGAATCTGGAACCGTTGCTCCGGTTGATGCTCTGAACCTTCCAGCGAGGAAACTAATCTGGAATCTGGACTTGGAGCGCGATCTATTATTCCAACCCCCGGTGTCGCTACCCGACGCCGGTGTAGCTTTCGCGTCGTGTTGAGGTAACGCTTTGCACCCCTAGGACCCCCAACCCAATGCATGCTAATCAAGACTAAAATCAGTATTTTTAAAGTATTTTAAATGTTTTAATTTCACTAATCAAGATTAATAATATGGACTTTAGGCCGGTGGACTTGTGCACGTAGGATAATTGTGATTTTTGGACTCATTAGACGGTGTGCTCAGACGTCGTGCTTGCAGGCAAGTGAAACTTGCCAACTCTTATGTAGGGCCATGTTTTTAGGCCACTTCCTTGTTTTCAGCGTAAAAGAGACTAGTCAGTGAAATGATAGCTGGCTAGACGCCTACTTGATCTAGTTTGACAACGAAACTAGATCTGTCACCTAATTGATCTAGCTTGACAACGAAGCTAGATCCAACCCTTTAAACTTGTTGTTCATGCATACTAAACTGTCACGTTTACTTTCCTTAAACTGTACGTACTTTTAACTGCCATGCATTGCATCTTACATGTCATCCAAATTGAATGTTGCATAGTAGCACACGCTACAAAATACTTGTACAAATCTGTGTTTCCGTGTTCCTGGCTAGGTGCACCCCTAGGCCATACTTGTTAAAAACACTTCCTGGCTCGTGATCCAGAAGCGAGCATTCCAATTTCGGGGGTAAGGCCCTGGCTCGACACACGTGGAGGGGTAGGGATAAACGTTCACTTGAGCTTAGGAGTGGCCTGATCAGCCCTCTAGCCAAAAGACGGAATCTCTGTGCACGAGGTGCTTACTTTCCTTGTCTTGTACTTGTCTTGTGAATGATTCATGTAATACTTGTCATCCATGCCATGTTTAAATGTCATGCTCGTACTTACTTTACTTTACTTGTTGCACTCATATTTTAAACTGCCATGTCATTGCATCATGCTAGAACTGCTAGGTTGCTTTACTTTTACCTACCTTCAGTTTCCTTGCACAAGTCTCTTGTAGACTTGCTGACATGTGCCCCTTGCTCTTTTGGGTGTCACATGTTAGACCCTGAGCCAGAGACCGTTGCTGAGTACGTGGTGTTTAGCTGACGCTGAGTCTGAGTCCATGATTGCCAGGAGGATTTTGGTGGACACCGGTGACCATTCTTTGAGTCTTTGCTGAGCTTTATTTTGTTTTAGGCCTTTTGTTAGTTATTGGTGCGTAGCACCGTCGTTTGTACTTTGTACTTTTGTTGGCCATGTTTGGGCCTTTAGTCTCTTTTATTTCTGCCTGGTGGCTTTTCTGCGATGTTGGAATTTATATTTATGGATATTCTGAGATTATTCTTTTGTCTCATTTCATTATTATTATCTTGTTTCGTTCGCGTTGCAAGGACCTGCAGTTTTAAATTTGATTGACGCTTATCGGACTTGCAGCTTTGCATTTTCAAGTCTGAGCGGACCTTCTCACGCTTCGCCTCCATATTTTTGGGAAGCGGGGCGTGACAGGTTTTGTTGGTGGCCCATGCAGGTCCGTCTTGCAATTGCGGATTAGCGGAACAACGATAATAACAGAATGTCCATTAAATAAATTGCAACATCCGAGTAATAAGTCCTGAGTTTAGTCGTTTTCTTATGACACTAGGTGATAAGAAGACTTAGTTAGACGCCTGTGCTTGTTAGTTAGAGGCCTCTGTTTGTTAGTTAGACTCCCTGTCAGCAATTGATTTAATCATCGTAGGAGTTACCTTAGTGGTTATTGCCTAACTCTGACCATATTAGACTTTTAGAATTTCCTTTTGTCGTTCGCCTGGGTTCATCGATTTCGGACCAAGCTGAACACATTTCTTTACCGTCTAACCTTTAGAAGTCTTAGCGCTTAGTTTTAACCTTTAGTTGGTCGACCGTAGGAGTTTCCGTAGACTTTCCTGACTCATATCCTAGGCGTATGTATGTTTTGATCATCCGACCAATTTCCTTGCCTCGACTCACGAGATCGCCTCGTGACGATCGTCGTCAATTTTCAAACATCGCCATTGCAAAACTTGAACCTTCTGAAAGTTTTTTTTCAATCTTCTCTTCCACTAAGTTTAATTTTGTTCAAAATTTTAATATACCTATATTTCATCCTCCTTCATTGATTTAATTTTTAAAACGTTTGTCGGAATTTTGAATACTAGCTTATGGTATTTTCCCAGCCTATATTTTTTCACACTTATGTAAATGCGTCGTCCCTTCATATATTAATTTTATTCTGAATCGTACTTTTATTCAACCTGTAATTTTCCCGCCTAATTTATGCCATTCATATGCTTTTCAAGACACATGGAATTTCAGATTTCAGCAAGTTGGCTTTGCTCGTCGTTTTCGCTACTTCAGATTTTTTCAAAATTACTAGTTTCATAACCACTTCCTGATTTAGACCCTCCATGATTTGATTTTAAAGACTTGCTATCCGATTTCGATAATTCTACTACTAAGTGATATTATTTTTCCATGCACCATATATACTTTCAACTACTTTTATATCCGTGCCAGACTTGTTGTGCTCGTATATCGAGAACCTTATGTAAATCAGTTTCTCATTTCAGGCAAACCCTGGTTCTCTAAAAAGTAGTTTCAATGTTAGTTATTTTAAATTTTCCATAGCCTAAAAGTTTTGAAAGCATTTAACATGAGTTTAAATTCTTCCGTTACTTGATTTCATTCTTGACTTTCCAAAACTTTTGACAACATTATATTAAATTACTGACGGAAAGAATTTTCTAAACCATGTCCTTAATATTCGTGTAAATGATTTTACTTCCTTTTAAAAAATTTAAAACCAATAGTCCCTTTTCTTTTATTATGAATGTTCGACTCAAATTTATTTTGAACAACTCGTTTTATCTATTCCGAAATATTTCTTTTCAGACGAGGATTCTGATTTTGAAGAAAAACAGTTTTCAGATTTCACGTATTTTAGCTTGTGCTACTTACCCTATCTTCTTTTCTATATCCTATATAAGCATCACGACATCTTCCTTTTCCCTCAACCTAAACACCACCATTGAGCCAATGTTTTCCCTAACCAAGCCGTCTCCTTGTATTCGTCCTATCTGAACTCGTGCGTATCGATCCTTCCCTCGTCACGCTCTCGACCTCTCTTTATTGCTTAGACCTTAGGGTCCGTCATGTCTGTGTCAACTCTAAGTTGTTAGTAGACCCTTGGACCTTTGTGAGGTGTCGTTGTGCACGTACCTAACTTGTGTACGTGGGCTTGAATGAGTGTACCCCCATAGTATATTGATGCTTGCCTATTGTGTGGTATACATATATATATATATATACTCGGAGTTATTTGTGATATTATGAAGTTGTTGGTGTGTTAGTGTTTATAGATTTGTGTGTGGCTAGCTAAACCATACTAGGGGTGCCTGTGTATATAAGAGTTAGCGTTGGAATGTCTAATGGAGTGTATGTAATTAGAGATACTTGGAATGGTTGAAATAAAATGATTGGTAAAGCTATGTGTATGTTAGGTTGTGATAATAATAGGTGGATGAATAGTTAAGTGAGTAGGCCTATTATATGACCTATATATTAGTACGTATGTGTATGTGCTCGTATGTAGGTATGTATTATGCTTAGACGTAAGTATTTATGTTTTGTTGCATGAGTATATAGGTGATATACATATGGTAGTAAGGTTATAATTTTGATTGGTATTGTTTGCTTTTCGGGATGTTGCATGCGTGCATACCGTGAAGTATACACGACTATTGCACATCTTAATTATGTATGTATAGGTGTATTAGTATACTAATTATAGGTAGTAGGCTATGGTGTGAATATATATATATAAGTTACATGTGTGTGTGACTATACGATGAATACGTATGCATGTATTAGGGAGTGTATTATAAATATATGGGTGCCGATGTCTGCATTACTATTATTACGGTATATAAATTGATTTAACTATGTGGGTGTTACCTGACTAAATATTAAGTGTGATTGACTTATGGTATGCATATGGTTGTATTGGTAGACATATATATAAATATTGGAGTGGTATTAGTATAGGTATGAATGCAGTGTTACGTATATAGAATATTCTAATATATGTAATGAGTCTCACTCAAGCTTGAGTGGGTATACTCTAAGTATATTGAATGTATGTTTGTAGTTTGAATATAGCAATGTTTGATGTATGGATAGTGATAGGAGTGTTTGTGCCTGGTTGTGCTACGCACATGATTGTGGGTCGCTACGCCAGTATATAGTTATAGGTGCTGGTCTTGTGGTATAGTTATTTGCTAAGGACTTGTTGTGTGAACGTATGTGTGCTAGCTAAAACTAGGTGTGTAGGCGTGCTAGTTATATAATGGTATGATTGGTGTATGTAAATGAAATATTAGCGTGTATGGGTGTGCACCATGCACGGGTAAGTATGTGCTTAGCTATAGTTATTGGTGACTATGATATAGGTGGCGTGTCGTAAATACAGTTATAGGACCGTACGTAATGGGAATGTATGGTGAAATATTTGAATGCATTTGAATGACTATATATATTATGAAATTATAGAAGTGGTGAATGTATATTATATATGGTGAATTTGATTTAATAATGGTATGGTGTGACTATATGTGTTGAGATGTTTGGTATTGGATTACTAGAGGGTAGTATACCCTTGATGTTGTGCATAGGTAGCTATCTATACGTAGAGCAATGATTGTATTGGCTAAGTGTGAGACTATCCTTATATAAGTACCTGAAATATTGTTTTGGTGATTAGGTAGGTAGTAGTTATATAAGGGGTGCATGCTTATATATATGATTGAAATACGTGTATGAGTCTGACTGACTATGATAGGTATAAGTGTATACGTATGTGAATGTATATATATACGTGTTGGTAGTGTTAATGTTTGACTACTTAGTGCATATATAAGCACTTGTAATGACTATACCTGGTTGAATTATTATGTGACTTGATTAGGGTAGTTACTAGAGTGACTAGCTATATTAGAAAGTCCGAGGACGGACTTTATTCTAAGGTGGGGAGGATGTAACGACCACTTTTCGTCGTACGTTGTTCGTGCACGTGCTTTTGACCGTGCACGAGTTTGTTTTAGACTTTATTTGTTTGTGAACACTTTTGTGTGATATGCCGTTGTGAACGTCTCTGAGAGTATTAAATAGTGGCACTAATTTGGAACGACGTTCCTCGAGTCGTTTTTCCACAATTTAATCTTACTCGATGGGACGTGACGATTTTCACTTTTGACGGGAGACGTTTCTATTTTTAGTTTCGTCGTCCGACGTCGAATTTGAGATCTGTCTTCTTAGTTAGCTCACATTCGTCGTCACGATCACCCCGATATTTATTTTATAATTTTTGGAGTCTATTTGACCACTTTTATATTTTTAACAAGCTTTATAATATTTTTAATAATTTATTTTTAAATTAATTTCGGCCAAATAAAATTTATTTGAGTTTTAAATGTTTTAAAGAATTTTTAAGCCAATTTCCAGCTCATTTGGACCAAGTCAAATCCTTGGGTGAGTTGGAGAAGTTGAATTTCAAATTTTAAATTATTTTAAACTTCTAATCCTATTATATTTAGCCCTAGACCAAGTCAACCCATCTATACTATATAAGCAACCCCTAGGAAGACCTATTTTCGCAAGAAATTAGCCCTAGCCTCTTCCAAAACCCAAATTGGACGTTGCGACGATTCGTCGCAACGTTGCGACGTTTCGTCGCAACGTTGCGACGTTCAGCCACCGCACGACCGAAGGAAACGGCCCCGTTCCCCCGCTCCGACCGAAGCCCAACCCCGCAGCCGCTCCGCTCCGCATCGCTGCAGCAGCCGCCGCTCCGTTCCCTCGGTCTGACCGAGGCCTTGGCCCGCATCCGCTTGTCGCCCCGCTCCGCACAGCACTCCGCATCGACCCCCGCTTGTCGCCCGCTCCGCACCCCGCACGACCGACCCGCTGCTCCGCACCGACCGGTGTTGCAAGTGTTGCAACGTTGCAACATCGCCCCGCCCGCAGCCAAGCGCTGTGACCGAGCCGCCCCAAGCGCCCGACCGACAAACCCCTCCGCACCAAGGCCCGCACCGACCCGCTGCGCTGCACAAGCCCGTTCCCCCGCACTGACCGATGGAGCTCCCTGCATTTGGCTGAGTACGACCGAGAGCAAACGTCGCAACCCCGCACCCGTCGCACCACTTGCCACCGTGGGCCCCCCAAGTTCTCCAGAGGTATTGTGGGTCCCCCAAAGGTCCCTGGGACTACTGTGGGCCCCACCTAGGTGCTTCCTCTCCGACGATTCGCCGTGCACGACGTTGCGACACGTCGTAGCCGTCGTCGCACGTGCTAGCTTTGGAATCTGGAACCGTTGCTCCGGTTGATGCTCTGAACCTTCCAGCGAGGAAACTAATCTGGAATCTGGACTTGGAGCGCGATCTATTATTCCAACCCCGCGATCTATTATTCCAACCCCCGGTGTCGCTACCCGACGCCGGTGTAGCTTTCGCGTCGTGTTGAGGTAACGCTTTGCACCCCTAGGACCCCCAACCCAATGCATGCTAATCAAGACTAAAATCAGTATTTTTAAAGTATTTTAAATGTTTTAATTTCACTAATCAAGATTAATAATATGGACTTTAGGCCGGTGGACTTGTGCACGTAGGATAATTGTGATTTTTGGACTCATTGGACGGTGTTCTCAGACGTCGTGCTTGCAGGCAAGTGAAACTTGCCAACTCTTATGTAGGGCCATGTTTTTAGGCCACTTCCTTGTTTTCAGCGTAAAAGAGACTAGTCAGTGAAATGATAGCTGGCTAGACGCCTACTTGATCTAGTTTGACAACGAAACTAGATCTGTCACCTAATTGATCTAGCTTGACAACGAAGCTAGATCCAACCCTTTAAACTTGTTGTTCATGCATACTAAACTGTCACGTTTACTTTCCTTAAACTGTACGTACTTTTAACTGCCATGCATTGCATCTTACATGTCATCCAAATTGAATGTTGCATAGTAGCACACGCTACAAAATACTTGTACAAATCTGTGTTTCCGTGTTCCTGGCTAGGTGCACCCCTAGGCCATACTTGTTAAAAACACTTCCTGGCTCGTGATCCAGAAGCGAGCATTCCAATTTCGGGGGTAAGGCCCTGGCTCGACACACGTGGAGGGGTAGGGATAAACGTTCACTTGAGCTTAGGAGTGGCCTGATCAGCCCTCTAGCCAAAAGACGGAATCTCTGTGCACGAGGTGCTTACTTTCCTTGTCTTGTACTTGTCTTGTGAATGATTCATGTAATACTTGTCATCCATGCCATGTTTAAATGCCATGCTCGTACTTACTTTACTTTACTTGTTGCACTCATATTTTAAACTGCCATGTCATTGCATCATGCTAGAACTGCTAGGTTGCTTTACTTTTACCTACCTTCAGTTTCCTTGCACAAGTCTCTTGTAGACTTGCTGACATGTGCCCCTTGCTCTTTTGGGTGTCACATGTTAGACCCTGAGCCAGAGACCGTTGCTGAGTACGTGGTGTTTTGCTGACGCTGAGTCTGAGTCCATGATTGCCAGGAGGATTTTGGTGGACACCGGTGACCATTCTTTGAGTCTTTGCTGAGCTTTATTTTTGTTTTAGGCCTTTTGTTAGTTATTGGTGCGTAGCACCGTCGTTTGTACTTTGTACTTTTGTTGGCCATGTTTGGGCCTTTAGTCTCTTTTATTTCTGCCTGGTGGCTTTTCTGCGATGTTGGAATTTATATTTATGGATATTCTGATATTATTCTTTTGTCTCATTTCATTATTATTATCTTGTTTCGTTCGTGTTGCAAGGACCTGCAGTTTTAAATTTGATTGACGCTTATCGGACTTGCAGCTTTGCAGCTTCAAGTCTGATCGGACCTTCTCACGCTTCGCCTCCATATTTTTGGGAAGCGGGGCGTGACAAGAAACATGGAAAATTGCAATTCACCAATACACCTACTGGTTGTATGGATCCACATTAAGACCCCTTCCGTTCGCTGGAAGAGGGGAATGATATCCTAGGTCCTGAAGTGCCTTACTCAAATGTCTTTTGTACACTCCTTTATCTGGCAGTAAACCCTTTAACCAGATACAGTGCAGCACCTGCAGCGCACCACTGGACCAGAGATATGTAGCTTCTGCGCTATCTCCAAGGGTCAAGGATCATCCAACATGTTAAATGTATTTGCAGATACAGGTTACATATCATCGCGATGATTGCAACAAAGAAGCGACCACCTCCTGGAGACCAGCAAAGCATGCTTCCAAGGAAACATCAATCCCACCATCCCGAGAGGCTCATCAATCCAAGAAGCAAATCATAAGTACGCACAACCAAGTCCTGCAGTACCTCGCAAACACAGTGAAGACTGGGTCAGAGACATGATGCTACCTACCGAGTCTGCAGACCACTCCTCCTCAGAAGAGATCCCTCAGATTCAGTAGCTGCCATAGATGAGCGATACTTGTATAGATGAGCGTTGTCTTGTATAGGTGAGCGATGCCTTGTACTTTGTACTTATTATCGGAACACTGTAAGACATTGATGTTGTTACGAGGTGGAACTCGCGTACAATGAATTTGTATTGTGGGGAACCAAGGGCACGGTGGTTATGTTGAGAAGAGGGTTTAGGTGGGCTGTTTAACAAGTGATTAGTGGGGTGGAGAGGTTGGACTTGCCGCCGGAGGTGGCCACAGAGTCGAATCTCACCGGACGCGGCGGAGGAAGATTGGATGGCGGGAGGCTGAAGTTGACGTCGACCAAGGGGCGAGCTTTCCTGCAGCACGAGCAACTCGTCAGAAGGGCGGGGTTGGGATCCAACCCTTAGCCCCTCCGATGCCTAAGTCAGTAATAGGACTTAAAACGGGGGCTAGACACGCCGGTCGGACTAACGGTGTGTCGACCGTACGTGGCGAGCTATAGGTGGGAGAACAAAGATATGGATGACCTTTGCTCTCGTGTGTGAATGATAGATTGAGAGAGAATTTGCCAACCCCCTCTCCGTAAGAGGAGAGGGGGTATTTATACCTGACGGGAGATGACTAGGCGGGCTGACCTGGCATGCTGACTAGACGTGCTGAGCTGGCTTGGTTGTCAGCGGAAGCTTCGGACAAGGACGTCGGGAACAGGAGTGCCTGACCTGCTTTTGTCAGACGGCGCGACGGCCAGGGGGTGCTTTTGTCAGTATGTTAGGGCCGAAAGCATTAACTGTCAGTCGGCTCAACCGCCAGGGGGTGCTTTGTCAGACGGTCGGGTGACGTATGTGTCATTCGTGTCCTTATCCTAGGTTGTTTGTCGTTGGTGACGAACTAAAGGTCGGGCTATGCTATCCCTGGCGTCGTGGTGCATGGGGGTCGGCCGTGTCGACCGGCTCGGGGTTGTTCGGCCCGGCCGCGCCTCCTTGTCGGTCGTAGCTTGTGGACCGCTGGAACGGAAGGATACGCACATGACTATGTCAGCGCGTCCGGTGGTATTGTCCGGGGGCTCCCCAAGCGCCTTGGCCCTGGCGAGCTGAGCAACTGCGGTTGCGTGCCTTGGCCGGGCGGGGGGAGTGCTGCGAGGCGCGCCCCTTCCCGCGTAGCTTCGGTCTTCCGGGGTGGAGGCCCTTTCACGAAGGGGAGAGTTGATGGGGTATGTCAGCGGATCCGGGTGGGAGTCGGACTCTTACGATCTTTAGGTCGTAACAATTGCCCCCGGCCTTCGAGTCTGAGGCGGTAGCCCGGCTCGGCTCAGAGGGCGAACCATCTACGACGTCCTGGACCATCAGTAAGGGCCTTGGCCCACGCCCGGTGGTGGCGGCGGCAGCCTCGGAACTCCCGCCTTAGTGGTCATTATTACGATTTGAAAGGGGGTAGAGGAAAACGAAGCGCCTCCACGATTGGGTTCGCGACGCGTGGATGAAGTGACCCTCACGCCAGTCGAGGCATCGAGGACATCCCGATGGGCACCGCGTGGCGGAAGTCCGACGGCCGAGATGGCCCGGTGGCCCACTTTACAAATAAAAGGGTCTGGGAGGCGGTCGACGGGAGTTTTTATCTTTCTCCGATTCTTCTCCGACGTTCGATACTTCTATCCGTCGCTTGCCGGCTAGTTTGCTGCTTCCGCCACCGGTCATCTTCTTCCAAACGCCTACCGGATTTGAGGGATCAGACAGGTAATAACAATTAATTTCCTTCCTTTCCGACCGATGGCTTCTCGTTTCGAGGTTGAAGGCGGTAGCCAAGTGGGGGAGGAGGAGTTGGTGGGTGAGGGGGCGTCGCAGCCGGGGGTGCGGTAGCCCAGGGAAAGAGGGTCATGGCGATCCGTCGTCCCCAGAGCGATTGGATCCCTCCGATGTAGGTTGGATAGGATCAACATCAGGGAGATTCACGTGCGGTTCGTGCGCCAACCCTATGAGGTTTGGGTTCCCGGGTCAGAGGAAGCGGTGTGTTCACCTGGAGATAATGAGGTTGGGGTCTATGTCCGGTCATTCGAGTTGGGGCTCCGCTTCCCGATCCATCCGTACTTGTTTTATTTGTTGAATTTCCTGGAGCTGCCGATATTTGCCCTAGCGCCCCGTTCTTGGGGCTTGTTAGTGGGGTTTGTCGTCTTGTGTCTTGCTTGCTCCTTGAGTCCCTCCCTGGCGCTGTTCCAGTATTTCTTCGTGATTCGGAAGAGGGGGATGTATCATTGTGTTTACGCTAGGAGAGGGCAAGGACTTATCCTCGGGGTGCCCGACGACGTCGGCGATTGGATGAGGGAGTTCGCCTTCATGACGGTGCCAAGCGACGTGGCGCTGATGTCGAATTGGGGGGCGCAGAATCCCCTAGTAAACGAAAGGGTGGAGCTGACTGGGGAGGATATTACCAAAGCTCAGATTTTGATGGAACTGCCCGAGGCGTACCGTCAGTTGGCGAGTCTGACGCTGAGCAGTCGGCTCGCCCAGGACTTTTGGACCCTAGGTATCTTCGATGTTTTGTAAACTCTGGGCTAGGCTTGCCCTGATCTTCTCTTCTTTTTTTTGTAGGTGGAGACGTGATGCGGGGGGCGGAGGAGGTGTCAGGTTCGGCCGGAGCCCCGATCTCGGAGGACACTGATCCCCGTGGGAAAGGCAAGGGGGTGGCGCGCGAGGCAGGAACCCGGGAACGTGGAGGCGGGGTTCCCCGTGGGGAGAGGGCGCATTCAGGACGGAGGGCAGCCGGGCCAGGTATCTCTGTCGATAGGCCCGGTGAAGATCCTCATGAGGGCGCGTCCGCGCGGGGGGACAGACCCTCCGTTCCGCCGAGGGTATCAGAGGTGGTCGAGCCTCGCCGAGCGCCTTTGGTTCAAAAGTGGCCATACGGAATCCCTTCGTGGGAAATGGGGGGGTCGTCGAGTCCGGCTTGTGAGGGCGCCCTTATTCGTTTTAAGAGGACCCGAGAAGAGGTCGAGGCGTATCCAGAGGACCGTCTCCATAAGTTCCCTTTTCGAGTAGGCTGCGACGAGTCGGTATTCGAGGACGCGGGAGTGGCGGCGCGCCTCGCCGAGTATTGCGTGTTACCGCGCGATCGCGAGTCTTTGACTCGTGTGGGGGCGGAACGGTTGTGTGGCTCGGCTATATGGCACGTCGTGCAGGTAAGCCGGTTTTCTTTCCTCGCCCTCGGGCTTTCTTTGTTCGTGCCCCGCTGATTCGGGTTTTCTGTAGATGGTTGCGAACGTGTTAGCCCTGCGGGGCCGTGCTCCTGTGGCCGTCACCAGGGCGTCTCTGGAGGTAGCGAAGGCGAACCTTGGGGAGGTCAAGGCGAAGCTGAGGGACACGGAGGCGGAGCTGGAGAGGGTTAGGAAGGCCTATGAGGTGGAGAAGGGGCGGGCTGCGTATTTCGATTCGTCCAAATCAACGGTCGAGAATCAACTCCAAGAAGTAACGCAAGAGAGGGATGACATCCGGTCGAAGCATACTGCGGAAGTGGCTAGCAAGGAGGCGGTGATCGGGGTACAGAGGCGGCAAATAGCAGACCTAAAGGGGGCCCTCGAGATCGAGAAAAGGGAGAAGGGTGTTGCGATGCGGCGGCTGGAGGAAAAACGGGAAGCTGAAGGCGAGATGATCAAAGCCGCTATCCGCCGTTATCATGACGAGCATGTTGTGCCGATGCTGCAAGAGGCTAAGGACGCGGAGATTCGACAAGTGACGAGAGATGTGAGGGCTCGGTCGGTTGAGAGGCGGCGCCGCTAAAAGGGTGGGTTTGGAGAGGCTCGTACCTTCTTGTGTGAGGGTTATAACCAATGTTTTGTTGTAGTGTGTGGGAGGTTCAATGTACGGTTTAGCTATTTGGGTAAATACATTGTGTTGGTCTTGTGTCGAACTGTATTCTTCCTTGTTTTGTTCGTAGACCGTCAGCTTTGTGAAGGACGTTACTGCTCCCAATTTCGCTCTGCCGAGGTCGTCGGGAGAGGGGAGTTGAGATATGTCGCGTTTAGCAGCGGTTTGTTCGGAAGCCCAGCATGAATCCCGGTGGATCAGAGGCGGGGTGAGGTTGCTTGGTCCGTACGAACGTTCGCCAAGCGTTGAAACCGAGATCCCTAATTAGTTGGGCGGCGGATTCCTATTTTGGCCGCCCCGATGGAGGTCGGACCCTTCATTGGTACGAGCGATGCCTTCTTGTTTTGGCCGTCCCGACGGAGGTCGGACTCAGTCTTGGAATGAGCGGAGCCTTCTTGTCTTGGCCGCCCCGACGGAGGTCGGACTCAGCCTCGGGACGCGCGGCGCATAGAAAGAAGAGGCGAAGGGTGGAGTAATTTCGAATGGGGGTAATCATTTCGCCGGGATTTGGGCGGGAATTGTTGGCGGTCGCATGACTAGACGTCATCCTGGCGATTCGACGGCGGGCGGAAACCGAAGCGACCCGACCACTGCAGTGTTGACGCGTGGCAGGATTGACGGTTTTGCCAGTACGCGAAGCATCAGAACACGTGGGTCGGTGCTGGATAGGGCCCGGATTGGTGACGCGTGTCTCGAGGTCGACGGTCATGATGCTTTGCGCAGTCGCGTAAAAGAGAACTCAGGGAGGGGAGCGAAGCAAAGCTGATTGTTGGGCGAAGATTTTTGGCAAGCAGCTAGAGCTCGTCGGAGATTTCATTATCTTTGCCAGAGTCGTCCTCGTGGGAGCGGTCGACGAAGTAGCGCAGGCGCCCGAGCTGTCGGCACCCATTAGGTAAGAGGCCCGTTTTATAGATGTCTTCCTCGATGTCTCTGTTTCGTGGTCAGGGGTCGGGGGTGGTTGGGGAAGGGAGCTCTGCCGCGGAGACAGGAGAGGTGCCTCTCGAGATTGCGGGCGTGAAGTCGGTGCTGAAGAAATCCATTGCGGAGATCTTCGAGATGTATGTCAGGCCACCGTATTCGGTTCGTGAACCGGAGCCGCAAGAGAGGGTGTGTTTCACGGGCGACCGGGAGGTGGGAGTGTATGTCTCTTCGTTTGAGCAAGGGTTGCGCTTCCCCCCCATCCGTTCTTGCTGGATGTGTTGAACTTCCTGGAGCTGCCCTTGTATCGCCTGATGCCCAATGCCATCAGTGCCGTTGTGGGGTTCCTAGTGCTGTGCGTGAGCAACCAGGTTCGCCCATCCCTGTCCTTATTTCGCCATTTCTTCTCGGTGAAGAGGTTGGGGTCATGCTACTATCTCTCCGCGAAGAAGAGCCATCCACTCATTAGGGGGTTGCCCGGGAAAATTAAGTTGTGGCGCCAGCAGTATGTGTTTGTGGGAGTGCCAGAGGATGTGCTGATAAGGTCTGATTGGGCGGAGCTGAATCCCGAGGCGAAGGAGGGGGTGGAATTGGGGGATGAGGAGAAAATGGTGGCCCAGCGTTTAATGGCCATACCAGTGGAGGGCCGAGATTATCGGATGCTCGCTCGGGCTGAGATGATAGCGGCGAACATCTGGCCCGAAGGTACAACAGATTTTGGTGTTCGTGCATCTGAAGTGCTTACGCTGAACTTTCTCTCTTTGGCAGGTCGCACAATGAGTTTGTCCCTCGAGGAAATGATGCGGCGCGCCTCGGAGCAGGCGGGGCGAGCGTCGACGAGAGTTGGCCCCAAGAGGTTGCGAGAGGAAGGAGGGGTGGGGAGCTCGACCGGGGTGCCGGCGTCCACGAAGAGGAGGAAGAGGCCGACGAGGTCGTCCGCACCTGATGCGCCGGGGCGGGGGGAGCCGGTCAGTAGGGGGTGGAACTGGGGAGGGGATAGCAAACCCCGTCATCGACCTGGAGGGCGGGGACGAAGGGTCGACAGGGGGAGGGGTGGAAGTCCCCAGGACGCGGTCGTCTAGCCCCCTGGCATCTGCAGGAGTGGAGGGGCGGCTGCTATCGGTCAGTCGGGGAGGGGCGAGACGTCAGGTGGCCCTACCGGGTCCGCAGGATGGGATAGTTGGCCCTATGGTTGTCCATTGTTCAGTCTCGAGAGGGCCGCCGATCCCCGCTGTGAGGCCTCATTGGTTCAGTTTAAGGCCAAGCGGACCGATGTCGAGGGTTATGCCGACGAGGCTCTTCATCGGGCGCCGTTCAAGGTGGTGAGTGATGAGTCCGTGTTCGAAGACGGAGGCATGGCGGCGAGGCTGGCGGAGAACATTTTCTTGCCCCGCGATAGGGTGGCGTTGGAGACGGTGGAGCCCAAGGGTCTGTGTGGGACCGCGGTGATGCACGGCGTCCAGGTAGGTTTTGTAAGACGATGACGTTTTCCAGTGGATTTTGTTGAACACTCTAAATTGGTTGTCTTCTTTTCTTTTCGTTGTTCAGGCCGTCAACTTGATGCTTGGGGTGATGAGGCACGTGCCTGCCATACATAAGGCCGAGGGTGCCATAGCGAGAGTGGTGGCCGAGTTCGTCGCCTTTCGTAAGAGTGCTGGCGAGGACCTGGCGAAGGAGAGGGAGAGGGCCGGCCAATATGAGGCGGAGGTAGAGCGCTTAAAGGCGGCCCTGGCTGATAATGAGCTACAGGCGGCCGGGGCTAGAGAGAGTGAAGGAGCTGGAGGAGGCCCTTGGGAAGGAGGAAGTTCGTGCGGAGGGTCTGGCGGGTCGTGCCGAGGCCGCCGAGGAGGAGTTGGCTCGCAGGGTCGAGGAATTTCGGACGTATCAGGAGAAGACCGTCATTCCCGCCCTTGCAGATTTGATGTCCCAGGGCATGGAGAAAGGCCAGACGGAGGGGTGGGAAGCCTGCTTGGTTCGGATCAAGGAGAGGGTGGCGGGCCTGTCTCCGCCAGTTGAGCTCGACCTTGACGGACTCGCAGCTTGCAGCGACGGGGATGGGGATGACGATGAGGCAGGGACCGGCGGGACCGGTGGGGAGGGGGGAGATTCCCCTGAAGGGGACGGGGAGGACATCATAACTGGGGGATGCGCCATCGGCGCTGGAAACGTAGCCAAGTAGTTTTGTATAGGCGTTGTTGTTGCTGTTGTTGTTGTTTTTTTTAAAGATAGAAAGTAAAGTTATGCGGGGCTGGTACCCGTACTTTTCTGGGATCTTCTATCTGGGTGTGTGCAGAAATTCCATTTCAGAGTTACGCTTTGATGCGGCTGTTTTTATCCCGGCGTTGGGGGAGTTGTGTTAATTCCCTTTATTTCGGGTAGTGCGCCCGAGAAAATTTACAGCGGGTTAGTCTCTTTTCGTCAGCTATTATTAATAAATTAATAAACAGGACGGGCCCGTAGGCGAAACGTTGAATCGTTCTAAGTAGGTTGATATTCTCATCGTATTTGATGCGTCCCTCCCCGGCATCGTGCCCCTGAAAGGGGTGAAGAGTTGCTTCGGAGGGTTCCCACTCGGGGTAGGGGTGGATGGTCGTGTCGATGCCGGGGGCGGTGGCTTTAGTCCTCGTTCCTGGAATTGGGGGAGAGGGAGTCCTTGGTGGTTGCTCTATCCCGCGGGGCCTTGTTGCTCCTATCGACTGGAGTCTCCGTGTGATAGGCGCGAGGGGACGTGGTCCGCCGCCAATCCGTGCGTCTTCCCGGCGTATGCGGTCCAGGAGAAGTCGAGGAGTGGAAGGTGGGGCGTTACAGGTGTAAGCGGAGTAGCCTGTTGGAGTGCTCCGACGCTCGGGGGCGAGTCCCCTGCGGTCGGGGCGACTTTGGCGGTTGCTGGGGTGCCCGATGTGGTGATTTGGCAGGTCTGTCCCATCCATCGGGTTGTCCGCCGGTCGCGCCTGCGTCCGCGGGGCGTCCGTGGAGAGGCGTGGTATGCCATTGGAGCTCCAGTCCCCGTGCCTTAAGTTGTCTAAAGGAAGGGGGGAGCAGCTGGCCGGGTGCCCTTCGTGTAAGAGGAATATCCTGTTGGGGGGTTGTTTACTTCGGCAGTCGGGGATACTCGCATTTTCCGCGTATCTTAGGGGGAGAGAGTGGCGAAAGGATTGGTCTTTCTTCATATTCTTTCTCTCGCCCCCCTCCCCTCCGAAGAGGCCGAGGGGGGGATTTATAATGGTGTATTTACGCCCCCTCCCTTTCCTCATCGTGATGAGCTGGGGCCATCTTGGAATTTCGTTCCTTGGGGAGCGTTCCCGATGGGTGACGTCTGATGTGACTCCTCAGCCCCCGCTTTTTGGCAGGCGTGTCGGCTATCAGTGGCGCTCGTCCCGAATGTCCTTTTGGTTGGACAAGTCATTTCGGTTGTCGGCTTTATAAGTATCAGTCGTTACTCCTCAGTGATGGCCCGGCATCGGGGTTGCCTTGATTCGCGGACCCTGATTCGTATCCCGATGTTTGAGGAGAGGGGTCGCAGGCCCTCTCTGGGGAGGTCGGGTATTGGGCCATCACCTACCCGCACATGGCGCTGTGGTTTGGGTGGCTAAGCCCCGTAAGCTTGCACCGGAGGTCTTCTTTGGGGGGAGCGAGTGCGCAGCTCGGCCCGTGCCCCTCTCCGGTTTGGGTGGCGAGGATTGGTCCTGCCCCGGAGTCTTTGAGAGGGCGGGTATTGGACCGTCGCCTCCCCGCAGCCTCTATAGTCGGACGGGTATTGGGCCGTCGCCTACCCCGCATATGGCGCTCCAGTTTGGGTGGCCAAGCTCCGTAAGCTTGCCCCGGAGGTCTTCTTTGGGGGGAGCGAGTGCGCAGCTCGGCCCGTGCCCCTCTCCGGTTTAGGTGGCGAGGATTGGTCCTGCCCCGGAGTCTTTGAGAGGGCGGGTATTGGGCCGTCGCCTCCCCGTAGCCTCTATAGTCGGACGGGTATTGGGCCGTCGCCTACCCCGCATATGGCGCTTCGGTTTGGGTGGCCAAGCTCCGTAAGCTTGCCCCGGAGGTCTTCTTTGGGGGGGAGCGAGTGCGCAGCTCGGCCTGTGCCCCTCTCCGGTTTGGGTGGCGAGGATTGGTCCTGCCCCGGAGTCTTTGAGAGGGCGGGTATTGGGCCGTCGCCTCCCCGTAGCCTCTATAGTCGGACGGGTATTGGGCCGTCGCCTACCCCGCATATGGCGCTCCGGTTTGGGTGGCCAAGCTCCGTAAGCTTGCCCCGGATGTCTTCTTTGGGGGGGAGCGAGTGCGCAGCTCGGCCTGTGCCCCTCTCCGGTTTGGGTGGCGAGGATTGGTCCTGCCCCGGAGTCTTTGAGAGGACGGGTATTGGGCTGTCGCCTCCCCGCAGCCTCTATAGTCGGACGGGTATTGGGCCGTCGCCTACCCCGCATATGGCGCTTCGGTTTGGGTGGCCAAGCTCCGTAAGCTTGCCCCGGAGGTCTTCTTTGGGGGGGAGCGAGTGCGCAGCTCGGCCCGTGCCCCTCTCCGGTTTGGGTGGCGAGGATTGGTCCTGCCCCGGAGTCTTTGAGAGGGCGGGTATTGGGCCGTCGCCTCCCCGCAGCCTCTATAGTCGGACGGGTATTGGGCCGTCGCCTACCCCGCATATGGCACTCCGGTTTGGGTGGCCAAGCTCCGTAAGATTGCCCCGTAGGTCTTCTTTGGGGGGAGCGAGTGCGCAGCTCGGCCCGTGCCCCTCTCCGGTTTGGGTGGCGAGGATTGGTCCTGCCCCGGAGTCTTTGAGAGGGCGGGTATTGGGCCGTCGCCTCCCCGCAGCCTCTATAGTCGGACGGGTATTGGGCCGTCACCTACCCCGCATATGGCGCTCCGGTTTGGGTGGCCAAGCTCCGTAAGCTTGCCCCGGAGGTCTTCTTTGGGGGGAGCGAGTGCGCAGCTCGGCCCGTGCCCCTCTCCGGTTTGGGTGGCGAGGATTGGTCCTGCCCCGGATTCTTGCGCATTTTGAACTGAAATTTTCATGCAAAAAGGGAGAAATTCGAAGATACAAAAGGGGACAAGATATTTCATTCATGACTTACAGTTTCCAGCTATATCACGACCGGCGCTCCACGTCCTTCTGAGTGATTAGCCCGTCCTTCTCAGGGGGGCTTTGGGGGCGCGGTCGGTCATGTTCCCCTCTGCGGTGCCATCGGCTGGAGCTAACTCTGGATGGTAGGGGTCATACCTCCGCCCGGTTAAGTCGATCCTCAGGTTCATCTCTGGTCCCTTGTGCTTGGTCGACCCCACGTAGCAGCTCCTAGACAGATTCTGGCTTCCCCGCACGGTCCCAACCCCTCGGGGGGTTTGGAACTTGACCATCTAGTGGAGAAGGCTGGGGAGCGCTCCGATGGCCGCCATGTAAGGTCGTCATATGATCCCGTTGTATGCCGACGCAATGTCGACCACAACGAACAGTGTCATTCGAGTGACGACCTGCGGCTCTTCTCCGAGGGTTATCGGCAAGGTGATCACTCCCGCGATGGGGGTCGAGTGATCGGTGAAGCCGACGAGGGGTACGGTACAGGGTCTCAGGTCCGTCGGCCTTAACCCCATATTTTCGATTGTGGACATGAACAGGATGTCGCATGAGCTCCCTGTGTCGATCAGGAGGCGACTGACGATGGCCGTCCCAATCTGGGCCTCGATGACGATGGCGTCGTCGTGGGGCAGTTCGACTCCCTCTAGATCCTCGTCGCTGAAAGTAATGGGAGGGTAGGCCATCCTTCTCCCTCTCGGATCCCCTCCAAGACCCACCGTCATCACTTGTCTCGCGTACGCCTTCTTGCTTGATGACGATGCTCCTCCGGGGGATGGCCCGCCGCATATCGTGTTTATGCGCATGACGGGTTTCGAGGGGTGAGGCTCTTCCCGCATGCCGTTTGCAGGAGGGTCTGCCCTCCGTGCCCTTCGGTGGTTCCCCTCCTCTCGGTCTGGTCTCCTGCCCCCGACGAAGCCCCCCAGGTGGCCCGCCTGGATCAGCCGCTCGATTTCCCTTTTGAGGGTGAAGCAGTCGTCGGTGTCGTGGCCATGGTCCCGGTGGTACCAGCAGTATTTTTTGAAATCTCTCCGGGCCGGATCCGACTTCATTTCTCGGGGTGGCTCCGGCAGTAGTCCAGCTCTTGTAGCTGCGGCCATCACCTCGATCAGGGGGGTATTGAGTTGCGTGTAATGTGCCCGTAGGGGGCCTTCTTGTCTCGGGACGACTCGGAGGGGCCCTTGGGCCGGGGCGAACTCGCGCGCCGGGCCAGGGCGATCTTGTGGGCGAGGCCCCGGCAGTTCCCGCCTTGGTCGGGCCAGCTGGTCGCGACCTCGGTGCCCCTCTTCTTGCCTCGGCCGAGGGTGTGACCGGGGCTCGCCTTGGGATGGTTTCGCCGGGGGGAATAGGGCCTTTGCGCTGAGAGTCTCTTCGGCCAACGCATGCCTCTCCGCCATAGCAACCAACGCCTCATAGTCGGTCGGTGGATCCCAGAGCAAGGATTTGTGGAGGCTCCGAGTCCGCAACCCCGTTTTGAAGGCCAGCATAAGCACCTCATCGCCGCATGTCACCACCGCCCGTCTCTCATCCTGAAAGCGACGGAGGTATCTGCCTGTTGTCTCCCCCTCCCCTTGGACTATCGTGCTGAGATAGTCTAAGGGCTTCTTTTTCGTCCGCCCGGCCCGAAACTCTTGGCAGAACTTGTGGGACAGCTCGCCAAAGCTCCTCACAGATCTCGCGGGTAAGCCGAAGTACCAGTCCAACGCGGTGTCCCTCAGGCTTTGGGAGAAATGCCGGCATAGGAACGCCTCATCCACATCCTGTGCCTCCATTGCCCCCCGGTACTGCTGCACGTGCGTGAGGGGGTCGCCTCTTCCGTTGTATGTGGCTAAGTGGGGGGGGTTTGAACCTTATAGGTCTCGGAGCGGACGTGATCCACCGTGCAAGCGGCGTGGCCTCCTCCGGATAGGTAGGGCGATCTGGCGCATCCCCTCTCCGCCATTTGGGGGTCTGTCTTCGGTCGCGCCTCGGCCGCCGACGGTCCTCCGGCCCCGGGGAGTAGCCCGACGGTCGCCTGGCGGGGCTCCTTCCTCGGGTCGAGGATTCGACGGGTTACGGGCTACGGTTCTCCCAGTACCAGCGCCTCCCGGCTAGCTCCCCTCAGGCCTCCATCCGCTCCTGATTCTCCCGCAGAAGCCTTTCACGCTTTTCGTGCACGTCTAAGTCAAGGAAATGTTCAGATTAGACTTAATCGTGACTCGAATGTTATGAATAATTAATTGGATGTTATTATCATCATTGTTGTTCCGATATTTCACAGATGCAAAGAGGGGACCTGCATGGGCCACCACTAAAACCTGTCACGCCCCGCTTCCCTAATATGGAAGGCGAGACGTGAGGAGGTCCGCTCAGACGTGGAGCTGTGAAGCTGCAGTCTGATAAGCGTCTGTAAAAATTTCGAAAAGTGCAGGTCCTTGCATTGCGATGAAACAACAACAACAATAATAAAGCAGATAAAATAACATCCACCAACAACATCCAACAATTATTACAACATCACAGAATAGTCACAAAAGTACAAGTCTGAACAATAGGCCTAAAGCATGGCCAAACAAAACAAATAGAGATAGGTGCTACGCACCGAAACCTAACAGCAACTAAGGAAGAAGGTAACAACTAAGGGGAGACTCCAAACGAGTCTAGGACTGGTCACCTGTGTCCTCGAACTCGGTCTCAGCAGGGACCTCAAACTCAGCGTCCACGAACTGCTCGTCTTCTGCTATCTGCTCTGTCTCAAAGTCTGACATGTGACACCCAAAGAGAAAAGGGCACATGTCAGCAAAAGTCTCCCAAGAAAGGCGGAGGACTTTTGTGCAAGGATACAATTAAAATAATGCAACTAGCAGTTCTAACATGATGATATAGCATGACATTAAAAGAGTGCAATAATTAAATGAACAAGATAATAATAATCAAGCACGGTGTAGCAGAAAGCTACAATTCACTATTTCACGATTCACGAATCACTGATTTATCACTTTGTGCACAGAGTTTCCGTCTTTTGGCTGAAGTGGCTGTACGGGCTCACTTCTACGCTCAAGCGATCGTTTAACCCTACCCCTCCACGTGTATATGGACTGGCGTCCATCTTCTGGATCACGAGCCAGGAAGTGTTATTGGCATAGGGTTATGCCCGCAAAGCAGGTGCCTAGCCTCAATAGTTGCAATTATTGTAGCGTGTGCTACACAATCACGATAGAACAATTTGATGCATGACATGACATGTAATGAGCAGTTAAAGTGCGTACGGTTAATTGAAAGTAAACGTGACATGACAGCATGAAAAGATAGCATGGTAAAGGTGTCGGATCTAGCTTCGTTGTCAAGCTAGATCTAGTATGGACGTCTAGGCGACTATCATTTTATCGCCTAGTCTCTTTTACGCTACTACACAAATTGGCCTAAAACGTGGCCTAAACATTTACTGGCAAGTATCACTTGCCTATTTTCGGTGGTATCGATTGTCGTGGGTTTGTCTGGATGGGTACTACGAGTCGGTATGTCCGGCTCTCTATTTCGGTTAAACAATTCAATGAATTAGATCCATCGCAAGATAAGCACAAAATTAAGTTAATCCCCAACTTAGGTTCGTCAGACTTTTATTGGGGTTTCAGGCTAGAGTGGCGGTTATATTGGGTTATACAAACTGGGTACACATTATTTTATTCAATATTTACTACACCAACATTATTTACAAAGTGCTAACATGCTAAAATCAATAACACTAGTTACTGCTAATCAATTAACTAATATTAACTCATAAGTAATTAATTAAGCTAATCACATGGTATTATATATTCCAGCTACTAACAGTAATATTTATTAAGAGGCAACAAGTTAACATGGTATAACTCTAGCCTTACCTTACTAATATCAAATACAACCCCTTCCATTATTAGGCCTGTTACCTAGCTCTAACATATAATAATACCCCCCCCCCCCCCCCCACACACACACACATTTCTTTATTCTATTTCTCTTTAATACTATCACTGCATTCTCTTAATTAGGCTGCCCTCTCCCTTTACTCTCTGTCTCTTCCTCTCTTTACTTCTCTTTTTTTCTTTCTAAGTTGTTCTTCCTTTCTTGTTTTTTTTTCTTTTGTTTCAAATGGCAGCAAGGGGAGGCACTTACGGCGATGGGGGAAGGAGGTCTCACGGCCGGCGGCGGGTCCAGACTCCAGGCGGCGGCGGCGGCGCACAGGGCGGCGGCGGCGGCGCGGTTGTCCGACGGGCGGCGGCGCGCGCAGCTCAGGCGACGGCGGCTTTCCGGGCGCAGGCGGCGGCGGCTTCTCACGGCGTGGGTGAGGGGATGCGGCCAAAGGGGAGGAGGTTAGGGCTGAGGGAAGGAGGAGATGAAGATCTGAAGGTGAGGGTTTGATTTTGTATCTGAAATTGTATAGATCTGAAGTCTGTTTCAGATTTGGGTGTTTTCCTCTCTTTTTGTTTTTAATTTCAGAATCTTTGGTTGGGAGATTTGATGAATTGGTTTGTTGGATGGCAAAATGGGTTCTGAAATTGTTTGGGAATTGATATGGGTTTTGGTTTGATTCTGGTTTTGAGAAAGAATCTGAAATGTTTGATTTTGGGGTTTGAATCTGAAATCGATTTTCAGATCTCCTCTCTTGCTGTTTGGGAAAAATGATTTGGGATGAATTTGTTTCTGTTTTGTGGAATGATTTTGCAGGGTTCGTTCATCAGGGAGAGACCGTCGGCTTAAGAAGTGAGCAGGGAGACAGAACGCTTTCATTCGTCAACTCATCTTAATTAGATTAAGATGGAAGTTAATGCAACTTTAGACTTTTGTAGAGACGTGTTATTTTTCTCAAACGAAAACAAGGAACAAAGAGAAGCCAACTTTGATTTCAGAAGTGGTTGTTTAAAACGTGTGTGTTGTCGTGTAGTTAAGGGTTAAGGTAAAAACGTAATTAACGTAATTAATTAGTCATCATTAGAAATGGAAAAGTAATTAGTGAAATTAATTAAAGAAATTAAGATTTTGTAATTAGTAAATTGTATTTAGTAGAATAATTAAGTTAAATCATTTTTAGTTAAAACTTGATGGTAAATATTGACGACACGGTAAAACGAAAATAGTGACGCGCCCGCGTCGATACGTAAGGACGAAAAAGTAACTGGATAACAGAAATAAAATACTGGCACGCCCAAACGAAAATGCGCCTAAAGATACTGGCCGTTACATTCTACCCACCTTAGGAAAAATTCTGTCCTCGGAATTCTCATCAACTAAGGAGCAGAAAACAAATATGGATAACGCTCTCGTATCTCATCTTCCCGCTCCCAGGTAGATTCTCCTGGCGAGTCACGACGCCACATCACTCTGACTAGATCTATAGTCTTGTTCCTGAAGACTTTCTGACGTTGATCCAGGATCTCCACCGGTTGTTGTTCGTACGTCAGATCTGGTCGAACTGTAATCTCAGAGTAGTCCACAGCATGAGAAGGGTCGCTGATATAACGGCGGAGCTGGGACACATGAAAGACGTCATGAACTCCCTCCAAGGACGGTGGCAAATCTAAGCGATAAGCTACTTCTCCAACTCGCTCTAGCACATCGAATGGTCCAATATATCTCGGACTAAGCTTGCCTCTTTTCCCAAATCGAATCACTCCTCGATTCGGTGAGATCTTCAGAAACACATGATCTCCTGGCTGAAACTCCAGAGGACGCCGTTTAGCATCTGCCCAATGCTTATAACGGTCCTGGGCGATCCGAATCTTGTCCATGATATCACGCACAACATCAACTGCTTCCACTATCATCTCTGGCCCCAAGAGCTCTCTATCACCCACGTCATCCCAACTCAGTGGCGATCGACATTTTCTCCCGTAGAGAGCAGCAAAAGGCGCCATGCCAATGCTTGCCTGATAGCTGTTGTTGTAGGAAAACTCCACCAGGTGCAGATGATCCTCCCATGAACCCTTGAGATCCAACATGCAAGCTCTCAACATATCCTCCAATATCTGAATAGTGCGCTCCGACTGTCCATCAGTCTGCGGGTGATACGCAGTACTGAACTTCAGACTGGTACCCAGATTGGTTTGCAAACTCTTCCAGAATTGAGATGTGAATCGCGTATCACGATCTGATACAATGCTCACAGGGACTCCATGCAAGCGTACGATTTCCTACACGACATAATTCACATCACGACTTGTACCAGAAGGAATTATAAAGGCATGAGTTAGGTCATTACCTCCATATACTTCCTTGCTAATATCTCCATGGATTGCCCAACTCGGAAAGGTATAAAGTGCGCAGACTTGGTCAATCGATCAACTATGACCCAGATCGCGTCGTTCTGCCTGGTGCTCCGAGGTAAGCCAGTCACGAAGTCCATCGTGATGTGCTGCCACTTTCATTCTGGAATTGGCAGAGGTTGCAATAGTCCAGCAGTGCGATGATGTTCAGCCTTCACTTGCTGACACACGAGGCACTTGGCAACGCTCCGTGCCACACTTCTCTTCATTCCATGCCACCAGAAATTCTGTCGAAGATCCTTGTACATCTTAGTACCTCCAGGATGAATAGAATAAGGCGAACTGTGAGCCTCATTCATCAATTCCTCTCTTATATCTCCGGCAGGTACGCAGATCCTACTACCATATCTCAAAGATCCATCCGCGTGAATCAGAAAATCTGTTCGAAGCCCTGCTTCGACTTGCTCTCTGATCTTCTTCAACTTAGCATCTCCATCTTGAGCAGTCTTGATTCAATCCACGATCGTCGATTGAATCTGCATGTTCATCAACGACGATGTGACTCCCGGTAGTACAGCTTCAATAACCATCTCTCGCAGATCCTGTTGCAATCTCCACTGAGCTGTGAGAATCATCACTTCGGGTAGTCGACTCAAGGCATCCGGTACGACATTCACCTTCCCAGGATGATACTGAAGATCGATGTCGTAGTCTGCCATCAATTCCAACCATCTGCGCTGTCTCATATTCAGCTCCTTCTGGGTGAATATATATTTCAAACTTTTGTGATCAGTGAAAATTTTCACTTTCTCACTCACTAAGAAATGTCGCCAGATCTTTAGTGCAAAGATGACAGCGGCTAGCTCCAAATCATGGGTCGGATAATTCTTCTCATGGATCTTCAACTGTCACGAAGCATATGCGACCACATGATTGTGCTGGTGCAGAACGCATCCAAGTCCCTTGCCTGATGCGTCGCAGAAAATTTCGAAGCCTCCTCTTCTGTCTGGAATAGCTAAGACTGGTGCAGTAGTCAGTCTCTCCTTCAAAGTAGAAAAAGCTTGCTCACAAGAGTCTGACCAATTGAACTTAACATCCTTCCTAGTCAATTTCGTCATCGGCTCAGCTATCTTCGAGAAATTCTTGATAAATCTGCGGTAGTATCCAGCCAATCCAAGGAAACTCCTGATGTCCGATGCCGATCGAGGTGTAGGCCATTCACTGACAGCTTTGACCTTCTCCGGATCCACTGAGATACCAGCTCCCGATACTACATGTCCAAGGAATGCAATTCTATCTAGCCAGAATTCGCATTTACTGTACTTGGCATATAGTTTATGATGACGGAGCGTCTCTAACACCATCTTCAAATGTTTTGCATGCTCCTCCTCGTTCTTTGAGTACACCAGGATATCGTCTATGAAAATCACCATGAACTTGTCAAGGAAGTCGTAAAAGATAAGGTTCATGAGATTCATGAACACAGCAGGAGCGTTGGTCAAACCGAATGGCATGACAACGAACTCGTAATGTCCGTACTTAGTCCGAAAAGCGGTCTTGAGCACGTCTTCCTTCTTGACTCTGACTTGATGGTATCCGCTCCGGAGATCCAACTTCGAAAATACTCTCGATCCACCGAGCTGATCGAAGATATCATCAATACGGGGCAGCGGGTACTTATTCTTCACTGTGATCTGATTCAACTCTCGATAATCAATGCACATTCTTCTCGATCCATCCTTCTTCTTTACCAGCAAGACGGGTGCACCCTAGGGAGATACGCTGGGATGAATGAAACCCTTCTGTAGTAGCTCATCCACCTCTATACCAGTCTTCCTTATTTATGCAGTACATTTATTTAGTTAGACCCATATTAATCTAGTTGCATGTTACCCTTAGGTGTCATCTTAGTTTCATCTCACCCGGCCTTGACCCTGTTCGATTCTGGAGCTTCCATATGCATCCTATCTCGGAAGTTCGTAGTCAAACACTCGATACCCACCTATACACTTCCCAAGTGTTGGAACATTCAACTGGGAATGGTGTAGTGAAGGCATAAGATCGATGCCGAACTCCAACGCTCGATCGGGCGGCTGTCCAGAAATGTCTTCAGGGAAGACGTCTTCGAAATCTCTCACTACCGCAGGCTTCTCTGGTTAAGCAATCATAGATGCAACTGTCAATCGGTAAGGCTGGGCTCGGAACTTGATAGGTCCAAGCGAACGTCCTCCACCGACAAACTCGAATACTGGGTGGTCA
The DNA here is from genome assembly GCA_030789695.1 of Scilla litardierei. Taxonomy (NCBI): domain Eukaryota; kingdom Viridiplantae; phylum Streptophyta; class Magnoliopsida; order Asparagales; family Asparagaceae; genus Scilla; species Scilla litardierei. Next base: position 135,364,022 of record CM061132.1, on the reverse strand, counting down.
GGAATTTCGAACACCACTTTCTTCCGGTGACAGTCGATCATGGCATAAAAAGCTCCTAACCAGTCAATACCGAGTATAGCATCGAAATTGGATAGGTCGTGGACAATGAAATCAGCATATAGTTCGTGTCCACTAATCACCAACGGGCATGGTCTACATCCCAGTGCAACCTTCACTACACCATTCCCAGTTGAATGTTCCAACACTTGGGAAGTGTATAGGTGGGTATCGAGTGTTTGACTACGAACTTCCGAGATAGGATGCATATGGAAGCTCCAGAATCGAACAGGGTCAAGGCCGGGTGAGATGAAACTAAGATGACACCTAAGGGTAACATGCAACTAGATTAATATGGGTCTAACTAAATAAATGTACTGCATAAATAAGGAAGACTGGTATAGAGGTTACCTGCAATAACTCCGTCCTCAGTCTACGCCTCTGCTGCAGTCATCGTGAAAGCTTGCCTCTTAGGCTAACAGCCTGCTGGAAAGCCTGCTTCTGGGGAATGAGAGGCGCTCCACGTCCAGCGACTACCGGAGCTCTTTGCTGCTGAACTCCAACTGGTGCCTTCCACGGTTGCTTAGCACTCGGGCAATCCTTCAAAGTATGCGAAGCATCGCCACAAACCAAGCACTGGCCCAGAAGCCTCCTGCATTGCTCCTTCACATGACCAGTCTTGCCGCAATGACTGCACGTCTTCTGGCTAGGCCCACCTGCCCTTTTAAACTGCACTGACTGATTAGGCTTGAACCCAGGCCTAACCACAGCTCTGGCCTGCTCCATAGGCCTCTTTCCAGCACCTGAATATTGCCCTCTCTTCTGATTGGAAATCAGCTCCTGTCTTTTGGCAGCTATCAACAACTTCTGGTAAGAGTCTAAGTCCGAAGAGGAAATCAGACTCTGCAGCTCCAAAGATAAACCATGTAAGAATCTCTGAGCTCGATCGTCAGCAGTCTCCACCATCTTCGACGCAAAGCGACTCAGTCTCATGAACCGGCCACCCCCTTTGAATGGGGTTGCCGCACACCCTGCCGGAGGGGTGGCCGTGGTGGTTATTGGCCGTAGCCAACCCCCTCCTCATGGGGAGGGGGGGTGCATGGCCTTCATGGCCCATTTGGCCATGGTACACATGCACCAAAATTCATCTTCCCTGATGGGAATAACCACCACCTTCTTCCTCGATGAAGCACCCGTTCGTTGATGAAGCACCCGTTCATCGAGAAAGTGGTTATTTTCTAATGGCCGTGTGCCAAAAATGAAAAATAACATACTACGTGAACGGTCGGTTCTTCCCGTCACGGAGAGTTCCTACCATATCCGTAATGATAGGAGACCCTAACGTGAAAAGAACAACCGCTGCGTTCTCTCCGTCACGAAGCGTTCCTACCATATCCGTAATGGTAGGATACCCATTCGTGAAAAAGACAACGACTCGTTCATAGTTTCGACGGGACGGCGGTTTGATCGGGGCGAACCCGTATGGCTCTGATACCAATGTTGGATCCTGTCAAAACAGAGTTAGGATCGATAAATGAAGTTGAGACTTACGCTTGCGTATGCGGCACGGTAGTCACAGAACTTCACCTTCGGATTCGCCACGACGGATCGAGTCTTCTCACGAACGGAGTAAGGCTACTAAATCCACAATCTAAATCTCTACTTTTAGATTAAGAACTTGGATAAAGAGAGAGGAAGGATTTCGGCAGAGCTTCGCTAGAATGAAATGCAAGGCATGAATACCATGCAAAAGTGTAAGGAAATGGCTTACCCTTGGGTCTTATTTATAGCCCCCAAGGTAGTTATTTTAGGAGTAATTGTTCCTTTGGAACAATTTAACTAAGGTGTACCATGATACATGGCACATTATAAGCTTAAGTTGTACCATATGCATGGTACAACATAAGCTTAAGATATTGCCCCTTTATTAGCCATATGTCGCATGCACTTATGCATATATAATGCGACTTTCCCATCAATCTAGAGATCCTCTCCGCAAGGGAACATATTCCCTTTGCACACGACTTCGTGTACACGACGTTCGAGGTCCGTGTTCCCTCGTACATCCCCTACAAGGGTGTACTAACGTCTTCCATATCCAACATCTTCCACTCACACTTGAGGGGATTGTAAGAGAACGTCTTTCTCTTAGTTCTTTCATCTATCATACCGAGAAATAGACCGTGCGACCGTCATGCGCGTAGAGTCTGTTGTTGTGCACTTGTTAGAGATACATAACGACCTCGAAGGTGCAAAGTTGAGTAGTTCAACGCATGCTTTACCCTAGATTATTTCTTCACATTTCTTATACTTTATATTCAACAATTGAATCCCATCTGGATTACAATTGGCTGGCCAGCTTTGAATCATTTAAAGTCCAAATGTGAATATTAAATCAATCTTCCTCTTCTTGCGAACCTTCTGATCTTGACTTGATTCGCTTTTCTAACGTGCCCCGCCGAGCCGAATTATCATAGCCCATTAGCAACACGCTAAGATAGCGATCATCTCGTCAAATCTAAAGGAACCAATTGGAGTCCTTGAGGGTAAGATTTAAGACCCATATGGCCTTTGAGTCTCACATAATAGCAAACACTATTGCTACTAACTCAGTGGTCAAAATGCATACGTGGTATGAACACGTATTACAACATCACTCCTTTCCCAGGGAGAGTATGTCTTAATGATGTTGTACGGATGAAAGATCAGACACCACAGTGTCTATCTTTTGAGTCCCCTTACTACTCATGAAATATTCCCGGACTCTCATCCTGCATAAGACAGATAGGATTTAAAAAATCCTATGAGATCTCTTTCAAATATCCTTGTGATACAGATCTCAGATCTTTTGTAAGCATCCATATGATGCAGATCTTTCATTCGACTATCTTGTTTAAGTCACGACTCTAAATCATTTGTCTAATGATTTTGACTTTAAACTAGTCTCATCTCTATCTTATCCATCTGATAAGATAAAGCGGTTGCTCATGTGAGAGAGTCAACCTTAATCTGTCCGACATACACACAATAAAATAGCTGAGACTTGAACACAAATGTATATAAAATCATTTGTAAGAAACTTGTATGCAAATTAAACTTTGATCTTCTATAGACATGGGAAATATTACATGATACAGCTCAGCACCTACGCATTCCCATAGATGATAAGTGTTTGAAAAACACATCTCTGGGGATCACCTTAGTAAGGGGATCCGCTATCATCTCATGCGTGGATATGTATCCTATGTCTACTTCCTTCTGTTTTTCATAGTCCTTCGCAAACTTGAATCGAATATCAATGTGTTTGGTCTTACAATGAAATTTAGGATCTTTGACATCGGCAATCGAAGCTTGACTATCACTGTATATAGGAACAGTGCTCGAGTCAGTGGCATCCGTTAGCCTGTCTAAGAATTTCCTAAGCCAAACAGCTTCTTGGACCGCCATGCTGAATGCTACAAATTCGGCTTCCATGGTTGATAAGGCGATGCAGGTTTGCTTCTTGCTGCTCCAGGATATTGCACCATTCCCGAGCAAGTAAACAAAGCCTGAGGTAGATCTTCGCTCGTCGAGATCACCTGCCCAATCAGCATCGGTATAGCCTTCGAGTCTCAAGGTATTGCCTTGATAGCATAACGCATAGTCCGCAGTCCCTTTGAGGTATCTTAATATCCTCTTCACCGCTTTCCAGTGTGCCTGTCCTGGGTTGGATTGGTAACGGCTTACCATACCAACAGCATAGCAAATGTCCGGTCTGGTACACATCATGGCGTACATCAGACTCCCGACAGCACTGGAGTATGGAACCTTTTCCATAGCTTTATTTTCTTTTGGATCTTTGGGACACATTTCCAAACATAGACCCTCGACTTTGCTTATTGGAGTATCAATTGGCTTGCAGTCCTGCATATTAAACCGTTCTAAAACTTTCTTTATATATGTCTCTTGAGAGAGAGAAAGAATTTTCTTGGAACGATTCCTTGAGATCTTAACCCCAAGGATATATGCAGCTTCACACATGTCTTTCATCTCAAAGACTGATGAAAGCCAAGCTTTGATATCCATGATAAGACGCTTATCATTTCCGGCTATAAGTATGTCATCTACATAAAGAGACATAATTACATACTTGTTTTTAATCCTCTTAATATATACGCAGTTGTCTTCGTCGAGCATGGAGAAACCATATGACAAAACGACTTCTTGAAAGCGCATATATCACTGCCTTGAGGATTGTTTAAGACCATATATGGATTTACGAAGTTTACAAACCTTATGTTTGTTTTCTTCTTGTACGAACCCGTTTGGTTGTTCCATGTAGATCTCCTCATCTAGTTCTCCGTTAAGAAAAGCAGTTTTTACATCCATCTGATGTAACTCGAGGTCCAAACAAGCCACCATTGCCAGAATTAAGCGAATGGAGGTAAAACGCACGACAGGAGAGAAAGTCTCTTCATAGTCTATTCCTTCCTGTTGCGTGAAACCTTTCGCAATAAGGCGAGCTTTATATTTCTCGATGGAGCCATCAGCCTTATGCTTGATTTTGAGAACCCACTTGTTCCCAATGGCTCTACGTCCCTTAGGTAAATCAACCAAGTCCCAGACTTGGTTTGTTTTCATGGATTGAAGTTCTTCTTCCATTGCCGCTATCCATTTATCTTTAGCAGGGCATGTGACGGCCTGTTTGAAATTTGCAGGTTCATCATCATCTTGTAGTAATGTCATGAAAGTTTGAGGAAATTCATCCTCAAATCTCAGAGGTGTTAGCCTCGTTCGATTACTACGTCTTGCTTGAGTTTGATCACTCCCACTTGGAATGACATCACTCCCACTTGGAATAATATCACTCCCACTCGGAATAGGATTAGTATCATTCGCATCATCCATTGGTGAAGTTTGAAACGTATTTTCTTCTTCACCAAGGATTCTCCCACTCGAACGTTCCGATCCTTCTTGATCCCAAGTCTCAAACAAGGATAAGTCTTGACTTATCTCACCCTGTCTTGGAAACTCGTTTTCCAAGAAGACAACATCCCTCGATTCGAATTCTATTAGACCCCCATTGTCCTCTTGACCGACGAAAACATATCCTTTGGAGTTTTCAGCGTATCGGATGAAGATACACTTCCTCCCACGTGGCCCAAGTTTGCCATATTTGTGAGAGGATAAATGTGCGTAAGAGGCACAACCCCAAGGTTTTAGAATGCTTAAGTCTGGAGTTCTATTGTTCCACAACTCATAATGAGTAGAACTTACCGACTTCGAGGGTACACGGTTTAAGATGAATGCTGCCGTCAATAATGCATCACCCCAAAAGGTGATGGGCAAATTTGCCTGAGACATCATTGATCGGACCATTTCCATCAATGTCCTATTTCTTCTTTCCGCAACACCGTTTTGTTGCGGAGTATAAGGCATAGTTATTTGATGAACTATGCCTTTTTCATCACAGAGTTCCTTAAAACTTGTTAATTGATATTCTCCACCCCGATCGATTCGCAAGACCTTTATCTTGCGATCTAGTTGATCTTCCACTAAACTCATATAGTTTTTGAAGCAAGATAAAGCTTCATATTTGTGGGAAATCAAATAAATATGACCGAAACGGGTGAAGTCATCAATGAATGTGATGAAATAGGACTTCCCGCGTCTTGTCTTAACATTCATTGGACCACAAATGTCCGAATGGATAAGCTGTAATGGAACTTCGGCCCTTGTGCCAGTTCCAAACGGCTTGCGACAAGTTTTCCCTACAAGACAATGTTCGCAAGTTGACATTTCAACTTTTGAAACATTAGATAGCAAGCCACTTTTGGCAAGTCTATCCATTCTAGTTGGTCCAATATGACCAAGTCTTGCATGCCAACAAATGATCTCAGATTCAGAGTTAGAAGCATTTGTCAAATGGAAACTTTCATTAATGAAAGAAGAATCATCATACATTGTGTTTAAAACAATTAATCCATTACAAACATTACCAGACCCAATTAAAGAACTATTACAAACAAGGTCAACCTTTTGTTTATAGAACCTCTATTCATAATCTAAAGACATTAACATGACCATGGATACGATATTCCTTCTAATATCTGGAGCAAAGAGGACGTCGTGCAATAATAAAGTCCGGCCGTTGTCGAGAACTAGCTTGCATGTTCCGACGCCTTTGACTTCAACACGAGTGTTGTTGCCGACGTATATCCACTTTGTTCCTTGAGTTATCTTTCGATACTCTACGAAGAACCTTCTGTCCTTCGCTACGTGGTCTGTGGCCCCTGAATCAATCAACCAAAAATAGTTAGATTCAGCAAGAAACACGGAACTAGAAACACATATGTAACTAGCCCTACAAGTTACCTTATCACTTCCATCCGTACACGTACGGGCGAAGTGACCGTACTTGTTGCACTTAAAGCACTTGATCTTCTTCAAGTTTTTCTTCTTTGAGTGCACATTCTTTTGCCACTTTTTGTTCTTAGTCTTCTTCGAGGTTTCCGGTTCTTGCTTTCGTTCGTTCACAAACCTTAATCGTTTATTCTTCCGCTTATTTCCTCCATGTGAGGAACTAGCGGCCATGTGCACTTCTGCACTTGGTTTTGCGGCTTGAATCCGCTCTTCCTCGAGTTCGAGGTGTTTCGATACATCGCTTAAAGTATTAATGCACTCATTATGAGTGAGGTGCATTTTCATGTTATCCCAGCTATCTGGGAGTGAACGAATGACTGCTTGGATCTGCTGTTCGTCAGACAGCGTAACACCCGCATCCTTTAATTCAGATATGAGATTTGCCATGTGGCGGAGATGCTTTTTCATAGAGTGATCTCGCCGCATTTTGTACGAATCAAATTGAATATTTAAGGAGCGGAGTTTGGTAACCGAAGTTCCACCAAACTTTATTTCTAGCTCAGACCATATGTCTTTGGCTAGGTCGAATTCCCGAAATAGACGCATTATGTCATTGTCCATTGCGGACAGTAACGTAATACGTGCTATTTTGTTCTTTCGAGTCCAAGCCTTATAAGCTTCCCGGTCCCTCTTGTGTTGGGCCGTATTACCCAACTCAGGTTCTTCCATTATGTTTTGGAGTGTTTCAAGCACATCTTGCTCCTCCAAAACATATTGGATTTTTATTGACCAAAGTTTATAATTGTCGCCGTTGAGCTTTTCACCTTTGTTAAGCTCTGCGACAATGTTCTTAGAAGCGGTAGACATATTCGAATCAAAAAACTGCAAAGAGAATGAAAAACACGATCAAAATTCTATGCATAAAGTTTCGATTCTTTAAACACTTGATAAGTTCCTTGGATGCGTTGAAATGTTACTCTAGAATCGAGAAGTTCACTACGTTCCCAACTACCATCTAGAAGTAACTTTCAAAGTATCCCTCTTACTTATCTCAAGTAAAAAGAAATCAGAAATGATACCCGTATGGTACCAGCAGCGGAAAAATATTTTTGAAAAACATATCTTTCAAAAATGGAATAGGTGAGAGTTTGCGCAAAGAATTTTAGCGCAACAATTGCCAAGCCACGAGACCTGTTCTACACACCCATGGGTTAGATGACCATGGCCGGATCGTGGTAGGACTTGGAATTCTAAATTGCGCTATCCCGATTTAAGGACGGGACATAACCTATTTGAAAACATCTTTGTCAAAAATTTGAAATACATTGGCTAATCTCCGTAGAGTAGAGCACAATGTCATAAGTACATTGGCTAATCTCCGTAGAGTAGAGCACAATGACATGGCTAATCTCGCATGAAGTAGAGCACTATGGCTAATCTTCAAGGAGTAGAGCCCAAAAAAAAATTTATAAAACAAGAGTAGGCGACTGTCGTTAGCCCTGTATGGGCTAATCGGCACATTCGAGTTTGACCAAGGCCTTTTGTCACCCCGTATGGGTCAGTCTGTAAGTTCGCGATCGACCAAGACCTTCTGCCGGATTGGTCGACCAAAACAACCAAATTGGTCGACCAATTATTTGGTCTGCAAGTTCTCCCGGCCAGGGCCTCTGCCCTGGCCGAGGCGTGGCCAAGGGCCGGCCAGGGCCTCTGCCCTGGCCGAGGCCGGCCAGGGCCGGCCTGGCCCTGGCCGAGGTCAGGGCATTGGCCCTGGCCTCTGCCAGGGCCGGCCTGGCCCTGGCCGAGGCCAGGGCACCGGCCCTGGCCTGCAGGCCGGCCCTGGCCACTGCCAGGGCCGGGCAGGCCGGCCATTGCCGGCCTGGCCTTGGCCGGCCATGGCCCCTTTGGCCATGGCCGGCCACCCCCTTTGAATGGGGTTGCCGTACACCCTGCCGGAGGGGTGGCCGTGGTGGTTATTGGCCGTAGCCAACCCCCTCCTCATGGGGAGGGGGGGTGCATGGCCTTCATGGCCCATTTGGCTATGGTACACATGCACCAAAATTCATCTTCCCTGATGGGAATAACCACCACCTTCTTCCTCGATGAAGCACCCGTTCGTCGATGAAGCACCCGTTCGTCAAGAAAGTGGTTATTTTCTAATGGCCGTGTGCCAAAAATGAAAAATAACATACTACGTGAACGGTCGGTTCTTCCCGTCACGGAGAGTTCCTACCATATCTGTAATGATAGGAGACCCTAACGTGAAAAGAACAACCGCTGCGTTCTCTCCGTCACGAAGCGTTCCTACCATATCCGTAATGGTAGGATACCCATTCGTGAAAAAGACAACGACTCGTTCATAGTTTCGACGGGACGGCGGTTTGATCGGGGCGAACCCGTATGGCGCTGATACCAATGTTGGATCCTGTCAAAACAGAGTTAGGATCGATAAATGAAGTTGAGACTTACGCTTGCGTATGCGGCACGGTAGTCACAGAACTTCGCCTTCGGATTCGCCACGATGGATCGAGTCTTCTCACGAACGGAGTAAGGCTACTAAATCCACAATCTAAATCTCTACTTTTAGATTAAGAACTTGGATAAAGAGAGAGGAAGGATTTCGGCAGAGCTTCGCTAGAATGAAATGCAAGGCATGAATACCATGCAAAAGTGTAAGGAAATGGCTTACCCTTGGGTCTTATTTATAGCCCCCAAGGTAGTTATTTTAGGAGTAATTGTTCCTTTGGAACAATTTAACTAAGGTGTACCATGATACATGGCACATTATAAGCTTAAGTTGTACCATATGCATGGTACAACATAAGCTTAAGATATTACCCCTTTATTAGCCATATGTCGCATGCACTTATGCATATATAATGCGACTTTCCCATCAATCTAGAGATCCTCTCCGTAAGGGAACATATTCCCTTTGCACACGACTTCGTGTACGCGACGTTCGAGGTCCGTGTTCCCTCGTACATCCCCTACAAGGGTGTACTAACGTCTTCCATATCCAACACTTACGGCGATGGGGGAAGGAGGTCTCACGGCCGGCGGCGGGTCCAGACTCCAGGCGGCGGCGGCGGCGGCGGCACACAGGGCGGCGGCGGCGGCGCAGTTGTCTGACGGGCGGCGGCGCGCGTAGCTCAGGCGACGGCGGCTTTCCGGGCGCAGGCGGCGGCGGCTTCTCACGGCGTGGGTGAGGGGATGCGGCCAAAGGGGAGGAGGTTAGGGCTGAGGGAAGGAGGAGATGAAGATCTGAAGGTGAGGGTTTGATTTTGTATCTGAAATTGTATAGATCTGAAGTCTGTTTCAGATTTGGGTGTTTTCCTCTCTTTTTGTTTTTAATTTCAGAATCTTTGGTTGGGAGATTTGATGAATTGGTTTGTTAGATGGCAAAATGGGTTCTGAAATTGTTTGGGAATTGATATGGGTTTTGGTTTGATTCTGGTTTTGGGAAAGAATCTGAAATGTTTGATTTTGGGGTTTGAATCTGAAATCGATTTTTAGATCTCCTCTCTTGCTGTTTGGGAAAAATGATTTGGGATGAATTTGTTTCTGTTTTGTGGAATGATTTTGCAGGGTTCGTTCATCAGGGAGAGACCGTCGGCTTAAGAAGTGAGCAGGGAGACAGAACGCTTTCATTCGTCAACTCATCTTAATTAGATTAAGATGGAAGTTAATGCAACTTTAGACTTTTGTAGAGACGTGTTATTTTTCTCAAACGAAAACAAGGAACAAAGAGAAGCCAACTTTGATTTCAGAAGTGGTTGTTTAAAACGTGTGTGTTGTCGTGTAGTTAAGGGTTAAGGTAAAAACGTAATTAACGTAATTAATTAGTCATCATTAGAAATGGAAAAGTAATTAGTGAAATTAATTAAAGAAATTAAGATTTTGTAATTAGTAAATTGTATTTAGTAGAATAATTAAGTTAAATCATTTTTAGTTAAAACTTGATGGTAAATATTGACGACACGGTAAAACGAAAATAGTGACGCGCCCGCGTCGATACGTACGGACGAAAAAGTAACTGGATAACAGAAATAAAATACTGGCACGCCCAAACGAAAATGCGCCTAAAGATACTGGCCGTTACAGGGTGATTAGTAGAGAGAGCGGCTCCTGACCCACGGGATCCTTGCCGTGGTCAGGGTTCCGAGAGATCGGCATGGAGTCTAACATGGGTGTGACCCTTCGTTCCCACAGACGGCGCCAATTGTTACGAGGTGGAACTCGCGTACAATGAATTTGTATTGTGGGGAACCAAGGGCACAGTGGTTATGTTGAGAAGAGGGTTTAGGTGGGCTGTTTAACAAGTGATTAATGGGGTGGAGAGGTTGGACTTGCCGCCGGAGGTGGCCACGGAGTCGAATCTCACCGGACGCGACGGAGGAAGATTGGATGGCGGGAGGCTGAAGTTGACGTCGACCAAGGGGCGAGCTTTCCTGCATCACGAGCAACTCGTCAGAAGGGCGGGGTTGGGATCCAACCCTTAGCCCCTCCGATGCCTAAGTCAGTAATAGGACTTAAAACGGGGGCTAGACACACCGGTCGGACTAACGGTGTGTCGACCGTACGTGGCGAGCTATAGGTGGGAGAACAAAGATATGGATGACCTTTGCTCTCGTGTGTGAATGATAGATTGAGAGAGAATTTTCCAACACCCTCTCCGTAAGAGGAGATGGGGTATTTATACCTAACGGGAGATGACTAGGCGGGGCTGACCTGGCATGCTGACTAGACGTGCTGAGCTGGCTTGGTTGTCAGCAGAAGCTTCGGACAAGGACGTCGGGAACAGGAGTGCCTGACCTGCTTTTGTCAGACGGTGCGATGGCCAGGGGGTGCTTTTGTCGGGATGCCAGGGCCGAAAGCATTAACTGTCAGTCGGCTCAACCGCCAGGGGGTGCTTTGTCAGACGGTCGGGTGACGTATGTGTCAGTCGTGTCCTTATCCTAGGTTGTTTGTCGTTGGTGACGAACTAAAGGTCGGGCTATGCTATCCCTGGCGTCGTGGTGCATGGGGGCCGGCCGGGTCGACCGGCTCGGGGGTTGTTCGGCCCGGCCGCGCCTCCTTGCCGGTCGTAGCTTGTGGGCCGCTGGAACGGAAGGATACGCACATGACTATGTCAGCGCGTCCGGTGGTATTGTCCGGGGGCTCCCCAAGCGCCTTGGCCCTGGCGGGCCGAGCAACTGCGGTTGCGTGCCTTGGCCGGGCGGGGGGAGTGCTGCGAGGCGCGCCCCTCCCCGCGTAGCTTCGGTCTTCCAGGGTGGAGGCCCTTCACGAAGGGGAGAGTTGATGGGGTATGTCAGCGGATCCGGGTGGGAGTCGGACTCTTACGATCTTTAGGTCGTAACAGATGTATAGTTGCCTAGGAGTGTTGAATATTGGACTCCCCGGATTTGGTTTTGATGATGAGCAAACATAAATAATCCATGAACTAACAATTTGTGAGCGCAGTATTGGAGATCGTCGCCAAATTCACGAGAACATTCAAAGCGACATCTCAACACTTCACAAAACTCGTATTCATGCCTAAAGCTTCGTTGAAGCTCTTGCGCCGTTTTGGAAGTTATGAAGAATGAATCGAAGCTCTCGATGACCGTTTATTAAGGTTTTATTTATAGTCTTTTTAGCTTCGATATATAGAATGTTAAGCCTTGAGTATATCTTACCATTCTAACTTCATAACGCTCATATCGTAGCTCTAGGATCTTAGTACAAGTTCATTCTAACTTCCTCGAAGCGTCGCGCTTCGATTCGGACTTGTTTGTGCATGTTAGTTGGTACAAGAACAAGTACTGACCGACTAGATGGTGATCTAGTCGGTCAGCAACTCTTCTTGGACCGACTAGTTTGATTCCTTAATTTCTTGGACTTTACTGTTTACAGTTAGTCGGTCTACGTTGACTCACCGACCGACTAGTTTGTGAACTAGTCGGTCAGTGATGCTTCTTTGACCGACTAGTTGTGACTTACTGTTCATGCTAAATTTCTCCTAAGCTACTGTTTATCGTTAGTCGGTCTAAGAACGTTTGGTGACCGACTAGTTGACAATCTAGTCGGTCAACTTTTGTTCTTGGACCGACTAAGTCAACTTGTGTTCAGACTATTTCATTTTGCCTCTTAGTCGGTCTACGTTCACTGATTGACCGACTAGTTGTGAAACTAGTCGGTCAGAAAGTCTTCTTGGACCGACTAGATTTCTAGGTCTGAAATTCTCTTTCTTCTCAGTTCCTCTCTTAGTCGGTCCATGCTGTTTGTCTGACCGACTAGTTGATGAACTAGTCGGTCAGTGATTGTTCTTTGACCGACTAATTCTCCCATATTTCTATCCGTTGGAGAATGACCTAAGTTGTTTTTATGGGACCCTATAAATACGAATCTAGGTCATTTCTATCTAGGTAAGAGCTTCCATTCAGAGATTCATTGAGATCAAAAGAGATAGCTATTCTCACTCAAATCTAAAGCTCTCTTCCTCACAAGAAACCCATTCTCTCTCATTTCTAGATCTAGAATCCATCTAGAGAGAAGCTTGTTCTTGGTGAGCTCTTCAAGCTATTGCTTGATCCAAGTCTCCAAATCATCCCTAGGCACCGATTGCTGGTCATTTCCTTGTTGCTAGGTCTTGGTGACTTCATCTTCCTCAAATCCTCCATTTCACCTATTGGGTAAGAAAAACTCAAGGTATAGGATTTTGTGGTAAGTTTGCTTATTTCAATATAACTCATTTATATTGCTTGTTGATTCTCTCGGTTGTGAGAGAAGGTTGTGATCCCGGGTTGTGGGATTCACTATTGCCGTTGTTGTATGATTTGATCTTGTGAAGGTTTTTCACAAGATATTCATAGTGGAAATCTTGAGTTAGGGTTTCTAACTCAAGTATCCGGAGGGGATCCGGGTGGTTGTGACGTAGGATCACCGGGAACAAGTCGGGGAGACTTGGATGGATCCGAACCCATTAACATCATTTGTTTGCATTGTTAATTTTGTTGTTGTCATTCAATTTAAGCTTCCGCAAATTGATTTGGTAGTTGTTTGCAATTTAATTTGGAATTATACTCCTTATTATTTTAAAGTACTATTCCCCCCCCCCCTCTAGTACTTGTGCAGTAGCTGGTAGGGCATTACATTTGGTATCAGAGCCAGATACTTAGCTATGTCTGCCAACGACAACAAGACCGTGCGTCCACCTTCCAACTATGACACCTTCAGGAACCGAGAAGGAGCATCTTCGGTGATGGAAGGACATTCCTCTACGAGGCCTCCATTCTTCAACGGTACCAACTACGGGTACTGGAAATGCCGGATGGAAACCTTCCTCCGGAGTGCATCCTTATGGAGGACCACAATGAAGGAATACATTGAACCCGAAGAAGAAGACTTTGAGAAATGGACTACCGCGGAGATCGCCGCGGAGGTAAGCAATGCCAAGGCAATGAACGCCTTGCAATGCGCATTGGAGCCCGAGGATTTCAATAAGATATGCACATGTAAGAGTGCATATCAAATTTGGAACTCCCTCCTCATTCTTCATGAAGGGACGAGTAGGGTAAGAGACTCTAAACTCGTAGTCGTAAACAAAGATTACGAAATGTTTCATATGCAACAGGGCGAGAAGATGAAAGAATATTACGCTCGCTTCGTTGACATAATAAACGAGTTAGAGGCCCTCGGCAAGTCCTACACTCAAAAGGAGAAGTGCTCGAAGCTTATTGAAGGACTTCCCTCTTCTTGGGAAAAACGTACCTTCGCCATCGAGGAAGGTAATGACATGAACAAATATACCGTAGTTCAACTAATGGGTACTTTGATGTCATACGAGGTACGCAAAGATAGCAAGGTGAAGTTACAAGAAAAGATGAAGTCCTATTTGAACCAAGATGCGCCTAAGAAAAAGGCGATTGCATTCAAGGCGGCTTCATCCACCTCTACCGATGATGAGGACTCGGAAGAAGAAATGGACATGGAATCCATTGCACTCATGGCAAAGAAGTTCAATCGCTTCTTCCGAAAGGGTAACTTCAAACAAAAATCTAAATTTACTTCTACTAACGCCTCTCCACCTTTGTGCTATAAATGCAATAAGCCAGGACACATCAAAGCGGATTGTCCTCAAAACAAGCAAAAGGAGAAGTGAAAGGCGCCGAAGTTCGACAAGTCAAAGAAGTACAAAAAGGGGTACAAAAAGGGACTTGTCGGAGCAACATTCACCGACTCCGAGGATTCCTCAAGCGGAGAGTTGGATGATGAGAAAGTGGAGCAAGCGCACATGTGCTTCATGGCAAGAGAGGAGCATGATCAAGGATCTTCCTCTTCCGATGATAGCGACAACGAAGGCGATGAGGTAACTATGGATGATCTTAGGGATGCTAACTCTCATTTATGGTCTAAATACACTAAGTTAGTAAATAGATATACTAAAGTAAAAGATGACCTAGCTAGCATTCAAACTTTGCCTAAGACTATCATCACCAACAACGACACCGTTGTTGAAGAGTTAAGAAATGAGATTGTTAATCTCAAACCTAAACTTGAACATGTTAGCATTGATGATCCGGAAGAACATAGGATAGCGGATTTAACTTCTCAAAACTCGACCTTGAGTATTGAGAACGAGAATCTTAAATCTCGTGTTTATGTGCTCACATCGCAAGTATCCACATTAGATACTTCTATGCGTTCTCTCAAAGAGAAATATGAGAACACATTAGGCCGAATCAATAGATTCAATAAGGGTAAGGACCATTTGGATAAGATCCTAAGTGACTTACTTCCGGCCAATCACCACATTGGTTTGGGGTATACGATGGGATGTCCATCCAAAGCGGCCACTACTTTTGTTAGGCCAACTTCCGGTGACTCTACGAGTGGTAGCAAACACTCTATTGGTAGTTTATCTACCAATGGTGCTTCCACCTCGTCCACACCCTCTTTTGGAAAGAAACCCACTTTGGGTGGACCTCCAAAGAAGGGGCATGCTTATATGTACACAAATACCATGCCACGTAGGAACACACGTCCTACTCCACCATCTCACACATATGATGATTTCTATGCTACACGTTCACGGGCACGTGCACACCATGTGAGACACCCTCACGCACGTGTTCCCACACATGCATATGTTCACCCACCTCATCATATGAATAATTCTCGTCGTGCACCATTCCATCATGTTCCGTATGCCTATCCACGACATGCATCACGTAGAAACCAACAACGCATGCATGCACCCAATAGGATGATGGCTCCCAAAATTTTCACTATTTGGAGCCCAAAGGACACAAGCATGGATGAAAAACAAGTATATATGAATGCTTATTTTTCGGATGTTGTGCATAGTAGAAATTATGTGGGGAAGTCAAAGTCCAATTGGACTTGGCTTCCAAAGGTCTAACTTTTGAGGACCCAATGACCTTGGGTACCATGATATGAAAGTTTCTATCTTTAGGTACTCAAGGAAAAGAAAAAGAAGAGGAGCAACAAATTTAAATTTAGCTCCAAAGGGAATTGGATACTCGATAGCGGGTGTTCAAAACACATGACGGGTGACGCTCAATTGCTCTCCGGAGTGGTTCCCATTGCAAATGGAAATCGCGTCGTATTTGGAGGCAACGAGAGCGGAACCATCGTCGGTGTTGGTAAAGTGGGTAACCCTTCTAAACCCTTAATTAGTGATGTTTATCTAGTTGATGGTTTAAATCATAATCTTATTTCAATAAGCCAACTTTGTGACAAAGGTTACAAAGTTAGCTTTGCGAAAGGATTGTGTCATATTTCAAATGATAATAATAAATTATTATTTTCCGGCACACGCCATAAAGATATTTATATTTTGGATCTTCCTAAGTCATATGAACAATGTCTCGTTGCCAACACAAGTGAACAACACTTATGGCATCGACGCTTTGGACATGTGAACTTTGGAACACTTTATAAGCTTTCGAAATTAAATTCCATTAAAGATTTTCCGAAGCTCGTTTTCGAAAAGAAAAGTTTTTGTGATTCTTGTCAACGTGGCAAGCTTCCTAAATCTTCATTTAAACCTAAGAAAAGCATTTCTACGAAACGGCCACTAGAGCTATTACATCTAGATTTATTCGGGCCAACTAGAGTTGCTTCCTTAGGAAATGCAAGATATGGACTAGTCATCGTTGATGATTATTCAAGATTTACATGGGTATTTTTCTTATGTAATAAAAATGAAGCTTTTGAAAACTTCACAATATTTGTGAAGAAAGTACAAAATCTCATCGGAACCACCATTGTCACTATTCGTAGTGATCATGGGGGTGAATTTGAGAATGAGTCTTTCTCAAATTTTTGTGATGATCTTGGAATTACTCACACGTTTTCTTTCCCTCGCGCACCTCCTTAAAATGGTGTTGTTGAGAGGAAGAATAGAATGCTTGTGGAGTGTGCTCGCACTATGCTCGAAGATAGTCAACTTGGTTATCAATTTTGGGCGGAAGCGGTACACACCGCTTGTTATGTGTTTAATAGAATACTTTTGAGGCCCGGCACCAAACAAACTTGCTATGAATTGTTGTTTGGTAGATTGCCTCAAGTTAAACATTTTCGTGTTTTCGGCGCAAAATGTTTTATTAAAAACACATATGATAATTTGGACAAGTTTGATCCGAGATCGGATGAGGGGATATTTGTTGGGTATTCCTCACGTAGCAAAGCCTACCGGATATACAACAAAAGATCCTCTACGATCGAGGAATCACTTCATGTCTCTTTTAATGAGAATTTTACTACTTCTAGAATTTCAAATGATAATGATTCTATGGATGTTTTATGTGATTCGTTTGAAAATTCTAAGTCTATTGATTCAATTGATTCTATTGAGACTAACCCGACTAATGAAGTTGTTGAGAATGTGCCTAGTGATCAAGGTATTCCCAAGCGGCTTCATACCGTACGCGACCATCCTCATGAGCAAGTCATTGGCAATATTAATGATAGTGTCAAGACGAGATCTCAAGTCCACCACTTCGCCAATTGTGCCTTTGCCTCATCGATAGAGCCAAAGAATATAGTTGAAGCGTGTGAAGATAGTGCTTGGATCCTTGCCATGGAGGAGGAACTCATTCAATTCGAGAGGAATGAGGTATGGGAGCTTGTTCCTTTGCCATCGAAGAACCACACCGTCATACGAACAAAGTGGATCTTCAAGAACAAAACCGACGAAAATCAAGTCGTCGTCCGGAACAAAGCTCGGTTAGTTGCTCAAGGCTATCGCCAAGAGGAAGGTATCGATTTCGAAGAATCCTTCGCTCCGGTAGCTAGATTAGAATCAATTAGACGTTTATTGTCTTATGCATGCCATAAAAATTTTAAGTTATTTCAAATGGATGTTAAAAGTGCATTTTTAAACGGAGATGTTGTTGAGGAAGTTTACGTTTCTCAACCTCCGGGCTTCATAAATGAAAAATTTCCAAATCATGTTTTTAAACTAAAGAAAGCTCTTTATGGTTTGAGACAAGCTCATCGAGCTTGGTATGATCGCCTAAAGAATTTTCTTTTGGATTTGAATTTTAAAATGGGCGAAGCCGATTCTACACTTTTTGTTAAGCATGCGAATAATGATATTTTATTAGTTCAAATTTATATTGATGATATCATTTTCGGTGCTACTAACTTCACTCTTTGCGAAGAGTTTTCTAATGTTATGAAGGAACAATTTGAGATGAGCCACATGGGCGAACTCAAATATTTCTTAGGTCTCCAAATTCGTCAATTAAACGATGCAATCTTCATCCACCAAACGAAGTATACGGTGGAGTTGCTTAAGCGATTTGGAATGGAAAGTGCTTCCGGGAAAAAGACTCCAATGAGCACGACTACGCATCTTGACAAGGATACGGGCGGTAAGGATGTAGACATTCGTCTATATCGAGGTATGATAGGTAGTTTACTTTATCTTACCGCAAGTAGGCCCGATATTATGTTTGCCGTATGCATATGTGCTCGTTATCAGTCTCAACCTAAGGAGTCTCACTTAGTAGCGGTAAAGCGTATTTTCCGTTATCTAAGTTACACTTTAGATTTTGGATTACTTTATCCGAAATCTAGCACGTATGAGTTAGTCTCATACAGTGATGCCGATTATGCGGGATGCAAATCCGACAGGAAAAGTACTAGTGGCACTTGCCATTTTCTAGGAAATTCTCTTGTCTCTTGGTTTTCCAAGAAGCAAAATTCCGTATCACTTTCAACCACCGAGGCGGAATATATTGACGCCGGTGCCGCTTGTGCCCATGTTCTTTGGATGAGACACACTTTGAAGGATTTTGGTATTCATTGTGATACTAGCCCTATCATGGTGGATAACCAAAGTGCTATCTGTCTTTCAAAGAATCCGGTGCACCATTCCCGATCAAAACACATAGATGTCCGACACCATTTCTTAGATGATCATGTTGCTAAAAAGGACATCATTTTAGTGTATGTTGAAACCCAAAAGCAAATTGCCGATATTTTCACGAAACCCCTAAAGGAGGACTCCTTTGTGCGGTTGCGTCGAGAATTGGGGATTATGGGTGAATCCGAGATATAGGATTCATATTTCATTCAATTATCTTGCATGCTATTATATTTTGCAATATTTCATTCATGCTAGATTTATTGAGTTTTTGGGAATTTTATGTGATATGTTTGAATTTATGATCGAATTCGTATTTCAATGTCGTATTTAAGATTTCGACGTTTTATGGGGTAATTTAGATGACTAATGAGAGTGTTAAGATGTTTCATCCAAGTGGTTTGTGAAGAGAAATCAATTATCAAATTTTTGGACTCCTCTAGTCGGTTTTAGTTCATTTGTCAACCGACTAGATGCTCATCTAGTCGGTCAGCAAGTGAACTCAGACCGACTAGATCAAGCTTTTATCTAACTCTTTTCATTTTCTTTCTTTAGTCGGTCACAGTACACTTACCGACCGACTAGATTGAAAACTAGTCGGTCAGTGTGTATATTGCGACCGACTAATTCTAGCCCTAAAAATCCATGTTTGCCTCTGTTTCGACTTAGTCGGTTCAAGCTCATTGACCGACCGACTAGATCGTAATCTAGTCGGTCAGTGCTTGAACTGTGACCGACTAAGTGGGTTAGGGCAAATGCGTCTTTTCGATTTCCAGACCGACTTAATCTCATTTCGTCCGACTAAAAATCATTTTAGTCGGTATTCCCTTCAGCTCCAGCACGAAAAATCCCAAACCCCTCTCGAGCCCCTTCGTATTCTCGTCGACTCCGGCCAGATCTCCGGCCATCCCCGTCGTCCGCCGCCGTCGCCTCCTCCTCCTAGGTAAAACCCCCTCTCCTAGGTGTTGATTTCCTTCCCTAGGGTTCGATTTCATCATCTAGGTGTTCTAGGGCTTGTGTATTTCGGTTCTTTAATTTACTCTCTTAGGGCTTGTGTGTTAGCTTCTAGGGTTTGTGCTAGGGTGTTTGATCTTCCCGACGTTTGGTTGTACTCGTCGTGCCACGAACATGGCAAAGATGAGGATCCCTATCGCCTCTTCTGGGGCTTCTCCTATGTCTATAGGGCCTTCCGACCCTAGGAATCCACCTAAGCCTAAACGTCGTGCCAAATCAACCCAAGCTTCTCCGTCTTCGCCTCCTCTGAAGAAGCAGAGGACGGCGACCGTCAAACCCCGTAAATCTAAGACCAAGAAGGCCATACTCCACTCACCCTCTACTCCTCCCGATTCCGATACTGAGTTTATCCCTGAGGATGAGCCTAGCCATATGGAACCCACTCCTCCACTTCGTCCTAGGACTCGCCAGCCAAAGGGAAAGGGCCCAATGCCAGCGGGTGGTGTTGACATATCGTTGTGTCGCGACGACCATATGTGTCTCGCGGCCTACAACCGTATTGAACACTGCCCGATGCTATTGGAGCACTTTGTTCAGTTTTCGGATTTCCTAGGCTTAGCTAACCTCCTCTCCTATAGTGGTCTCCTTGATTATCTCTGATACGATCTTAAGGCCAATCCTAAACCATATCCTCGCCTAGTGAAATTGTTCTATGCCAATCGTGTTCGAGGCCAGTACGATGCTAGTCACTCCATCGAGACTACTGTCTTGGGAACTCCTATAGTTCTCACGGCAGAAATCTTGGGGGAGATTCTTGGCTGCTCGTCGTCTGGTCTCCTGCCTTCAGACATTTCCGTCGATGATATATCTTCCTTGGATCAGTCCGTTCTTTCTGACATCTTCCATGTGATCCCTCCTGCCTTCATAGGAGTTCCTTCAAAGTCGTTCAAGCCAAATGCCTGGGTTCTGAATCTCATTCTGAAGTCGTGCTTGCTTCCCAAGTACGGCTCATCTTCACTTCCTTCCCAGTCATTTTTGAAGCTCATATACGCTCTTTTCTTGGGTTGCGAGATTAATTGGGCTCGCGTAATACTCGATAAGATGGACTCTTTCGAGTGTATACGCAAGACCAATAAATCTGCGCATATTCCATACCCTTGTCTGTTGACCCTTGTGTTTCGTCATTTCCGAGTCCCTCTCCCTCCTGACGATGAGCGTCCCTTGGGTACTCCTCTAAACGCGACGGCCGTTAAGAAATCTCTAGCGGCGCTTCGTCACGTGCAGAGGTCTACCGCATCTGCTTCCCAGTCTACTCCCTCAGCTGCTGCTGCCCCCACTCCTCCTGCCACATTAGACGATGTCGTACGCCTTCTTCGTCAGCACGACTCTCGTTTGGCTCGTACTGAGGAGGTCGTCTGTCGTATGGCTCGTATGATGGGGATTGATCTTCCTCCTTCAGTTTCTGAGGCCGAGGAGATGGACGATGAGGAGCTTGACGAGCTTGTCACTTCCTTAGCCCGTGGCGATGAGGCCACTGCTGCTGCTGCTGCTACCACTTCAGCTCCTGGAGATGGCACCACTTCCGGTGCTCCAGAGACTTCTGCTTCAGCACTTCAGACTTCTGAGCCTGCTGCTGACCCTGCTGTCCAGCCTGCACATCTATCTCCTGCTGCTGTTAAGACCCCTGCTGTTGCGACCCCTGCTGTTGAGCCAGTTGTTTCCACACCTACCCCGACGATCCCGTCTGTTGAGACACCTCTTCTCCCTGTAGAGCCTGAGTCCACTCCGTCGACTGGACCCACGGAGACTGCAGATCCAGCCACTTCCTCGTGATCGTTTGCTCCGAGGACTCTCCACTGCTCATTGGATGATTTACCTTTTTGAGAGTGTTTTTGGGTTAGGATAGGATGGAGTTTAAGGGTTGTTTTGATGTACTTTTGAGTTTTCTGGATGTCAGTGTTGGATATTTTGATGTTCTTTGGATGATGTTGATGATGATGTTGTATCTTTTTTGATGTTGATATAGATGATGTGTCGCACTTGATATGATGTACTTTTTATATTCGATATCTTTTTTTTGGATGTACTCATCATGTTATCATTTCTATATATACATCGATGTTCATGTTGTGATATTTACTTCGTCGTGCACATTAATTCTCATTCAATGTCCATGCAATGTGATTTCGTCGCTCGATGCTTAAATGCTTGGTTAAATAGATTGAAAGTCTATAATTATATTGAATTGTTTTCCATGCACAAATTTAACCAAGAATATTGAATATTGGAGAGTATGTTTCATTATTCAATATATGAAAAAAATATATTACCAAATACTATTTTTGATGATTATGTTTATCGCTTTTTGATAATGGACAATTTGGCACACCTTGATTTGATTTCATCATTTTTCCCTTGGTGACAATTAGTTCCATCATCATTGTCTACGACTCCCGATGTTGGATTTTCCATTTCCTAGTTGTTGTCGTTGTATGCCCCCCATTTTTGGGATAATGCCAAAGGGGGATAGATAATGATAATAAATAGCGCAAATGAAAACTCAATTTCCAAGAATCTAGTTTGATATGTTAGATTCAGGGGGAGTTAAGATCTATATAAGGATTTTCAAAATCCGATATTTCGAAAATCGATTCTCTTTATTTACCTTACTCATCTGATTGATGCAATTCATATATATTCATTTTGGAATTAACGTGTCATCAATGCAGGGGGAGTAAG
Source organism: Scilla litardierei (assembly GCA_030789695.1). Taxonomy (NCBI): domain Eukaryota; kingdom Viridiplantae; phylum Streptophyta; class Magnoliopsida; order Asparagales; family Asparagaceae; genus Scilla; species Scilla litardierei. The sequence goes on along the minus strand of CM061132.1, from coordinate 135,341,620 downwards.
TATGTTACATTTGAATCATTATTTTTGATTATTATTTATGTTGGTTTGTCATGACCAAAAAGGGGGGAGAATGTTGAATATTGGACTCCCCGGATTTGGTTTTGATGATGAGCAAACATAAATAATCCATGAACTAACAATTTGTGAGCGCAGTATTGGAGATCGTCGCCAAATTCACGAGAACATTCAAAGCGACATCTCAACACTTCACAAAACTCGTATTCATGCCTAAAGCTTCGTTGAAGCTCTTGCGCCGTTTTGGAAGTTATGAAGAATGAATCGAAGCTCTCGATGACCGTTTATTAAGGTTTTATTTATAGTCTTTTTAGCTTCGATATATAGAATGTTAAGCCTTGAGTATATCTTACCATTCTAACTTCATAACGCTCATATCGTAGCTCTAGGATCTTAGTACAAGTTCATTCTAACTTCCTCGAAGCGTCGCGCTTCGATTCGGACTTGTTTGTGCATGTTAGTTGGTACAAGAACAAGTACTGACCGACTAGATGGTGATCTAGTCGGTCAGCAACTCTTCTTGGACCGACTAGTTTGATTCCTTAATTTCTTGGACTTTACTGTTTACAGTTAGTCGGTCTACGTTGACTCACCGACCGACTAGTTTGTGAACTAGTCGGTCAGTGATGCTTCTTTGACCGACTAGTTGTGACTTACTGTTCATGCTAAATTTCTCCTAAGCTACTGTTTATCGTTAGTCGGTCTAAGAACGTTTGGTGACCGACTAGTTGACAATCTAGTCGGTCAACTTTTGTTCTTGGACCGACTAAGTCAACTTGTGTTCAGACTATTTCATTTTGCCTCTTAGTCGGTCTACGTTCACTGATTGACCGACTAGTTGTGAAACTAGTCGGTCAGAAAGTCTTCTTGGACCGACTAGATTTCTAGGTCTGAAATTCTCTTTCTTCTCAGTTCCTCTCTTAGTCGGTCCATGCTGTTTGTCTAACCGACTAGTTGATGAACTAGTCGGTCAGTGATTGTTCTTTGACCGACTAATTCTCCCATATTTCTATCCGTTGGAGAATGACCTAAGTTGTTTTTATGGGACCCTATAAATACGAATCTAGGTCATTTCTATCTAGGTAAGAGCTTCCATTCAGAGATTCATTGAGATCAAAAGAGATAGCTATTCTCACTCAAATCTAAAGCTCTCTTCCTCACAAGAAACCCATTCTCTCTCATTTCTAGATCTAGAATCCATCTAGAGAGAAGCTTGTTCTTGGTGAGCTCTTCAAGCTATTGCTTGATCCAAGTCTCCAAATCATCCCTAGGCACCGATTGCTGGTCATTTCCTTGTTGCTAGGTCTTGGTGACTTCATCTTCCTCAAATCCTCCATTTCACCTATTGGGTAAGAAAAACTCAAGGTATAGGATTTTGTGGTAAGTTTGCTTATTTCAATATAACTCATTTATATTGCTTGTTGATTCTCTCGGTTGTGAGAGAAGGTTGTGATCCCGGGTTGTGGGATTCACTATTGCCGTTGTTGTATGATTTGATCTTGTGAAGGTTTTTCACAAGATATTCATAGTGGAAATCTTGAGTTAGGGTTTCTAACTCAAGTATCCGGAGGGGATCCGGGTGGTTGAGACGTAGGATCACCGGGAACAAGTCGGGGAGACTTGGGTGGATCCGAACCCATTAACATCATTTGTTTGCATTGTTAATTTTGTTGTTGTCATTCAATTTAAGCTTCTGCAAATTGATTTGGTAGTTGTTTGCAATTTAATTTGGAATTATACTCCTTATTATTTTAAAGTACTATTCACCCCCCCTCTAGTACTTGTGCAGTAGTTGGTAGGGCATTACAAGGAAATCTGCAAGCCTGCAGCTTGTACAGATCAGGGGGAGTCAAATGTAGTGTTGTACACTTTTCCCTTGGCTATTGGTTTTTCCCACTGGGTTTTCCATAGCTAAAGGTGTTAACGAGGCAAACTCATTGACTCTGGATCCAGAAGTATCCACCCCCTAAATACTTCCACTAATCAGGGGAAGTTACGGAAACTGTACTATTTTTCCTTGGCTATTGGTTTTTCCCATTGGGTTTTCCATAGCTAAAGGTTTTAACGAGGCAGTTATCCCTAACTTAGGATCCAGAAGTATCCACCTCTAGTGATATCCATCGATCAAGGGAAGTTACAGAGACTTGTACTCTTTTCCCCTAACCATTGGTTTTTCCCACTGGGTTTTCCTTGGCAAAGGTTTTAACGAGGCAAGTACTCTTAAACTTGTGATCCAGAAGTATCCATAGACCCATGAGCAGATAAGCTCTATGAACCTTGAAGCGTTCATCACGGCTTACAACAATGGATGGATAATGGGAAGTGTTATAAACGGGCTTTGGAGGCCCAACCCGTTAGCGGGTATCCACCCATTATGTAACCATATTACTATAAATACAGGGCTACGGGGTTCCGTAGCCGCCATGGTTTACAACATGCTGGAATTTTACCTCTAGATCGATGATCTAGGGAAGAACAAATTTAATCCGTAGATAGGAAAATATAATCCCGCTCCCGCAAATCGACGTCACAAAAGCTTTATCGCAACTCAAAGATTCCTTCGCAAGAGGGAAAATGTTGGGCTGAAATTTTGTGGGGATGAAAAATTATGGCTCAAAAAATTTTCTAGAGCTTGAGACTTGCTGATAACGTGTTAGAACTCAAGAGATGATATCAATCTAAAATGGTTGAGTAGTCATGGCACTAAGCCATGTCTCTCTATATATTCATCCTCTATAGGGTACATAGAATACCAAGGGACCCCCACTACTAAGTAGTGGGGTGTAATGTGGAGATAATGAGGGGAGGGAGGCCAAAAGCCGCCCTCAACTCACAACAATAATATCATATTTGGAGGCTAAAGCTATTAATGGGTTTTGGGTTGCGGGTTTTAATTTGTTTTGGCTTTGGAAAAATAGTTAAAATTCACAGAAAAACATTTAAAAATCATAAAAATATTTTTAAAATCAATTAAAATTATTTTAATAGTTTTTTTGTATTATAATATGTGTATTGACATATTCATACCGCCACAACAACTCTCGGTGTGGATATACTTCGTGGGTCATCGCCCGTTTCCTGGTCCAACATTCCAGACATGGGCCGATGCCTGTTCAAGTAGGCCAAAATCTTATGTATAGTTTCCAAACATATTTTCAGCCTTCTGAGTTTGTCCAGATTTCCATGTATAAATACCCATTGTTTCGGGTTGTAACCCATCCTTTCAATAAGTCTTAGAATATTGAATTTAGATCGATCATTGCTAAATGCACCTCAAAAATGGGGTGCATATAAGAATTTGTGCAATATTTTGCTAATTTTGAAAAAAATAGATGATGATTAAAATGTCTGATGTAAAGCATTCACTGTTTTTGGAAAAAAAAATAGTACTATGCACCTCATTCTTGAGGTGCATAGAGCATTGTCCTTTAGATTTGGCCCGGTAAGAAAATGAATGCTTTAGGAAATTAATAATCACTAGACAATGGCTTCTATTAGAATTTTTTTAAAATGAAAATTAAAAAAAAAACAAAACAAAACAGTGAAAACCTTATTCATAGACCATAATATATTAGAAGTGACACAGCCCGTACCTGCGAATTTGTCATTTTACCAACAAATGGAATAAAATTGTTTGTAAATCATCGTTATTCCTGCTGTACTGGATAAAGCTCCGATTAAGTGGGACCACCATGGCCTAATCATTCAAATTAAATAAAAAACATTGGAAGCAACGAAGCGTGGGGTGTTGGAGCTCTCGCGTCATCCGATTGAGATTTCTAGTCCAACCTTCAACTGAAATTTTCCCTCTCTTCTTGCTTCCATCTCTTAATTTTTATCGCGATCGCTTCTGTAATTTTTTTTTAAATTTCTGATTCTTGTAGCGATTTTGATTAATTTCGTGAGCATATATGCGAGAAACAAAAAGATAGCGTCTATTTTCCCCAATCGTCAGGATGGGATAAGGAAATGTTGTTGGCATTCAGTTGTCAAAATCACTTCCTTTTATGAAAAATCGAATTTAGTTAATGCTTCTGTTCTTTTTCTTTGAGATGAAGAATACCGTCAGGTTTCTTGTAGAATCACTCCAACGTTACGCTTGATGATGTAATGTGCTGTTTGTGACCCTTACCTAACTTTTCAATTGCTTGCGGTCTAATTCTTGCTTCTTTTTTGTTGATTGCTTCTCTCGACTTTCAGGTGTCTATGTATATGTATGTTCATCTGATTTAGATCGGACTTCGTGAGGGGAGAATTCATGGGTCTGCAAATGGGGTACTCCATTGCTCCGTTTTATGCCCTTTTTCTGTTATGTGCCGCATATCGCAGTTGCTGTGCTGTTGGGTTTGAAGCAAACCAGACAGGCATTCTGATTGTTGATGCTTCCCCTCAAGTCGCACGGAAGATGCCTGATAGTATGTTCGGCATCAGTTTTGAGGTATATCGATGTGCTCCCATCCATATAATTCTAATTTTTTAACTTTCATTATTCTGTTGTCGGCTTACTGTAAATGCTTTGTATGCTATGGCCCCTTCATTTGTTATATTTCTCCATGTAACTATGTAATGAGTGCTCTCTTGTGTAAAAATACTCCACCATTTCTATTGTTTTTTGAAAGATGTTTTTTTTTTGTGAGTGCGAAGAATTTTGAAGGAGCATCTACATGATAGCGCCTTTTTGCATATGTCATTACATGAGTAGATTAACTAAGGTGAAACTTTAATGCGGCCAAATTTAATAGCACCTTCTTCATGGAATGTTTGAGTTAGACTGAGCAGTTTTGTTTGCTTTTATTTTTCTATCAGCATTACGTAATGGTTTTAGACAATTTTCATTCAATACAATTGCCAACTGCACATTTAAAAGATGTGTTTCAAGAATATTAATTTTGTGTAGCCCCTCTTGTAGGAGATTAATCATGCTGGAGCTGGTGGATTGTGGGCAGAGCTTGTAAGCAATAGGGGTAAGCTGGGTGTTTTGGACTCTATGTTTTGATATGTAGCAAAAATTATCGGAAAATGATGTGCTTGAGTTCCTAATTAGTGCCTTCGAATATTTTTTTAGGAATATCCACCATGTTTCTGTTTTTATTGTGATTGCGTTAATTCTCATGTTATTCTCATAGTTGTTGATATTGGATGCTTGTGATCATCATCATCATCACCATCACCATCTTTTCGCATCAGACCGGTGCATCTTGTTGGCGATGATTGGGATCACTTCTCTTGGGCGCATATGCTCTCTTGATAGGCTTCTTAAGAAAGCAATCGTCCTGCAGAGTTCCAAGATTGTTAAAGCAACGAACAAAGCTAATGACTTTCTCTACAAAACCCGTAACACAGTAATTTATATGAAACATAACACGAAACAAAAGATAAATACACACCTGACATCAAGATTTATACTGCTTCCACCCAAAACCTGGTGTATGTCCTGTTAGAGAGATCACTAATGCTTCAACAATCCAAGATTATAAGTTATGGCATTTGGTTCCAGAGAATAACCAAACCCACTAAGAATTCAGAGAATAAAACAATGGAAAAAAGCTCTCGAACAACTCTCCATTGGCCCTCAGTTTGCACTCTGTATTTTCTATAGGTAGCCGCAAACTTGTACAAGAAATTCCTTTCAAAAAATAACACGAGAATCACATCAAAATCTTAGTCGAAACAATGTTTATCTAGTGTTGTGTCCTTAACTGTTCTGGAATCTGAATCGGCCGCTGCACCCACTCCCGCTCGCAATCCATGTCTGCTTCCTTGTTGCCCGTCCGATTGAGCACGATTGCATGCGGATCCACCATGTCTCTTGTGGACCGCTGCAGTTGTGCACAAGGTTTTAGGTCTCGGTTTCGGTCTCGGTATCGCTCTTCCCAAAATTTAGGTTTTGGTATCGGTATCGTCCGTTTCGGTGGTTTCGGACGGTAGTTTCGTTTCATCGGTATCGGTGGTTTCAGATACTTAAAACTCTATTAATACTATCAAATATTATCAAATATTAGCACAAATACCTTTTTACTAGTTACACATTTTATTAAAAGTATTATGCTAAATATATTACATTTTTTTATCAACAGAATTGAAAATAAATGAGAATGGCAAGCTTTTGAATAAATGGAAGGGTTTGGTGGCTGAAAATGATAACTTTATAAATAAATGGAAAACCTTTAGTGGCTGAATGTCAAGCTTGTAATTAAATGGAAAACCTTTAGTGGCCAGCTCACTCAAAAGGTCAAACTTCTTAATAAATGCTAGCATGTGTTGGACAATTGCACTTGCACCGTGCAAACAAAATTTAAATTAAATGCTAGAATATGTTACCATGTAAGACCTCAAATTGCAGGAGGCGGGCTCCTTCGGGGATGCGACGGGAGGCGGGCGACCATGAGGTACGTCCATCTCTTCGTTTCTTCTTCTTTTTATGGATTTTGGTGATGTTTCCTCCTCATCATCCTTCTTGTTTTTATTTTTTTAAGTTTCAGTCGGTATCGGACAAGTTTCGGCAGGTATCGGCCGATACGGCCGAAACCCAGGCCGATACGACCGAAACCCAGGCCGATACGGCCGAAACCCGGCCGATACGGCCGAAACCGAGAAGTAACATGTGGTTTCGGACCGGTCCCCTCCGAAACCGATCCGAAATGGCCGAAACCGGTCGGTTTCGGCCGAAACCTAAAACTATGGTTGTGCCTGCTCGGCGCGCTGCATGCGCCCTCCACACGTGCTGGCCGTGCCCTCGCCTGGGGACCTTGCACGTGTGCCACACGTGTAGCGACCAACGTGCCGCTGTTCGTGGGCCTCACTGTTCCCCTTAAATCTGAGAATTTATTCGTGGGCCTGGATTCAGAAAAAACATCATTTCGGGCTCTAAAAAATCTCCAATAAATCTTTACAAAATCCTCATAAATTCTAGATTAGTCCAAAGATATTTTTCGTGTTTTGTATCATATTTTTCAATACCTTACCTTGATACAAACTACCGTAAAGCTAAAACCAAGCCAAAAATCCATATCCGCCACCTTCAAAAATACACCACCTCATTATAATGACATGGCACTTGGCTAGTGAGCTTCGTATTAAGTTTCACCAACCAACTGAGTGTTTAACGAATCATTTTTCCGAAGGTGAATCTCCGAATTTGTCGTATCTTTTGAATCCACACCTAAGCAAAAGCCCGTAATATCTCTCCGTGCCACATCGTAGCAACCTACTCTTCAAGGAAAATAAGTTTGAGCCCTGCCTAAACTTTGTCGCCGGCCCGTCCACCCCCGAATTCTCCTCGTGCCTTTCTTTAGGATGCACTATCATGTCGATATTTTTCCTAACACACATCCACCCTAAGTTTGCGTTCAAACTTAATGCTTCCATCACACACTTATCTGTCGTAGGATCTCCATGCGCATGCAATGCAGAAGTCAAATTTACGTAGTTTTTATAACGAGCTGGGGTCTTCGTGGTGTGTCGTGTTACTCTGCTAGCAATAGAATTATCCACATTAGCTCTAAGATATCTACCTCGACTAGAACTCCTACTACCATCATTACTTGCAGTAGTATCCTCTGTTAGGATCATGTAGACGGCAAGCAATACTGGAAAGGTGGGTTGAATATTGTTGCTAAAAAATAGCTTAATAAAAATTCTTCTAGTAAAGCCTAAGTTTCCTAAGGATGTTACTCCATTAGGTACTTAATCAAATATACAATATTACTTGCAATAGAATGAAAAAGTGCAGTGGAAATAAAACAACTCAGCAAGTAATAAGAGATATGAGATTTGAGAGACAATACCAATTGCAAACACATAGAGATTTGTATTGGTTCACCTATCTTCGGGCTACCTCTAGTATCAAGTCAACCGACTTGGATTTCCACTACGCAACTCTCAAGTGAGAATAAACTTGCTTCAAATTAGATGGCTTCTTGTAACCTTGTCTCTTCTCTGATAAGAGGGTTTTTACCTTTTACAACCGATAACCGATTACCAATAACCTCACAATGTGAGGACCTCGTGCAAGAGGCTTCCACAATACAACACCAACTCAACACCACTCCCTTGTGTGAGTTTACTAATCACCAAGAAATTTACAACAAAAAAACTTACCACCTCTCTTTTAGACGATTTTACAATACCTTTGCTTTGGTGGAGTACAATGTTCCTATAGCCACAATTTAAGCTTTTGTGAAGTAAATGTGGCTAAGGAAAACTCTTTTGATCTCAATAAGGATTAAAGATAAAAACAATGGAGATCAAATAAAAAATTGATTCATTCTCAAAAATAATAGAGATGAAGCTATATGAGATTGAAATCAATATTATCAAGGCAACAAAAACGCTAAAAAGCTTTTGAAAAACTTTGAAAACAATTTACCTTGAAAAACAATGGAGAGTTAAGAGAGTTTTAAAATCATTGAAAAATGCTTGGAACTTTGCTTAATAATTCTTATAAAACTCATACACCATCTCTCTATAAATAAAGGGGGTTTTTTTTACTTAAAACAGCTCCCCAAACTCATTTTCCAATGGATATAAATAGATAAGATCGCATTAATCAAGGAAGCAATCAATTTTCGATCATTGAGGCCGGAGAGTCGACTCCTGTACATCAGGGAGTCGACTCCTGGGCTGGGAGTCGACTCCTGGCACTGAAGGAGTCGACTACTTGCAGCTTCCAGTAAGTCACTAACGCTCCGGGTAGAGAGCTAGTCGACTACTAGTCAAGGACTAGTCAAATACCTAGCCACTAGTCGACTAGTCATGCTCAGTTGACTTCAGAACTTGTTGAAACTTCACTGATATCCTGACATGCCTAAGATATGTTATGAAGCATCATGGGCTGGCTCTGGAACTAAGGAAAATGATTCCTGAATGAGTGTATAACATTTTGAAACATTTAAAGTCATTTTTCCAAGTGTGTGCTGATCGCTCCGGGACGTAACCCCAAAGAACGGTTGTAGTTTTACCGCAAGTGCACGGTGTAGCAGCGAGCGGGTTATCGAACACAGGGAGGACGAATGACCGTGCTTGTTCCAATCAACCTGGCTATTTAAGAAGAGAGAAATTTGCCTTTGGCGATCCTGTCACAATCGTCAGACAAAGTACGGAAATATCAAATCAAATAAAGAACGTCTAGGGAATGAGGAATTCCCGCTACTCACCATATTTCGTAAAAGTGGTTCATCGGGCATCAAAATCGCTAGAATAAGATTTTGGATGAACTAGTTGCAACTGAATGTAGAACCAAGCTCACGCTCTCGCGATGTTGCCAGTCTATAGCTATCCTAGGCTCGGGCCCAATCTCTTGCAAACCCTAGCCTAGGGAAGCTAGCATTAGGATCAACATCATCGTTCAATCGCGCACCGAGCCCAATCTCTTGCAAACTCGGCCCACGACCTAGTTTGGGATAGTTCCTACCCGTCCAATCTCTTACAAACGTGTATTTGCACGGAATTGGAACCGGAAACCCTAGTATCGGTCCAATCTCTTGCAAACCGATACTACGGAAATTCAATTCCAACCCAATTCGGATTTCTAGGGTTTCCTATCGAATTGGGATCCAATCTCTTGCAAATCCCAATCGATGTGAATTCCTAGCCATCCGTAGTAAATTGATCCCAATCTAATCTCTAATAGCAATTCTAACGAAATTCCTACCAATTCATCACAATTATGAAATAGGGCTTGTAGGGTTCATCCCCACGCCCCAAGACGTGGCGACTACTCACAATTCATAACAAGATCACAAAAATAATCAATGAAATAAGCAATAGAATTCATCACAATATTGAGATATGCAATAAAAATAGAATTTTTAAAGAAGAGAAAACACAAACCAATGGAGTTCTTCAATTAATCCAACAAAAATCCAATTTTGTCTCCTCTCCAATCACAAGAATAAAACTAAAAAGCTAATCTAAAAAGCTGCAAAAAATCTAAGAGAAAAGCTCTCAAAACTAGGGTAAAAACAGAGGTTAAATACCCCCCAAAATCGTCCAAAAACTGTGACCAAAATACCCCTGCACAGCCTGTTTTCCGCAATTTTCGCTACAGGCAGCGCGTCGCACTCGGCCGAGTGACAAAAGTCGCTCGGCCGAGTGAAAACCCTGTAAATTTCCAGTAAGTCTCGATCTTCAGGGGTCTTCACTTCGGGGGCTGCTCGGCCGAGTGAGTTGTCGTCACTCGGCCGATGGCTTCATGGTACTCGGGCGGTCGGGATTATCCACTCGGCCGAGTGGGTCTTCTGAAGTTCAGGCAGCCGAAAAACAGTAACATGGCGATTTTTGAAGGGCTTCGTCTGGGCGCCACTCGGGCGGACGGGGTCTCGTCACTCGGCCGATGTGGTCTCCGTCGCTCGGCCGAGTGCACATATGAACCGTTCTGATCTGGTCGGCCGAGCGGTGTCTCGCTGGTCGGCCGAGTGACTCCTTCACTCGGCCGAGTGGGACACTAAAAATGCCCAGATTGCTTATTTTGACCTCCTCGTCGCTCCTGCGACGTCCGTTCTTCTTCCGCTCCTCTCCAACAGCAAAATACCCCTCGGGGAGGTCGTCGGTGACCCTCTGGAGTAAGCGCATCTCGAGATCACTCGAAATCGCGCCAAATCACCTGAAATGCGACAAAAACAACAAATCGTGAAAAGCATCGCAATATCGTCGATATATCGTGAAAAACATGATTTGGGCGATCTAAATGGCATGCAAACATGCGGGAAAAAGGTGTAAAATAAGGAGTGATCAAAATCCCCCAAGCTTACCTCTTACTCGTCCTCGAGGAAGATAAGTAAAAGGCGAACCCGGTGGATTCGGAAAACGAAAACGGCAAAGAAAAATGAAAAAATGAAAAAACGGAGAAGAATGAAAAACGAAATAAAAATAAAGAAGAAAGAAGGAAGCGAAGAGGTAAGCCGCTAGATCATTTTCTCAGGACGTGGGTTCCGCTTACTCGTATAACATGCACTGAATGAAAAACACATGTCAAAGAGTTTTATTTTGATATCATAGTATAATGGTGCAAATAGAAATAGAAAACCCACGAGCAACAATATAAATATGAAAAACGGAATAATTTTAGAATTAACATCGTCTGAATCATTTAAAGCGGTATACAAATCACAGATCACACACTTTTCAATTGAATGCTTTCTATCAGGAGTATAAGAGTATCACACTATAGAATAGAGAGAATAGAAAAGTATGAATTTCATGAAATGAGTGCTAGACTTAGATTTCTGGATTTCGTAAAGCTAAAAATAATCTCACCGAGTATAGAATATTACTTAGCCTAGGTTGTCGTGCAACGTCAAGTAGTCACTCTCTCACACATCAATGGATCCCCTCCCCCAAGCTTATCTATAAGCGTGGTGGCATAAAAAAATATTTACATCCCCATTTTAATAAAGCTCCAAAAGCAATGAAAAGAGAAGAGAAAGAAAGAAAGTGAGATGTGATCTTTTATTGAGGATTTTTCCTCTTTTCTTTTTCTCTTTTTTTTTGTTTTTTTTGTTTTTTTTGAAGCAATAGCATATATACACAACGATCCCAACTCAAAGAGAGATAATGATATACAAGAATATTTTCTCTTTTCTCTCTTTTTTTTGAATAAGAAATTTGGAGCTAGGAATTAATAGCGGGGGAAATGCCATATAATAGAATCGCTAAGGGGAGATTCACCAATGATTTTAAAAGTAGAGAAATGATGTTCAAGATTTGTGGAGAAAGAAATGAATATATCTCTCGGTTCAATCTATAAGACATGCACGACAACGTCAGCAGGGTAATCTAATCTACTCAGTTTCGATCACAAAAAAACTAACTAATCCAGATTTATCATAGCTAACATCATTCAATCATCCTGAAGTGAAATGTACAATTCATGCATATAGAAGTGATATAGGAAAAGAAATCGGTACTCCAGATATAGGCATTCAATGCGTGAATCTTGGTGTGTTTTATGTGATAGCATACATATGAATATTCAGACTCAGCTAATAATAAAATTTCATCCATTTTCATGTGGAAAAAGTGTGGATTACTATCTCTAGGTGCAAGGCAAGTCGTAGCATATGATATCAGAAATAAAATCTAAGACATGACAAATAAAGCATGCATATAGAATAAGCTAACTCCACGTCATCATCATCACAGAAAAGTCATCTCTAGAATGAGATGAAAAAGAAAGAAATAAAGATAAAGGGAAAATAGAACTATTTACAATGCGACACACAGAAAAATAAGAAAAACGTGATGCATGGCAAAATGAGAAAAAATGATGAAAAATAAGTGCAAAAGCGAAAAACGGCGTGAAAAACTAAAAATAAGGGTGGCAAGCCGAAAAAGAAGGTGAGAACTCACTCCCCCAAGCTAAATGGCACAGTGTCCTCAATGTGCAAAGTGTGGCACACCGAGAGACAAGTAAAGGGAGGGGTAAGTGAGGATGCATGCATGATGGGGGGAAGAAAGGAAAATAAAAGAAAAATAAAGAAACGAAAAATATGATGCGGACATGATGCATGCAAGAATGGAGTGATACAGATATAAAGGTGGGGCACCAAGAACTCTCACTCTCTCCCAAAAAAGATATATAAGGATACAGTCTGAATGAGAAACCCAAAATCAGTGAGGGGAGGGGGGGGGGGGGGGGTGGACAAAAATGCAACAGGACCCAGCAGAAACGGGCAGCACAACGGCAGGAAAAATCGATGGCATCAAGGGTGCCTAAGAAGGTGGTGCTGCGCCGTCTCCGTCCTGAGGCGGAGGTGGTGGTGGTGGCTGGACAGGCCGCTGAGCGGGTGTGGGTGTGGAAGTGGTAGCAGGCTGAGTGTGTGTGGAAGTGTGGGTGGCAACCTGCTGGGTGGGTGGGGGTACGCGGGGGAGACGCTCCAGGACCTGGGTAAGACAGTAGTGAATCTGGGGGATCAGGTCAAAGCGGCCAGCCATCGCAGAGACGGTGGAGGATAGGGTCCTAAGGTCGCCTCTGAGGCCACTCACCGCCCCCTCTAGAGCACGAATGCTCTGAAGTACAGTGTCGGGGGGAGGTGGTGCAGAGGGACGCACCGGTCGGGGCTGTGCAGGGCGTGGCTGGCGTACTCGGGTCGCGTATGTGACGTGCTCAGCGGGGAAGGGAACGAAAGGTGCTGTGCTCGCAAATGTGGGCCTGGCCTCAGTGTGAGGCCGGGGCACCGGCTGGTGAGAAGTGGAGGCAGCAGCAACGAAAGAAGAATACAAAAGAGGCAGCGAGGCGGTCGGAGAGGTCAGTGGCACAGAAGTGTGGACAGACGCCACGACACTCTCGGAAAATACAGCAGCAGTGGAGACAGAGGGCTCTCCGCACTCAACTACGGTCGGCGGGCGCTCGGGTGGGGCAAAAGAAACAGGCTCAGCAGACAGATGGCCAGTGGTGGTGGTGGTGACAGCCGATGAAGCAGTGGAGGTGGGCTCAGCTAAGGTACTCCCGACACCGACAGAGGTGGGGACAGAGGTGTCAGGAGCAGCAGAAACATCAGGTATAGGCTGAGGGGCCACAGGGTCGACAGGAGCAGCAGGCTCGGCAGGTGCAACAGGGTCTGCGGGGGCAGCGTGGGCAGCGTGGGCCTGCTCGGCCTCCTCGGCCTCGAGCACGTAAGCAGCGGGGATGAGAACATCCATCGCAGGGAGCCAGTCAACGTGGGCTGGTGCAATCTGAGTCCGAGCTGGCTCGGAAGAATCATGTAATCGGCACCGTAAGGGCCGTGCAACCAGACCCAGTGACGCTCACCGTGCGGACGAAGCATCTTCATCCGGGCCATAACATCGATCGACAAAGAAGTGGGGCCCTGTACTCGTCGCAGGTCGTCAGGGAAGTCCTCGCCGGTCATAAGGGCAAGCAAGGTGATCAGGCCGCCGCAGCATATCGGTGAGCGAGCGCCCACCGATACAATGATGCGGTCCAAAAACCAAGCCGCGACATCAATCACGACGGCGGGGACCAGCTCATCGCCATCCCTAGATAGAGCTCTGGGACGTGTCATCGCGTAGAGCATATAGAGCTCCGGCGTAGACATCGTGCCCGGCTCATATCTGGCCAAAAAGGTCGTCGCCATAAGGCGCTGAGCAATACGGAGGCATGGGTGGACAATGGCCGAGGCCTTGGCCCTACTAGGGTCAAAGGCAGCGTGAAGACCTGTAATCCGGGCCCAGAAGGCACCGGCGTCGAAGGAAGGTGGGGGGATATGGGTGGGGCCGTAACCGCGATCGGCTCCGGGGACAGCGGGCCACGAGAAAAATGCTCTCATCATATCGAGAGTGACCTGGCACTCCCGGTCCATGAACCGAAACGAGCATCCCTCGTCGGTCCGGGCGATCGAACTAAGAATCTCAAGTGTCGGGCGGGTAAACGTGTCCGCCGACACCTGAAAGAAATCTCGCCAGCCCACGTTGTCGTACAACGTGAGCATCCCCTCTAGTACCCCCAGGCGTCCTAGGTCGGCAAGGTGTGCAAACCTGGAGGGTACGATCGAGCGCTGGGAGATACGCTCGAAGACGGCGCGGTGTGCGTCGTCTCGGAACGTAATCCCGAGCGGCCCGACCAGTGGAGCCGGAGGTGGTGGCTGTGGAGCGGCAGGGAGTGGCTGTGCGGGCTGTGCGGGCTGTGTGGGCGCTGCAGGCTGTGCGGGGTGTGCGGGGCCTGCAGGCTGTGCTGGGTGGATGGGGTGTGTGGGAGAAGACGGAGGAGAGTCCTCCAACTCGTGGGAGGGGCCGGCGTCATCCGACCGCTTCCGCTTGGCGGAAGCTCTCTTTGATCGCGGCCGTGTTCGGGGCGGCATATCGGCCCCGAGCGCGAGCCGAAAAAGTATAAAAAGTGCGGCGTGTGCAAAATAAAGGAAAGAGTGTACCCCGACACGCCGCGAGTGCTAAGCAATGGAAGAGTGCGAAGACAGCGCCTCCGCGAAGCCCAATTCAGTCCGTAGAAGCTCCCCTGGGCTCCCCTAAGCTCCCAAAAACAACCTGCGCATGAAATGGAGATATCAGCGGGTAATATTCAAAACGTATGGAGCATTAGGGGTATAATAGATAGATATAGAAATTGATTAGGGTTTGGGGGTCGTTTAACACATGGATCCTCGAAAAATACACAAAAAGAGGAGAAAAAGGCGAAATTGGCGATACCGGAGGTGGTCGGAGCGGTGGCCGCCGGCGGCGACTCGGGCGAGGCGCGGCGGGTGCTCGGCCGGCGGTGGCTGGCCGAGCGGCGGCGCTGCGGTGGTCGGCCGGGCGAGTGAGGACGAGAGCGAGGGGAACGGGCGAGGGGAATGCGAAGTGTCGCGGGCGATTTGGGTTTTTGCGTTTCGAAAAACGTGCCCCCCTCGGCCCCTTATATAATTAAAGTTACGACTCGGCCGAGTGACTAGGTCACTCGGCCGAGTGGGATTAAACGAAATATCCTCCTCGCTTACGCTTCGGCCGAGTGGCTTTGCCAGCCTCGGCCGAGTGGAGTAAGTCCATTCGGCCGAGTGGCTCAAGCTACTCGGCAAGACTCGCCCTAGGAGCGTATCCGTTTTACTCGGCCGAGTGAAAATGTATACTCGGCCGAGTAGCAGTTATACTGAAATCAGGAAAATAAACAGAGAGTTGGGTACAGCAGACTTCCCTCGTTCGTGAGCGGCTCGGCTGGACGAACTTGTGTACTCGGCCGAGTGACTAGTATACTCGGCCGAGTGAGCCTTGTTTTCTGCTGTTTGTCTTCGTTTGGGCTCTAAACTCCGTCTTTCTTCCTCCAGTCGATTTCATCTTACTCCTAAGCATCGAGCGTCTTCCTGGGGCGCTCCTCGTCGTCTCGTTCATCCTCCTCATGATGGATTTACCTATCTCCTCTCCTGTCAAGAAAAATAGGACCCGTTGTCACAAAATTTTTGGGCGAACGACTCAAAACACTAAAAATTTCTAAAACAAAAATAAAAAAAAGTAAAAATAAAGCAATAACCGTCGGGTTGCCTCCCGACAAGCGCTCGTTTAAGGTCGTGAGCTCGACCCCCTATGATTTTCAATTAATGCGGGATGTTTGGTGCATATGAGATGCACCCATCAAATTTTCCGGGGAGAACGCTTGGATTCGGAAGTTGCGGCGGCGTGTTCTCCCTCGGTGGTCTCCCGTCTCGAATAGTGTTGGGGGGAGGCTCCCCCAAGCTAGCGTTTGCTCCGGTCAACGGCTTCACCGGTGACGCCGATTTCCGTATCGGCGGAGCTTTCTTTGGAGACTTTTGTTTCGAGAGCTTGCAGAGCTCTCGAATCCTTGCGACATCAGCGTCGCCTTCATCACTTTCAACGGAGAGGTCGGGGGAATCATCTATCTTCTCATCTTGGCCTAAATCCGGGCCTTCATCAAAATCCTCATCGAAAAGAGCGCCAATCGAGTGGGGGATCGCCTCCTCAATTACCTCATCAAGGAGGTCCATGTAGTCAAGTTCCTCGTTGTAAGGCATGTGTTTCATAGCCTTAGGAATGTGAAGCTCCACCTCGATGTTGCCGACATTTAAAGTTAGGGTACCTTCGCGCACGTCGACAATGACTCCGGCGGTGGCGAGGAACGGGCGTCCAAGTATCAATGAAGTATCTCCCTCCTCCTTAACGTCCATGATCACGAAGTCACATGGCAAGCATATTCCCCCCGGGACTTGTAGCGGGATGTCTTCGGCGATCCCTACCGGCCTTGTTATTCGCCCATCGGCCAATTGTATCCGCATGTCGGTAGGTTTCAACTTCGTCCCGGTGTTTAGCCTTAAGAACATGGAGAGAGGCATGAGGCTCACACTAGCCCCTAGATCTACCAACGCCTTTTGAAGAGGGACGCCGCCCAAGGTGCAAGGAATCCGAAAACTCCCCGGGTCTTTAAATTTGGCCGGCTCCTTCTCTCTCTTGGTGAACCAAGAGCCCTCCTCGGCTAGCATAATCTTCTCCTTCCTCTTTCTCCCCGAAATCAAGTCCTTTAAGAATTTAGCATATGTGGGGATCTCCACGATGGCGTCGAGGAAGGGAATGTTGAGGCTAACTCCTCTCAGATACTCGAGAAACTTCGCTAGCCTTTTCTCCATTTTCGCTCTAGCGAGCCTTTGGGGAAATGGGACCGGTGGCATGAAGCGCCTTTCCTCAATCAATTGCTCCGCTCTAGATTTCTCCTTTTCTTGTGGCTCTTTCTCCTTATCAACTTCAACTACCGGCTCAATTGGCTCCAAACTTTCCTCCACGGGCTCCTCGGTAGGAATCATGGCGGGGGTGGTATCCTTCCCGCCTCTAGTAGTAACGGCAACTACGGCATTAATGTGGCCGGTGTTGCCCCGTGGGTTTTGCTCGGGTTGCGCCGGCAATCGTTGAGTGTTCCGATTGAGCAACGCCAATTGCTCCGATATTTGAGCCACAACGGTATTAAGGGAGTCTTGCCCCGCCTTCAAGGTAACATTGACCTTATTTTGCTCGACCATAAACGCCTCCACTCTAGCTTCGAAGTCGGATTGTTGTTGAGCTTGTGGAGGGTTTTGATTTTGATTCCTCCACCCTTGATTGTATCCGGGCGGCCTATATGGTGGAACTTGTTGCTTCGGTTGGAAATTTTGTTGTGGAGGCCCCCTCGGCGGATAGTGTTGTTGTTGAGGTGGTGGTGGTCGAGCTTGTTGAGGTGGTTGTTGTGGCGAGTTCAAAGCTCCTTCATTGTTGGCGTAAGAGAATCCGAGATAATTTCTTGTGGCCGGATTGGCCCAATATCCTTGGTTCCCCGCGACATATTGTACTTGCTCCAAGGATCCTTCTCCTTGCTCTCCTCCCACATACATGGCTTGAGATTGGTCTTGCCAATCACTCATTTGGTTCGTTGGAGCGGAGGTGGAAGGGGTTCCTTGGGGCTCCGTGATAAACTTCTCCAGTCTCTCCACTACCTTGTGGAGAGAATCAAACTTGCTTGTAAGCTCCGCTACGGCCTTCGCCTCATAGATACTAGTTGGCTTTAAGGAGGACGTAGAGTGTCCTCGCTCATCGCCCCATTGTTGATTGTTTGAGGCCATCTCCTCAATTAGGGCCGTAGCTTCCTCGGGAGTCTTTGACAAGATAGCACCATTCGTCGCGGCATCAATAATTTGTTTGGTCCCCGGTTGGAGACCGTTGTAGAAGCTATGAACTAGCTCCCAATCTTCTATGCTGTGGTGCGGGCATTGGTGCTGCAGATCTTTAAAACGCTCCCAAGCCTCATAGAGCGTCTCTTGGGGTCCTTGCTTGAAGGACATGAGAGCGCTCCGGATCTTCACCGTCTTGGATGGCGGATAGAACTTGTCAATGAATGCACTCGTCAACTCGTCCCAAGAGGTGAAGATTCCCTCAGCCTGCGTCCTCAACCAATAGAGTGCCTTGTCCTTTAGCGTGAAGGGGAAGAGACGCAGTCTGATGGCATCGATGGAGACCCCCGGCATTTGGAATGTGGCGCACTTCGACAAGAATAATTGGATGTGGTAGTGAGGATTTTCATGGGCATTCCCATGAAATGGATCCTGCTGCATCAGAACCACTAGTCCAGTTTTTAGCTCGAAGTTCTTGTCAGCCGTCAACTCCGGCATGGCAATGGATGAGGTCGTAGAAGAGGTCTTAGGCCGAAGCCTATCTCGAATAGAAATTATCCTCGCCATCCTTGCCGCTAATTGGTCCGCAGTTTCCGGGTTGGTCATAAACCTCCCTTCCGGATTTTGTCTCCTTTCCGCTCTAAGTCTCCGCGCGGTACGTTCGATCTCGGGATCAAATAATATAGCTTCAGGGTCCGCCGTAGATCTCGTGTACATGCACAGGGAAAACAGAGTTTCAAAGAAATGATTAGTACCGTGGAAGGGTTAGGTAAAAATAAAGAAATGGAAATAATAATAATAATAATAATAAAAAGAAATAGCTAGGGTGGTAAGATCAAACGCAATCGCCTCCCCGGCAACGGCGCCAAAAACTTGATCGCTCCGGGACGTAACCCCAAAGAACGGTTGTAGTTTTACCGCAAGTGCACGGTGTAGCAGCGAGCGTGTTATCGAACACAGGGAGGACGAATGACCGTGCTTGTTCCAATCAACCTGGCTATTTAAGAAGAGAGAAATTTGCCTTTGGCGATCCTGTCACAATCGTCAGATAAAGTACGGAAATATCAAATCAAATAAAGAACGTTTAGGGAATGTGGAATTCCCGCTACTCACCATATTTCGTAAAAGTGGTTCATCGGCATCAAAATCGCTAGAATAAGATTTTGGATGAACTAGTTGCAACTGAATGTAGAACCAAGCTCACGCTCTCGCGCTGTTGCCGGTCTATAGCTATCCTAGGCTCGGGCCCAATCTCTTGCAAACCCTAGCCTAGGGAAGCTAGCATTAGGATCAACATCATCGTTCAATCGCGCACCGAGCCCAATCTCTTGCAAACTCGGCCCACGACCTAGTTTGGGATAGTTCCTACCCGTCCAATCTCTTGCAAACGGGTATTGGCACGGAATTGGAACCGGAAACCCTAGTATCGGTCCAATCTCTTGGAAACCGATACTACGGAAATTCGATTCCAACCCAATTCGGATTTCTAGGGTTTCCTATCGAATTGGGATCCAATCTCTTGCAAATCCCAATCGATGTGAATTCCTAGCCATCCGTAGTAAATTGATCCCAATCTAATCTCTAATAGCAATTCTAACGAAATTCCTACCAATTCATCACAATTATGAAATATGGCTTGTAGGGTTCATCCCCACGCCCCAAGACGTGGCGACTACTCACAATTCATAGCAAGATCACAAAAATAATCAATGAAATAAGCAATAAAATTCATCACAATATTGAGATATGCAATAAAAATAGAATTTTTAGAGAAGAGAAAACACAAACCAATGGAGTTCTTCAATTAATCCAACAAAAATCCAATTTTGTCTCCTCTCCAATCACAAGAATAAAACTAAAAAGCTAATCTAAAAAGCTGCAAAAAATCTGAGAAAAGCTCTCAAAACTAGGGTAAAAACAGGGGTTAAATACTCCCCAAAATCGTCCAAAAACTGTGACCAAAATACCCCTGCACAGCCTGTTTTCCGCAATTTTCGCTACAGGCAGCGCGTCGCACTCGGCCGAGTGACAAAAGTCGCTCGGCCGAGTGAAAACCCTGTAAATTTCCAGTAAGTCTCGATCTTCAGGGGTCTTCACTTCGGGGGCTGCTCGGCCGAGTGAGTTGTCGTCGCTCGGCCGATGGCTTCATGGTACTCGGGCGGTCGGGATTATCCACTCGGCCGAGTGGGTCTTCTGAAGTTCAGGCAGCCGAAAAACAGTAACATGGCGATTTTTGAAGGGCTTCGTCTGGGCGCCACTCGGGCGGACGGGGTCTCGTCACTCGGCCGATGTGGTCTCCGTCGCTCGGCCGAGTGCACATATGAACCGTGTCTGATCTGGTCGGCCGAGCGGTGTCTCGCTGGTCGGCCGAGTGACTCCTTCACTCGGCCGAGTGGGACACTAAAAATGCCCAGATTGCTTATTTTGGCCTCCTCGTCGCTCCTGCGACGTCCGTTCTTCTTCCGCTCCTCTCCAACAGCAAAATACCCCTCGGGGAGGTCGTCGGTGACCCTCTGGAGTAAGCGCATCTCGAGATCACTCGAAATCGCGCCAAATCACCTGAAATGCGACAAAAACAACAAATCGTGAAAAGCATCGCAATATCGTCGATATATCGTGAAAAACATGATTTGGGCGATCTAAATGGCATGCAAACATGCGGGAAAAAGGTGTAAAATAAGGAGTGATCATGTGCAAACTTCAAATTATGGCTTTAACATTCTAAGATAAGTACAACATATAAAATACATCACTCACACTACTGGGAGTCTTGATGCATTTTCCTTCGCTTTTCACTTGTCTTGAGAAGACGTGCACTCCGCATATCCTTAGATGAGCTTTAAGTCTTCATTGTTGAGCTCCAATCCAATTTGCTCTCCATTTATCAAGCTATAGCTTCATGTATTATTGTATTTGAGCTTGAGTTGACCATTGTTGACTTTTAATTCCTACACTCACAAATCATCTCACAAAACATCATTAGCAATATTAATATTTGCTTATTATCAAAACTAACATATGTGTGATGTAATAACCAACATCCTCATGTGAACTCTTCCCATCAAGCACCACTCCTTTACCAACATCAATGCTAATCTTGTGATATGGAATAAGTACCACCTCGTTTGGCATATCTTTGCATCCAATTGTTTTTGTACTTCTTGAAGCCTTTCTTTACAGCACCGTCGACTCATCAAATATCACATGTCGACCAACCAAGATTTTCTTTGCATCTGGACTCCAAAGTCTGTAACCCTCGACATCATCTATGTATCCTAACGTAACACACTTTTTTCCCTTGGTGCCGAACTTATTACCTTCATTGACTGGACATCCAAATGGCCGAAGATGATCTAGATCCACATGCTTACTTGTCCAAATCTTCTCTGAAATTTTTCAACCTATAGCTGAAGATGAAATTTTGTTTACCAAATAAGCTGCGATCGATATAATTTCGGTCCAAAATCCCTTCGACAAACGTGATATAAATCTAATACACATTGCCTTCTCTAGAAGCGTCCTATTCATTCTCTCAGCAACTCCATTTGACTGCGGATATTACGGTGCAGTGAAGTGCCTCTTTACTGCTTGCTTCTCACAGAATTCATTAAACTTAACAAAAGTAAACTCATTACTATTGTTAGATCTAAGTAATTTTAGTTTATTTCTCGTTTGACTCTTCACAAGGGTTTTCTATGCCTTGAACTTCTCAAATGCGTCCTTTTTTGCTTCATCACATACATCCAAACTTTCTATAGAAATCATCTATAAACGATATGAAGTAACAAGCTCCACCTAGAGAGTGAACTGGTACATGACCCCAAAAATCGATGTGAACATACTCAAAATCCCTCTTGTGTCATGTTTCTCTTCACCGAAACTAACATTTGACTCCTTGCCATAGACACAATCCTCACAAAAATCCAGCTCCTTAAAGTTCACCTATTTGATTAGACCGCACTTTCTCAAAGCCTCCAAGCATGTCTCCACAACATATCCAAGTTGGGATGCTACAGCTTGGTCGAATCAATCTCCTGCAAACTCTCAACTCCAATACTGAAATCTCCTATAATTGTTGTCCCATTCAATAGATTTAGATCCCTGACTTTTTCACCTCTTATCACTATCATCAAACCCTCCGATATTTTTAAAGTTTCTTTTTCTATCGTAACCTTGCAACCCATGGAATCCAATATTCCAAAAAAACTAGTGACTTCCTTAGCTTTGGAACATGACACACGTTGTGAGTGTATGCATCACACCATCAAACATCATGATTCTTACCGAACCAGCACCAACAGCTTTACACGCTTCATTGTTGTCCATAAAGACTGATCCATCCTCCTTCCTTTGTTAAGTAAGAAAGCACTCCATATTTTGCGTTATGTGGAACGAGGTCACTGAATCCATAACCCATGCATGATTCTCAACATCTGAAGAACATGTTTTGAGCACATCGTTAGCCACTTTGCTCCTTACCTCATATGTCTGCATAACTACAACCGATGAAGATTCTGGCATATTTACCTTGTTTCTGTTGCTTCTTTTCTGGTAGTCTCTTATTCATGGTCCGGGCTTTTTGTAAATATAGCATGTCGTGTCTTTAGTCTCAATCTCGATCTTCTCCTATTGTCGTCTCTCGTATTGCTTTGCCATGAAGCAAATAACCCAAGATTGTCTGAATCTCCTATACTTAAACCAACTCCTGTCATTCGATCTCTCAACTCCTCACTGTAAAGCCCTTCCTTCACATCCTCAAGACTACGTGTATCCCGATTGTAGACCATTGTATTGACGAACATCATGGGTCGCTATGGTAACGACAAGAGCAGAAGCATCGCCTCATCCTTCGCCTCTCCCGTCAATCCAATGGCCATCATCTTCGTCATTAATCCATTAAAGGTATCGAGATGATCCTTCAATGAGGTCCTGTTGCGTATCTTGAAAGCGAAGAAAGTCTTCAGCAAAATTAGCCTGTTGTTAAGTGACTTTTTCAGAAACAGCTTCTCGAGCTTTTTCCATAATTCCTTGGACATAGGATTTTTGGACACCTGATAAATCACCTTGCCTGATAAAGTGAGCTGGATGGTTTCCATCGCTGAGTCATCCATCTCCATCTTCTCCCTTTCCGAGATATCTACCGATAAAGTCTCCGTGTCATACACCACTTTGTGGACACATTCCTTCCTCAAGATTGCCTCCATCTTATATTGCAATATCTCAAAGTTTTCTTTGCCATCAAACTTATTAATGTTGTATTGCGCTCCTTTAACCGTCGCATACAAAGCCACCCGTATACAAACTCGAGCCAATTGCTTTTCCGGTTGTCACCTTTTGTAGAACTCTCCGTCATCACCTTAGACTTGTTTCACGATCTTGCTCTGATACCAATTGCTGGGGGGATTGAGATCACCTCTCTTGCGCTCATATGCCCTATTGATAAGCTTATTAATAAAGCAATTGCCTTGTGGAATTCCAAGATCGTTGAAGTAACGAATAAAGCTAATGACTTTCTCTGCAAAACTCGCAACACAACAGTATATATGAAAGATAGCATAAAATAAAAGATAAATACACAATGATACCAAAATCTATACTGGTTTCACCCAAAACTTGGTGTACATCCAGTTGGAAAGATCATTAATACTTGAATAATCTTGAATTATAAGTTATGTTGTTTGGTTCAATGGAATGACCTATCATTTAAGAATTTAGAGAATAAAACAATGTAGAAAAGCTCTCAAACAACTCTCCATTGGCACTCATTTTACACTCTGTATTTTCAACAGATAGCCACAAACTTGTATATGAAATTCAACTTGAAACCGCACAAGAATCGCATCAAACCCATGTCCAAAACAATGTTTATATAGCTTTGAGTCCTTAACCGGTCTGGAATCCGAATTTCGTTCGGATTCAGCTGTTGCACATGCTCTCGCACGCAATTTGCGTGTGCTTCACAGTCGCCCGTCCGATTGAGCGCGATTGCACACGATGCTACCACATGTCACAAGAACCACTGTAGTTGTGCCCCCTCCGTCTGTACCAGCGGGCCTCACACGTGCAACGCATGTGCATCGACCAGCGGGCCGCTGTATGTGGGCCGCACTGTTCACCTTAAATCTGAGAATTTATTTGCGGGGTGGGCTTCATAAAAACATCGTTTCGGGCCCAAAAAAATCTCCAATAAATCTCCCAAAAAATTCGGATTGATGTAGAGATGTTTTTGATGTTTTGTATCATATGTTTCAACACATTTTTCTTCTATCATTTTCCTATTATAATGGGCCAGGTTAGGATGAACTAAGGTCCACAAGAATTTTGACCAAGTGTTACAAGTTACAACTGCCTGCTTGCCTTGCCCTTGAAAATTGAGGGCATTGCTACAAACTCTTGAAGTCTAGTTGGCACATATGAATAACAACTTTAGATTTTATACAATTAAATATGGTCCTAGACTAAGACAACTTTTGGAATACTGATAAACATGGTAATAATAAACATGCAATTGAAATGTTCCACTTCATAGAATCTTGCATACTTTTACATAATTGAAAGGAAGGAAAAATTCAGTGTATCTTTTCCATTGTGGTGAAGTTATTAACCGCACACTTCTGAAGGTCAAAGAATTTGGTTAAGTATAAATCACAAAATACTAACCTGACATTTTGTCAACTATTTGTTATTGTTACTCTCTCTTTTTCTTGTTTACGTAGTGGGGCTCTTCAAAGGACGAACCAACCTTAGGGTTTATTGCCTGTTTCTCTTGCATCCTCCAGACAACTGCGCAGCCCAGAGAGCCCATGATCATCCACGTGGCGCAATCTCAGGCAATCCACCATCCATCTCTCTATCCAGGGATAGTGCGGCACCCAAGACTTGTCTTATTTGCGGACATAGTCGGCCCCAGTACAACCCCGACCGACAGAAGTCGGCTGCAGTATGCCCCTAACATGCAAAAGTTGGTTGCAGCTAGGAGTCTATAGCAGTCTACGTGGCAGGCCCTCTTTTGATCTTGGCTTCGATATATGGATGAGGAAGCCTCCTCCGCATGGTACGGCCTCTTGGGCTTACACAACACCCAATTGCCATCCCAAACCCCTGAATTTTTCCACAGGGCGGCGGCAGCGGCCTCCAGCCACACCCACTCCTTCCTGCTTGAATCTAACTTGAGGTCGGAGACTGATCAGAGGGCCAACCCCTCTAGTGAGATTAATGAGTTTTTCCTCTGTTTTGTGTGCTAACGGAGGATCTTTCGTCCCACACCTGGTAAAACCAGCCTGACCGAGCTCAACATGTTACATGAATACTTGCCTCAGTGGCCAGCCCAGGGGTCTGGCGACTTGGCCTGGCATCGCGAGATTCCGTGTATCAACAGTTGGCGTTAGACGGAGGGCCTTGTGATAACATTTGTCGCAAAAGCTCTCAAACCAGCATCCCCATTTGGATCTCTTTCATATCTCATCTCAAGATCTGCAAGGCCTCCAGCTTCGGCTTGGGCCGTCATTTTCCCTCAAATCGCATCCTCATCGACGTCTCAAATTTGCGAGACACCATGCATCATCTCCTTCATTCGACCTTTTGATGGAGAAAACAGTGGATCTCACAATTCCAACTTTCTAGGGACTACCCTAGGTTCGATCCCTTCAGGAGCCACGCTCCATCGGGCAATCCCAGCGGTTTCCCCGGGGTCTGCTCTTTCATGAGTTACATCCAAAGAGGACAGCCTGCGCGGTTACACCCACAGTCAGCTTCCTAACAGTCATGCTTCACGTGGACCACCTCCGCACATGTTGGCTCCTTACAGCTGTGCTTCACAAGGATAACTTACGCAGTTGTGCCCACGGTCGGCTCTCTAACAGGGTCCGATCCACAAGAACGGTCCTAGCAGTTACACCCATGGGTAAGCTCCTCGGTCGCTGTGCTCCACAAGAATGGCCTCAGCGGTAGTCGTCCGGGAACAACCTTAGCGATTAGCACGCCCGAGCTCCCGATGCGGCCCAGCACTTGGGGGCCAACCTTTTATTCGGATCGACAGACCTGCTCGACCGAACTCCAGATGTAAACAATGCTAGCCGCAATTGCCCATTCCCAAGCGGCACGGGCTGGGGTCAGCTTCCCAACGGTGTTGTCTTCAATAGAAGTCCACAGCTCAGGCCGGGGCCCTGCAGGTGCACATCAGCGGCCCAACGAGGCATGCATCTAATGGACGGCTGGCTGCTACGGCTATCGATTTCCATTCCAGTCGGCCTCTAATCGTCCAGGCCACCCGGCGAGCAGGCCAATCCGATCTCAGGATTATCAACAGAACCTGGAGATGTATGGATAGACGCATCAGACTCATCCTTGCTCAAGAGACTAATGGGTTAGTATCCACCCAACGGCTCATGCCCTGCTGGCAGTGTCCGACGGTACGCTGCGGTTCCAGAAATTAGCCCCTTGAGCAATGACCCGGCATTTACACGTCTGGTGCATAGAGTAAGAAGGGGAGTGTAAGAATAGTAAGGTTGGGAAGATTGTATTCGGTTTTAAAATTTTCTAAGCACTCTTTTCATTCCAAAGAGCTTTATTACAATGATTCGGCCACTATAACCGGCGACACTCTTTTACAAAGATCAAGCTTTTCGGGCTCCTTTCATAAAAGTCGAGCTTTACGACAAGTACTGTGTGCCCGAGACACAAAGTAAACTGACGCCAGCTTCCTAGTAAGACCCGCTTCCTGACATGTTCACAGGAGAACGATGGGCTGTCCAGCGAGATCCGACCCGACCCCTAGCAGCTGCTCCTCACAGTGGAGATCAGGGCATGCACCCGTGTTCCTCGACAGATGCTCTGCAGGACAACCCATCTCCTTGGCCTTACATCAGCGCTCATCTCGGCTCGACAGTATTGGATCAGCAGCCGCGGGAGCTGTCCCCTGCGAGGAAGAGAGACACCTGCAATGACCATGTACACATATTGCCCCAGGCAGCTGAGGTGATGAAGTACACTAAAGCTATATGATCACCGTCAGCCTAGGTAGGGGTGGTCGTAAGGATATCTTACATGCACCACAGCTCAGACGCCAGCAGCGGGTGTGGCAGTAACACGGATGATAGAACATGTGTTTGCATGTTCGTCCTCCTCACTGACGTCGGTGGTGTCACACGGAGCAGGGCACTTGGCCCCTGATCACTGTCAGCTTCGATGGAGGCAAGTATGAATGGTCGCCATCTCCAATGCCAAACGGAGAACCACACCGTCGACGGGCGTATAAGCCCCATGATCACCTTCAACTCGGACAGAGTGAGCCTCAGTCCAGAACCTTCTGTTCATCCATGGCATCCAAAATGCCCCAGTAGCCTCTCTTTTTCTTTTCAAAGAAGAATGACTCTCTCTCTCTCCACAGACTGGCACTCATCTAAGGGGGGAAGGAAAGATTTCTCAACAAGGGTGAAGATGGCTTTTCAGTAGCCTACATCCTCCTCCCTTTTATAGCCCCCATGGAGGATGTCGGTGGATCACAACCGTTCAGATCCAATGGCCGAGCGCTATCATTGGAAATGATCCATCGAAAATTCTCTTCAAAAAATGGTCATGTCCCTTCAAATCCAGCTATTAATTCGGACCGTGACTGATCGTGGAGCGGGCCGCTACGACAGCAGGCGCTGCGTCTCTATTTCCTAAGCATCGCCTCGTCCAGCCAAAGCGCTTGCTCGAATCTTTGGGTAATGGACACCAAGTCATCACATGCTTGACTAAAGGTCCCCAGCTTGGGCTGGTGCCATTCCACTGGTTCAGGCCTTAGCGCCCCAGTGTGGTCTCCCATTCCACTGCTCAGGCCGTAACGCCTCAGTGTGGTTTTCCATTCTACTGGCTCATGCTTTATCGCCATAATGTGGTCTCCTACTCCGCTGGCTCATGCCTTATCGCCTTAGTGTGGTCTCTTATACTGTTGGTAAGGACCCAGAGTCCCAACGCTGACATGTGAAGACCCTCATCTCAGGCTATGTGATTTACCGATGGCGAGGCCCTAGGGTCCCAGCGTCGACTTTTGGCATTCGATCAAAGTCATGTCACGTCCAAACTGAAGACCCTCAGCTCAGGCTATGGGATTTACCACTGGTGAGGCCACAGGGTCCCAATGCCAACCTTTAGCATCCGACCCAGGTTATGCCACGTCCAAACTAGAGACCCTCGGCTCAGGCTATAGGATTTACCACTGACGAGGCCACAGGGTCCCAATGCTAACCTTTGGCATCCGACCCAGGTTATGCAACATCTAAACTGAAGACCATCAGCTCAGACTATGGGATTTACCGCTGGCGAGGTCCAAGGGTCCCAGCGCTGACCTCTGGCATCCGACCCAGGTCATGTCACGTCCAAACTGTAGACTCTTAGCTCAGGCTATAAGATTACCGCTGGCGAGGCCCCATCGTTCCAGCGCTGACCTCGGGCATCCGACCCAGGTCATGTTATGTCCAGAATCAAACGCCTAGCCCGGGCTGGGGCTCTGGCAGTCGAGACCTCTGGGTCCTAGCACCGACCTCTTGCGCTCGACCCTGGTCATGCCACATCTGAAACTCCACCCTCTTGTCCAGAACTGGGGCTGACGACCTCTGGTGCTCGGCTTCACCACACCATATCTTGCTGACCTCTGGCCTTTGACCTCGGTCAGGCTACGTCCAAAACACGTTGTCGAGACTTTTAGTCCCAGTGCTGCCAAACAGAGCTCGACTCCGGTCACGTTGAGCCTAACCCATCAGCTCAGGCTGGGGCCTCCCTCGCTGGTCTACATTCGTGTCCCAGGGGCACCATCTCCTTTGGGTGCTGACGGTCTTGACCTACCATGTTCCGGGGATGCCAATCCATCGTAACACAACATCAAGGTCAGGACCCCCCCATGGGGACTTGCCATGCCTAAGCGCCTCAACGTCTTGGAGAAATCATTGGTCCTTGATGCGAGATTGCCATTGGATGCCTTCACGATTGACTTTAGCATCTTCTCCACTACCTTTAAGCCGAGAAGCTTAGTGGCTGCTGCCGGGTCGGGCGCAGATGACACCTCACAGCCCACTACCCTAGCACCGGTCTGTCGATCCCCACCAACTTTGGGATTTTCCCTTGCCTCGGGCAATGATGGACCCGACGCTTTCCTTCATCCGTCCAGCCTCCTTGGTGGTGGCGTCACAGAGGTTCCCTCGTCGGCCAGGCTTTTCCCTTCCTATCGGCGCTCAACCGGAACGTCGCGGTTGGACCTAGCTCCCCCCACGACCACCAGAGGCTCTTGTCCGACATCCCACCACTCAGCTTGAGCACACATCCGTGCCTAGGACTCCGTCTCTTCTCCCAGGAAGAGCTCAATGTCCCTTCACTCCTTATCTTGCTCCTTGCTCGGGGACAACGTTGAAGAACAAATGACAGAGATGCACGCCATCGGCGTTCCCTCCTTTTGTAAATGAAGGAGCAGCGGGAGATCATCCAAACCGCCAGATTGGGCTGTTCGAGCCCTCCAATCGCCGCAACAGAACAGCTTCCACCAAACATCAATCGTGCAATGCCACAATGCCAGTTCCTCGAGAACCCGAACCAACAACTTGGATTCTGCGTTTAATATGGGTTGATTCCAACGGATCTCTCTACTGCCCGACAGATCAGGTCCCTGAGGCGTGACGTCCACATCACGTCAGATTAGGGGCAACTCTCCTTCCAGTCGAGGCACCCATTCTCTTCCTTATTCCTGAGGCAAGATTGGACGAACCCAATAGCATATTCAGATCGGTTCGTCTCCCCGTCTCTCCACTATTGTCCTCACGTGGTTAGCTCAGGCCCGCAGTGCCTGGCCAAGGAGAAGAGGGGCCATTGTAGATATCAGTTCATGTCACGGCCCGCTAGTAACAGGTCCCGGCCCAACGAGATCGGATGTGCACTCCAGCAGGGACCTCCCGACCTGACCTGAGGGGCCAGCCTGGCCCGACCTCAGCAGGGCTCTTTAGAGGACGAATCAACCTTAGGGTCTGCGGTCTGTTTCCCATGCATCCTCCAGACAACCTCGCAGCCCAGAGAGCCCACGATCTTCCACGTGACTCAATCTCAAGCAATCCACCATCTATCTCTCTCTCTCCAGGGATAGCGTCACGCCCAACGTTTGTGTTATCTGCAGACACGATTGATCCCGGTACAACCCTGACTGACAGAAGTTGGCTACCGTACGTCATTAACCTGCAGAAATTGGCTATTGTACGACCTTAACAAGCAAAAGTTGGCTGCAGCTAGGAGTCTATAGTCGTCCATGTGGCATGCCCTCGTTGGATCTTGGCTTCGATACAAGCAAGAGGAACCTCCTCCGCATGGTACGGCCTCTTGGGCTTACACAATGCCTAATTGCCATCCCAAAATCCTGACTTTTTCCACATGGTGGCGGCTGCCTCTAGCCACGACACCTCCTTCCCGCTTAAATCTAACTTGAGCGTCAGAGTCTGATCAGAGCGCCAACCCTCCCAGTGAGGTTAACGGGCTTTTCTCTGTTTCAGGCGTTAGGGCGCTAAGGATGATCTTTTGTCACATGCCCGACGAAACCAGCCTGATCGGGGCCAACCTGTTGCGGGAATGCTTGCCTCAGTGGTCCGGCCCAGTGTCAGGTGGCTTGGCCCTGCCCCTGCGAGATTTCGTGCCTTAACAATTACATAAATCTTGAAATGTTTACTAGAAACTATAATATTTCCCTTCTAGCACACACATGATTCCTAAAGATCTAGATAAGTTTTTATTTTTGTAATCATTTTAAAGAACAATGCAGGAATTTCATAATGGGAGAGAGATAATAATCAAAGGACATTTATTTAAAGGAACGACTTGCAAACTTCCGGTTAAAAGTATGGTACGAACTGCTGGAGTATTTTTTTTTCCATTAATCATGCTGGGAACTTACCAAAATATAGGAATCGATGGACACATGACATCTGTGTGACTTCCAGATTTTATGTTAACGCTTTTACTTGGCTCATTCTATTGCTACTAGGTATCTTCAAAATAATTTGTGTTTGACTTTCTATGTCAGCTTATCTATTCAGCCTAAAAACACGATGCCATGATATGTAAATTACCAATGAGAGCTTTGGTTTGGTTCTTGATGCATGTATTGATGCCTTAATTTCACAACCAGGATTTGAAGCCGGAGGCCCTAACACTCCGTCAAACATTGCTCCATGGTCTATAATTGGAAACGAATCTTATATTATTGCATCAACTGAGCGAGCCTCTTGTTTCAGCCGCAATGATGTTGCACTCCGAATGGAAGTATTATGTAACAGTGGAGGATCTAATAGCTGTCCGTCAGCTGGTGTTGGCATATATAACCCTGGATATTGGGGCATGGTATGAATCTTATGGATGTCGATCAATGTGATACATGATTGATTATTCTTGCTATGCTCACAACTAATACCCATTAACCATGTCTTTTTAACTCGCATAATTTCGTTCCCCGTGACTAATATTTGAATCACTCACATAGACTGATAGCATGGAAAAGTAACCGTGGTTTCTTGTCTTTGTCCTAATGATCTTTTGATTGTAAACCTACTGCATGATAAAATATATTTTTTGACCATTCAAAATCTTTGAATAAAGAAGTATGGTTATGCATGAAATCTTATTTCTGCCTGTGATATAACTCTGGTTAGCCTTCTAATCTGATCCTTTTTGTTTTTTACACTAATATTTCTTGATTTATTTTTAAGTTTGATGTTATTTATATTCTTTTAATCATTTTGATTTTCAGAATATTCAACAAGGCAAGATCTATAAGGTTAAGCTGTATATTAGGTCATTGGAGTCGATGAACATAACAGTTTCACTAGCAAGCACAGATGGATCACATATCCTTGCAGCTTCTACAATTATGTAAGCTTTTCTGTGGATTTATATAATTTATAAAGATTACATTATTCGTGTAACAATGACATATTTACATTGTTCTTGTAGAGCTGAAGCTTCCAATATGGCAAACTGGACCAAGGTCGAGCTACAACTAGAATCCAAAGGAACAGATGTTAATTCAAGGTTTCAGATGACAACAACTAAGAAGGGTGTGTTTTGGTTTGACCAAGTATCTGTCATGCCTTTGGACACTTATAAGGTATTTTTATTGGAAATTACAATTATATAGTATATAATTTTTTAGAGACTCAAGTATTGATGAATTTCTCTGAGTGACACATCTTTATTAACTAAGACCTCAAGATGAGTTCAACCCAACAAACTTCAAGTAAAACTTCTGTTGACTTAAACATTGTTATGGAAGACCAATTAGCATATGAATATTGTGGTTAAGGGTGCTACCATCTAATTTGGACATTTATTATTGTTTGATTAATATTTTATTTCTTGTAGTTCATTGGTTCATTACAAAGGGCATATGTTTACTCATGCACCGTATATTTACACACACACACACACACACACGTTTGATATGTCCATTTGAAATCTTCAGAAGTTTAATGGACCGCCTAGGGGTTGGCGCAAAACTTTTATTTCCATTGTATTTTTTACGTAGAGATATCTCCACTAGGGTCCCAAACTCCCAGCTCTCCAGATATTAACTCAAGCCAATGGATATAAAATCACTTACACTGATGGATACTTGTTCTGTGTTCAGTATTTTTAATTTTTACACTTTTTCTAAAGAGGAAAGAAGAACTATTTAATTAGTCAGTCATTTTGCTTTAGTCATGTAAACTTTTGCTTTTGGTTCTGTCCAACCATTCTCCTTTGTGAAATGTCATAATCCATGTCAATCTGTACCATAGTGTCTCTCTATTAGATGCTTCAATTCTATGATTGGACATATTTTGAGCAATAAAACACAAGAAATTTGTGGAGTATTTTGAACAGAAATTTTTAGTATCACCTAATGTACAAATTTTGGGGGTTCCTCTCAAATATTTAAGCTATGCCTATTTTGTTAAAAAAAGAACTGAATTTGTGTATAATCATGCCAATAAGCATTTATACTTTACATATGTCATTTCAGATGGTTTTTTTTTGAGAAGAGGTAATTGTTTGAATGTGGTTCCATATGTTTGCATATAATGTTTTAAAAAAAACCTCAGAGAAGGATGTAAATTTTCCGGTGCTTTTATTTTTCACAGGGACATGGCTTTAGGGCGGATCTTGCTTCCATGCTAGAAAATTTGAAACCTCGATATATTAGATTTCCAGGTTTGCAGTCAATTATATACGTTGGAATGAATTAAATATTTTCTGTCGTGTGTTTGATTAATGATACTAGCTTCATTTAACATAAAATGCCACACTCGTTTATGATGATGGGAACATTGCAAATGTAATACGATGCCTGCACAACATTTTCCTTTGTATGGTTCTTAGCAGAACTACTTTTAGGAGGTTGTTTTGTTTATTGAAAAGACACAATATGGAGATATTGTTGCATGTTATATTAAATATAAATACGAGTATCATCTCTGCTATGATATGAATATGCGGATACATAAAAAATTAAAGAAATCACCGCTACATGTTCTTCCCATGTGTGCGTATGAAGAGAGAATAAAATATATGAGTAACCAGTGTAAAAATCCTCATACAGTGGTCATTAAAAACTCCTTTTTCACTTCTTTTTTCGATGATCCATTAATATTGATCTACTCGTCCTAAAAGAAAGATATACTAATAATTTTGCATTGTTTGCACATGCAGCGGATCGTTAGAAATTGAATGATTTGATGATACTATAACCTTTTATCATCCCTAAATCTATAAGAAAATAGCTTGGGGTTCACTAGATTTTTTGTATATTTAGGTTTTAGTATGCATGCATTAATCAGTAAAAAAAGATGGAGCGTTGAGTTTTGAGGACTGGTGTAGAAAATCTACCTTAACTCATATCGCGCACGCGCGTAATTATATATACTCAAGAGGATCACAAATGCAGACTTATCAAACCGAATTTAAAATTTAGCAACCTTACTAGGAAATTTGTTCAATTAGATAACTTGGATGTTATCAAGCTCTTAAATAACACACACATAAAAATTCAAATGATATAGATATGTTTTTTCCATGTAAAGAGTTGCGACTAAATGTTTCCGAATGGTCATAAAATTGACAAATTTGTTATCGCTCGATATCTAGATTGAGCACAAAAAATCGTTTGAATTTTAATTTATAATTAGTTTAAATATATTACATCACATTCAATGGAATGGATTTCTCATTTCTTAATTGGGGTACTAAATTTTAAAATTAGGACGGTATGATTCACATATTTGATCCTTTCAAGTGAATCCGAGTCAAACTCTGTAGAATCTATATGTATTTGTTGGTCTATGCACGCGCTATTATATGTTTATGTATCCACACATAGTGAGAAAATTTAATTTTATCATGAAATTACCACCATATGCATCATATATTTATTGATAAAATTCGTAATATAATAAAAATCTCCCCTTGATTTTTAGAAAATCAAGTTATTTCAACTTAATAGGTCAAGCACCCATCTTTTAAATCTGAAACATGAATCAGACAAAAATGTATGCAACTTCATCCATGTACCATTTTTAAATCGAATATGTGCTATATGCTTTATGTGGAGTATCCAACAAGAACCATGTAAGAACATAATGCTAATCTATTGGGTACGTATCCGATATATATACATGGCCTTTTTAGAAGAATTGGTGCATCAGAGGTTATTATATTATATAGGACAATTTTTGCATTTAGGCTTATTTTTTAAACATATTGAAAAAATCGACCAACTTGAAAAGTAATTACCAAAACCGACTAAGTTCTGGGCTGGCGCGTGCGGGGGTGATTTTTGGGCTTTGGACGCGGTTTGAAACCGCGTCCGATTTGAGGACGCGGTTTGAAACCGCGTCCAATTTGAAATTTGGACGCGGTTTCAAACCGCGTCCAAAGCCCAAGTTATCACCTACCCGCAGCTGCTGCCCAGGAGCATATTGTGTTTATTTGTTTCATCCTCGACCGGAAGCGATTTTTACGCCTAGGTCGAAGTAAAATTCAAACCATCTCAAGGAGGTTTTGGTGATTTGGTGTGCAGCTTCTAGGTGATTTTGAGGTGAGAAATCTACTCCATAATAAGATATATGTTCTTGAAATAATTCAAATTTTGATGGTTTTAGAGAAATTAATGAATGTCAATTATGTGTAGGGATAAAATAATGGCAAGTGATAGGATGTTTGTTACATGCTATTTTGATGGAGATTTAATGATTGATGAAAATCACGAACCGAAGTATGTCGGGGGTACTGTGAGACCAATTATTGTGAGAAGACCGTCAACATATTCCGAGCTAGTAGATCGGATATACATAGGCACACGGATAAACCGGCAGGAGTTTGCATTGAATCTGGTGTGCAAATGGCCAATAACTGATCAAAGGTTTACAGCGGTTAAGATATCAGATGACGGGGACATGGAGATTCTATTTAGCTTGGGTGAAGTTCAACGATCAGTTGAAATATATGTGGAAAAAGAAGCAATACTCAACACCAGAGTGAGCGAACCACATGGCACATTTACTCGTATGCTGGACATTGGTAATGATTCGGCTGACTTTATGCCTATAGAGAATATGGCGGGAGTAGGATGTTCGTATAACCAACTAGAGGATACGTAAGTATAGAAAGTTTTGAAGTAATAAATATGTTTATGTTATATTTGTATGCAATAAATTCCATATGCTAAACATTTCAATTATTCATATGACACTTCGCAGTTGGAATGTTGCGGGACAAGGAGATGATGCAAATGCAACTTACTCCACTTATACTCATGGTCCATCTGTACCAGAGACGATGCCCACGCAAGAAAATGTGATTCTTGAAGATATTGACAGACCCCCATATATTGGAGCATCGACGTCTATAGCGAGACAGGTGGATGACGAAAGTGATGGCACAGATGATGATGAACATCTGAATGTGAGAGAGGATACCATGCATGTTGCTGCCGATCTACATGCAGATGATACAGAATGGATACATCAATCTGTTGCAGACAATACAAATGTGCAGTTTGAAGAGCCGTTGCCAGATGGAGAGGAGGAGGAACAATGGGTAAACACAACAATTATGAGGAATACCCAAGAAAGGCATCTGATAGAGCCTAGGCTTCCCAACAGTTCCGGAGTTTTCAACGTCGGTGATATGTATGATACAAAAATCGACTTGATAAAAGCAATAACGGAATGGAGCATCGAGCACAATGTCTCATTTAGACCAATAAAGACAAACAAAACTTGCTATTCTGTGATACGTAGCTTGAATCATGAAGTGAATCCGCATACTCAAGATGAGGGAAGTATGAATTGTCCTTGGAGGATTTATGCAGCGGTGGGAAAAAGAACAGCTGGGAGGTTCAAGATAACAAAAGTAGGTGATGATCACACCTGCAACAATCCCACTCTAAATACCGATCATAGTCAAGCCACCTCATCTTTCATAAGTTACAAAATTATGCCCCAGGTGAAGACCAAGCTTGATATGACACCTGCAGAAATACAAGATGCCATTCATGCCATGTTACACATCAGAATATCATATCACAAAGCATGGATGGCTAGATCGAAAGCTTTAGCTAGGATATTTGGGGATTGGGAGGAGTCATACAAGAGGCTTCCACAGTACTTAGAAGCCATCAAGGAAAGCAATCCTGGAACAGTGTATAAAATTACATATGAAACTATCGGACCAAGAGTGGCACAGTTTACAGGAGTGTTTTGGTCTTTTGGACCATCAATTGAAGGGTCCAAACACTGCAGGCCGGTCCTAAGTATTGATGGCACACATTTGTATGGGAAATATGCAGGGTGCTTACTAGTGGCTACAGGCGTGGATGCAAATGGGGGCCTATTTCCGTTAGCATTTGCAGTAGTATCAGCTGAGAATGTTGAAAATTGGAAGTGGTTTTTCTGCTGCATCTATGAGTTGATACCGAGTGCCCGTAGAAACCGAACGATTACCTTCATTTCCGATAGAATGAAAGGTATTCCGAGAGCACTACGAGAGGGCTGGCCAGGTTCTAGACACCATAGGTATTGTCTGCGCCACGTTATTGCAAATTACATGGCGAAAGGGTTCCGAACAGCTACATTGGAAAATAACCTATGGGAAGCTGGCATTGCATCAGACTTGTTGAAATATAATCTTTTTCGTGAAAAGATTAGAAAAGAGTCTGTTGCAGCTGATGATTGGATTACTACAAACTTGGGGGCAGATACAAAGAGGTGGGCGAAACACGAAGATGGCGGTAGACGCTATTGTATAATGACAACCAATTGTTCGGAGAGCTTCAATGGGGTTCTTAAAGGAGCTAGAGCGCTTCCGATACAATCGTTGATTGCAAGAACCTTTTATAGATTAAACAAGTATTTCTATCATCGGCGGCTAGATGGACTCCGTTGGACGACCACTTTCAGCCCACAAACTGAGAACATTATCGGTGCACGTGTGCAAGCAGCCCGGTGTTGCTACATCACAAGATTTGGTGACTTTGAGTGGCAGGTGGTGGATACAGATGCACAAGCATATACCGTGACGATAGAAGGTGACCGTTGCACATGTTCGTGCAACATTCCTATGCTTCAGCATATGCCATGTGTTCATGTTATCGCCGCAACGTCAAGACAGCAATATGGTGCCAACATATCATATTGGCCATTTTGTTCACCATGGTATAGTGTGAGTAAATATCAACGGTCATATATCACAGAATTTCACCCCATACCTGATGAAAGGTACTGGAAGGAGTGGGATGGACCCAGTTTACTTCCTCCAGAAAAAAGAAGACAACCCGGTCGGCCAAGATCGACACGGATTCGGGGAGAAATGGATCGGCCACGTGAAGGAAGCAGTCAGAATAGATGCACCAATTGTCATCAGCTTGGTCATAAGAAATCACGTTGCCGAAATCCTCTACGCACAACATCATATGTTCTTTTTTCACATTTCATGTTTAGTATTTATGAAAATTCTTGTGTACTAACATCAGCCAATGTTCTAGGGCTACATCGCATCGAGGAGGCGGTTCACGTGCCTGAAGTAATATACTGCAACTGACTGAAGAAATTCCATGTGCACGTGCCTGAAGTAATATTATGTGAAGGGGAATGTATAAGATATATGTAATGGATATGTGATATATGTAAAATCTTATATAATTTTGGACTGAAATCGGATATATGTGATTCATGTATCTTATTTACTTTTCGATATATGTGATATATGTGATATATGATATATGTGATATATGTGATATGTGATATATGTGATTCATGTGATATGTGATATATGTGATATGTGATATATGTGATTCATGTGTGAATGTGATGGGATGTAGGAGCAGCAGCAGCAGCTTACAAGAGCAGCTTGGGGCTGGCAGGAGCAGCAGCCAAAATGCGCTACATCTGGGAACATTTTTGGCCGCGGTTTGAAACCGCGGCCAAAAATGCCCTTACCTGTAAGCTGCCTGGCAGCTTGCTGATTGCACTGAAATTGTGCAATCAGCAGCAGCTGCTGCTCCTGCCAGCCCCAAACGACTCTTCCATCTCCTTTCGCATGCCTACATCCCATCACATTCACACATGCATCACATTTCACATTTCCCATGACATATACCATATATATCCAACTCATATCTCATTCCACGCAGCACAAAAACGTCTCATTCCACGCAACCCATATTTCAACACATTGAAAATAAAATTTCAGATTTCATTCCAAACTTAATTAACATTTCGACAAATTTAAACACAAGGAAAATAGCTTTATTACATTCATTTCCCCCTATGTAAAATCCTGCTCATAAGAGACCGACGACGCCTGTATGTGAGAAACCGACCTTGCTGAGTGGATGTGTCCCCTTCCATTTCTGGTTGGGTGTGTTGTGTCAGCGAAGTGTCAGCTTCATGCACATGAGTCTGCTGTAGATCGTCTGCCAGAGTCTGATGTGGCTCGTCTCCCATAGTTTGTCGTGGCTCGTCTTCCAGATACTGCTGACATGGGTCATCTTCAGGGACTAAGGTATATGGCGGAATAGGCTGAGACGTGCTGGCTTCATACGCTGTATGTGACTGATAATGCTGCGATGGGTCGCCTTCATACCCCGTATACGCCTGATACTGCTGATACATACCGACATCATAACCGGTATATGGCTGCAGCTGCTGAGAAGTGCCGGCCTCATCACCGGTAAATGGCTGATACTGCTGAAAGGTGCCTCCTTCATCCCCAGCTGCCTGATACTGGTGAGAAGGGCCTGCTGCATCCCCGGCAGGCTCTTGCTGTCCTGCATCCTCATTTCTATGTCGTGTCCCGCGGAGAACCTGTCCGATCTTATCCCTAATTTGAAGGATCTGCTCTGGGTCACGTGCTTCGTAAGCACGTGTACACATGTCCTCTAAAATTCTGAGTGCGTCGGTCTGTAAAACAAATGGATAAAATATATATTAGAAACCTATGAATAAAATAAACAAACAAACATTTTAATGCTGAACTACTATTTACCATTTCCCGCTCGATTGGACCACGTGGCATATAACCATACGGGGGTTCTTGCCTACTATATATCCACCGCCGTGTGATCCTCCAATACCACTCCATATATACATCTAAACTAACAGCATCCCCCTGCTCAACAATATGTTCAGCCCTGTTGTACCACTTCATGAGGGGCTGCACAGTTGCTTCATTCCATGCTCTAGGGTTCATGCCGGTCTTCACCGGCATGATTGGAACCGCTTCTGGAATATGCTGCGGGATACCAAATTGGCGCATAACACGATCTGGGACATGCATCACCAATACATCAAAGCAAATTAGCGGTACACGCGCACGCCAGCTCTGATTTTCTAATACACATAAATCAGGCAGATTCTGATATCTCTGAAGATATGGCTCCCAGATCACCTACAGAAAATGAAAATTATGAATAACTCGTTCTGATTAATCCATCGTTCATCACATCAACATATAAAATTTACAACTTCTTACCTGCGTAGGCTCTAACATGTCAAGCTCGTTTCTATAAAAATCCAGTTGCCGCTGAGGGTTTTCTCTGAATGATAATGGCACATTCCACCTGCACCCTAAAGGGAGGGTGCCATCCAATATGTCTTGGGAGCAAGTCGGCCTGCCTATATGCAATCTCTCCCATGACCATACCTGTGAATATGAATTTGTCAGTAACTGTTACTATATAAAAAATTATTACAACATCACTTAAGTTTCAAATTGTATACCTGCAACAAGGTGGAGCATGCGTATAACCCAGTTGTTTCCCTTCTTGCCACCTTACTTAGCTCTGCGTACAGGTGCGCAAGAACAGCACTGCCCCAGGAATAATCTCTAATGGCTTCTACATGCTCCATCTTTGTCAACCATCTGAGATGCACCGACCCTTTACTTGGATCTGGCACCAATAATGTGCCCCTATCATATGCAAAATATATGCCCGCGTATATTGCCGAATCTCCTCAAGGATGGCTTGGGCAGGCAACTCCATAAACGTCTCTCGCAACCAGCTCAGTTTTACCTTAGCTCCTTGGTTTTCTGTGGCTGCCTGTCCAAGGAGCCGCTCCATCAAATCCCCCCAATTGGGACGGGTTGGCATTCTCCATATAGGAATGCCCTCAACAGGAAGGCCCGTGATGACTGACACGTCCTGCAATGTGATCGTCATCTCACCTTGACGTAGATGGAATGTATTGGTCTCAGGCCTCCATCTATCCACCAATGCAGAAAGTAACGCCCAATCCAACCGTATCCACTTCAACCTCGCACATACATCAAGCTTGGCAATTTCCATAAAGTGTGCTGCCCTCTCTTCTAAAACCCAAGCGGTATGTTTCCTCGTGTGGTCCACTACCAATATAATATCCGCCTGCAACCAAAAAATATGTACTGTTATTGTACTTCATGCAAAATTACGTTTAAAGATACATTGCGTAAAATATTAATGCACTAGTTTTGTTCATACCTGTCCAGGCTGTATATTTGCTGAACGATGTCGTGCCTGTTCATTCAAGACCGCATCTGAAACAGGTCCTGGGTCCATATCTGCGAGAAAAAAATTGGATGTTTAAGTTAATGATGAATGTTACAATCAACTAATATGAATTGGGGTTTCATTTAAAATTTATTTCAATTTATACATGTCATTTGGGTAGAAAAAAATTTAGCATATAAAGGATTGATATTTCATCTTAAATTTTGTCATTTGTGTTTCATCACTAAATACATGGTATTCCATAAAATACATGTTATTCAACACTAAATACATGGTATTGATCTAAAATTTTAGCTTAAATTTTTAGCATACAAAATCTACTTCATCAACACTAAACCCCATACCTAATGACAAAATTTTTTAGCTTAAACACTAAACCCCATACCTATTTACAATAAATTTTATCAACACTAAACCCCATACCTAATTTTAGCTTATATTTTTAGCATACATTTACATTTGGGAGAACTCAAGAGCATCAAGTCAAAAAATTACAAAATTCATACCTAATGAATGTTGTCAATACTTGATGAGAGCTAGATTTCAATCCCTGATCGGCGAAGGACAATACGTGGGTTTTAGGGTTTTTGGCTCGGACGGAAGAAACTAAGAAATAAACGAAGAAGAAGGCAATGAACCGTCGCTGGCCGTGGTATAGGATCATTTTGGACGCGGTTTCAAACCGCGTCCAACTTTCTAATTGGACGCGGTTTCAAACCGCGTCCAAATTTCAAATTGGACGCGGTTTCAAACCACGTCCAAAGCCCAAAAACCCCCCGCACGCGTGCGCCCAGAACTTAGTCGGTTTTGGTAATTAGTTTTAAAGTAGGTCGATTTTTTAAATTTGTTTAAAAAATAGGCCTAAATGGAAAAATTGTCCTATTATATATAGTCAATTCGAAGGTCAACCAAGTTTTTGTTCTGAGAACGACTGAGAACGACTGAACTATTAGATATAGATATAGATATATATATATATATATAATATGGAAAAGGGGGATCTAAGGTGCCTCCTTAGATGGAAAATCTAAGGAGGCGCCCCCATTTCCCCCATCTCCTACATTTTTTTGGAAATTTTTTTTCATGGGGTCGTTGTTCACATCATGGATGATCAACATACCAAATTTCAAGGGATTCCAATACTTTTTGAGCCACCATCCACCCCTTAGTATTTCAACGGTCTAAAAACGTGCTGAAAAACCCACGAAGTTGCAAGGGGTAGATGAGGGCTCAAAAAGTATTGGAATCCCTTGAAATTTGGTATGTTGATCATCCATAAGGTGAACAATAAACCCATGAAAAAAAATTTCAAAAAAATTTGTGAGATGGTGGAAAATAGGGGCGTCTCCTTAGATTGAATCTAAGGAGGCACCTTAGGATCCCTTTACCTATATAATATTTATCTACAAGATTACTTTATTGCTAAATGGAGTTACCTCAGCATCATCTTTACTGTGTGGTTAATAGCACATGAATATATACATATACATACATATACATATGTACTTACATATGTGTGCGTATGAAA
This sequence comes from Scilla litardierei, assembly GCA_030789695.1. Taxonomy (NCBI): domain Eukaryota; kingdom Viridiplantae; phylum Streptophyta; class Magnoliopsida; order Asparagales; family Asparagaceae; genus Scilla; species Scilla litardierei. Next base: position 135,298,971 of record CM061132.1, on the reverse strand, counting down.
CTGGATATGTGCTATCAGCATAGAAACTTTCTTATGCCGACCGTATAAAATATCCACCGTCCCCTATTTGTTTTTGAAATTTGTTGTACGATTATTGTACACATTCTAAAATCTCAATTATGAGTGAATTCTAGACGGATTTAACCATCGATCCACTTGGTATAAAATGTTTTATTGTTCTAAAACTATTGAATTTGCAACATGTGGATCAAAGGTCAAATAACATTGGATTCACTTGATTTTTGATTTGTTGATTATTCATGATGTGTAGAATAGTGTATTAAAAAATTTAAAATAAAATAAAATAGAAGGTGTATATGTGCGTCAATGCATGACATTTTCTTGCACTAACAGCACATATACATTATTCATATATATATATATATATATATATATATATATATGAATAATGTATTTACGTTATCAAGTAGATGATCTTCTGCTTGCCATCAAAAAATCCACTTAAATAATTTTTGACGATCGGTCCCATTCAATTTGTTTTTCATATTTTAAAATCCAAATAGACACAATCGAATGAACTTTGGGAGTTTTGGTCCTTGATTTATAGCTAACAAAAGTTATATTGTGATACAACTGTTAAATTTTGTAACAGTTAAATTAATAACCAAAACTTCTTGGGTTCACTCATATTAGTCATTATACTATCTGTTTGGATTTTAGAATATGGAGATAAACTTGGGCGGCTTTGGTGATGAAGAAAAATATAGGAGGGTCGACTTTTTGATGGTCATCAGAGGAATTTTTCTGCTGGACAGCCGATATACATTATTCTCATAATACACAAACATGGACACGCACACACACTAGCACTTTCAACTCCCAGAAATTGTTACTCCAAACGAATAAACTCTGAAAGTATAAAAATCATCAACAATGGCATTCTAATATTTTCTATTTCTCTAGTAATTTTTTTTGCATTTATTTCATTTTTCCTTTTTATTCTTTTGAAAAAAATGCATGAGATATCCTGGATTTATTATTAGACATTGAGGAGAGCGCATAGAAGATAGCCTTTTCCATTTTGGTATTGGCAGTTTGTTTGTCTCTTTCTTTATTCCCTTCTTTTGGGCAGCCATAGGGCCACTAAAGAAAGAGAATAAATTTGGGACACGGTGTTTGATAGCTATGGAATTACATGAACATGTGGATGTCACCTCACATTGTTTCTTTGATCTAATAAGAAGGACATCTAGTTAGAAAAAAGTCACGGAAAAATATATGATGGATAAGTTGCTAAGTGTACGTTTGAAAAGGCTGTAATGATGTTCAATCAAATGTTCAATAAAAATGCAAAGATAATACTGGATCATTGAGTTCTCAAAGATGTCCACATGGCTGCAAGAAAATTTTCCAATTTAGATATTCAGTTTAAATGATTTCAGAGTAAGGAGGGAGAAAAGTGCAGAAACAAATGTTTCAAGTTGTTGAAGTGGAAGATAGACCATACCTAAAGTTTGGGGTATTGGGTTGTTTATATAGTTGTGAAAATAAAATTATCATTGCAGTGCTTATTTGAAATTCTATCCATAAATTGGAAACGCTAATTCCTTTTATCTAACCTACAAGCATAAAATTTAATTTTGAAACTATTATTCATATTTCCTTGACGCTTCACCAAGCTAGAACATATACATTGTACGTACCAAGGTTTATAGTTTCGGCCGAAATCGTTGACTTTCGGTTGTTTCGTATTGGTTACGGTTGGGTCCGGACGGAACATGGTAGAAAACTCGGTTTTGGACTGAAACCTAGTTAAACCTTTAAAAAATCGAAGTAGAAGCCAAAAAAAGAAGGAAAAGATGCAGAAAAAAGAAATAGAACAAAGGAAGAAGATGAATAAGCGGTCTTGGTTTCAACTCGATCTCTCAAATTCTATTTTGTATTCATCCCACATCGCATCCTTGATCCTGCATCAAATCTGATACCACTCTGATCCAACAAAAAAGCAAAAAGCTAGCATTTGAGAATACGAAACCAAAAAAGAATAAGACAAATTAGAAGATGAGAGAAAATAACATAGCCAAGCTTGTTGCGCGTCGATGATTAATGGATAACAATGACGTAGAAGAACGACGGCTCGCTCTCCTAAAAAAAATCAAAGAAGCCGGTTCGCTCCCCGCCACCTCAAAAAAATCAAAGAAGACGGTTCGCTCCCCGTCACCTCAAAAAAAATCGAAGAATAGCTCTCCCGCCGTCGAGAGAACGAGGGCTTCGTTTTGATGTAATGCGTGCCCCAAAAGAGTGCTGCTATTCAAATTATGCTTTTACTAAACATGTTACATTTATTTATAAGTTTGCCATTCTATTTTAGACCATTTGACCAACGGGAATGGAAAACTAGTAAATAAATGCTAATTATTTATCAAACTGTGTAATTTGACGGGCAACACTACTGAGATTGTGTTGGCATTCACCTTAAAATTTTTGCTAATCATGTTGCATTTATTTACAAGTCTGCCATTATCTTTTGAAAGGGAATGTCAAACTTGTAAACAAGTATAATTTGTTTAACAAAATGTGTAATGTGAATAGCAAAACTCTTTTAAATTATTGAATATATGTATTTTTAGTTTTAATAGTATTATTGATTAATACTTAAGTTAGTATTTAATATTAGTAATACAAATTTGACAATATTTGATAGTATATGTTTAATACTTTAGTTTTTAAAGTATTTGATATTTTTAGATTACGTGTCACTTAGTTATTAATTTTACTTTATTAATTTACATGTTCAGTATTTGATTGGTAATTGCAATGTTTAGAAAAACTATCTGTAACGCCCCGTCTACAGGTGCCATCACATCTATACAATTACATACAGGTCCTGCAGATGCCAGTGAAAATAAGGAGAGCAAAGCCGAAATTAAAGATACGCATTTCATTGCTTCATAACATGTTACAAAGTTTTGAAAAGGAAATAACAATACAATCTCACGCTACAACTGAAACACAAATACAACACTCACACTCACCCAGCCCTCAAGGCTCAATGTCCTGCACCGGAAGTTCGGACTCCTCGTACTCATGTGCCTCCGTATAATCATGTGCGTCACCGAGTGGGACAACGGAAGTCGTACCACAGCTCAATAGAGTAGACGATATCTAACCTAACGGCAGAAATAATAACGATGCACAATGAGGAGATATGATAGTAACAGTTATAATGGTACAATACAACGATATTTTTATTGTTCTCAAAATATGATAAGGTTGTACTTGCTAATGTGAACCAATCTTAGGTCGTGACTTATAATGGAGAGTGCGATGTGCAACCCGAAGACCATCTTGGACCGCAGCGTGCTATGCCGGGCCGAGTAACAAGGACTCAGGATCCATAGGCGGACATCCTTCCAGATACAGGCCGAAAGCATGCTCCAATCGCTTCCACACTCTCTCAAATCATAAGTTTTTTCAAAATCCCAGCGAGTCATGTTAAATAATTAGTTAACAGTTTTAGTGTCGTGATATAGCCTAAGTTTAATATTATTTAAACTACGTAGTCAAGGGGGTCCACTGTCAATAAATCGTGTCTTCATACATGTAGTAGCAACCAGACATGTCATGAGCCAATTCTTAATTCCATCAGCCATTCATTATCAGTGTCATCACGAGTAACATCCCATGGACTATGCAATTTAATATAATATTAAAACTTCTGCATGCATAAGAACAACTTTCCAAATGAAATATTCCATGTTAACTATCAGTTTGAGCTAAACATGTGATAACTGAAAATTAGATGCACAATTAGACAATAGATGCAACAATATTCAATTGAAAAGGAAACTGAAATCTGAAATCTGAAATCTTTGGTATTTCTGAAAATTCCAATCAGAGGGATCAGATTTGGAATTTTTCATCACATGGTGGCGGGAACCCGAGCCTGCGGTAAAATCCACGGGGTCTGTAGTAAGGAACCAGGGACTAACGACCAAGACAACATGGTAATATAGCGCAGATCCCAAGTAATCCGTACCGAAACCCAAAACATTAAGTTAGAAAGCCAGCCGAATCCAAACAACAAGCAAAGAAGGCCAACCGAACCCAAACAACAAGCAAAGAAGGCCAACCGAACCCAACAAGCCAGGAACACAAAACAACAAGCAAGGGACATGCTAAACCCCCAAAACAGCCCAATGCAGAGACCTCGTGACCCCACAACAAGCAGGCGAGAGAAACCAACCCCACAAATAATCGAAGGGAGTCAAACCCTAGATCACTCCCAAACCATCCTCACCCGTACTCGTAAAAACCCATTTTTCGCACAAATACCAATAATTTATCTCAGATTTATGCATGCTAAAATCGAAAATTAAACTGAAGCGTAAAGGAGATAGAATCTACCGTAGTTTGCCGATAAACCAAAGAAATCGAAGAACAAAAAGCCCCTAGCAATATCCAAGAAATTGCCGCAAGAATCAACCCCAAAAGCCGAAGAAACTGAACCGTACAAGCTCCGAAAATTGGAGAAAAACTTACCGTGCTCGCGTAGGCATGGAGGAGAGGAGAGGACTTATAGTGATCAGAGCAACCCCGCAGAGATGGGTCGTGCGAGCTGCACGTTCGAAACACGGGGACGTGACATCTTCGGAATGGCCCAGTAGACCTTCGTGTCGGTTGCACGAGAGGCGAGAGGCGAGAGATCATGTCGTACGATAGGAGAGGGGTGAGAGTTCGCGTCGCGTTAGGGTTTGTCGAGCGAAAGGCGGATGAGCGAGGAGCGAGCGATCGCTCGTGTCGTCGAAAGCCCTAGCGGGCTCATCGCGTGAGAATGAGGGAGAGGCAGCAAACGAAACAAAGAGCCTCGAGCTGGGCTCGTGAATGGGCCGGGCAAAATAAAAAGGGAGTGGAAATGGGGCCATTACACTATCAAAACTACCGATACGGATGAAACGAAACGAAACTTTGAAACCACTAAAACGAGCAAAATCTGATTGAAACCTAAGTTTCTGAAAGATCGAAACCGAAGCCAAAATCAAAACCAATTCCTTTAGCCTTAGTAATACCAAGCATATCACAGCTAAATTATACATAAGCCTTTCAAGTAGATTGGTCTACCAATCCATTTACTGAGTGGTAGAAGATGCATGTCTTGGTTCAATAATACTTGCATTGAACTTTTGTTGAACTAAATGACGATCCATTTCAATATACTTTGTTCGCTCATGAAGCACATAATTTTTCACAATGTAAATAGCAATTCGATTGTCGTAAAATAGTTTCATATGATGTGCACTCATAAAACCCATCTTGACTAAAATATCTCGTATGCATATGAGCTCACATGTGGTGTCGGCCGTAGCTTATATTCCTACTTTGCACTTGATTTAGACACCAACGGCTTCTTGCTTTTCATGACACGGTTTCCACTAACAAAAACACAATAGCATATTGTCAATTCCATATTTATCAAACATCTAGTCTAATTTGCATCAAAGTATCCTTCTATACAATGATCACAGTTAACATACATGAGCATTCTTCAAATATCATAATTTTTGGACCATGGCATCCCAATTATCTGAAGTTTTGTTCTCATCGTCAGAGGTTTTTGGCACACATAAGGAATGAGAAGCTAGCACCACTATATTTTAGACCTTACGAGGTCGAGGCAAGGATTGAAATGGTGGCATAACGTTTGATGTTATCAACGACATCTGCTTTACATCTAGTCTTCCATGTCTTACAGCTCTGCTAAGCTATTGGTGATCACACACCTTCACCACTTTATCGCCGATCTTGACGGATGACATGGAAGTGATGCTTGAACCGTCTGAGTTGGAAAGAGTATGCTAAGGAGGTTCATGTACCAAAGAAGTGCTCTCCAGTGGAAGGACCTTCCTGGATATGAGTGACATGTGAGCCGTTCGATGCAATCCAGCAGCAGTTTTCAGATTTCCACCTTGAGGACAATGTGTCTCATTGGAATGTGCGTAATGTTAGGCCACTAATTACATATGAGCGTCGGTGGCACAAAACAGAACAAGTGGCGACAGAGGCACAAAACTTTAGGGAGGGGTAGTTTGGGAATTCCGGCTATTTTACATATTTAGAGGGAGTTTTGTTATAATTAGGAGGGTGAAAGATTAATGAGGATTGGAATATTGAGAGAAATTAGTAGTCTATAAGATAATTTAGATTATTGGAAGAGAATTGGCATTCCTCTCGAATTAGAGGCTGTATCTTGTTAGTTCCACTTGATTATAATAAAAATCTCATCTTTTGCTCTAATTCTTCCTCAATTTCTATCAAACTTGTCCATACAAAGCCTGATGGTAATATTACACTTCTCCATACTTGCAGAGTACAATTGTTGTCACCTTGCAAAATATTTTACAACCAGAATATTCATAATATTGTTCCAAATATTTTCCATGCTGTTCACTCAGAAATAATTATTATACTTTTAGTACATATTCAATACTTCATGATACTTTTCACGTTGTTTTAGGTGGTAGTTATGTTGAAGGTGGATGGTTAAGAAATGCTTTCCGGTGGAGGGAAACAGTAGGTCCCTGGGAAGAGAGGCCAGGTCACTTTAATGACATTTGGAATTATTGGACTGATGATGGACTTGGATATTTTGAATTTCTCCAGGTTTATGTCTAGTTGTTATCATTTTTTATTTTTCAACATTACAAATAGTTTTTGGGATAAAGCTTCATAAAAATGATTTAGTTGCTTATAATGTTGCTTATTGCTTGTTACAGCTTGCAGAGGACCTAGGTGCCACCCCAGTTTGGGTGATTAACAATGGTAATATTCATCTGTTCAGTGAGCTAAAATGTGGGATGCACTCTTGTCACTGTCTTACGCAATCCCTATGCTGCAGGTATCAGCCATAATGATCAAGTAGACTCATCCCGCATCTTACCATTTGTTCAGGCATGTCATGAACTTACACACTTTTTTATCCATTGTTGGCGATTGTTAATCCGATTGTATGCAGGAACTAGTATCAGTATATGAACATGTGTTTTAATATAAAAATTCCAAACTGCAAAAAAAAGATCCTTAACAAGTTTTTTTTAAAGGAAAAGACACTTCGAAGTTTTAGAACAAGAGTCAAATATGGACTCAAATATGAATTGTAATTCTAGTTGTAATGGCCGGTATTTTCAGCCATATAAAAGCATTAACACCCCAATTTGAGTTGAATGTTTTTGTATAATTCTTTTATTTTTCTGTTAACGTGTATCATAGCCTCTTGTCTTCTTCTCGAAAACCCTAGTCCTACCCAAATAAAACCCAAAATTGCAACCACCACTTTGCTACCATTCTCAGAAATAGACTACCAAAACTCTTCATTCTCTTTCACCACGTCAAAATCCTAACCTTTTGATTTTCTTGTTCCACAAACCAAAAAAACCTGTAATGTCGTGTTTGCTACAATACATTGTTCAATAGAGTACCATATGTTGCTACATTGTTGCGACAGTAATGCTCCGATTGTCTTCCTTTGTATTTGTATTTGTATTTGTCTTCTCAACGAATTTTGACCCTGTCACAAACATCGTTGGTTGGCTGCAGTGGGTAGAAAGTTTCTGTTTTCATAGACCACTTGGCTTCATCTTCACCACGTCAAAAGTTTTATGTTTTTAACTTTTTTAAGGTACATAGATCATAGGTTGTCGTTGGTTGTAAGTACTGCTGATTGTCATTGATTTTTTATCATTAGTTGCTGTTGGCTGGTAATTGGTTGTTAGTAGACTTGTCAATTAATAGGTCTTAGTTATTTGTGCCGTTGGCAGTTGTCGGTTAAAGTGGTGTTTTTGTTAGTATGGATTCAAAGTTTGTACTTGTTTATAAAAGTAACAAAGCAGATCAATTCGGTAGTTGTGGCTTCATGCCTGCTAGCGATGATTGTGGTAATTTCCATAGTGGATTTTGTGGTAAAGGAGATCATTATGGATATCATGGTTGAGATCGTCATGGATTTTGTAGTGGAAAATATCATAGGAGATTTCTTGGTAGATGAACTTGGAGTTGCATCTATTGAGGGGATGATAATCATACTCGTAATTAGTATTGGGACTTATTTAGCTGAACTTTGTGCCTTGTCAATGTTGCTATAAGATATGACAATATAGTATGTCCTTTCATGCAACCATCTGATTTTCTTTTCAAATATGAGCGATCTTTGTTTTTACATTATCAAACTGCATGAAACACATTAACTCCTATTACAACTTTAGCGAAAACAGAACCATCGATACCATAATTCTCAACCTAGTGTCATTGACTTTGGAGGTAACTGATCACACTTAGCCTTTTCTCTCGTATGCAATTTTTATCATTGTTACCTTTTTTCAAGTTAGCTGATGGATCTTATACTTACCTTTGTGCCATATGAGTAACACATCCTACACCCTCTACTTCGTTATCATCGGTTTTATTCTGTTTTTCATTTAATCTTATATATGCCAGCAAATATATTAAAAATCTTCCATGCTCGGTTACCTTTTATCCAAGCTATATTGTTATTCAAGATTCGAAGACAAATAAGACAAGTGGCGAAAAGTATGAGTCCAACAGTTTCTACTATTTTCATTCTTGTATTGTTTGTTTTGCCATAATTTTTTAATGCAGATTCAGCGTTGTTTAGGTCATCATTCATTGTAAAGTTTGAAAAGGTCTGTTCCCACCTTTAGATCACTTGAAATCTTTATAGTATGAGTTGTGTAAGTATGCAGAACATCATTGTGTACCATCCAAGGATAGAGGTCTCGCCCGATACCGCTCGGTATCGAGCGTATCGGACCGGTACCGCCCAGTACCGGTCCGAGACGGACGAAAGATATCGGTATCGGCCGGAACCGTAGGGTTCCGGCCAGTATCGCCCGATACTGGGCGATACTGGCCGGAACCCTAGGGTTCCGGCTAGAAAAAGGAAAAAAATGGAAAAGCAAAAGCGAAGATGCCACGTGACTGAACAAACAGGACCCTTACCCCTAACCCTACACCCTAATCCAAACAAGAAGCAAAGAACCCGTGATTTTCACCACCCCCGTGAGTGAACAGCACCCCCCGTGACCAAACAGCAAGCAAAAAAGCATTCACGTGATTCAACAGGAAGGAGAAAGAGCTTTAAAAGGGGGAGAAGTCACGTACCTCTGCGTCGAGCAAAAAAATCGAAATTTTCACACCTAATTTGAACGGAGCAACCCTAGGCCGTGGCCATTCTCGCGGAGGACCGGAGCAACCCAATCGCAGCAACCCTCAGCTATTATCGCAGACCCGAGCAACCCTAGGACCCGGAGCTGAGAAATCGGGGAAGGCGCGACAGCAGATAGCCCAAGCCCTCGCCATTCTCGCTGGCGAATCGAAGGGGAAACTGACGGGAGACGACGAAATCGAAGGGGGAAGGCGAAATCGACGCCAATCTCGTGGGCGAATCGAAGGCGAAATCGACGGGGAAGGCGAAAACGAAGGGGGGAAGACGAAAACGAAGGGTTGTGCTTTCGCCAAGCTCGCGGGCGAATCGAAGGGGAATTCGAGGCAGCGGCGTAATCGAAGGTTAGATTTTATAACTTAAATTTTGCGTAATTACAAAACCGCCCACAGTATATATCATATTTACAAGTTTGCCAGTGAACTAAAACCTAATTAATAACTGTAATGGCAAATTCGTAAATAAATGGAACTTTAGGGGATATGTTGAAACTGTTTGTAATACTGCGGTTGGGTCAATTACCAAACTACCCTTTATGTTTATTATAATTACAAGTTTGACATTAATAGAGAACACACTTAATAGATGGAATGGCATACTTGTAAATAAATAGAAATACGGGCCTTTTTAGAATTGAGTGTTTTGATAATTTAAAATACAAATAAATTATATATATACGGTAAAATAATGTAAAATGCGTAAGAAATACGCAAAAAATACGGAAAATACGTAATAAATACAGAAAAATTGTTTAAAATACAAAATAAATACGGGAAAATTAAAATAAATACGGAAAAATTATTTAAAATACAAAATAAATACTGAAAAATTATTTAAAATACAAAATAAATACGGAAAAAAAATACAAAAACCACATAATAAATATAGAAAAAATACGTAAAATACATAATAAATCCTAAAAATACTATATGGACTCCTAAAAATACTATATGGCTAACATCAATTTAATTACCATATAATACGTGGTTAGAGGGAAAAATACTTAAAATAAAAGAGAAGCTTAAAATAAAAGAGAAGTTGCAGTAAATGTCGTCACATTGCCTTAAAAATTTCCCTATTAAATGTCGCACCGCGTGCTCTTCGGGTCTGGTCAAAAAATCGGATTAGGGACACATGCTCTAACAATGCTAATTTTGAAAAAAACTAATAAATACTAATAGAAGTTAAGGAATTATTGGCAGAAAATACTAGGTACTTAAGTCCTTATACTACAGAGATACGAATAAAAACATACTAAAGAATCTAAAAAAAATTATAAAAATTACTAAAGAAATACTAAAAATTAATATATAAACACCGAAATAGTAAAAAGTATAAATTACTAAAACATACTGAAGAAATTAATGTTAAATAAATGGAAATACTGGATGGAGAACACACTTAACAGATAGAATGGCATACTTGTAAATAAATGGAAATACCGGACTTATTAGAAACTGCATGTTTTGCTATTTTAAAATACAAATATATATATATATATATATATACGGGAAAATACTGTAAAATACGTAAGAAATACGGAAAAATAAGGACTTAATACAGAAAATACATAATAAATATGGAAAATACTTTAAAATGCATAATAAATACGGAACAATATTTACAATACAAAATAAATACAAAAAATATGGAAAACACATAATAAATATAGAAAAAATACTTAAAATACATAATAAATCATAAAAATACTACATGGACTCCTAAAGATACTATTTAAAATACATAATAAATACAGAAAGATTACGTGGTTAGAGAAAAAAATACTAAAAACAAAAGAGAAGCTACATTAATTAATGATCAATAGAAAAATACTTAAAATACTAAAATTTTCTAATAAAAATAGGTTAGAACTTATAACAGATTGGTTATAAAAATACAATAGATATACGACAAATTGCATGTTATTATTTATGGGATAAATTTTTAAGTTGCATGTTATTATTTAAGGGATAATTTGTTAAACTGTTGTTCATGTAAATAATTATGCGATAATTATTTAAAGGTTAGAAACTTAATTTTATGTGATATTTAAGTTGCTTATCTGCATGCTAAATTTTATGAGATAAAATTTTGTTGACATGTTTTAATGGTAATATATATTTTGAATTTTCATGCATATTACATGATAATTCAAGAAAGCCTCTTAGGTTAGCCATTAAAATTCTTCTAAAACTTATGAGACGCATTTTAGATTGACATGCTATATTAAAATCCAAATATATGATTAGGATAGCACGTTGAAACAAATAAAACCTTATAGTTGATAAGGACTCTAATAAAAGTTATTAACGAATCATAATAAATTCGAATTTTAGGATTCAACTAGTTGATAGGATTAACTAGTTTTAATAAAAGCCTTTTAGTTGATGGCAAACATATGAATGATAAGTTTCCTTCAATGGACCATGATCCGGCTCAATGTGCTTGGCTAAGTTTGTTGGATCAACCTAGCTAGACTGGGTATAAGTGATCCTGGCTTAGTCAATTCCCTGACCGTGTTCCGCTGGGCCGCAAGGACGCAAATCATGATTATGTGACACCGTCGACTGTATCTAAGTCTAATACGTTAATAATCTTTTCAAGATTAATCGTAACCCTTGGTTTATGGTGCAGTAATTAACATGTCTCGAAGAACTCCAAAGGAGAAGATGGTGGATATTGGGTGGGCTCACTGTAAAATGATCGCAGATAACCATAGACAAGTAAGGTGCAACTATTGCCGGAAAGAAATGCATGGAAGCGTGTCTCGCCTTAAGGAACACTTGGCGGGAATTACCGGGGATGTGCTGACATGCCCCGAGGTACCTAAAGAAGTGCGTGAAGAGATGAGAGCACACATATTTCAGAAGAAGACCGAAAAGGTACATGCCGGATTTGAGAAGAAGAGGATAGATGAGGAGATAAGGGCAAAGCAGACAAAGGCAATATCAGATGACTCAGATGAGGATGAGGATTAGACCGAGGAGGCGATGGACCTTAGAAGAGCACTTAGAAGAAGTAGACAAGAACTTGTCGAAGAAGAGATTAGAAGTGAGGGCAGAAGGATGGGAGCAGGATCGTCTGGGTCTGGAGCCCCTGGGCTAGCCAGATCGGGTAGTCGTGCTGCCCGAATGGCCGGTATGTTCGCGTGCGGTTCTGCTCGCGATGTTCAGCCAACCGGTAGACCAGCCGGCACTCTCAGACCCGGTGCCGACCCTTTTTCTCAGACGAAGAAGGGTAAATCCCAATCAACCATAAAGAATACCTTCATGAAGAATGCCAAGGCCTATGTCGGCCGAGCTATGGCCAAATTTTTCTATTTCAACCACATCCCATGCAATGTGACCAATAGCCCATATTACAGGCCCATGGTGGATGCTATTGCGGAATCGGGACGTGGCGTTGCTCCACCCACTGCTTGGGAGCTGGCACGCACATACTTGGACATGGAGTTTGAAGAGTACAAAAATTATGTAGAAACTTTTCGTGTTCAGTGGGATGAGTACGGTTGCACACTGATGTGCGATGGCTGGACAACACAAAACAGAAGGAAGATAATTAACTTCCTTGTGTATTCGACCCACGGGACAGTGTTCCTGGACTCTGTGGATGCAACCAACCAATTCCAGAACGGTCCTTACATATTTGATCTTATGGACAAATATGTAGAACTAATTGGGGAGCATAGAGTAGTCCAGGTAGTTACCGACAACGGGGCAAACTACAAGTCAGCTGGACAGCTGCTGATGCGAAATAGACAACATCTGTATTGGACCCCGTGTGCGGCGCATTGTATCGACTTGATATTTTTTGACATGGCAAAAGAAGTAGTCAAAAATATCGTCGCACAAAGTCAGATGGTAACAGGATTCATATACAATGTGTGCTCAGCTTGATGAGAAGAGAGACGGTGGAAAAGAGTTGATCCGGCCCGCGATAACAAGATTTGCGACCCACTTCATTGCTTTGGACTCTCTGTACGCGCACCGAGATGACCTGCGGAGAATGATCACATCCATGGACTGGTCCGATAACTTTCCAAGGCTTAAACCAAAAGATAGGGAGGTTGGAAACAACGTGTACGATCTGATTCACGGCGATGAATTCTGGCAGACTTTCTCTAATGTCATCGCCGTATTTGAGCCCCTGGTGAAGGTTCTTCGAATGGTCGACAGCGATGATAAGGCCGAGATGGGATATCTCTACGAGGCCATGGACCGTGTCAAAGAGGAAATTCGGAAGAATGTTGGTAGGGGATACAGAAAATGGTGGGACATGATAGACAAGAGATGGGATAAGCAGCTACATCAAGATATTCATGCTGCAGGCTATTTTCTGAATCCTCGCTTTCAATACTCCTCCAATGTAACAAACGACAACGAGGTGCTGGTTGGACTCAGACGCGTGATCGAGAGGCTTGAACCAGACATCTCGAAGCAAATTGACATTGACAGGGAGGTAAATGAAATTCGGATATTTTTATTTTGATATATGATTCGATGTAGCAGTTCACATTCTAAAATTATGATTGATAATTGTAGCTGGAGGCCTATAAGATGAGAGTTGGTTATTTCGGCTCCGCTAAGGCGGAAATGGCGATAACAAGGGTCACTCTAGGTATCTATATGGATCTTAGATTTCTATATGTTCCCCATAAAACGGTCCATCTTTTCTGACCACTGGAACTTGTTGCAGCTCAATGGTGGCTAAGCGTTTGGTTAGAGCAAGCTCCAACGCTTACACGATTAGATGTGCGTGTGTTGAGCCAAACTGTCTCGTCGTCCAACTGTGAACGAAACTGGACCACCTTCTCCCTCATTCACACAAAGACCAGGAACATGCTAACAATGGAACACCTTAAAAGGCTAGTCTATGTGCATTATAATATGAGACTACGACATAGACATACGAGAAGGAGCGAGAAGGCCGATCACCAGCTGATCGATTTGGATCAGATTTTTCACGAGGATGATCCATTGGAGGAATGGACCAGGGAGACAGAAGACATGGTGCTCGATGACAGAGACAATCCTTGGTTGGACGAGGCGCTTGCGGAAGCAGAACGTACACGAAGCAACCAGCTGTGGCCAAGTCACGCCCCTGCGAATATCACGTACAAGCGAAAGAGGGCAGCCACTCGGGCTCGGCACGATAGCGATGATGGTTCGTCTCCCGATGACCAAAGTCCTACAGACGGAGGTTGTGGTGCGTCGGCATCCGTTCGCCCTGCTGAGAGACGTGGAGACCATACTTATGATATGCATGGGTATAGAGAGCATGATAGGCAGCACAATGAAGAACGGGGGGACGATGCCTACGGTAGACACTCTGAATATCAAGGGTATCAACGCGCTTCTGATTATTATGGCGGTTATGAATCTTATTCTGGTGGATACTCAGGAAGCCAAGGCGATTATTGCGCACCGTACAGACACTCTGATGTCTATGCTGATTATGATAGTCAATACAGGTACGGTCCGAACGTGACTGAGCAGTCCAGCAGTCAAGGCAGTCATGACACGCCTTTCATCGAGCAGAGCCGGCCCTCAGCATATGATAACATGATGATATCTTTTTTAGGCCCGGAACAGATGCAGTATTCATATCCTCCATACTACCATGCACAGCAGCCGGATGATGAGAACTACGAATGAGATTTTTGTATCTTTTTATTTATTTTCTTCATTTTGTATCTTTTGATGTATTTTATTCAGCTTTTGTATTATGAAGGCAGATTTATGGTTCATCAATATTTATTGTTCTTTTATATCTATTAATTAGTTAATTATTGTTCCAAATGAGTAATGTGAACAGAAAAATACATGAAAAATACATGAAAATACATGAAAAATAAAGAAAATACATAAAATACAGAAAAATAGAGCAAAGTATCTCCGATACCGAAATACAGGACAATACAACAAAATATAAAATACAGGAAAATACTGTTAAATACAAGAAAATACAGTAAAATACAGCAAAGTATACAATACAAAAAATACAAAAATACAGGAAAATACAGTAAAATACAAGAAAATATCTCCGATACCGATACCGATACCGAAACGAAACTACCGATACGGACGATACGGACGATACCAAAACTTGCTTCCGATACCGCCGAAACAGGCGATACCGATACCGAAACCTAAATTTTGGGCGGAGCGATACCCTCTCCGAAACCGATACCTAAAACCTTGGTACCATCATACCATATGTCTGTGCGTGTGTACACTATGATCGCAGGAAATTTCTTACCCTGTCAGCTCAAGGTTCATTAAAAAAATTCCCCGGGTTTTTGTACACATAAAAACCCCCAAAATCCCAAATATGCGTGAACCGTAGGGATATTTGACCCGCGATCCATCCGTTGTAAAAAGTTATATTCTTTTGAAACCGTTGAATTTGTGATGGGTAGATCGAGGGTCAAATAGCATTGGATTCACTTTATTTTCGGTGTGGTGATTATTCATGATGTGTAAACCCAAATTTTTTTTGGTAAACCGGGCATTTCCTACGCTGTCAGCACATTTGCATTATTCACACCCACGTATATATAAACTAGCTTCTGGTCCTTTGTCATAGTTACGTTTAAAGTCTACATCATGTTACATCAAAATTAGATTTTACGTATTTTATCATATTTATACCTGTTTTTTCCGGTGTTACAAAGATTTATTTTACGAAAAACCATTTTGAGTTGTTTTCAATTATTTGTTCTAAAATTCAAACTTAGTTTACTAGTACCTGTGAAAATTCCCCGAGGTGATAATGCAACAGAGTTTTTTCTTAATGTTTTGAAGAAATAATGAGTGCACGTGAAATTATACATCGATCTTGTTCTTACACTTCATAACAAAAGGCTAAGACTATTTACACCTCAATTTGAGGTGTACTGAAGTTACAGTTGCTAAAATAAGAAAATAAATCGAAGAGAGAGAGTAGAAATTGACATATGAGATGATTTGTTTTTCTATCTTGGGTAACCCGTCCCTTCCCTGCACCTCAAACTGAGGTGCAGGGAGCAATTCTCTAACAAAATAGGATTGTAGAACATAGAAATAGAAAATTTTCAGTAGCCGCTATAGTTTGTTATTTCAAATGAAGCTTCTTCAATTTTTTTGCTTGGTGTGGTATCCATAGCATATCATTTGGTAAATAAGATGACATATGTTTTTCATTGTAAATCTTCATATTCGGTTCTTTTTTCTTGTAAGAATATCTATGTTAACCTTTCAAAACTTTTTGTTGCACTGTTCTTCATGAGCATGATCCTAAGAATAGGATTCTTCAATCAATTTAGTGCATCTTCTTAAGATATGCACATACTTAAAATGGGTGCAACTGTCATAGGCCATGCACTTATCGTTTCTTTACTAGTGAAAATCTAACTTTCTTTAAGCCAACTTTCTATTTTCATTTTTATACAATTCATCAAGTCTGACTGAGTTACATACAATTCATATTCCTATAGCTCTCTCGCCTTGTATTTCACACCTACTATAATCTTCAACTCTGCTTAAGTCCCTTTCTTATATTGATTTGGGTTATCTTAAGATTTTTAGTAGACAAAAAGTTGTTTTCGACCGTATAATCTTAGGCTTTGCTGGTTTTTGATGGGATCATGACGTATTAGAGGAGTCGGTGCAGAGCATATTATGGAATAGCTAACTAGCCCATTGCATTTTGTACTTTTTGGAGGTTCTTGAGTATTTTTGTAAAGCTGGACAAATCAATTATATATATATATATATATGTATGTATGTATGTATGTATGTATGTATGTATATATGAGGGTTTGTGTTAATGTTCTTCATGTTGAAACTAAGAGAGAAAATCCTAGAAGTAGTGTTGAACACTAGATAAAGGCATTGTCTCTTGAATCAAAGGCTAGGAAAGCGATTTTCTCTCGAAAGAAATTACCTTGTATCTTGTATTCCACTTTTCATATATAAAAATCTGATTTTTATTTTTTCAAACCCTAGATTTTTCTATCAAATTGGTATCAGAGCATATATCCTCATGGCAGCAACAAAAATGGTCGAAGCTTTGGAGGAAAAACTTGATATCAAGATCGAGGGGCTCAAGAGATTGACAAAGGAGAAGTTTTCTTCGATGAATGAGAATATATTATTGATGGAGGAGAGAATCTCAAATCAAATTAAGATGTCTATGGAAACCCTAATGAAAAAATGAAAGAGATGATGGACGCCCTAGATTTAAGAAGAAGAGCTCATCAAATCCAAATTGAGGAAAGGTGACGACCCTAACAAAGATCTGTGGAGAAGGAGCAATCTTTGGACAAATGCAAGGGGAAAGTTACGATCTTTGAAGACGATCTACCAAAAGGACAATGAATGGCAAGATTAGGGGCAAAACCTCATTCACAGTCATGGGGGCGTCTGCCATCAACGATCCCAGCTAGAGGGCTGTCGGCCCCCAAAACACTAACATGGGGGGGCATCGGCTCCTTTTCTCAGTCCACGGGGCCTCGCAGGGCCTCGATGCCCCCCACCAGACCCTTGCGAGGACCAGTTGAAATCCTGGGGGCCTCGCGACCCCCAGCGAGCACTTTGGGGCCTCACGACGCCTCGACGCACCCGCAAGGGCGCCGCGTGCTCCCTGCATAGACGCATAGGTCTTGTTGGCCCACTGCACTGTTGTAGGGGCCCCCCGAGTTCCCTGCACACCATCAGGGGCCTTCGGGCCCCCGATGTGATCGGCGACAGGGCCACTGGGCCCCCTGGCGGCATTCCAGGTGGCGATGGCCCCTTCCTTGGAGCCCAGCAGCACAATGGGCCTTGGAACATCGACTCCGGCTCCCACGGCCCTAAGGACACATACGGGGGCCACTGGAGCTCAACACAAAGTATGTGGAGATGGTCGCCACTTCATGGATTATTGTGATCGTGTTGATGACTATTGGGACTTGGCAGATGATGGAGGTGGTCCAAATTGAGGTGACGAAGGCTGAGGGCACAACGAAAAAGCATGAGGATGCCCATGTGGAAATGAAGGAGCGCCGTAGATTGTCTTTCAGCAATTTCACTTCGGCCAACCAAGGGGACGAGCATGCCGGTGGTGTTTGGCCCTGAGAGCAGGGTCCAAAAGTTGAAGATGCCGGTCTTCGAAGGAGATGATCCTTATGGGTGGGTTTATTGCGTGGAGTGGTATTTTGAGGAGAACCGTCTGATGGAGTTAGAGAAGCTGCATGCGGTGGGCATTTGCCTGGAAGGAAAGGCATTGCCATGGTTCCAGTGGAGGGAACAATGGCAACATGTGATGTGGGAGGAGTTTAAGGACTGCTTGTTGGATCGATTTTGAGACACCCAGAGCAGAGATTTACACGAGCAGCTCCTTGCACTCAGGCTGCATGGCACGGTTATAGGCTACAGGGAGAGGTTCGAGGCACTCTCAGGCCGTGTGGAGGGGATACCAGAGGCGATATTGATGGAAAGCTTTATGAAGGGGCTGAGGACAGACATCCACGCTTAGCTCCTCATACAGAGATTGAGGAGCTGATGGACACGATGGAGCTGGCCTAGATTGTAGAGGATAGACTCACAGATAAACGGGCCAAGGGAGCTTAGAGCGGCTCTACTCTCCGCAACCAGGCACCTCCAGTAGGGCAAAGGGCCCTTGCAGGGAGTCTTGACTAGGGGAGTTCAGTTTGGCAAAGAGAGGGGCAGCAGTGCACAGTCAAGTAGGCAGTTCAGGCGCATGACGGGGGGCTGAGATGTAGAACAAGAAGGTGAATGGGTTGTGTTTCTGATGTGACGAAAAATTTATCCCTGGACATCGCTACCGAGCCAGCACCCTCCAGGTGCTAGTAATGGATGAGGAGGATGAGATTGTGGAGGTGGAAGTAGAGGGGAAAGGTGAGTAGGAACACTCTCACGTAGAAGTTGTATAGGTCTTAGTCAACTCCATGATTGGGTTCACTATGAACCAACTATGAAGTTGACCAGAAGGATTTCAAAGCAGGATGCCACATTACTGATTGATAGTGGGGTTATCCATAATTTCATATCCAATCGAGTGGAGCAACATGAATTGCCGCTGGTGGCCCCAGGGTTTCGGAGTGATGATGGGGACTGGACATGTGGAGCGTAATAGAGGAGTATGCCGTGGACTAATTCTGGCTCTTCAGGGGATACTAATCGTGAAGGACTTCTTGCCACTTGACATGGATAACATAAATGTTATTTTGGGATGAGGTGGCTTCAGTCCTGTGGGACACAAATCAATTAGAAGCTATTGAGGATGGAGTTTCAGGTGGGAGGGAGAGTGGTAATGCTTCAAAGAGACTGATGTGCCCATATTTTTCATACATTTATCGCATCATTTCATGTCATTTTAGTCGCTCGAAACTCATTTTACCGATCATTTGATCGTTTATGGGATTATATTACTTTTGGAGCTTTATTCGCATTTTCAGGAGTTTCGCGTTGATTTGGAGCAAAATGGAGTTATGGACACATCTGAGATCGTCGGAGCATCAATAGCATGGCCTACCGGGTGCTTAGACTTGGTGGAGTAGAAGACTTGAGGAGAGGAAGAGGAAGGAAAGAGAAGAGATCAAGAGATTAAAGCTTCATAATACCTCATCAATTCCAGGTCACTCGACCAAGTGGACTTGTCCACTCGGTCTGAGTGGGCTCAGCCAAAGAAAAGATGAAGCTTCAAATCTTCTATCAGCATTTTGGACCACTCGGTCCGAGTGGGTTGGGCAAGAGAAGAGGACTTTAACACTTAGCCGAATTTGAGGACTTAAAAGCCACTCGACCGAGTAGCTTTGCTACTCGGCCGAGTGCGATATTCGACAAAAACGACTTTTCAATCAATTCTGAAGCCCTGCAGCTCGGTCGAGCAGACTCGCCCGCTCGACCAAGTGCCAAGGTGACTCGGTCGTGTTAAACTCTTTACAGAGCGACGTTTTTGAGCTACTTTCAGACTCTGCAGCTTGACCGAGTGGCATCCCCACTCGGTCTGAGCGTAAACTATTGCAGCTTTACGGCTAAGGTGTGGGCGGCACGACGACGTCCGACTCGGACCGAGTGGTATTTGCCACTCGATCGAGTCGGGCGGCTTTCCAATTAATTTCTGGGCCGACAATTGGGCTTTTGCTTGGTTTTTGTGGGTCCGTACCCACATGTATAAAAACAATATTCCTTCCTTAGGACAGGGAGTTCAGTTTTAGATTAGTTTGAGTTTTCTTTAGCCGTCGCTTATTCTTGGGAAGAAAAGCTTGGATCTTTGGAGATTCTTTTGCATTGGAACCTTGTGATTCTTAATTTTCTGAAGAAGACTTCTTTGTTCTATTGGGTTGGTAATGAATCCTTTCTCTTTTCCTTATTGTTTATGATACTAATCCCTGTGACGATGTTTAATCTTACTATTGTTATTGCTATTATTGTTTTTATCGCTTTTGCTATGAATTGTGAGTAGTTCCATTTAGGGCTAATGAATGGCCCTAGGATTTTATGGTTTAGATGTGAAAGTTATGATTTTAGGTTAATTTGGTGAATAGGGACGTGATGTGGTTGATCTAACCAAGTTTTAGCGTTCTCATTTAGAGTTTACGATCCACGATAGCGGCACTTGCCCTAGATATTATCCTATAGGCTTGATTAGGGTCGTTAGTGGATTCAGTTAGGGTTCGTGAGCTACGATAGTGACACGCACTTTGCGGGTCTCCACCGATGCCATATATTACTAATTGATGATATACGATAGTAGCGTCAATAAGAGCCATCATATCACGAATCAAAACTCTAATTCACGATAGTGATGTGAGTGGAGATTAAGAATTTATTGTCGATCGTAATGCACGCATCACGTGTAAGGCCATCCACGATGGTGGGGCTAAGCACGCGATACGTTACATGAGTAGTTCAACGATAGTTGGCTACAATTTCACATTCAAGATGCGACAACCTCGCCTTAAGAAGTAAACCTAACCTAGAAATTATAACCTAGCATCGACATCCAACGATCCTAGTGGTGACTCCTAGCGCCCTAGTTTCCATTCTATTGTTAGTAATTATGGGAGATTTTCGTGACAAAACATCTTGGATACACCCATAATTGACATAGTCGCACAACTTCGAAACAAAACCCAAGGCTTCTACCAATCGCCTTCCCTGTGGATCGACAACCTTTACTATATTACAAAGCATCGACACCGTGCACGGTAGACTCGAACAGAGACCCTAGCTTTTGTCGAATCAGGGTTTTCTTGAAAACCATGTCTAAGTCGATACAGACCAAGGACGGAGGATTCTTGGTAAAGTTACATGGGATGATAGGATAGGATGTGGAGCAAGAGCATGAGCAGGAGCATGAGCAGGACATTCCTTCAGTGGTGTAACAGATTTTGGTTCAGTTCGAAGGGGTGTTTCAGACACCTCATGGGCTCCCACCTATCTAGGACCACGAGCATGTCATAGTCATATGGGAGGGAGTCTCACCTATCAGCGTGAGGCCATACCGCTATCCCCATGTGTATAAGGGGAAGGTCGAGAGGATGGTAGCAGAGATGATACATGCAAGGGTGATACAGCCTAATGTGAGTCCTTTCTCGAGCCCGGTTCTGCTGGTGAAGAATGATGTGAGTTGGAGGTTTTGCGTCGATTAGAGGACGCTGAATAAGTGGACGGTTCAAATTTCCATCCATGTGATCGACGAGCTGTTAGATGAACTTTACGCATCAGTGTTCTCTAAAATCGACTTGAAGTCAAGATATCATCAGATCTAGATGCAAGCAGAGGATGTGGCAGTGAATGCTTTCATGACGCATGAGGACCACTACAAGTTTTTGGTCATGCCCTTTTGCTTGACCAATACACCTGCCACCTTTTAGGCCCTGATGAATAAGGTCTTCCGTCCTTATTTGAAGAGGTTTGTGATGATGTTCTTTGATGACATTCTGGTGTACAACCAATCCATGGAAACATATGTAGAACACTTAGAGATCGTGCTACAGGAGTTGCAGAACCACAAGCTTTATGCCAATAAGAAGTGCATGTTCGTCCAGCTGAGGGTGGAGTACCTAGGGCATGTGGTGTCGGTGGAGAGAGTGGCAGTGGATATATCGAAGATTGCAGCCATGATTTACTGGCCACATCATACTACTTTGCGAGAGTTGAGATGATTTTTGGGGTTGATGGGCTACTATAAGAAGTTCATCAAGGGGCTAGCACTATGCCTGGCCACTGATGAAGCAGCTCAAGAAATATAACTTTCAATGGAAAGAGGATGCCACTCAAACTTTTGAGGCCTTGAAGAGTGCCATGAGTAATGTATCGATGTTAGCCCTTCCAGATTTTAGCCAGCCTTTCGTTGTGGAGACAGATGCTTTTGGTTATGGGTTGGGTGCGGTGTTAATGCATGACTAATATTGTGCTGGCAGTGCAGAAGTGGAGACCTTATTTGTTTGGCTGTTGCTTCATGGTTCGCATAGAACAGAGAAGTCTCAAATATCTATTGGAGTGGCAGATGGTGACCGAGGAGCATCAGAGGTGGTTGACTAAGCTATTGGGGTGTGATTTTGAGATCTAGTATGGGCCACGACTGGAGAATAAGGTGGCAGATGCTTTATCACGACGAGGAGTGGATTCATAATTGGCTGCCTTATAGGTACACGTGATTCTAATTAGAAGCCCCTGATGTGTGAGATTGAGGAGGATGAGGGCCTGACAAAGATATGGTCTGTATTTCTACATGGATCGGTAGAATATCTAGGATATTCATAGGAAAGCAACGACTCTTGTATCAGGAGCGTCCGGTCTTGCCTAGGACCTCTACACACACCCCAAGCATATTGCTGGAGTTCCATGGGGGGTGCAGTTGGGGGGCACTCTAGAGTCCTTAAGACTTATCAGCGCTTGTCTATAGAGTTGTTTTGGGAAGGGATGAGGAAAGACATCACGGAGATGGTAGCTAAGTGACATCTGCTAGCATCACAAATATATGGTGATGGCTCATGGGGGTTTGCTACAGTCCCTATTCTTGCCACATCGGGTCAAGAGGAGGTGACGATGGATTTTATTGATGGACTGCTGAGATCTAATGGATATTCAGTCATCCTCGTTGTAGTGGATCGACTCAGCAAGTATGCACACTTTGTGGCACTTCGACATCCTTACACCGTAGTGACAGTGGCATTGCATTTATATGGGAGGTGGTGAGGTTGCATGGGTCTCAGTTCCATTATGTCTGATCGAGATCGAGTTTTCCTTAACCATTTATGGAGGGAGCTATTCAAGATGCATGTGACGGTTTTGAAGAGGAGCATCACATATCATCCTCAAACAGATGGCCAGACTGAGGTCGTCAACATGAGCATCAAGACCTATTTATGCTGCTTTGTTTTAGAGGCTCCGAAGTAGTCGGTGAAGTGGTTGGCATGTGCAGAGTAATTGTACAACACATCTTTACATACTGCCGCTCAGACCACGCCTTTTTGAGTTCTATATGGGCATGACCCTCTGGATCTACTTCACTATAGCTACAGTTCTACACCAGTTTCTCACGTGGAGCAGTATTTGGAGGAGAGGAATAGTGCTGGAGGAGTTAAAGCATCATATGACAAGGCACAACAGATTATGAAGACATGCCGATTAGACATATGTGAGAGGTAGAGTTCGCAGTGGGTGACCGTATATTTGAAGTTGCGACCTATCGACTGCAATTTTTGGCCCACCGAAGAAACGAGAAGTTGTCACCCCGCTACTTTGGGCATTATGAGATTGAAGCTAAGATTGTTCATGTTGCCTATAAATTGAAGTTGTCATCAGAGTCCGTCATACATCTGGTTTTCCATGTATCATAGCTTTCACATGCCATTGAGGACCATATCACTTCTTCATCGCTACCATTGATTCTGACCAAGGATATGGCTGTGGTCTTGGAATCATCAGAGCTGAAGGGGGTTCGCAGAGGGAATGCAGAGACACATAAGGTGTTGATTCAGCGGAAGAGCCTTCCTGGCCATGAGACCACTTGAGAGCTTTTTGGAGTTATTGTGCAGCGATTTCCAGATTTCCGCCTTGATGGCAAGGTGGCCCTTTTGGGGGAGTAATGATGGGATCGTACGCATCAGAGGAGGTGGCGTAGAGTGGATCATAGAGTGGCTAGCTCGCCCAGGGTTGTAATTTTTGGGCTTCAGTGGTATCTTTGTAAATCTGGACAAATCAGTCCTCTATATATATTTGGGGTTGGGTTAATGTCCTTCATGTTGAAACTAAGAGAGAAAACCATAGATGTAGTGTAGAACCCTAGATATATGAGAGTAAAGCCTTGTCTCTTGAATCAAAGGTTAGGAGAACGGTTTCATCTCGAAAGAAATCATTGTGTATCTTGCATTCCACTTTTCATCTATAAAAATCTATTTTTCTCTCTTCAAACACTAGATTTTCCTATCAGTTTTGATTCTTTTCCTTCTAATTTTTATGAAGCAATCGATTAGAATATCCAATTGCATTGCGAAAATGTAAATGAGCGTGCACTTCACATCCTATTTTACATCCTATTTTGAACTTTGTTTCTTATAAAAACTTTTTTGTCATTTTCTACCTTTGTTGCTGCTTCTGATAATATCTCTATGTCTAAGACTAAGGCAGTCTTTGAAGCTTTACATCACCCTGGAGGAAAAACTGCAATGGATGATTAGATGCTTGCTTTGTACTATTCTAAAATTGAAAAACTTGTTCCTTTTACCCTTGCAAGTCTGTTGGTTATCATTAGGTCCATACTATTCAAAGTTCTTGTAGAAATCTTGAAAAGTTAAACGCTTGTCTAGTAACTTACTGAACATTATAATTAGATTTATGGATTCGATTATATTGAAACTTTTTCCCGTTGTCAAGATGTTTTTCATTTTACTTCTTATATCATTAGCAGCATTGTTTTCATTAACCATAATATTCGCTTAATATCAAAAACATGTTTCTTCAAGGTGATCTTTATGAGAGATACATGAAGCAACCTCATGGGTATGTTACTCAGGGACAATCCAGATTGGGTTGTCATCTTAGTAAATCATTGCATGCTCTCAAACCGTCTCTGTAAACATGGTTTAGCAAATTTAATGGTGTTATTCAGTTTAACATGCATCAGTGTGTTATGGATGACTATCTTCTATCGAAGGATATCTTCATGTTGTATATCATTAGTGGTTTATATTAAGGGTTTTTCTCATATTAGTCCCTTAAATTATGTGTATTTTGATATTAGTCCCTTAAATCTTTGTAATTTGAATTTAGTCCCTTAAATGTTTAATGTTAACCTAAATAGTCCCTTTTGTTAACCTAAATAGTCCCTTAAATGTTTAATGTTTAACCTAAATAGTCCCTTTAAGGGACTAAATTCAAATTAAAAAGATTTAAGGGACTAATATCAAAATACACATAATTTAAGGGACTAATATGAGAAAAACCCTTATATTAATGATGTTGTTGGTATTCAAATTTGGAGACGACAACACCAAAATACACCAGTTTATAAGCAAAGTTTCATACAAAAGATTTAGGTCCACTATGATATTTCTTTGGTATTAAGATTGGTCGATCACATCATGGTATTTTCTTATCTAAAAAAAATATGCACTTGATTTACTGACCGAGAAGGGGTGTTAGGTTGAAAACCCATCGATACAAGTTGGCTGATGTTGATGAGTTGGGATTTTAAAGCAAGTATAGAAGGTTGGTAACTAAGCTTAATTACCTCATAGTTTCAGTTCAAAATATATTTTTGGTTGCGAATGTTGTATCAATCAATGTCTTAATACTCATTGTTCACTTCACTGGGATGATATAGTTTGCATACCATGATATTTGAATATTGGTGTAGGATAAGGGTCGTTATATGAATATCATAAGAATCCTCAACCTAAGTTCTACTCTGTTGTAAATTGGGTTAGATATATGAATGATCGATGATCCATCTCTGGATATTGTGTTTTATGGGAAAAAACTTGGTGTTTTGTAAAAGTAAGAAGCAACTAGTAGTCTTTTGATCAAGTGCAAAATCATAATGCAGAGTTAAGATGAATGGTAAAGATAAGTTGGTATAGTTAAAATATTTACAAGAAGATCTTGGTTTTCCGCAACCATGATCTATGATCCTAGTGTGACAATAAAGATAATATCTAGATTGCAAACGATTCAGTGTAAAATATTTAGGGATAGACTGGCACTTTGTTTGAATGAAAGATTTAGATGAGGTGATTCAAACTGCACATGTCAAATGGGATGCTCGACTTATTTACCATATGTTTATGTAGTTTCATGATAAAGTATATTTGAATCAAGTTAGGAGCATATGATATATATGCTCTAGCATGAGAGTGTGTTAAGAATTTTTTTTAGTTTTATAATAAGAGTCATATAAGGAGTCAAATATAAATTGTAATCCTAATTATAATCGGCTTGTATATTCAGCTATATAAGCGGCACAAATATCTTAGTTTGAATTGAGGGTTTATAAATAATTCTTCTCTTCTTCTATTATCGGAGTTCAAACAATTTTCACCATTATCATTGAAACTTCTTCAACCATGTAACGCCCCGCCTCCCGGCAGGTGCCGCTACGATTGAAACATGAGTGTGCAGGTCCCGCAGGTGCTAGTGAAATCAATGTGGAGCAGTGCAGAAAGTAAGGAGGACACTCTAGACATGACAAGCAACACAGTTCTAAATAAGGAAAAGACAGCAAAATAAGTAATGCAACACTTAAAAGGAACGCGACAAGTAAAAAGTTGTACTACTACTGAAACGTAAAGGGAACCCGTACCTACCGCTACGTTAAGGCTCAACAGCCCCGAACTAGAGGTCTGACTCCTCTGAGGACCTGTACAGAAGCTCCAACTCATCGTGCTCAGACGCCTCTGGATGATCTTGTGCTTCGTACCTGGTGGGCAACAAAGAACGCACCGTGCTCAATAGAGTAGACAATATCTAAACAAGAGACAAGAAAGGTAAGTGTGCACAAAAGGAAGCAAGATAGCCACAGATATGATAATACTAAGCAAGAAGTAACCTGACCTGGTAATCCACAAACCCATGCCACTGAAGAGTAAGGAAGCACAAAAGACGATGTGACAGTAACATGGGTACAGAAAAGAGAGATGTCCTGACAGTTAAAATGAGTACAACTACTGTAAAGAGGATAGTAACTAAAGTGAATACTAGGCCGTGACTTATGAGGGGGAGTACAATAAGCATCTGGGAGCTACCTTGACCGTGAGGGTGCGACCTCGTGCAGAGTCCAAAAGTGTAAAGTACTGTGTAAGCTGCAAAACCTGTAAAAACTGTGGCGCTGTGGTCTGTGGTGGGGCTCCAGGACCCATCAAGATGGTCGTCCCTGTCTGCCCCTAGGACTCAGGACCCATTAGCATGATAGAGTCCCCCTAACTCGGGGCTAACAATCAAAACAATTGGTTGCTATATATCAGGTCCCAGTCGCCAACATACTCCACAATCATAAGTTTTCCTAAACCTAGTGAGTCAAGCAGAAAGTAATCATTTTATTAGTTATTAGCGTCATGAGGTTCAATATTGATTAAACTATGTAGCCAGGGGGAATTTATTACCGTACCGGTAATAGTAACCTGTCAAGTCAAGAGCCAACCTCAGGATAGTCCACTAGTCACCCAGTAATCTGCCAAGTCAAGAACCAATCTCAGGATAGTCCACTAGTCATACAGTACCAACTTAGTAACGTGCCATCATAAGAACATCCCAAGGCTACACAATTTAATAATATTAAACTAACAGGGTACTAATTAACTTATGAAACAAGTGCAAGAAACTAGCAAGTGAGAGGTAGCATGGATGTTCCTCATGGCAAGATATTCCAAACTGAGCTCACACATAAAAGACGCAACACTAACTGATTCTTGGTACGAACAAGAAACAAGAAAACATCACAATTGCTTAAATAAAGAAAGACCAAAAGACTACTCGGATGGCGCTAGAGAGTTTAGGCTAAGGGATCAGATTGGGGGTCTTCTCATCAAACAGTGGAAGGTACCCGTACCTACGGCAAAGTCTACGGGGTTTTAGTAAGGAACTAGGGCTAACAACCAGATCCGTTGGGGAACGGGGCTCACAACCCAAGTAATACCACGCAGAAACCCAAACAGCGAGCAAGGGACCCAACTGAATCAAACCAGCAAGTGGAAGAAACCAGCCGAGCACAACAGCAACCCACGAAGCCAAGTCAACAAGCAAGAACCAAGCCGCAAGCAAAGGGGAAGCCCAAACAGCAAGTAAAGGAGCCCCGACCAGCAACCAAGCCCCACGGAACCAAAACAGCGAGGGAGGAGCCACCGAACCCCCAAATAGCCCCAACGGCTACCCTGAGACCCCACGCAAGTAGGCGAGGGCGTCCGACCCCATGAAATAGTAACAGTGACAATAAAACCCTAATCCTACCCCCAAATCATCCTCTCCCAAAGAATTGAAA
Source organism: Scilla litardierei (assembly GCA_030789695.1). Taxonomy (NCBI): domain Eukaryota; kingdom Viridiplantae; phylum Streptophyta; class Magnoliopsida; order Asparagales; family Asparagaceae; genus Scilla; species Scilla litardierei. The sequence goes on along the minus strand of CM061132.1, from coordinate 135,270,308 downwards.
ACAGCGAGAAAGGGGGTAAAGTCTACCTGAATCGGAGCTGTAAAATTAGAAATTTAACAACCCAAAACCATCACCGAGAAACCAAGGAATCAGCCGAAATCGCCCTTGAGAATAAACGAGAAATACTCACAGTGCTTCCAGCAAGAAGGATGAGAAGGGGTTTAAATAGCCGTCGAATCAGCCCTAAGAGGATGGACAGAGGGATGGGCATGCTCGGAGGGACGGATGGGACGAGGGAAGGGGGCGCGGAGCTCGTTGCGTCAAATCGAAGGACGGAGGGGATGCTTGTCGTCGAATTGAAGCCACTTGTGGCTCTTGTCGCTGCGACGTGGAAGAGAGAAAGAGAAAAGAGAGCCACGTCGAATAGACTCCTGCAGGCTTGGTCGAGGGAGAGGAAGAACGAGCGCGTCGAGCCCTAACAGGCTTTCGTTGGCGCTGCGGGTCAAGAGGGAAGTGAGCGTCGAAGCCCTAAGGCTCGGGGGCTATTGAAAAGAGAGAGAGAAGGCCGCGAAAAGAAAAAGGGAACGGGGAAAAATGAGAGAGAAAAAAAGGGAGGGGCGAGGGTTTATTAAAGCCCAGCGGGCTTTTGGGCCGTGGGCCTTACATTCTCCCCACTTTAGAAAAATTTCGTCCTCGGAATTCTGGAACAAGATAATATATATATATATATATATATATATATATATATATATATATATAATATATATATATATATATAACACAAAGGATATCCAACAACGGGCTACAGCACAATAAAGACCAGTTCAACAACTGATAATACAAGCTAAAAGTCGGGAGCATCTGTCTCCATCGCCTCCATGGTGAAAGTCTGGCTCCTCTGAGGTGATGGTGGTGTTTGGAAGGGACTCCTGCTTGTTCTCGTCGTACTCGCTCCCGCTGCAAGTACTCGTACTCTCGAGCTGTGGAGAGCATCTCAGCGTGCGTTGTCAGCCCAAGTCCTACCAGCTTGTCGCGTATGTCGATGTCCAGATCCTGCCGAAATCTCTTAGACCGAGCCTGAGGAGTGGACACCATGTCCCTGACGAACCTGAAACACCAATTGTTAGCAAACACAAACACAAACACAAAGTATTGTTAGCGATCTTGCAACAAGTTACATATCTTCTGAGTTTAGAAAACTCAGCGTCGTACTCCTCTACAGTCATGTAGTATTGCTCTAGGTCCATGAACTGTGCCTCCAACTCCATCTGCGCCTCTGGGGAGAAGTACTGCCCGTCGAACTCCTCCTTGAACGTGGCCCAAGAGATTGGCTGAGGTAATCGGTCCTCCGCACCATCCCACCAATCTTTGGCATCTCTAGTCAACTGTAGCTTCACCATGCTAATCCACAACGCTGGAGGTACCTTTGCCGCCTTCAGCATGACGGTGATCAAGCGCATCCACCCCTCTGCAGCCAAAGCATCACCTTGTCCATCAAAAACCGGCAGCCGAAGAGATCGAAACTGCTGCACTCCTCCATCCTGTCTGGGCCCTTCTCGTATAGCCTGGATCAACTCTTGCAAGGCCTGGTCTGAAAGCTGATACACCATGTTGGATCCGATACTACCGGAACCAGATCCTGATCTCGAAGCCATGAGTGCTCTCCTAGACGGTCTATGTCTCTTGCGTATATACACACCTGTATCCACAAAGCAAGATTGAGTCAATTGAGTATCACACTTCCTGCCAACTCTACACTGTTCACGAGGCGATTGCGCGGACTTGCATGAGCCACCACTTTGTAACGCACCGCCTCCCGGCAGGTGCAGCTACGATTGAAACATGAGTGTGCATGTTCCGCAGGTACCAGTGAAGTCAATGTGGAGCAGTGCAGAAAGTAAGGAGGACACTCTAGACATGACTAGTAACACAGTTCTAAATAAGGAAAAGACAGTGAAATAAGTAACGCAACACTGAAAAGGAACGAGACAAGTAAAAAGCTGTACTACTACTGAAACGTAAAGGGAACCCGTACCTGCCGCTACGTCAAGGCTCAACAGCCCCAAACTGGAGGTCTGACTCCTCTACGGACCTGTACAGAAGCTCCAACTCCTCGTGCTCAGATGCCTCTGGATGATCATGTGCTTCGTACCTGGTGGACAACAAATGGCACACCACGCTCAATAGGGTAGACAATATCTAAACAAAAGACAAGGAAGGTAAGTGTGCACAAAAGAAAGCAAATAGCCACAGATATGATAATACTAAGCAAGAAGTAACCTGACCTGGTAATCCACAAACCACACCACTGAATAGTAAGGAAGCACAAAAGACGATGTGACAGTAACAGAAAGGGTACAGAAAAGAGAGATGTCCTGACGGTTAAAATGAGTACAACTACTGTAAAGAAGGTACTAACTAAAGTAAACCAATATTAGGCCGTGACTTATGAGGGGGGGTACAATAAGCATCTGGAAGCTACCTTGACCGCGAGGGTGCGAACTCGCCACCCGGGTAGAGTCCAAAAGTGTAAAGTACTGTACTGTAAGCTGCAAAACCTGTAAAACTGTGGCGCTGTGACCTGTGATGGGGCTCCAGGACCCATCAAGATGGCCGTCCCTGTCTGCCCCCAGGACCGAGGACCCATCAGTATGATGGAGTCCCCCTAACTCGGGGCTAACAACCAAAACGATTGGTTGCTATAGATCAGGTCCCAGTCGCCCACATACTCCCCAATCATAAGTTTTTCCAAACCTGGTGAGTCAAGCAGAAAGTAATCATTTTATTAGTTATTAGTGTCGTGGGGTTCAATATTGATTAAACTACGTAGCCAGGGAAAATCTATTACCATACCGATAATAATAACATGTCAAGTCAAGAGCCAACCTCAGGGTAGTCCATTAGTCACCCAGTAATCTGCCAAGTCAAAAACCAATCTCAGGATAGTTCACTAGTCATACAGTACCAACTTAGTAACGTGCCATTATAAGAACATCCCAAGGCTACGTAATTTAACAATATTAAACTAACAGGGTACTAATAAACTTATGAAACAACAAGAGCAAGAAACTAGCAAGTGAGAGGTAGCATGGATGTTTCTCATGGCAAGATATTCCAAACTGAGCTCACACATAAAAGAAGCAACACTAACTGATTCTTGGTACGAACAAGAAACAAGAAAACATTACAATTGCTTAAATAAAGAAAAACCAAAAGTCAACTCGGATGGCGCTAGAGAGTCTAGGCCAGGGGATCAGATTGGGGGTCTTCTCATCACACAGTGAGGGTACCCGTACTTACGGCAAAGTCCACGGGGTTCTTAGTAAGGAACTAGTGGCTAACAACCAGATCCGTTGGGAAACGGGGCACCCAACCCAAGTAATACCACGCAGAAACCCAAACAGCGAGCAAGGGATCCAACTGAACCAAACCAGCAAGTGGAAGAAACCAGCCGAGCACAACAGCAACCCACGAAGCCAAGTCAGCAAGCAAGAACCAATCCGCAAGCAAATGGAAAGCCCAAACAGCAAGCAGAGGAGCCCCGACCAGCAACCAAGCCCCAACTGAACCAAAACAGCGAGGGAGGAGCCACCGAACCCCTAAACAGCCCCAACGGAAACCCCAGGACCCCACGCAAGTAGGAAAGGGCGTCCGACCCCACGAAATAGCAATAGGGACAATAAAACCCCAATCTTACCCCCAAATCATCCTCCCCCAAAGAATCGAAAATAGCGAGAAAGTGGATAAAGTCTACCTGAATCGGAGCCGTAAAATCAAAAATTTAAGAACCCAAAACCATCACCGAGAAACCAAGGAATCAGCCGAAATCGCCCTCGAGAATAAACGAGAAATACTCACAGTTCTTCCAGCAAGGAGGAGAGTGGGTTTATAGCCGCCGAATCAGCCCTAAGAGGACGGACAGAGGGATGGGCGTGCTCGGAGGGACGGATGGGACGAGGGAAGGGGGCACGGAGCTCGTTGCGTCAAATCGAAGGACGGAGGGGATGCTTGCCGTCGAATCGAAGCCACTTGTGGCTCTTATCGCTACGACGTGGAAGAGAGAGAAAAGAGAGCCACGTCGAATAGACCCCTGCGGGCTTGGTCGAGGTGAGGGAGAACGAGCGCGTCGTGCCCTAACAGGCATTCGTTGCGGCTGCGAGTCGAGAGGGAAGTGAGCGTCGAAGCCCTAAGGCTCGGGGGCTATCGAAAAGAGAGAGAGAAGGCCGCGAAAAGAAAAAGGGAACGGGGAAAATGAGAAAGAAAAAAGGGACGGGCGGGGGTTTATTAAAGCCCAGGGGCTTTTGGGCCGTGGGCCTTACAAACCCACTATTTAGCTCCCAAATTCCATGCCAAAGAACTTCTGTGTGACCTGAGATGAGTATTTTCTTCCATTTACTTTATATAGATAAAGAATAAATATGTCACGTCCTATTTCTATGTATCGTGACTATTATCCATGCTATTGCAGGTCTGCAATTTATTAGTGAAAACAGAATAGGATAAAGCAGAAATGTACTAAGTGTAAAACATAGCCGTATGAATAGATTGTCTCAAAACTCTGGGTACTAGTCCTCGTACACCGAAACCTTCTCATGTTCCTAGTCAACATCTAACGGAAACAAAAGAAAGCACACCGCTAGCTTAGAAGTAGATTATCTCTAATCCAAGCATACGTTTTATGTACGAAGCAAAATAGAATAATAGCACAAGGCATGTACAAGTAAACTGCGGAACAAAAATGTTAAACATTTAAAAGACATGTAAAGTAACCCAATGAAATGAAAAGTAATTGGTTATGTGTGTTTCAATGTTATTAATTTTTAGAGTATTGTTAAGAGTTTAGCTAATTCATTTCTAAGTTGTGACTCATACTGGAGAGCATTATATGCAACTTAAAGACCACCGTGTACCACGTGGACACTCACATGGACGAGTCTAAGCTAAAAACTATGAAATGGATTCTGTATCCATCTGACATAACTAGTCAGATATCAAAAAATTGTGAGGGGATCCCGTCATGAAATTGTGATGAAGCACGGCTCCAGTCGTTCCTGCACTTTCTCTATTATGAGTTTCTCAAACCCCAATGAGTCAAGTGTATAGTTGTTTAGTCATCAGTTATGTCAAGTGCAATTCCAAGGTATCGTAACTATTTTCTAATTGTTTAGTTGTTCTTAAGCTCTCATGTAATAAGGTTTGAGGTGTCAGGCATTTTACTCAACGTTTTACTAAAGTGTCCATGATTCATGTTATCTTAAATTACGTAGTTAGAGGTTATATGCATCAAGTCCATATTTCAGTTCATTTTTCCAACAATGTCATGTGTCAATATATACTATCAAGTCTCAATTCGTTTTTTTCAGTTCAATACATGCACGGTCCTTAATTACGCAATTTAGAAATACTATTAAATATTATAATCATAGCATGCATATTTAGGGAATAATTGCTCAATTGGTATTTACAAGGGTGGTGTCAAGCAAGTTCTCACTCCAATTACTTTTTATAAATTAATTATGAGCATGGCAACAACCAAAATATTTGCATTTAAATTTGAAATTGATTTTATGACTGAAATTTAAATAGCTGAAAGGAAAATATAAAACATATGGGATCAGATTAATACTTTTGGCAACTCAAAACATTATACAGTTTACCAGCACAGAGGGTGTTTTCTACCGCAAATATAGGAACAATAATAAGCCGCATGCCTAATCAGTCAAGCCCAGAAATCGCATGTTGCACAAGGGATATGGCCCGTAAAATCTAGTCAGCTGGCTTAAGCCCGCGTGAAAGGTTCAACAGGGCAAATAGCACATAAATTAACAACAGAGAAAGGAACAGAAACCGACAGTAAGGAAGGCACACATGCCCATTACCCACTCACGCAAGGGACATTCCTAAAAGACAACAACAACAAAACCAAGCCCACAGAGTCAATCACATGGCCATGCCCAACAACAATAGCCAACAATAAATTCGTCCACGTGAAACAACTCTGACGGCCAATTGTAAGCCGAAATCTCAACCAAAAATAAAGAACAAAGGGGGCAACGATGAGGGTCGCCGCAAGCCCTAATAGGGAACTGATAATCATTTGCAAGGGCAAAATTGCCTCGACAATCAATGAATCATCACCTCCCATTACAATCCGAAATTCCAACAATAACCCATGCAACAATTTCCATCGATCAAGCTCAATGAAATTTTTAGAAATTAAGCAAGAAACATAAACCGAAAACTTGGATCAAAAAATAGCCGACCGTGCACCGAAGACTGCTAAAATCCCAATCATCACAGCGAGAAGAAGCGAAGAAATTAGAAATCGGAAAATATTTTTATAGGAAAAGAAAATATTTTTGCATACCTAAAAACCCCAGAAACTGTACGTGTGTGTATATATATATTACTAGTCTGGTGCAAAAAGAATGGTGCAAAAGCCCATGCAAAAAGAATTTTATCTATTTTTAGAATTTTTTTGCAAATTTTTTTGATGTTTAATCCATACAATTATATACCACAGATAAAATAATGGGTAAACCCTGGGGGATTTGAGCACCGATCCACCCGTTATAAAATTTAACGGTTTCAGAACAACACAACTTTTTGTAACACTTTGATCGAAGGCCAAATCACATTATTTTTCAACCAGTATTTTTTGAGGGGTGTCTAACAACATGAAGTGAATGTGGAAAAAAATTTTGAAAAAAAATTCAAAAAAATAAAAACATTTTCGATCGGAAAATTCCGTGTGAAATGTTCTCATTTGAAAATTTGTTTATATATATATGAGAATAATGGCTATCATACGCCATGTGAGAGCCTCTCTCAGACGCCCTCTCACATAAAGCACCCAAGTACAAGCCCACATAGGCTTGTACTTGGTTGTACTTGGATGTTTTATGTGAGAGGGCGTGTGAGAGAGGCTCTCACATGGCGTATGATAACCATTATTTTATATATATATATATATATATATATATATATATATATATATATATATATATATATATATATATATATATATATATATATAAAAGGATATGGAAATGGAGGAAAACACGTGAGTCGATAATCACGGAGGAGTTTGATTCCGAAACGGATTCTCGCAAGATGAGACGTCGACTTGGTTGGGCGCAGCAAGGAAGAGGGCTACGGCTTGGTCGGTGTTAGGGTTTTATTTTTGAGAGGGGAAAATATGGTTGGCTGAGGAAATGGGTCGGTTGAAGGAAGGGAAGTTTATGGGCATTCAAGATTTTTGTTTAAAATGAAGGGGAGAAGGGAATTAAAAATGAGAGAGAAGATACGTGGGCAGTGGGTTCATGTGAGAGAGGAATGCGCCGATTGAAAGGGACGGGGTTATTTGGTGTGGGGAAAAATAATTTGGGTTTTCAAAGTAATTTGGGCCTGGAGCTTAAGTCAAATGAAAAGAAAGAAGAAAAAGATAAGAAAAGAAAAGAAAATCTAGAAAAATATAGGAAAAATACAAGAAAATTCCCAATATATATCTTCTAAACTTTCGGGTCATTACAAAAGAACTACTATGTGTCTCTGAACTATCACACTTATAAGATTTGTTAGTCATTCGTGTCCTTGACAAATCAAAATTTCCTTGTGGGATTTGTTGCAATAATGTTGTTTGAGCTCTGTAATCATGTGTATCTTCTATGACTCATGAAAATTCCAGACAAAAGAAACTGTGCATGGCCTGAAGTGAGCATCTTATCTCTCGATTCTATGGAGTTTAACAAATAAAGAATTGCCATGGATTTTTGAAATATCACACCCCTAGATTGAAAAATTGGCTGGATAGTGAGTCATTTGTATCATTTTGGTGTTCAATTATTTATACCAATCAATAGGAAACCAACTTATACCACAACATTAGCTAATAACAACTAACATGAGTTGTGACTCAGGGTTTGAAGTAATAATGGGTGAAAATCTAACTTATTTCTTACAATTCCTTAAAAACCCCTCATTTAACAGTCAAAATCTAGGTTAAAATAATGGCTAACAACAATGCATTTTGACTATTTTAGATCAGATTGTATGGTGCCATGTCAGTGATAAGAATCAGACCCCCTCTTTAACGGAATCAAGGCAGACGCTTTAAGTTTCACTGTGACCATATGTTTTCGATCCATTTTGGTTACAACATGAGACTAAAATAGCGTACTCTAAAATTAAGTAGAAGTTGAATTGATTGATTTAGATTTTATTTTTCATTGTGAGGGTTTAATGCACAACAGAAGAAGGAGATTGAGATAAAAGATGTGATTAACAGAATCACATAATTGTAAACACATATATTTACATAGTTCGGAATAAGTCATATGCCGACAATGAGCAATATACAGTTTTTACTATATCAGATGTGATATTATGGTTTACAAAGGAAGAGATATGTAGATCTTACGGATTCTCTCTAAAGAGAAGATAGAACTCATAGCTAAGAAAACTCATAAAAAGCTGACGACTTGATCTTTTAAAACCCTAAAATATATATAAGCTGATCTCCCAATACAAAATACCCTTCAACATGTTTGGGTACAAATCTGTTGGGTACACCACTCAAAATTTATGTTGGAGACTCCACAACTGAATCCCCATGGCTTTCGGCCGTTCAACTGTTCTACTTGGCTGAATAGTGAAAGTCCAAAAATAATAGGATGATAATTAGACAGGAACATTGTTCAAGCCAAATCTTAACATCCATGGTGACGGTGGAAGTTGACTCGATTGAGGCGCTGAAGAAGCATTGGTCATCAGCCAAGCTATCTTGTGCAGAGATAGCTCGTCTATGCTCGGATCCGACCAATCTGACTCTGCACAAGTCAGATCGATCAGAAGCCAAGCTATGGGTCTTCAGCAGCGCATTGGTCCCTCGGTCGTTTTTGCTCGGTTGAAGTCCGTGTTCGGATGATCGGTGGATCGGTGGCTCATAGGTCGACAGCTTTACGGTTCAAGCTACGGATAGCTCGGACGCTCAGCTCGGCACTTTGGTCGCTCGGTCCTCAGAAGGAAGCTCGGTCATGCGGAGGGGACCCACTTGGATGCGGCGAAGACCCAGAAGGGTGCTGCACATTAATTGTGTAGAGGTGCGATATGGATGTGATTCCGTGAAAGACGGGATTCATATCTTTTGAGAACCACTTCTCAAAGATGGCAACTATTGTACCCTAGGGGTATATATAGTGTGTTTTAGAGGAGGGTTCCAGAGAGGAACACAGTGAGAGAACTTTGAGCCGCCATTTATGAGAACCAACTTTGAGCGATTTTGTTGTGAGTTTTTGGAGAGAATATTGTGTGCTTCTTCTTCGTTTGTGAATAGAAGATTTGTATTCATTCTTTCTTTTCGGAATAAAGCTTATTGGTGTTCCATTGACCGGTCGACGGCCTAAATCGTTCTCTCATAGCGCTTCTCGTTTGTACTTGTTGCTCGTCCTCGTCCTGATCATCTGACGATCCGACATGTTCCCGCGGCCGGCGCACAACAGTGACGACCAACTGATGGAGTTGGTTAGAGAACGAGAGGGTAGTGTCTCTGATGTCAAAGATGGGTAATGCATTAATGAAGTTCTACTTGTGATCAATACGTAGGCTAAAATAATGTGATTGATAACTAAAGTTCGACACTTCTTATACAACCGATACCAATTCTATGATCCACTAGCTGATACCGATATCGAAACCAATATTTCAAACCTTGATTCACACGCTAAAGGTTTTGTGAATCGTCATCCTCTTTGACAAATCGTAAATTTCCATTGTGGGATTTGCTACAAACTTACAATAATGTTGTTTAAACTCCGCAATCATTTGTGTGTCATGATTCATGAGAAAATAAAAAGGAAGGGATACTTTTCTGTTTTTAGGGAAATCGTAACGAAACCAGCCTCCAAACAGATTCGAAGAACTTGAAACCACACTAAGCGGAGGAGAGATAGGTGACGATAGAGCACGGAGCAAAAGAAAAGAGCGGTAGCCGAATGAAAAGGAGAACAGAAGGGGGAACAAATAATTAAATAGTAACATTATGACAGGTAGCTAGAAGACCAAAGCTCAGTGTGGTCTGCGTAGATTCGGTAAGTTGCTGAGAGTTATCCAGCAATGGAATGTCTGCTGTTATTCTCTTGCCACAATAACTAGATGAAAACATTGACCAAATTATCTCATCATTGCTTGTCATCCTTGTGGACATTCTTAATACATGAATGCATCACAGCATCATCCTCATTCCATCAGCAACATGAATTAAGAAGGAAGACATTTTCAAAGAGATGAGAGCTGGAGAACTCAATGTTGTAGCTAATTTATACAAACATACCCTATCATTGTATATGGTGTTGGTCTGTGAAGAGTGCATGCAGAGCGACAGAAAAACATCATCCAATCCGTGACCATTGTTACAACAATCTACCAAAAAACAAACTGCCTTGTTACACGAACTCCCACAAAACAACCCCCCCCCCCCCCAAAAAAAAAACAAAAAAAACAAAAAACCCAAAAAACAAAAAAAACAAAAAACAAAAACTCTCTCGGTATGATATATATACGTAGGACACTTCCTCCAATGAGATAACTCCAGGTCTGGTACACTTGGACATGCCATGCATTTTCACCTCTAGCCAATTTCACAATTGCATCCACTATGATTCACCTTAATATGTATGAAATGAAGTATCTTGTACACATTTTGACGAAGCTTAATTTATTGTAGATCATTTTACCTAAGTTAGGTTCTTACATATATTAATAACAACCCAAAGCATATGTTGATATGAGTTAAATATACATATAACTGGAAGAAATATCAGCTGTAACCTGGTGTCTTAATTTTGGATCCTTGCTGTGTTCGGCACTCCATGTCCATATTTGAGTGAGATGCTCGTGTCTGTATCTCCGACAATTTTTGTGACATCAATTGTGCAAAAAATTATCTGAGCATCTGTTAAGCATGGTTCTAGTGTTCTGCATGATAGGCATACATGTTTGGCCTCAATTCACACTTTCCGCATGGAGATCAAAAGAAGAAAAAAAAGAAAGTACTTGCCTTTGATAGTAGAGATGCATATGGCTTCTCATTGTTCCATCCAATAATCTATCCTCCCAAAGCACAAACTCTTCGTTTCCAGCTTGCTCGTACATGCCCCCTAGTAGATCTTAGCCTGATGGAAATGTGTTGGGAGTTTTGTTCGACAACATCACATATATATAGTAATATGAGTTTGATGCGATTAGGGCTTTTTGTGGGGATCAAAGGTAGGATTTTTATGGTTTTGGACTTCTTAATCTAGGGTTTATAAGGCGAAGAACCGAGAATTAAGCGCTAAATAATTCCTAGAACAAATAGATCTAAGCTAGATAACAATTAATTAGCTAAAGAATTAAACTAGAAAATAAAATACCTTTTCTCAATTCTTCGATAAACTCCAACCTAGGGCCGGCAGGCCCCTTATTGGGGGAGGGGTTAATAATTGTCTAATTACCCTTTCACCCTCCCCACTCACGCAGAATCACAAGTTAGGGACCGGGTCCGTGGTGGACCCAAGTCGCCTCCTCCGATGGTAGACCCGAACTAGACCCTTTTCCAAACCCGCGCGGCCCGCCCCTCCATAGTGCCGAACCGCATCATTACTCCCCCCAAAAGTGTCACCTTGTCCTTAAGGTGGAAGTCTGGAAACTGGTTGCGGATCACTGAAGCGGCCTCCCATGTAGCATCGTAGTCCGGAATGCCCCGCCATCGAATCCGCACATCCTGAGTCCTGTTTGCGGCCTGCCGGATCACTGTCAACTCCTGAGGCTCCAGAAGCACCTCCATGTCATCTGTCAGAGTGGGTGGCAGGGTGGGTGATAATGTGTGATTCCCGATGGCCCGCCTCAACTGCGATACATGAAAAACCGGGTGAATGGTGGAGGTGGCCGGCAACTGCAGACGATAGGCCACCTTCCCGATCTGAGCCGTCACCTCGAAAGGTCCATAGTAGCGGACTGCTAACTTCTCATTGCCCCGTCGGGCAAAGGTCTTCTGTCGGTAAGGACGGAGCTTCAAGTAGACCCGGTCACCCACTGCAAACTGCTCATCCCTACGGTGTGCATCAGCCTTGGTCTTCATAATCTGCTGGGCCCGCAACATGTGTTTCTTCATCTCCTCAAGATATTTGTCCCGTTCAGTCAAATGCTCCTCCACCTGTGAAACCGGAGTGGTCCCTCGGCTGTAGTGGATCAACTGGGGCGGGTCTCGACCGTATAAGATCCGAAAGGGGGTGCTCTGCGCTGCCGAATGGTACGAGGTGTTGTACCAATATTCGGCCCATGCCAGCTATCTGGCCCACTGCCGTGGCGCATCTGACGCAGAACATCTCAGGTAGGTCTCCACACTCCTATTCACCACTTCTATCTGACCGTCAGTCTGGGGTGATAGGCAGTGCTCCTGCGTAGCTTGGCCCCCTGCACCTTGAATAATTCTTTCCAGAAATTGCTGATGAATACCTTGTCGCGATCCGACATTATGGAGGCGGGGAACCTGTGCAAGCGAACCACCTCCTTCATAAAAGCTGCGGCCACTGTAACTGCAGTGTAAGGGTGTCTGAGGTGTATGAAATGGGCGTATTTGCTGAGCCGATCGACCACTACAAGAATAGAACTGTATCCCTCTGATCGCGGTAACCCCTCGATGAAATCCATACTGATCTCCTCCCAGACCCTCTCAGGTAAGGCCAATGGCTGTAGGAGTATCGATGGTGCCATTGCCATATACTTGTGACGTTGGCACATGTCACACTCTGCTATCCGCTGGGCAATGTATTTCTTCATCCCGGGCCAGTAGAGCTCCCTCGCCATCCTCCTGCAGGTCTGCTGTACCCCTGAGTGGCCACCGATGGCACTGTCGTGGAACTCCTGAAAAAGCATCGGAATATGCGTAGAACTCCGGGGAATCACCAGCCTGCCGTGGTATAGGAGCCTATGTCCGTCCATGATGTACCCCTGGAAGTCCGCAGAGCCCTGCTGTAGTGCCTCACGTATCCTGGCCAGGTCCTCATCAGCCTCAATCTCTCTGCTCAAAGGCTCCCAGTCCAGAAGGACCGGTGCTGAAATGGCCGCCACCTCTGCATGCTCCTCGCGACGTGACAAAGCGTCTGCCGCCTTGTTCTCCAAGCCCGGCCGGTACTGTATCTCGAATGTGAAATGGACCAACTTAGAGAGCCATTTCTGATGCTTCTCGGTAACCATGCGATGCTCCAATAGATATTTCAAGCTCCGCTGGTCGGTCCTCACTATGAACTTCCTACCTAGCAAGTAGGGCCGCCACTTCTGAATGGACAGGACAATCGCCATCAGCTCCCTCTCATATACTGACTTCAGTCTCGCTCGAGCTGACAGAGTCTGGCTGAAGAAAGCAATGGGCCTCTGGTCCTGCATCAACACCGCGCCCAACCCATATCCTGACGCGTCGGTGTCTATAACAAATGGTCTGCTGAAGTCAGGAAGGGCTAAGACAGGCACCGTCGTCATCGCCTGCTTCAAGGCCTCGGAGGCCTTGGTCGCCTCATCGCCCCAGTGGAAGTTGTTCTACTTGAGTTGCTCGGTAAGTGGCCAAGCGATCGTACTGTACCCCTGGACAAACTTCCTGTAGTACCCTGTCAGACCCCAAGAAGCCCCGCAAGCCCCGTAAAGTGGTAGGTACCGGTCAGTCCAACATGGCTGCAATCTTGGCCCTATCAGTGGCCACCCCCTCCGCAGACACCACGTGTCCCAAGTACTCCACCTGCAGCTGTCCAAATAGGCACTTCTTATTAGCAAATAACTGCTGCTCCTGTAACTCATGTAAGACTGCTCACAAGTGCCCCACGTGTTCCTCCATGTTGCGGTTGTACACCAAGATATCGTCAAAAAATACCAGCACAAACCTCCCTAGGAAAAGGTCGGAACACTCTGTTCATCAGGGCCTGGAATGTCGTCGGAGCATTCGTCAGGCCGAACGGCATGACCAGGAACTCATAGTGCCCTTCATGAGTCCTGAAGGCAGTCTTGGGCACGTCGGCCGCCCTCATCCGTATCTGGTGGTATCCTGATTTCAGATCAATCTTGGAAAAACAGGCTGCCCCGTGGAGTTCATCCAACAACTCATCAATAATAGGGATGGGAAATTTGTCTGCAACTGTCTCCTTATTCAGGGCCCTGTAATCTACGCAGAATCTCCAGCTGCCATCCTTCTTTTTCACCAATAAGACTGGACTGGAGAAGGGGCTTGTACTCGGCTGTATTACACCTGCCTGCAGCATGTCCTCTACCAGCCTTTCTATCTCATCCTTCTGTACCTGTGGATCCCTGTAGGGCCGCACACTAATGGGAGACACGCCCTCCCGTAAGACGATGGCGTGCTCATAATCTCGGTGTGGTGGCAGTCCCTGTGGTTCCTGGAAAACATCCTCATACTGAGCCAGCAGCTGCTCAACCTCCGGTACCGGCTCCTGTGTCTGGTCCTCGATCTGTACTGAGGAGGTAACAGCCTGTAACTCCACCAAAAAGCCTCCTCCTGCTGTGTGGATCGCCCTGGACATGGCCTTATAAGATACCAACGAACGGCAGAGGTCGGGGTCCCCCTGCAATACCATTGTCCTTCCCCCATCCTGGTACTGCATCTTCAGCATCTTCCAATTTGTCCTGGTCTCCCCGAGGGTCTGCAGCCACTTCATCCCCAGGATGACATCGGTACTCCCTAGCTCCAAGGGAAGGAAGTCGGTGACAATCTGTACTCCCTGCATGGTCACAATCACCCCGCGGCAGACACCCGTGCTGTGTCACCTGGCTCGTGCCCAGCATCACTCCGTATCACCCCGTGCCACTCAGCTGTAATCCCTGTGCCCCCACCAACCTGCTGGAAATGAAGTTGTGGGTGGCCCCATTGTCGATCAACACTATCACCTCCTGGCTGCCCACCTGTCCCACCAATTTCATGGTATGGTTCGGTGTGAACCCTACCACGGAATTGAGGGACACCTCCGCTAAGTCCAAGTGCTGATGCTCTAACTCCTACTCGTCCTCTCCTGCCTCTAGGATGACAACATCATCCTCTCCCTCATCATCTCCGGCTATCAATATCTGGAGAGTCCGATCGGCGCACCGGTGTCCTGGGGTGAACTTCTCATCACATCGAAAACACAAACCCTTCACCCTCTTCTCCCGTATCTCGGCATCTGTCATCCTCTGTATCTGCCCTCTAGCTCGGGGCTCCTGCCTACTGTCTATGCCGCCCCAACAACGGCTGTAGCTCCCTGTCCAGTAGTG
Source organism: Scilla litardierei (assembly GCA_030789695.1). Taxonomy (NCBI): domain Eukaryota; kingdom Viridiplantae; phylum Streptophyta; class Magnoliopsida; order Asparagales; family Asparagaceae; genus Scilla; species Scilla litardierei. The sequence continues at coordinate 135,255,074 of CM061132.1, read as the reverse complement.
GTCCCTGAGGAAGGTGCAGTCCTCTGTCCTGTAGCAGCCGCCTGGCTCCTGAACGTGGTGCCTCCCCACGTCCCACGGGCCCTCCGCTCTGTCTCCTGATGGTCATCCACCTTCCGTGCCAATGTCATCATCCCGCGCAAACCAATGGGCTCGAACTGCCTCAGCCCCGACCTCACCGTGGGCTTCAGCCCCTTCATGAAACAGCCCTCCAAAGACTCCTCAGATACTCCCCGAACTCGGTGGCAGAGCGACTCAAATTTCTTGATATAATCCCACACGCTCCCCTCCTGCTTCAGCGAGTACAGTCTCTCGAACACGCCACCAGCCTGTCCTCCTCCAAATCGTTCCGTCAAGAGCGTCGTAAACTTCGCCCAGGTCTGAAAAGGCTGCTGCTGATCTGTCCAACGAAACCAGCCTAAGGCCTCTCCCTCCAAGCAAACCCCAATCGCCCGAAGCCACTCCTCTCCCGGGACCGTGGACACCTCCAAGTACCTCTCCACCCGGTACAACCAGTCATCTGGATCTCCTCCCTCAAAATGGGCACCTCCAGCTTCCTCAGTCGCCTCTCGCCACTGTAACCATCTCTCTCCTGCTGCTGGAATCCACCCCTGTGCTGGTACCCCTGTCGCCTATCGGGAAAATAAGCCTCAGCTCGATCACGGTAGCCTCCCTCTGCTCCATGCCCCTGCCAGTCACCCTATGGGTGTCCAAACTCCGCCTGGTGGCCTCCTGGAGGGTCCTAGTACGCTCTCCAATCTCTCGTCACTCCCCCAAAGGGTGGGGGCTGAGTCGACGGGCCTCCGGTGATCTGGTGGTGCCCTTCACCCTGCTGAAATCCTCCGCATGGTCCCCCAAAAGGCTGAAAACCCCCAAATTGTGCTCCTCGGACCTCGGGCGGGGCCCCCGGGGGCCTGGAAACGCTCAGAAAAGTCTGTCGGGCGTCCTGGGAGGTCGGGGGGCCCCCAGGGGTCCGTCGGACCTCGGGACCCCCCTCTGGGGTCGGCCGAGGCTCCCCAGGCCATCGCCGGGGGGCGGCCGGGCCTGAAATTAGGCCGGCGGCGCCTGGGCCTGCCGAAGCCGCAGGGGGGCGGCAGATGCGGCCGCCCCTCCCAGGGGCCTGGCGGCCCCCCGCCGCCCCTCTGGGGGTTCGCCGGGCCCCCCAGAGATCCCTCGGGGGTCGGCGACCACCCAGGGGGCTGCCGGAGACCCCCCTCCGGCACCTTTGTCATCGCGGCGTGGCGGCGCGTGGTCTTGGTGAGTCCCCCACGCGTTGTCTCCTTGATCGAAGCCTCCGTCTTCGTCTAGATCCGGATCATCTTAAAAACCCGTCTTTTTGCCCTTGTCCTTTGCCAAAGGTGGCTCCTTTTTGCTTGGATCCGCCTTTGGTACGAGATGAGTGGTCAACGCCGCTATAGCTTCCGTCAATTCCGATAATTTTGCCTTCGTTTTTCCTTGATTCTCCTTCATCTCTTTCATCTCCCCCTCCCCCGGATTTGCGCGGCTATCTCGGCGTCTTCATTCCTCACGTCGATGAAACCCTTGCTAATTTGGGCCTCCATCCGCTCAACCTTCTCTTCCAAAATTTCGACCCGCTCCTTGGATCGTGTATTCGCCATAGATCGACCGTTCCGATACCAATTTGATGCGATTAGGGCTTTTTGTGGGGATCAAAGGTTTATGGTTTTGGACTTCCTAATCTAGGGTTTATAAGGCGAAGAACCGAGAATTAAGCGCTAAATAATTCCTAGAACAAATAAGATCTAAGCTAGATAACAATTAATTAGCTAAAGAATTAAACTAGAAAATAAAATACCTTTTCTCAATTCTTCGATAAACTTCAACCTAGGGCCGGCCGGCCCCTTATTGGGGGAGGGGTTAATAATTGTCTAATTACCCTTTCACCCTCCCCACTCACGCGGAATCACAAGTTAGGGACCGGGTCCGTGGTGGACCCAAGTCGCCTCCTCCGATGGTAGACCCGAACCGGACCCTCTTCCAAGCACGCGCGGCCCGCCCCTCCATAGTGCCGAACCGCATCAGAGTTCTTGCACAGTTCAGTTTTGTCTCTGAAGCCCAAGGACCATGTGTTCCAAGCCAAGACCAGTATCGAGCAAGCTGGGTCAGCTCAAATCTTTAGGACTGTGAATGGTAGCATGGTGGTGTCCCAGCACTAGGAATTAAACCACCATTGCATTAATATTATAAACTAAACCTGGGTGGCTGCATGAAAGCATCTGATAAACAAGATTTATCCAATTTTTCATGCATTTATATAAAATAAGGTCATGTGTCCGTGTGGGGATTTCCGGAGGTTCGCATACTTCTGTATAACAAGAGACTTTTATTTGTCATGTTCATATTAATACTATAATCGAGACAGTTAAAAACAATTGAGTTTGTCTATATGTTATTTGGATATTAACGTGCCAAAAAATCACCAAAAACAACACTTCCTTGAAAGTTGAAATTAGTTATAGTGGATTGATTTGCAGTGTCTGCTTGCTTTTCTGCAGGATGTCCTAGACAGCATAGAATTTGCCCGGGGCAATCCTGAGACAAAGTGGGGTTCCGTTCGAGTAACAATGGGCCATCCGGAACCTTTTCGGTTAAATCATATTGCGATTGGGAATCAGGATTGTGGGCAAAGAAATTATCGAGGTGTGTGTTCTTGACTGCTCTATGTCCTAAAAATGGTCCATGGACAATGGTCATTTTTGGCATGTAAATATGCAACTAATCATCTCCGTGGCATATTTTGTGTTAGATTGAAGTCATGTTTCTAGAATGACCAAAATGTAGATAAGGACATTTTGTATCATCCTTTCTTGAGAATGATTCCATAACATGATGCTTATCAACGTAAGTTGCAAGTTTCAGTTATGTGTCGGGTCAGTTGGGTCAATTTCTTTTGGATTATGAACTTAGCAGTATTACAATCAATCAAGTGATCCTTCAACCGAATGTAGTTTAGTTGCTCAGATTGTACAGCTCTGAAAACATCTTAGCATATGCTGCTCCCAGGTTTGCATGAGTATTACTTCGTCAGTCGGTAACAGATTGTCTGTTACAGAAATAGAATATCATTAGGTCTCTTTTTATGATAACATCACAGTCCTTGTTTTCATACACATTTGTGATTATTATTTTTATGCATCTTAACATTATTGTATCCGAATTCATTTCATTCGTAAATATCCTTTGCGTTCATTATTATTATCCTTATTGATAGTTGAGAACAGTTTACTGATATGTGTGTATTCTATTTGAATAGGAAATTACCTAAAGTTTCATAATGCGATTAAAGCTATTTATCCCGACATCAAAATTATTTCTAATTGTGATGGGTCTTCTGGCCCATTAGATCATCCTGCAGATCTATTTGATGTTCATGTAAGCTGATTTACTAATCCTGCTATTTATCTTCTATATATATCTTTTTCATTTCTTTAGTGCACTTTTCTCCCATTGTTTTTGTGCATAATCAAGAAGTCTGATAATTTCATTCCCTAGATAGGTTTATACCTCCGCTTCCAACATGTTTTCTATGGTTCATCAGTTCGACCGCACATCACGTACTGGACCGAAGGTATAATTTTATGACTTGAAGCCATGGACACTCTTTATATGCGTTTATTCCAATGGGACCTGTGTGTTTCCCCTGGAATAAAATAAATGATAGCGATCATGATTGCACTTGTACTTTGATAACAAATACTTCTTAATTCTTGGAAACTATGCGTTCCAGTTTCTAATTCTTGACATGCTGCCAGGCTTTTATTAGTGAGTATGCTGTGCATGGAAGAGATGCTGGCTCTGGGAGCCTTTTGGCTGCATTAGCAGAAGCTGCTTTTCTCATTGGGCTTGAAAAGAACAGGTACCTTCGCTCCACCCAATCATTGTTGGTAACCTTGGATGTTTTTCTTAATTCCTTTTTTAACCTGTGTGTGTAACTGTCAAGGAACATTTCAAAACATATAACAATAGTGTGGACTAACTTAATTGTTGTGGCATGCCTTTATATGAACAGCACCCTATTGTCATAAATTAATTCTTTGTTCAGTTTCCTTTAACCACGTGTACATGAATGTAAAGCTATGCTATCCCAATTAGAGTTATTGTATTTAAAGTTTCCAAAAGGAAATGCTATGAAATACCCTAATTTCATTTTCTTAACATGGAGTCTGGAAATTTCATTGGGCCCAAGCCAGCCGTTGAATTTAATTAGTTAAATGGTTTAGATTATAAACCACAAGGGGGCCTTGACCTGACCTCAGTCATTACTAATCATTATACCTATTTAAGATGACTACTACTTCGAAAGGCATCCCAATATAAATAATGAACATATATTACAGATGTTCTGGAAAAACTATTTCCTTACGAATCTAGACAACGAGGAAAGATGTCAGTGATCGATACTTCTCAGCATATTTTCCATTAAAAAAAATACATTTCCGCATTTTTGAATCATAAGATTTAAATGAGGGAAAGAATGTACAGCACCATTTGCAAGGTGACAGCCACCCATTATTTTCTCTCTCCATTTGTTGCAACATATGCTTTACAATCTTTTACCAAATGGCTTCTCTTATTGTTAAAATAAATAAATCAATAATTCTTGCTTCTGGTAATGGGCACATTTCCAAAATAAAAATGAAAATGGCCCTTTTTATGTAATACTCTTAATGTTAACTGAAAGTTTTCTTTGTAATAGGGCCATTGATTTCTTAATGATCTCTGCATGGTTGTGCTTTAAAGTGAAAGAATTTTTTTCTTGTAGTATGTGTGCATGCGTGTATGCATGTTTTGCTCAAATTTACCATTTCATGTGTTGCTCAACATTACCATTTCATCAATTTGAATACTGTCGTTAGCGTTATGCAATTGGTTAGCTCTTAGATCTTGAACTGTCGCTTGGCTAGATAACTAAAAGTTCATTCGTGTCACACTCTACTTCTATTATCTGTTGCTAATTACTATAATTTCTTACTTCTATGTAGTGACGTTGTTGAGATGGCCAGCTATGCACCACTTTTTGTCAATGACAACGACCGCCAGTAATCTCTTCTCTTTGTGTGTCTATTCCATGTGCATCTTTATTAATGAGCTTTCTTTGGTTGGAAATCTCTTTTTTGCCTTCTTGTAATCAATTAAATTTTTACATCCAGCTGCTGATTTAACTTTGATTTACGTTAACCAGTGTAAGGTCTAAAACTCACATCTAGTGGCTACCATTCACCTATGTAACACAGAGACTTCTATCGGGAAAGCCGTATTAAAAGAGTCATGCACGTAGCTCATATGTTTTTGGAACTTTTTATATTTCGGCATGCTGTGTCCATGTTGGAAATGCTGTGCATAACTCTTCTTAATGCTTATGCCTACTTGCCTAAAATCTGTTCCTGACCAGAACAAACTCAGCTTATGTTGTGAGGGTGGTATGGGCCAAGATTTGGTCTTCAATGGCCTGGCTCCAGCATACTAGTTAGATCCGGTAAGGACCTAGACTAGCTCCACCTGTATCCATTTGGGCCTTATATAGGAAAAATGATAAAAACGGTGAGCTAAACAACTCATTGTGAACTTGTCCAATTGGCCATCCAAGTCGACAATCAGCTCCGTAAATTTTGATCTATTAGGCAACATATTCACATATGTAAGAAGTTGGACTATTTGGAGCTGTCTACAAGATGCATCAAGTGTTCAGAAAATAGACTGCTTTTAAGCTTCCTCATTGTGTACTAACAATGGAATAGGTTGATCCATAGCCTTTTGGGTTTCAAATATACTAGATTTTTAAAGGTATATGTTTAATGATATGTACATCAAGATGAATAATGCTGAATGTTGATTCGTGCAACTAATTAGGCTATGTCATGATAAAAATCTTACCTCACCATTGACCATCTCACTACATCATTACAAGTGGCATGGCCCGTCCCTTGTGGGACATTTCGGGTCTGAGGCTCGGATCAATGGGGATATGTGATATTTGGCCAAAAAAATGCTTACCTTTTAATGTGTATGCATGCACATATGTGAATAGATAGAGTAAATGGTATTATATGATATATAAGCACATGTGTCATATGGTGGTGGAAAAGTTCACTCCCACCATTTTTCTAACGACAGACTCTGTTCAATTTGATCTTCATATTTTTACTTCAAATGCACCAAAAAATTAGTGAACTTAGTGGTTTGTATATTAATGTAGGGGTGAAAAAAGGTTATTGCTATAAAAACCATTAAAATTCTAACAAGTATATTAATAAGCAAAAAGCTTTGGGTTCACTAGATCTTTAGTGCACTTAGGTTTTAGAATATGAAAATGAACAGAGTGGATCATCAAAAGATTGTGAAAAATAGATTTTTTTTGGGGTCACCATATGACATGTGCTCATATATCATGTGATACCTATTTTTCTTGCATATATTTAGAAATTGAAAATTCATTCGGCTATGTACAATTTAACAAATTTCATGTATTTTAAATAAAATTTCAAATGATTTCGATATGTTTTTATCCATGCATTGTGTGGCAAATTAGTAAATTTGATGACAATTTTGAAACGTTGATTTGGTTGCTACTTTTTGCATGGGTAAAACAGATTGAAGTCTTTTGAATTGTTATTTACAAATAGTTTAAATGTTCTAGTCTACATCCACAAGAATGCATTTTCGATTTGGGTTGTCAATTTGTATATATGGTGATAGGATTGCCATCTTTGATTCTCCCAAATGGATCCTAATCAAAGTTATACACACATACATGCACATTTTGAGATATAGCTCATTTTGACAAATGAGGTTGTAGGGGAAGAAGTGAGGCACATGCATTTTGTGAGTTGACAAGTTATAAGGGTATCACTTTCCCTTACAAGCTCATTTTGCTATAATAAGTTGTCAAGTTACATACGTCATTCCTTATAGATGCTAGGATACACTCAATAAGATCTAATGGGATCCAATTTGCAGATTTAATCACCCCGGATTAAAAATTGTCAACCCAAATGGTAAATCGGTTCTGGTGAATAAGTTCTAAAAATTTAGACTACTTATAAATAAAAATTCAAATGATTTCAATATATTTTATCCATGTAACAAGTGGCAACAAATTAATTAATTTAATGACAATTATGAAATATTGATTTTGTCACCACTTTTTTCAAAGGTGAAACACATCAAAATCAATTGAATTTTCAATTATAGTAGTTTAACCTATTAGATCACATCCAACTGAACAAATTTCCTAGTAGATTGTCAATTTTAAAATTTAAGGTGATAGTTTGCATATTGGTCGAATGTACCTCTAACGTCCCGCTCCCCAGGTGCCGTCACAATTTGAAACAGAATCATGCAGGTCCTGCAGGTGCCAGTAAAGTTAATGTGGAGTAGTGCAGAAAGAGATGAAATACTCAAAATATGACATGTAACACAGTTCTAAACAAGAAAAAGATAATACAAACTACACTACAGCTGCAATGTAAATATAATACGCACCTATAGTCAGCTCACGTTCCAATATCCTGCACCGAAAGCTCTGACTCCTAGTGCTTAGGTGCCTCCGTACAATCATGTGCGTCACCTAGTGGGGCAACAGAAGTCGCGTGACAACTCAATAGAGTAGATAATATCTAACCAAGAGGCATAAATGATAACGGTGCACAAAAGGAGATATAAGCAACAATTATAAAGGGATGGTACAAATAAGTAAACATGTTATGATTATTAATGTCTACAAACTACTGTAATGTGGTACTCACTAAAGTGAACCAATCCTAGGTCGTGACTTATAAGGGAGAGTGTGAGGTGCAACCCGAAGACCTTCCTGGACCGCGAAGGTGCGACCCCGAGCCGAGTAACAGACTACTCATGATCCATTTGAATGTTAGTACCTGGAAAATGATAGATCGTGAACTATCGTGATAGATCGTGGAATGGAAATCCTCCCAGACAGGGGCCAAAAGACATGCTCCAATCGCTTCCGCACTCTTGCAATCATAAGTTTCTCCAAAACCAGACGAGTCAAGCTAGATTAATCAATTATTAGTTTCAGTGTCGTAATGTGGTCTTAGTTCAATATTATGTAAACTACGTAGTCAAGGGGGTCCACTGACGTATATGTAATAGCAACATGTCATGTCAAGAGCCAACCTCAATTCCACTAGTTATTCCTCATCAGTGATAACACAAGTAAAATTCATTGGACTACGCAATTTAACACAATATTAAACTTTCTGGTACTAGCAAGCTTAAGAGAGATAATTAAACGATATGATAATAAGGCTGGCATGTGATAAAGCAATGCATGTATATTCCTCATATCTGATATTCCAGGGCTGAATTAATATATTAAAAGAAACAACACACCAAATGAACCAAGAAACTAAGGAACATAATACTTGCTTAATAAAGAAAAACACAAAAATCAAACTCATGATAGCTTTAGAGGATCTAGGCTAGAGAGATTAGATTCAAGATAAACCACACCGGAATCCAAAATAACAAGCGAGAGAAACCAGCCGAGCCCAACAATAACACAGGGACCCAAGATAGTACGCAAGGGAAGTTACCATACCTAACAAGCAAAGAACTTAAAACAACAAGTAAAGTGTAATGACCCATACTTTGGGAATTTTTCTAACATTTTTCCTCGTGTTAAAATAAAATATTTTATTTAATCCTTCACATTTTCCTCATTCTTTATTTGTTTCTATTTACTAGGTCCAAACACATGCACAGATCGATGCCAACATCTCCAGCGCACCCAGTTCCACTCATTTATCCCCATTCACTTTTATTTTATATCTTTGGACAAACCCAAACTCATTCGAGCCCACATCCTTTTCATTATTTCCCAGGCACACTTCTCTAACCAAAGGCCCAAAGAATCAATCCAGGCCTGAACCTTTCATTTTCTCCCTACTTGAAAGAAGAAACCCACACGGGTTCCATTCGACAGGCCTTCTCTTTCGTTCGAAAACCAACACATCGCGACCCTAAGTCCTCCAGGCCGACGGACATCGTGCGAAAGAAATACATGCCTCTCTCTCTCTCCCTCTCTCTCTCCCCTCTCTGCGTGGATGTGTGTAGGAAGAGCCATGCAAGTGTGAAAGTGGTTAGGGGTCAATGGCAACCCCCGTAAATTTTTAGAAAGGCGAGGGGCAAAACGGTCATTTGTACTAAAGCTGTTGTGCGCACATACCAAAGTTGTGTGTGCGTAAAATAATGGCAAACTTGTATATACCTAGAATATGGAGGGGTATTTTGGTCATTTAACCAAGTGCATGCTTATCCTAAAGAGGGTTCTAGTTGTAGATATTTTTGAAGAAGATTCATCTTTCTTCTTCCCTTTTTTTCCCTCCCCTTTTCATTTTCTGTTCTTTTCCTTGCACCCAACAAGGCCGGCCACCCTCCCCCTCTCTTCCCCCTTCTTCTTCAAAAGAAAACCCTAATTTCCATGCCCTAATGGAAGGAATTCAAGCTTGCTTCAAGGAGAAAGGAGATGGAATGAAGAGAAAGAGAAGAAGAGAATGAAAAAAAATCAAACTTTGAGGTAGGAATCCAACTTGGCTTTGGAAATTATTTAAGGTTTCTTTCCATCATGTTTATACATCATGTTTTTCCAATATGAAGTAGTGGAAATAAAATTAGGGTGCCATGTTTCAATTTTCATGCAAAAGCCCCTTGAAATTCCAAGCAAACCCATTCTTTTGAAATTCAGAAATACTGATATTTGTTGTTGCTGCAATTACAGTTACTGTTGCTCGAATTAGGGTTCGAAAAAAATATGAGCTTGTAGATCTTGAAGTTCTACCCCAAAATCATATAAATTTTGACATAGTTTCAATTCAGAAATTAGGAGAAATAAATCCATCTTTACAACATGTCTGTTTGATTTTCAGTGTTGACACAGTTTAGCAAAATTGGCCTAGAGACCTGCACACACACAATGGAATTTTGTGTTCTTGGTCTTGTTGGAAAGTTAACAAGATTTTCTAAAAATTCATCAGAGTGCTTATATGTCGAATTTCTGGTTCCAACATGTCCAAAATTGGCTTCCAATACAGACCCTGAAATCTGTCAGAAAAACAGAATTGATACACTTCACCAATTAATTCACCATAAATCATATAGTTCATATTTTTGCATGAAATTTTATCTGCAAATCCATAACTGCTATATCTTCAACTTTCATTTATAAAGTTGTGTCAAATTCCCAAGAGAAATGAATGAAATGTATTGATCTTTATGGCTGTTCTTGCCATTCCAGCAAGTTGGAGTGTTGGTTGAATATTGAATCGTGTGGTGATGTTAATTTCTACATCCCATTATGCTTGGATGTTGTGCTAATGACGGAATGTTTAGTTACGCTATTGTTATTACATTTGATAATGTGACAATGTCCGTTTCTATAGCGCCTGCCACGTGTTTGTTGAAATGTCCCAATGAATGTGAAGTTAAAGAAATATGGAAATTGGGCCTATATGCTCTTGTATCAAGACCCCTGTTATAAATTGATGATGTTGGGGACATGGATGGCATGGATGCACTATTATATATGGATGTATATGTGATGTGAAGAAGGGCATGTCACGTGAGTGCATGACCCAGATTGCTATGTGATGATGCGATGACTGAGGGCATAGCACTTAGGTGCATGACCCGTGTTGATGAAAGGAAGTTACTGAACTTTGGGTTCAAAAACCCTAGCCGCCCCTTGAGATCCGATTGAATCAGATTTCTCTCCGAAGATTTCGGGGTTGAGATTGATTGAACTCTTTTTATGCGTTATCTTTACTATTTACATTCGATGGGTTTTCTAGGGTTTTGGGGGCATACGAAAAACCTCTCTTTTCTCTAAAATTCTTGTTTCGATTTGGGGGTTCTGATTTCTCTTGCGGTTGGATTTTGGAGCTTTCAGATCCTTTCAATTTCTTTGGTTGAGGTAGATTTCGTCCTCTCAAGCTTTCGGTTTATATTTTCTTGATTTCATTTGGCATATGATGATGAGAATAGTGATGGGGGGATTTTCTCCGGTGATTCACAACTTACGGTAACCAAGCGGCCCTCTCAACGATCTCTGCCGCTGCCCTCTTATGCTTTCTGTTGGTTAGGTTTCATGTTTGGCTTCTCAGTCAGTCGCCATGGCTAGGTTTCGATTTCGCACGTCGTAGTGCTTCTCTTCTACGGCGATGCTCTCGCGGATGTTTATTGTTGGTTTGATCTTATTCATGGCCTTTGTCTCTTTGCTAATTTCTCCCCAGGTTTGACTTTGCGTAACTTCTTATTAGGCTTGCGGGCCGCTGTGTTTGGCTTCCATGTACTCTGAACATGTTACTTAGTTTGCGGGCTCAGTAAATTTCGTCTTGGTTGGAACTTCAGGCATGTTACTATTCATATACTTAAATCAAAACCTTTCCCCTTGGCTGGTAGACTGTATGACTTTAATGGGTTGCCAAAATGTAATTCTGATCCCACCGCTCCTTAAAAATAACTTGTTTACTTTTCGGTTTACTTTTGTTTACAATCCTAAAATATTTATCTTTAATTAATTTGTTTATTAAGTCTCTTATTTCAGTTTTTTGCTTTAAACTGATTTATTATGCAAAATATTAATATGGGTATTATTGTTGGACGTTATTAATTGACACATGATTCGCTATAATTGTTGCCAACGTTACTGAGAGCTACAAAGAACACTTGACATTGACACCAATCTCATAATTAGAATGTCTTTACACTTAGCTCACTGTCTAGGGGTGTGGGGTGCTAATGGTTAACGTATTCCTTTTACCACTCTCCTGATGGAAGTGGAGCATGTTACAACGCAATCGGTTTTCCTCCTCCTTTTATGGAACGTGGGTTCAAATGTAATTTTCCTCTTTCTTCTGAAATGAGAGGCTACAATACTCAATTGTCCACTGTTCACACTAATAGTGTGGTTACAGAGCCTTTTAATGAACATCACTCCCTTGAACATGAGCCACGGCCTAGAATGATTAGTTTAACTTTAACCAACCATTAAAGACATTCATAACTTGTAGTATTGCTACTTTAGTAGATCATTTCTCTTGTTCAGAGACATTGTAACTGTTTTCGTTTGGTATAAACTGTTAAACCTGGTTTAGATATAGTCTACTTTCTAATTTTTTTGTATATTTTCTCCTCAGGTTTAACAGGAGATTTTACAGCTTTTGTTCGTTCACTAAGTTTCTAATTTTGTTCGTGCAGGTATGGTTTTAATTTCGGTATTATTTTCTGCTTTGTCCTATTCTGTTTTCACTGGTACCCAGCAGGATCTGCATAATAATTGTAATTCGTGATGACACCCAGAAACGGGTCGTTACATAAAGAAAGCCAGCCACAACCCACAACAAGTCAGGAGGGCTAGTCGCAACCCAATACGAGCAAGGAGTGCTAGCTACAACCCAACAAGGAGTAAGGAGGGCTAGTCGCAACCTAACAACGAGCAAGGGACCCAAAAAACATCAAGAGAACCAACTGAACCCAAGAAAAGCGAGGAGGCAGACCGAACCCAACAACAAGGAACGAACCCCAAACCGCAAGCAACAATCAACAAGGAACCCAAGCCGCAAGCAACAATCAGCAAGGGACCCAAGCCGCAAGTAAAGATCAGCAAGGAAGAGGCCAAACCCCAACCGAAACCCCAACGATTCACTCCGATTAAGGCATGCAAGGAATTGAAACAAAAACTGAAGTATATGGGATATAGTCTACCTAAAATCGTATCCGAAGAACCAAAATAATTAAGAACTGAAGCCCAAACCAACGAACAAAGGATTCAGCCGAACCCGAACCCAAACATCAACAGAAAAGACAACCTCAGCCATCAGTCAACAAGGAATCCCAAAACCGCAAGTAAGGGGAGCCACCGCACCCAAATCAGTAAGGAAGGGACAGACCGATAGCAAGAGGAGCCACCGAATTCCAAATCGGCAAGGAAGTGACTCTTATAGAGTTGACAAGCAGCGACGTCAGTCTGCAAGTAAGGGACAGCCTCGAAGAGGCCACGATACGGATTTGGGTCCTTCGCAGCAATGACGAGAGATGGGAGGGTTGCTGCATCGAGAAGGACGGCGGACGAGGACGTCGTATGCGAGAGAGGACGCGAGGGGTGTCGTTGCGGGCATGAGAGAGGGGGGAGACGCGATCTAAAGAGCCCCAGCGAGCTTCGTTCGCTGTGGGATCGAGAGAGGGGGGAGAAAACGGGGGGAGCCCATCGGGCTTCTCGCGAGTGGGCTGGGCCCAAAGAAAAAAGAAAGAGATGTAGAGGGGAAACAGGCTGTTACTGTACACGTCCCTCTATCCCTTACAAACACGCTCGCACATGTGCGCTTATGTATATGTATACGTACATAGGAATAAATGTTTACATATGCATACATGCATATGTATATGTACATATATGCATACTTACATATATTGAAAACTATTAATTTGAAATCATTCATCAACCAAAATAATACACTATGCAGAATCAATCTAAAAGCTTGCCTAAATAGCCTAACTGGAATTGTATATAAGGAATATACCTTGTTGTCAACCTCCATTATTATTTAACGTATATTTTGGCTTGAACTCAAAATTCCAAAACAACTATAGAGGATGGATTGCTCCTTTGGGTTTCTAATTTTGAAATTTGTAGTGATTGGATCAACATATTGGATCCTGTCAAGTGTGTGTATATATACACACACATATATAAAGAGCTTACCATTTATGAGCTGGTAACTTATTTAGCTAAATGAGATGTCATCTCATACACATATTTTTAATACACTCGCTTCATGAATTGAACCGAGATCACTAGCTGGAGTTAGTGACTTACTATTTATGAGCTGGTAACTTATTTAGCTAAATGAGATGTCATCTCATACACATATTTTTAATACACTCGCTTCATGAATTGAACCGAGATCACTAGTTGGAGTTAGTGACAGGTGAGCTACCCTCCTTATTTGATAATTAGTGACTTAGAATTACGTATTCCAGGAATAATGAATGTAAAGTGTATTATTGATTGAGGAATGGAATGTATATAATTACCTTTCAAAATTACATACACAAGTCAAAAGTTGGTGGATCTCCATACTATCCTTTTTCATGGCTCACATAAGGAAAAATGAGACACCACCTTATATTACTTCCTCACTTGTATATATGTATCATTTGCCATTTGAGCACTTCGCTCTTACATCACCCTCAAAAAGTTCACTCTCCATAATTTTTTAAGTATCGGCTTCGTTTCATTTTGATCTTCATTTTAAAACCTCATCACATCAATCATGAAGTGAACTTAAAGCTTTTTTGTTTGCCGGTCTACTTATTTGAAAATTAACGATTTTATAAAATTAGCACTCTGTCGCATATAGATTGAAAAGCAAAAAAAATTAGATTCACTCTGCATTAGAGTTTTAGAATATAAATATCAAAATTATTGAAGTTCATACATCAAAAAAATAATGTGGACTTTTCAGGTGTCATATGGTGCTTATGCTTAATGGCATAAGATACACATGCTTAAGATGCTCAAATCACAACTTCCCAATTAGGAAAGCCATGTCATGCCACTAAGCTGACCCGCTCATATATGTTTGTATGTATGAATGCATGTGTATATGTGCATGGTGCCTTGGAAGGGAAACCCTCGTATGTAGCCGTTAAAGACTCCAATCTCTTCTATTTTTGGATGATAACCACAGTTCAATTCATTATATTCTAAAATCTACACCAAATATCTGGTGAACACAAAGTATTTTGCAAAAAAACTACATTACTACGAACCCATTAAATTTATGACAGATGAATGAACGAGCAAAATTTTTTACATTCGCTACATATTGGTTTATTTGGGTTTTAGAATGTGAAGATCAAAATAAAAGGTCTCGATCATCCAAAAAAATAACGGTGTGGAGTTTTTGATGACTGCATATGTGCCAGCTACTTTATGATGAAAGACCTCCAATGCGGTTATCAAAACTCCCCTCTTCATTTTTTGGATGATCGACATTGTTCATTTTGATCTTTATAGTTTAAATCTCACTACACCACATATCTAGTGAACCTAATTGGTATCGTTCATTCATTCACCCACAAATTTAAAAGTTTCATAGTAATAAGGTGAACATGCAAAACACTTTGAACCACTAGATATTGGATGCATTGGGATTTTAAAATATGAAAACCAAAATAAACATTGATGATCACCTAAAAATTTGATAGATAGTGAAGTTTTTTTAAAACCACATAAGAGGGTTCTTTTTTGGTAGCTTTTTTCATTTCTTTCTACAAAGAATATACATACATACATACATACATACATACATATCATATGATATATAAGCACGTATGTCATATATGATGATATGTCCAAATCTTATCCACAAGAAAGAGGGGGCAAAAATACACACTGTGATTATCTTTTTTTATAACTGAGATTACGATGTGTTATCGTATATGAGCAAACTTGCTCATATATCATATGACCCACATTTCTCTCATATATATATATATATAAGACTAATGGGTATCAAATGACATGAATGATATCTCTCATGTACGATGACGTGACATATTCTCCTCCATAAAAAATATGTTCACAAAAAGCACACTTATATGGTCCTTTAAAATATGTAGTGGAGAATCTGTTACGTTATCATATGGGTGAGGTATCTCGTATGTCACAATACATAAAATATATAATTTGAATTATATATCTAAGAATAATAGGAAACATATGACATATGATGCTTATCATTATAGACATCTCGAAAAGTCCATTATACACTATTTTTCTGCAGGATTTGCTTCAAGATTTGCTTCGTTAATTTTGATGTTCATTAAAACACCAAATACAATGTGTACCCAAAGTTGTCTACTTGCTAATCTTAGAGTCATAAAAGTTCTATTGTTGAAAAATTGTTATATTTTTAACAAAGAGATCGATGAGTAAAAATCTTTGGATCACCTGATATTTGGTGTTTTAAGATTTTAGGATATGAATATTACAATTAATGGAACCGATCCTTTAAAAATAATATTGTACTTCTTGATGTCGTATATGAGACTAAGCCTCATATATCATATGATACTCATTCTTCTATATATATGAGCAATATGAAGATTAACTAGCCAATGAGGAAATTTTTTCATTGGCTAGCTCATGGAACCCCACATCCCCGATGCTTCTCGATAATCGGTTAAGTTTATTTGATGTTCATGTTCTAAAATCCTAAATCTCTGATTTTCAAGTGAACCAAGAGGTGTTATTCGTTCATCTAGCCTTTACAGAAAGTTATGTTACTATGAAACTGTTAAATTTAAGACGATGTGATGAATAAGCAAAACTTATTGGATTCAATTAAAAATTGATGGTTTGTGATTTTAGAACATGAATATCAAAATGAATGTATTGGATCGAAGGAAAAAATAAGAGGTGTTGGATCTTGACTCTAACCAAGGAAGAAATTTCATACTTAGCTAGATGACGCCGATTTATGTGTGTGTGTGTGTGTGTTGGTTAGGTTTTACTCGGATGGACTAACCATGTGGATTCATCCAAGTCAATTTTAAGATTAGACAACATAAATGAAAAATTTGTTCCCGTAGATGTGATCTAACATATCTAAACTACATATAAATAAAATTTTAAATGATTTAGACATGTGTCATCCATACATGAAGTGGTTGCAAAATCAGTGTTTCAAAATAGTCATAACATCGACTAATTTTTAACCACTTGATGCATAGGTAAAGCATGTTTAAATTATTTGAAATTTTGTTTGTATGTTATTTAGACATGTCAGATCAAGTCTAACAGAACATATTTTCCATTTAAGTTATCCAAATTTAAAATTGAATTGAATGGATCCGCATGTTTGGTTCATACGAATGGAACCTTCTGAGTGTGTGTAATTGGAACGGCTATTTTGTTCTTAACTCAAAAGTCTAAAACTACTACATGATCAATCGTCATGCTTCCCATAAGGACAATTTATCCTCTTAATAGCAACAACTACAGCATTATAAATAGCTCTGAATAGTACTATTTTATGCCTCCCTTTACCTTAAAAGAGCAAATTGTCATGCTATTTCCATCTGTGCGAACTAGTAGCAGTGGACACTAGTCCTGTTGAACAGATTAGACTTCCTCAACAGCAAGCATGTGTCTTCAACAAGAGATCCAACTGGACATCGGGGTAAGCCAAAACCACATAACCTATGATGCAAAACCCTGCTTCTGCAAGTCTGTCTTCATGAGGATGTGATCACGAAGTGCTCAAAGAAAACATCCTGTCCACTTAAGACAACAGCCACTAAACCAAATAATCAAATAGAAATGAAAACCTGGATGGCTCTCCCTTATCACCTTCCAACCGGACAAGAAACTGAAGCTTGTTGTCAACTCTCCAATCCAGAAGTGGATGCTGCTCTGAATTTGATGCAGTCAACCTGCTTACCATATAGGCAACAGATCTTGGTACGGAAGGCTTGGCCGCTAACCAAAGCTCTGCTTGGTCTCCATTTTGATAGCTCTTTGGGGAAAACCTGTTGCCCAATCAAATTCATCACCCTTTCCTCAGGAAGCCATGGATCAAACCAAAGAGAGATGGAATGCACATACCAATAACAGCTCGCATATGCGGCAATGCAGCAGTTCTACATTCTAGGATAAAGTTTCCAGGTTCCTGAGTCAAGTAAAGAAGCATCAACTTCAAACATTGATCTTCCATGAAGGTAGTTTCTTCGCATATAAACAGCCGAAAGAGAGTTTGAAGTACACAATCGCCAAAGGAGCCGAACCCCAATACCATATTAACATCTGTTAATCTTCATATCCTGATGCCACATTTCTTCTTGGATAAGGTTTTGACCTGTGTCTCACATCTTATTAAATTCAAGTGCCAGTACTGGTGAGCCAAAGATAAAGTGTGTTGAAAGGACTTGGTTTCCAGATCTCGTTCCGGCTTTTGGGCCTTCTCTTGGAGCAGGCTGCCTGATGCCTAACTTTCTGGGGCCCAATATCAGAAAGCGGGGTTGGTCTTGCGTTTTGCAAATTCGTTGGAATTGTAGCATGCCCATGTATTTGTAGCCAATCCTGGAACTTTATCATCCTTGAAATGGCCAGAGAAAACACTTAAAATTAAAATTTGAGAACCGTTTACTATCTTTTTTAGGTCGTCACTTCATCATGGGTATGTCTTTATGTTTGGCTATTTGGTTGGTGCCATGCCTTGGATGAAAGTTGACTTGATGTAAACACTTATTATTTGAAGAATCGGTGGAGGACATGAGCTTGATTGCTGTCTCTCTTTAGATGGGAAAAGGCTTAGCTGATGTTGAGTCATTAGCATAACATACAAAAGCATTACATTTTTTGTCAATGTAACAAAGTTTTACTAACTTTATTTATTTGTTTTTTAAAATGCAGGTTTAACCCAGATGCCATTGTATTTAACTCGTGGCAGAATTATGGAACTCCCAGCTACTGGATGCAACAATTTTTCCGGGAATCAAGTGCTGCAGTTATCCATCCCTCTACTATCCAAGCTAGTTCCTCTAATTCGTTAGTTGCATCTGCGATTACTTGGCAGAACCCAGAAAACGGCAGCACTCACCTGAAAATCAAGGTTCTTGATTTCTTGAACATGCAGCCTGAACTTTCATGCTTAACTGTTTTCTTGGCCCATTCTAATGTCCTATTTGCAGCTGATCTTAATTTGCCGCAGTGAACAGACAATTGAAATTTTTCCTTCAGTTGATACAAGTAGTCATAATGAGTTTCCATCAAAAGCAAATCTTTTACATTCCAATGAGGCTCTCAAAGAATATATATACACTGAAAGTGCACCTTAATTAACTATAGTATTCTAGTTTGTTGTGCTTCGTGTCTTTAGGTCTTGATGGAAGTACCGGCATTTACTCTTTGTCCTCATAAAGTTTGATCTTCTTGTTCTGTATATGTTGCTGCTTCATATCAATTTTTTTATGCAACTCAGGTAATTTATAATCCCTTCCTAACTAATTTGTACCCAGTTACAGGTTGCACCGGCATAATGGTGAATAGTTCTCTGTTCAATTTTTCTAGCTTTTCTATATCAACTGATTGCTGGTTGAGTTTCAATTTCAAATGCTCTTTCCCTGTTAAATGTTTGCAAATACAGGTTTTTTGTGGGTGCAGATACAAGTTTTCCCTTGACACACTGGCTTTCAACATTATATTCTGAGCTAGGTGGTAATATCAGTGACGTGATTTTGATATTTTTGTGCAGGTCGTCAATTTCGGTAGCGATGTTGTGAATCTTAAGATTGTAGTATCTGGATTACAAAGTGATATTGCCTCTTCGGGATCAGTCAAGACGGTACTAACATCGGGTAATTTGATGGATGAGAATTCCTTCACAGTTCCGAACAAGGTAATTACTGTTACCAAGTCTTTTATGTGTGAATTTTAAAAAAACAAAAGTCAGATTTTTCACAATGAGCATCACTACCATCATTGTCATCTTCTTCATTATCAATGGTTGCCATGTGCTAGCCATCGGATCAATGTCAGGTCGCCATTCATATGAAAACATAACGGGCAAGTACTGTTTGTTAAAGTGAAATTTTAAGTAATAAAAGAATGGATCCAATATGCTATAGGAAATTAATTTATACCATTAGAATTATGGTTATCATATGACATATGAGGCTAAGCCTCATGTGCACCTCCAAAACTCCACACTTTGCTATTTTTTTGGAGGATTGAAACCGTTAAACCCCAAACCACCGAATATCTGATCAACCAAAGTGGTTTTACATGTTCTTTCATTCGTTTCAAATTTAACAATTTTGCATGAATAGAACTTTTGCGACTGGTAGATGAATATGTAAAACCTCTTGGGTTCACCCTATATTTAGTGTTTTGGGGTTTTAAACTATGAAGATCAAAATGAACAGTTTCGATGCTCTGAAAAAATAGCGGATGGTAGAGTTTTGGAGGTCGCATATGAGGTTTAGCCTCATAATATGATAACCGATTATTCTCTTATATCATTTATCTTGCTAGGATGTTATTATCCTTTTTTGTTATCACAATTTAAACAAATTTCTAGTAATTCTATTGATTATGTGTAGCACTATAAATGGTACCCGACAACGTGAAAACTCGATCCCACCATGCAGCATTTTTGGGATCGGATCAAGAATATTTGACCTAAATTCTTTTCATGACGGATTCGTGTATGACATTTCCAAACCAGAAAACCGATAACAAACCCAAAACCCAATAGCAAACCCAAATAAGTATCATACTTACGATAATGAAGTTCATTCCCGTACATAAAGTTACAAACCGACAGCTTATATTGATGAAAAGACAAATAAAATTTATCAATTTTCATCTAATAAAATAGACCTATCACATAAAAAAACAATTTCAATTAATATCTGCACAAGTTTAGTTCAAACCTCGCTTCAATCCGACCCCAATGCGGGAACCGAGACGTGGCCCGATCCGGATTTTGAATACAAATTTCTTAGTGGGTTCAGGTTCCGGTTTGGATCTTACATGAAACCGATCAAGTCCGACTCGCTTACACACCCTAGTTATGTGGATCATGCATATTTGCTTCTATTTCTAACTAGTCCCAGAAATAATTGCACTTCAATGCTCCTTGCCCGTGGTCCAACTTTTCCATAACACTGCCATGTGCCTTTCAGTTGATCTTTTGCATTTGTGAAAGAAAAAAAAATCTCAAAAGATTAGATATGTTCAACTAAAATTGATGTTGGATTAGTGTGGATTTTTTTTTACAGTCAATATGTGAGAACAATAAAATTTTATGTGGTGTTAATAATTTGCTTTGGCTGTGTTAAGCAGGTGGTGCCGGTGACCAGTGTTATCGCAAACGCAGGATCCAACATGAATGCCATTATTTTTCCGTATTCAATCACTTCATTTGATCTATCACTCGCTCCAACGGATTACAGATCTATGATTTAAACCTTGATAAATAAGAAGGCAAAGAAATGCATGAAGAGCATGCGATACTTAAACGAGAGTGGAAACAAAGGCATGTTTGCAAGTATAAACTACTGTGTATAGAGCTTACTGCGTATTGTTTAAACTGCAAGGAAATAACAATGCTCATTCAAACTATTGATGATCGCCGTGAGATTTTTTTTCCCTTGAAAATATTTGCACACCACTTTTCTTGAATTATTTGTGTATTATATAATTTATATTTCGAAGATTACCTGTTTTATTTTAGTTTCTCTATCTACATAATTCAACTTGAGATATGTACGTGCACGATTTAGTACGCGGTGATAAAGATGACAAGATGAGTTGGCTGACATTTAGTAGTTTGCTTCATGCAAGGAAGGTTCTACGATGTTGATGTTGCATGTAGCAGGCATATGTCGAATGTATTCATTAACATAAATTAGATTCATGCAGTGAAAAATGCCAGACCATAAATTAATGATCTTCGTACAATCTTGATTATGCGGCCTACGAGAATGCTACTAGAGAACCTTGTTCCCTAGGCTAATTGGACCATATGGGTTTGGTCAAACCCTAACCGGTGGATAGGGGTTCTAGTAACCTTAGGCACATAGCTAGCGATTGGGTTCGGATCTAGGTTCATATATACAACTTGGTTATGCAGCGTCAATCTATGATTTCATCGTGCATATTTCCACGTCTATCATATGATGGTGACATGGAATCTGGCCACATTAGCTATGTCAAAGTTTTTAAGATCCATATGGTTTCACAGGGTTGCCGCATTTGGGTTTTATACATTACAGGGTTGTCACATAAATTCTGCTCTCATGGTTGATAGAACTACACACGTTTGTTTCTTTGTTGTACCATGACATGACACCATCTCCAGGTAAGAAAAATATCCCGATGTAGATGTCCTCCCACATAGTCTGCATCAGTGTAGCCTTCCAGTTTGGTGGACGAAATGTGGCAACCAAATGTGGCAACCCTGTGATCTATAAAACCCAAATGTGGCAACCAAATATGGCACCAAATCCTCTCTTTCATATATCCTTTTGATTCCAAAACTTAAGTGGTTTAGAACTTAATCCAAATGTGTTTATGGCCCTAATTTACGCAACCAATTGTGTTAACAAGGACGAATTATTTTCAATCAAAGTAGTTATGCATCAATGTTATGTTGAAATGGGATCTCATATTTGACTCACGTTATCCAAACAAAATCAATTAGATTTAGTCATAGAGATCAAATCAACTCCGTTATGTACCATGTGTTATCCTTCCACATCCTAACACTTAGTGTTGACCATTTGGAAAATATGGTTAATGTAGAACCATAATCAACACTTAATCATATATCGTTATCAAGCAGTGCTCTTGCAAGTCAAAATTGCATACATGGCCAATGATTTAGAGTAGTCCAATTAGCTTATAATATAATGTTGGGTGTTCATCCAAAAATATTGGTTATTGGATTTTCCAATGAGAGTCTTATAAGACCTCATTAATGTATAGTTGCACCAAACTGTTTAACTATTTTGCATGAGTTAGCATACATCCATTCATTATGAGATCTATCTGGATCTATTTAGTCGAAGGACAAAATGCAAAACATATTGAAAACTTATATTTCCTTGATGGTGCCTATATTTCACGCGAGAAGTATTCATGGCCGACTTGTTAATGCATTCCTAGCACCCAAGGTATCAGTGCAAGATCTCAACTTGAATCATGTGAACCATGATCATCATATAACCACTGCATGCATCTATCAACTAATATAATTAAGCTCTTCTGATCCAAAATAATAGTGACATATTTAAGGTGAATGAATATTAACTATTTGAGCTCTAGCAATATCATCATAAGGATTGTCATATATTTATACAATTCATCATATGAATATTAATATCTCATATCTAATTAATTATCTCATGAATATTGCAAGATTTAAAAATCCATTGTGCACATATAATATGTTAGTGATAATCAACAAAAATAAAATAAAATACATATAATTTTATTATTATGGTTATATTTGGACATTAAACCAATAATCTTCTACTTGGACAAACTATAGCCATATACTAATCAGTCTAACCCGAATGTTATCAACATGTTTGTTGTAAACCTTTATATCAAAGGTTTAGTCATAGGATTTACAATATTTTTTGCTGATGCAACTTTTTTTAAACAACAATCTCTTTCTCCATTTGGAACTAATGAATGATGTGATACTTTATGTCTCATCATAGAGTGGTGGGGTTTTCTCTTTGAGCCATAACACCATTGTTGTCCCAATACAACATTAAAGGAGGCCTAATAACTGGAACCACCCCAAGAAGATGATGATATATCCTATACCAAATTGCTCTTTTGAGGCCTCTATGGGAGCATCATTTCCTACGTCTTCTATTAAGTCCATAGTAACTGTCTACTTTATGGCATGCTAATTGACCTCTTCTCTGGGTAGTGTAAACATATATTCGAAAGCAAAAGCACAAAAACATATATCTTATAGTCTAATGTAGCAACAATAGTCAATTAAATCCTAATGGATTGAAGCATTGCTAAGGTAAAAAGGTTTTCTTATTGACAACACCTTTGATTTGAGTATATCCTTTTGCCATCAAATTAACTTGCTTGGAATGTCTTCACATTACCATATTCTGCATCTCTCTTCCTTTTTAAATCTAGTGACATCCAATGGACGTGATGCCTTCAGGTTGATGTACTAAAGTCTAGACATGGTTAGTAAACAGAAAGTCAATCTCAAATTTCATAACTTTCTCCCAATGAAAAAAGTCTCCATCATAGATTACTTCATTATAATTTGTTAGATCCTTATAGACCTCTTTAGCAACAGAAGTGAACACTTCATCACAATGCATGAAATGTTGTAAGTGTGCAGGTTATTGTGTAACTTATATGCTTCTTCATAGTATGATCCTAATAGTGGCTCCAAGTGCAACTCTTGCAACCCCATTGGGTTACGATGCAAATCTTGCATCACAACCTTGTATCTGATGCAACGGCGGCTTATCTGTCTTGGTTGAAAGAAGCATCAACTCTTCTGTCCATAAAGACAACATTTCTACAAATAGCCTTTGATCTTCTAGCAATTTTAAGTACCAAATACATTCTTCTTTAAGGTAATCTAAGAATACACATTTGTCTATTTAAGATGCCAACTTATCTAGATTTTGCTTGCATATGTGCTTAGCAACCCCATCTCTTCATAAATTAGGATTCTGCCCAAACATCAATTCATAAGGTGTGATGCTCACTGCATTGTTGTGCACTATCCTTAGAATAATGATGTAACTGTGTATGACTCATTAGCGATAATGTCATATCTAAGTAAGTACGAGTTTAATGCTGTGTCGAAGGAGCTGTCCACTCAAAAAGAGTATCATTCGCCCTAAATATACCAAGAATTCAACAGAGATGTATTCTCCGCCACTATTATCGTAATAAATCTTAATTGCTTTCCGTATCTATATTTTTTCACTTCAGCTTTAAGCTATTTGAACTTAATTTTACAAAGTTTTAGACATGAGGCATATCAGGTAAATCATTCTGACCTATAGTAGTCATAAGTGAAAATGATTGAATACTTAAGGCCCCCTGTTAGCTTTGAAATTCATTGGTTTTCTGCCTTCCGTATAAACTAGTCTTAATTCTTGCCCCTATACATCTTGCATTATGAACCAGGTTCAAGTAATGGTAAGGATTCCATTAGTGTATCATCATTAACTAAGCCGCTGATCCTATTAACCCTAATATGAATAGCCCTAAGATGCCATAGATATGTGTCCCTAAACGATCACATCGTTCTCTTTTGATTCATACATTAATCCACAATTACATAATCACCACAATCTGAACAATGTGGCACATGCATGTTTTTTAGAAGAAACCAAATGATACATATTATTAATCATGTTATTATTCAATTTGATAATGACGTTTGCTCCAAACTGAAAAATATCATAAATGTACATAAGTTTTAGTACAAAACTCAAATATCTTCTAAAACCATGTAAATAGTAATAATCAGATAGTATCAACTTATATGATCTTGGCTGGATGATCTTGGTGCCAATTGCCTTGACAGTTGCACATTTTCACATTCCAATAATGAGCTTTTGATGATCTCTTCATGTCTCCTAAAATCCCTGCAATGAATTTGAGTTACATGCAATGTGTCTAATACCAAAACACCAAGCCAAATACTTGTGGGAATTCCTTTTCTAAAGGCCTAACTTTTCACTATGAGAAAAATTTTACTGAGTTGGGTCTCTCTTTTAGAAACATTTGCTTTCTTTTACTATGGCACATGGACTTTCCATTGTATTTCTATTTTTCGACTTTCCTGTCATCTAATAATTGTTCTTGGGAGAAAGATCTTGAGTGGTCATAACTCATAAGAATATAGCCAGATTTTTGCTTGTGCAATTCCTCTCTCACAGTTTTGTTGCAAGTAAATAACTACTGAAGGATCAACCATGTAGCACATTCTTGGTGATGCCAACAATTTATAACACACACACACACACACACACACCACCACCACCCCCCCCCCCCCCCCCCCCCCCCCCCGCCCCAAAAAAAAAAAACATCTACACATACTCATATAGGGAAAGATTGGGGCTTTTTGATCGGTTGAGCATCATCTGTTGAAGAGAAGCATTAGAATCTAAGTCCAAAACAAAAAGGAGAGTAGATTGCAACATTGGAAGCTCTATAACCTCAACATTACCACCTACTCACAAGTTTTAAGAAACATTAGCAACTAGCCTGCTTCAAAAAGGTGACAAGTCCTTTGTCCATAATGTGTATAGATATTTGTAGTTATCGGTGCAAATGAAGAAATAAGGTGTGTTAAGTATTTTATTTGTCTATTGTGGCACAATGGTTCTGATGGAATGTTAAACATTATGTTAAGAAAAACGTTGAACGTGGTTGTTCAACGTTTTATTTTTCGTCACCTGCTCTCATCATCAAAGATCTCTTAGTATAGATAAAGGGCTTGCAGTTATATATTTGGTGCTATTGGAAGTTCTCTCTTATCTATTGAACGGATGCAGATCTTCTTTCTTCGGTTCACTCTTGGTTTAAGGGTATTGCAGATCTCATCGGTTATTGTTGTTGAAATCGAGTGTTGAGTTGTTGAGATTGTTCTGCTCGGTTTCAAGACCTTCTTGGCTGCGGAAGTTTCTCTGGGGATGTGGAGAAAATCCTCAGCGTTTTTACATGTGCTCTTGCTGTTTTTAACAGCTTAACTACCTTGAAGAGGCGACCTAAAAGTGGTAAGTTGAGGTGTTGATGTTACCACTTTTTCGGTATCGGGTTGATTGGCTTTTGGCATACAAGGTGATCTGAAAAGCTCCGGGAGGAGGCTCACATCTACGTTGTAGAGGATCAAGGGAGTTGATCCTGGTGAGTACTGCAAGGGGATCTTGCACGCAAGGGGAGCTTGCGTAAATTACTCCAAGGAGTTGATTACGATCAACTCGTGTAGTATGTATTGAGGGGGAGTGTATTTCCTCTAATATCATTCAGTTTTGATGTCTGTATTTTACATACTATATAGTGGAGTAATTTGATTTTCTGGGCGGGGCCCCGCAGATGTAGGTGTGCGCACCGAACTGCGTTACCAATGATCGTGTGTTGTGATGTGTTGATTGTCATTATTTCTATGAATTCACTATTTAGGATTGCGTACTAATTTCAATTGGTATCAGAGCAGGTCATCCGCATTCTTTGCTTGTCAAAGAGGGTGTGATTCTGCTGTCAAAGTACGTCAATCATGAACACGAAGGAGGGAGCTTCTGTGACTCGGCCTCCACTTCTCACTGGCACTAATTATACGTATTGGAAGTCTCGGATGCGCGCTTTCATCAAATCTCTTGATGAGAAGGCATGGGTGGCCACTATTGAGGGCTAGACTCCTCCTACCGTTGACGACAAGAAGGGAAATGAGTCTCTCAAGTCTGCCCAAGATTGGAGTATCGAAGAAGAACGTGCGGCTCTGGGAAATTCTAAGGCTTTGAATGTAATTTTCACTGCTGTTGACGAAGAACAGTTCAAGTTGATCTCTACCTGCGAAGTTGCTAAAGAAGCATGGGATATCCTTCAAAACATACATGAAGGGACAAGCACTGTAAGAGCTTCTAAACTTCAAATTTTGGCTTCTCAGTTTGAAAACCTTAGGATGAATGATGACCAATCTGTGGCAGAGTTCAATGGAAGACTTCGTGACATAGCTAATCAAGCTTTTCAATTGGGAAAGAAATACTCTCAAAAGAAATTAGTTGAGAAAACCCTGAGATCTCTACCTGAAAAATTTTCAGCCAAAATAGCTGCTATAGAAGAAGTTAGGAATACTTCTAATATGAGATTGGATGAATTGATGGGATCTCTTCAAACTTTTGAGATGAACTTGAAGCAAAATAAAAGGGAGAAAAGAGTGGCGTTAAAAGTTGAAACTGCTGATGCTTCGCATGAAGGAGATGATACTGATTTTGAAGATGACATAGCACTTCTAACCAAGAACTTTAGTAAAATGATGAGGAAAATAGGAAGTAGAGGTCAGAATTTCAGAAACATTAGCAAAGAAGCTCGTACCAATCTCTCTCCTGTAGTTAGAGGTAACAATCGACCCATACAGAAGTTTGAAACAAAGGGTAGAGGCAAAGGAATTCAATGCAGAGAATGTGAAGGTTTTGGACATATACAGGCAGAATGTGCTAACACCATAAAGAAACAAAAAGGAAAATCTCTAGCAAGCTCCTGGAGTGATGAAGAGTCTGAAGAATGCACTGGAGACGAGGATATTGTCAGCAACTATGTTGCTTTTATGACCATCATAAGTGATCAGTGTACTGATGACACTACTAGCAATGTTGGGCATAGTGTGGGCTCCGTTCGCACCATGTTGAAAGAAAAAGATAAGAATGTCAAGAAAAATGTTATAACATTTAGTGCAACATCAGACAGTGATTCTATATCTGATACGGATGATGAAAAGGAAGTTGACGAAGTTGATATTTGGTCCGCATATCAAACCATGTTTGTTAATTGGTTAAAGATTTGTGAGATAAACAAACTCTTGAAGCGTGAGAACACGAGACTAAATGATGAAAGAGAAGAGGCTATAACTCAACTTGTCAAGATCAAGCAAGACTTCAGAAATATGGAAGGTCAACTCAGGAGAACTCTTCTTAGAGCTGAAAAGGCAAAAACTGTTCTTAACAAATGGAACTCTGGTAAAACCAAGCTTGATGATATTTTGAGCATGGGAAAAGTCTCTGGAGATCGTACGGGAGTAGGCTTCAATAGAGGAGGTTACCTTCAGATTAGCAAGGAAGTTCATTGTCAACCTGTCAAGAATCAGATGACTAACAGATGGCTCAAGCAAGGGAGTCAAAAAGGTGAACACAAAAAGAGCACTACCTTAAGACCCTTGATTTGTAATTACTGTAAATGTAGAGGTCACACTGAGAGCAGTTGTTTCAGACGGATGAGACATCAACATGAAGGAAGAAACTAGGGACATTCTGATAAAAGGATCATTAAGAGATGGATAAGAAAGACAAGAGTTCACAGCTTAGTTGCTTACACTTCTATGAGTGCATTTTCGGAAAACACATGGTATTTCGACAGCGGCTGTTCTCGACATATGACAGGAAACCGGGGTCTTTTATCAGAGTACACTACAGGAAATAAAGGTCACGTTACTTTTGGTGAAGGCCAGAGAAGCAAAGTCATTGGGAAGGGAGAGCTGAAGATGACTGAATCTGTTACTCTGAAGGATGCCATGCATGTCCAAGACTTAAAGGCTAACTTGATTAGTATAAGCCAATTGTGTGATCAAGGACTGTTTGTTCAGTTTACTAAGGATGAGTGTGTGGTGCTAAATAAATCAGGGGTCAACATTCTTACTGGAAAACGATCGGCTGACAACTGTTATCTTCTGCAGGAATCAAATAGATGTCTCACAGCCAGTACTGAAGTTGCCGAACAATGGCACCAAAAACTTGGTCATGTGAACTACAAAACTTTGATTGAAATTACCAAAGTCGGAGCCGTTCGTGGGATACCTGTTCTTTTCAAGAAAGTTGAAGGGGTCGGTGGGTCTTGTCAACTAGGAAAACAGAAGAGAATCAGTCATAAACAACTTCAGACCATCACCACCTCGAAGAATATGGAGTTACTGCACATGGATTTGATAGGACCCACAACGGAAGTCAGCATGGGAGGTAAGAAGTACATTTTTGTTTGTGTTGATGACTTTTCTCGTTTCACTTGGGTAGATTTTCTCAAAGAAAAGTCAGACGCATTCAATGCCTTCAAGAAGCTCTGTATTCGTCTTCAGACAGAGAGGGGAACTACTATTGGAAAGATTATACGTATACGCAGTGATCACGGTAAGGAGTTCGAAAACCACTTGTTTGCTGATTTCTGTGAAGCAGAGGGAATACGTCATGAGTTTTCTGCACCTAAGACTCCTCAACAGAATGGTATCGTTGAGAGGAAGAATCGGACTCTTCGGGAGATGGCTCGCGTGATGTTAAACGCCAGAAGAATCAGTACAAAATGGTGGGCTGAAGCAATCAATACTGCCTGCTACACCATAAATAGAGTATATCTGAGACCCGGAACTGAGAAAACTCCCTACGAGATCTGGAAAGGTATAAAACCAAATGTCTCTTATTTTCATGTCTTTGGTAGCAAATGTTACATCTTGCAGGATCGGACTTCTAAGGGAAAATTCGATGCTAAGAGTAATAAAGGGACATTTCTTGGATATTCTACTACGAGTCGTGCTTTCCGAGTTCTAAATCACCGCACTGATGTCTTGATGGAGTCCATCAATGTTGTTGTTAATGACTTCGAGCAAGGTGACGTAGGGGCTGGGCCACAAGAAGAGATTAATGAGGAAGATGAAAATGTTGAACAAAATGTTGAACAAAATGTTACAACATTTGATTCAACATCTGATAACACTGGTCAGAATGGTATTTCTCATGGAACGCCTTCTGTTGGAGAATCGCTATCTGATGAGAATGAAGCTCACCCCTCACGAGGAATAACTAAAGTCATTCGAAATCATCCCCAGAGCTTGTCATTGGGAATGTTGAAGATGGCCTTCGCACCAGAGGCACCAGTCAGGTAAATTATCGTGATCTTGCTGGTTATACTTGTTTTTTGTCTAGTCTTGAACCCAAGAATGTTAAAGAGGCATTGCTGGATGAATTCTGGGTGATGACCATGCAAGAGGAGCTGAATCAGTTTCAGCGTAATGACGTGTGGAGTCTTGTTGAGAGACCTAAAGGGGTGAACGTCATAGGCACCAAGTGGATTTTTAAGAATAAAACTGATGAAAGAGGAAATGTCACACGTAACAAAGCTCGACTGGTTGCTCAGGGATACACACAAATCGAAGGAGTTGATTTTGATGAAACCTTTGCTCCGGTGGCTCGCTTGGAATCTATTAGGCTTCTTCTCGCTGTGGCTTGCAGTTTCAACTTCAAGATTTATCAAATGGACGTGAAAAGCGCCTTTCTAAATGGGATTTTAAATGAGGAGGTTTATGTCGAGCAGCCAAAGGGATTTGAAGATCCTTTCCTACCTGGTCATGTTTATTGGCTGAAGAAAGCCCTTTATGGTCTCAAGCAAGCTCCTAGAGCTTGGTATGAGCGTCTGACTAGGTATCTTCTTAAAAAGGGGTATGAACGAGGTGGAGCTGACAAGACGCTGTTTGTTCAGAGAACCAGATCAGCTATCATTATTGCTCAGATTTATGTTGATGACATAGTGTTTGGATCTACGTCTTCTCAGCTAGTAAGTAAGTTTATAGATCTTATGCAAAAAGAATTTGAAATGAGTATGGTCGGTGAGTTACATATGTTTCTTGGTCTCCAAGTTAAACAAACTAGTGATGGGCTGTTCATATCTCAGAGTAAATATGCCAAGAATCTTGTCAAAAGATTCGGTCTAGAGAAAGCACGTCAAGTCCGCACTCCTATGGGTTCAACAGAGAAGCTCTCTAAAGATGATGGTGGAAAACAAGTAGAGGTTACCTTGTACATGAGCATGATAGGTAGCTTGTTGTACTTGACAGCAAGTAGACCTGATATCAGTTTCAGTGTTGGAGTGTGTGCTCGTTATCAGGCATGTCCTAAGGAATCACACATCACGGCCGTTAAACGCATAATCAGGTACATAAGTGGAACAGCTGACTATGGCATCTGGTACTCCAAAGATACCAACACTCTCTTATCAGGATATAGTGATGCAGACTGGGCAGGTAATGCTGATGACAGGAAGAGTACCACTAGAGGGTGTTTTTATGTCGGAAACAACTTAGTCTCTTGGTACAGTAAAAAGCAAAATTCGATTTCGTTGTCTACAACTGAGGCAGAATACATTGCGGCATGGAGCTGTTGTACTCAACTCCTGTGGATGAAACAAATGTTGACAGACTATGGTGTTGATCAAGACATTTTGACTGTTCTATGTGACAACCAAAGTGCGATAAACATTTCAAAGAATCCTGTTCAACATTCAAGGACTAAACATATTGACATTCGGCATCATTTCATCCGTGAGCTGGTTGAAAAGAAGATTCTCATTTTGGAGTATATAGATACTACCAGTCAGTTGGCTGACATTTTTACTAAACCCTTGGATTCTAACAGGTTTGAGGAGTTACGACAAGCTCTTGGGCTGTGTCGTATCTGAATGTCGAACTTATTGTTGCACATAATGTTGAACATTATGTTGCAACTCTAAAAGTGTCCTGGGTACTTTTGTCATTTTTTGTCCTTACGTTATTACCTCGGCATTTATTTCACTATCTTGGTTTTCGGAGTTCTCTTCACCTCCTTTGTTCTCTTCAAGAAGGAATTTTGTTTGAGAAGGGAGGGTCTGTGCGTTCCTAGGGTTATTGGTTCTTGGTTCTTGATTTTATTGTCAAAGAAAGTCTTGCCATTTTTGCAATGGGTCGTACTCAGAATGAAAGATCCTCCACAAATCCTCGTCGGTCTGCTCGCCAAGCTGCGTCATCTCGCCAGGTTTCTGTTTCTTCTGCTTCCTCTCATTTCAAGCGGAAAGGTGGTGTTTCTCGATCTTCTAGTGCATCGCCTGCTGATATCTTGTCTCCTTCATCATCCACATTGTCATCCGACCACATGCAATCAGGAACTGCTTTGAATTTGGCTATGGTTCTCTTTTCCCCAATCTCGGTTGATTCTTGCTGTCGCTCTTCTTCTCAAATGCCGTTCTCTGAAGACGATGAATCGGTTCCTGCTCCTGTCACTGTGGAAGATTGGTTTTGGTTCCTTCGTCGAACTGATCGCAAATTGGACATTTCTTGGATGGATTTATCCAATACACGTTTTGGTACTGTTCATCTCAAAGATGTGAAAGGGAAGTTGCTTAGTGTGAGGGTTCCTTTTGATGATTTGATTGTTCTGAAATCTTGGAATCCTCCTAAGTCTTTTGTAAAAATCTCTGAGATTGTTGTATTGGATGATTCTGACTCAGTGTCATCATCAGCTGCTGATGATGGTCTAAAGAATGGTGAAGGGTCATCGTATCAAGATGCGGCTAATGCTGGAGTTTCAGATTCTCATGGTGATGTCCATGATGTTTGTCACTCAATGGATGAGAGTGTTAATAAGTTGGTTTCTAAAAATGAGACGGCTGAGGTCGACAAAGATCTTTCCACTAATACATCTACAGCTGATGTTGAACCTA
Organism: Scilla litardierei; assembly: GCA_030789695.1. Taxonomy (NCBI): domain Eukaryota; kingdom Viridiplantae; phylum Streptophyta; class Magnoliopsida; order Asparagales; family Asparagaceae; genus Scilla; species Scilla litardierei. The sequence goes on along the minus strand of CM061132.1, from coordinate 135,222,292 downwards.
CTCATGTTCTGAATCCCTCCACACCAGCTGAAGAGAGTACTGATCCTCCTGAACAGGCCACTTCCTTGGGTGAAAATGTTACACATTTGCCTAATGTTGAATCTTATGTCAGATCTGATGAATGTACTCAAGAAGAAGCTCCCAAGGTGTCTGATGATCCCAGTGTGGATCCTTTTGTTATCCATCCTCGCAAGACTAGATCTGGGTCTCTCAAGCGCAAAGTCTCTTCCACATCCTGCAGGGTTTCTCCATCTAAGTCTCCAAAGTTATCAAGAGGGTCTGGTTCCTTCTCTCCCACTGCTGGTTTTGCCTCTGAAGCTATTTCTATTCAATTTTTTGATAAGTCTTGCCAGGATAGATGGGCAGTTTACTCTGATAGATCCATTTTTGGAGAAAAGTCGATTGCTGTATCTTCTTTTAAACATACCCACTTTCTTGTATTTCTCAAGGATATTGACTTGTTCCAAGCCGCCAGTTGTTTTAAGACCTACTATCCTGTTATGGTTCGAGAGTTTTATTGCAACCTATTTAAATCCACTGCTGATTCTTCTTCTAAATGGGGTTTTAAGACTTTTGTTCATGGGAAAGTTATTCCATTCTCCCCTGATATCATCAACAATCTGCTCAAATGGCCGTGTGGTCAAAGTCTTCCTTCTTATAGTGCTTCTGTTGGTGACGACTATGACTTGTTCATCCTGACTGTTACTGGTGGGCAATTTTCATGTTGGCCTAAATCTGTTTCTTTCCCTTCATCTGCACTGACTGCTAAGTTCTATATGCTGTATCGTATTGCTACTCGTAACTGGTTGCCAACTTCCAACATGTCTATTGTTACGAAGTCTAAGTGCAAACTGTTGTTTGCTGCTGGGACTAAGAAGTCTTTCAACTTGGGTCGCCTCATCTTTGATTCCATCCTATCTTTATCGGAATCATCAACTCCTCATACTGCTCTGCCGCATGCGTCTCTGGTTTCCATGATTCTTTTCTTACAAGGGATTGTTCCAGCACCTTCTGAGCTTCCAGTATCATGTGACTTGATCAGCTTCACAACCAAGTCTATTGCCACCAAAATTGATGACCTGACTGTCCTTCCTTCAGTGTCCTCTATGTCGTCCTCTTCTTCTCCATCTGTTTCTAAATCAGCTAAGAAAAGAACTTCACCTCCACAAGCTTCTGTTCAAGACCTCCAGGATGACATGTTGGTGTTTCAGAGGGCTGTCAGAGCTGTTGATGATCAGCTAGCTATGCTTGAGAGTCAGAGGGTTCTTCTTCAAGCTCAGAGGATTTTTCTTCAAGACTGGATTGCTGAGCTTCAAGCCAAGGTGTCTCCTTCTGATAAGGTTTGATCTTTGGCTTTTTATGACACAAAGGGGGAGTAAGTGCTGCATGCTGCTGATATACTGCTGATATGCTCTTCTGTATATGTTGGTTGTTCTGAACAAGTGGGTGATTGTTAAGTATTGTTGCTCAGTGGTTTTCTCACTTTTGGTTTGTTGTTGTCTTCTGACTGGTATGTCTTCTATACAAGAGCATCTCTACAGCTTGTTCTTTTTCTTTGATGATATCGGATCACTTTCTGTTTGATTGTGCCACTAAAAGCCAAAGGGGGAGATTGTTAAGTATTTTATTTGTCTATTGTGGCTCAATGGTTCTGATGGAATGTTAAACATTATGTTAAGTAAAATGTTGAACGTGTTTGTTCAACATTTTATTTTTCGTCACCTGCTCTTATCATCAAAGATCTCTTTTTATAGATAAAGGGCTTGCAGTTATATATTTGGTGCTATTGGAAGTTCTCTCTTATCTATTGAACGGATGCAGATATTCTTTCTTCGGTTCACTCTTGGTTTAAGGGTATTACAGATCTAGTCGGTTATAGATGTTGAAACCGAGTGTTGAGTTGTTGAGATTGTTCTGTTCGGTTTCAAGATCTGCTTGGCTGCGAAATTTTCTCTTGGAATGGTTGAGAAAATCCTCAGCGTTTTTACCTGTGCTCTTGCTGTTTTTAACAGCTTAACTACCTTGAAGAGGCGACCTAAAAGTGGTAAGTTGAGGTGTTGATGTTACCACTTTTTCGGTATCGGGTTGATCGGCTTTTGGGAAGAAGGTGATCTGAAAAGCTCCGGGAGGAGGCTCACATCTACGTCGTAGAGGATCAAGGGAGTTGATCCTGGTGAGTACTGCAAGGGGATCTTGCACGCAAGGGGAGCTTGCGCAAATTACTCCAAGGAGTTGATTGCGATCAACTCGTGTAGTATGTATTGAGGGGGAGTGTATTTCCTCTAATATCATTCAGTTTTGATGTCTGTATTTTACATACTATATAGTGGAGTAATTTGATTTTCTAGGCGGGGCCCCGCAGATGTAGGTGTGCGCACCGAACTGCGTTACCAATGATCGTGTGTTGTGATGTGTTGATTGTCATTATTTCTATGAATTCACTATTTAGGATTGCGTACTAATTTCAAGGTGCATATCTGGTAGTTGGCGGTGTAAAGATAATGCTCCATTAGTACATGAAAATTTGAAACCTCGTCACATGCCGTCACTGATGCAACCATGCAAGGCACAGTCACATGCCTACTATGCCAGAACCAATGTCGAACCTTTTAAGGATAGCAATGCACAATAGTTTAGCAAGATGAAACATCTCCCCCTAACATCAAGATCGTGTTGAGTATTGGACTTCTCCCTACTTGGTGTTGATGATGAGCAAACATAAATACTTGTGACGAATCCCCTATTTGCAGTAAATCCATTGCCTAAGCATATCATGAAGATCAATTAGCAATGGATGTCACTCAAATATCAATCAAAGCATGAAAAGTGGATTGGATGATAAAAAATGATGATTGAAGCTCCTAGAAGACTTCAAGCTCATACTTTGGATAGAAGAGAGGCTTCTACAAAATGTAATCTTTTTATTCTCTTCTAGTATGTAGCTTAGAAGTAGAACTATGTTGGAGCACACACACACATCTTCATTTCTGTCCTAGGAAATCCGTAGGTCACATTTTCTTAGACTCCAATTCACATTTCTCAAGCATGTGCATTTTGGGATTTCAACAGGCGACTGCTGAACGTTTCACAGGCACCTGTCTCAAAACAGTCGCATGTGATTTGTTCTACATTCGCATGTTATGCACATACTTTATCAATTGGTTTTTGGGCTTTATTTTTAACTCTTTTCAGGCGACTGCTGTACAAAATACAGGCGCATGTCCAAGCTACAAGCTCCTGTGATTTGTTAATCATTCGCATGTCTCTCTCCTGCGCAAAGGTCATTTTTTTCCATACGACCAGTCGACTGATGTTGGATTGACAGTCGATTGTGCCCTAGTCGCCTGTCCAAGGCACAGTCGACTGTCAATGCTTCAACAATCGCATGTCTATGCTTTCTCTGCAAACTCTGCTCTCTGGAAAGTTTCGGTTAGTAGTGTCAGACGACTGATGTTGGTTTCACAGTCGCCTGTCCATGGAACAGGGGCTTGTGTGTTCCACATCAGTCGCCTGTCGTGTCTTCCTAAAACTTTCTGAGTTTTCTCAGCTTACCCATATTGTGGTCAGTCGGCTGTAGAAGGATTTACAGTCGCATGTTAGGTTTACAGGCGCCTGTGTTTCTTCTTCAGTCAACTGTCCTACGTGGTAAGTTACCGTTTGAATTCTCACCTACCCTCTGACACAGTGCAGCAGTCGACTGTAATTTCTTCACAAATCGACTGTCGAGTGTGTAAATTCTATCCGTTGGCTTTTTCTCCACGGATTTCAAAGGGGGTTTTGGGGATTCTGTTTGAGGGTTTTGGGGTACCTATAAAGAGAGCTTTTCTGTTTCATTAAGGGGTTACTCATCTTCTTGATCATCTCTTGAAAACCCCTAGCTTTCAACTTCAAGTTTTTCAAAGCTCTCAATTCAAAAGCCCAAGAATTCCAATCTCATTCTCTCTTGCTCTCCAACCTAGAATCAAAGTGATATCCTCTAGGCAATCGGTGGTGACAAGAGAAAGGGCTTTTCTCTCTTCTTGGAAGAGACTTCAACACACAACACACTTGCTCCTTCAAGTTCTACTTTAAGGCATAGGTGATTGTAAGTGTTGCTATTTCATTATTTCATATCTTTCGATATTAGTTTAACTCTCGGTTTGTGAGAGTGGTTTGCTTGCTTCCAAGTTGTGGGAGTCAAGGACCTCGATTGTGTTTCGATTTCACTTGTAGGGTTGCTACAAGTGGTTTTGAAGGAAACTTCAAGTTAGGGTTCTAACTTAAGTATCCGGTGGTATCTGGGTGAAAGGGACGTAGGATTACCAGGAACAAGTCGGGAGTTGACTTGGATAATCCGAACACTTGAAACATACTCTGTGTTAGCATTGTTTCAATTTGAGTTTATTTATAATTCTGCATTTATTGTTGGTTAGGAATTTAAATTGGTATAACTATCGTTTAAATTTTATAAACACTATTCAACCCCCTTCTAGTGTTTTCCTCATAGCCAGGGTCCTTACAATTGGTATCAGAACGAAGGTTTATAGCTATGACATCCAACAACAACAACGTTCCTCCACCTTCTTCATACAAAAATCATGATCGTGATGGTGCGTCTACCGTCTTCGAAGGACAATCAACGGTTCGTCCTTTGCGTTTCAATGGCATGAATTTTGGCTATTGGAAATGCCGGATAGAGACGTTTCTTAGGAGTGCTTCTCTTTGGAGAACCCTCCAAAAGGAATACGTTCAACCCTCCGAAGAGATGTTGACAAATGGACCCCTCTGAGAAGTCCGTCGAAGTGAACAATGCCAAGGCAATGAACACTCTTCATTGTGCATTGGATCCGGATGAGTTCAATAAGATATGCACATGTAAGAGTGCATATCAAATATGGAACTGTCTAGTCATTATCTACGAGGAAACGAACAAGGTAAAGTTTTTTAAATTATATGTTGCAATACAAAACTTCGATATGTTTCATATGCAGGATAATGAGAACATTGCAACGATGTACGGACGCTTCATCGACATCACCAATGAGCTTGAAGCTCTTGGACAAGTCTACATCCAAGAAGAAAAGGTGAGAAAGATAATCATGGGAATGACCTCAAAATGGGAAAGAAGAGCAATCACAATTGAAGATGTCAATGACATGAAGAACTACACCGTGGTGAATCTCATCGATACTCTCATGTCTTATGAAGTAAGAAAAGAGAACCGAATGAAGATTAAAGCAATGATGAACCCAACGGAGGCCAAGAAGAAAGCGTTAACATTCAAGGCTACTTCTTCATCCTCCGACAGTGAAGAATTTGAGAACGAAATGGACTTGGAAGAAATGGCACAAATGTCGAAGAAGTTCCAACGCTTCTTTTGCAAAGGTAAATTTCCTTCCAAAAATAAATTTGATTCCACTAACAATACGTCCTCTCTTTGTTTAAGTGTAATAAAACAGGGCACATCAAGAAGGATTGCCCAATGCTTAGAAACAAAGAAAAGTGGAAAGCTCTAAAATACCACGAGTCCGACAAATACAAGAAGGATAAGAAGAAATGACTTGTTGGGACTTTCGATGATTCAAGCGGAGATTCCTCTAGTGAATCCGAGGATGAAAAGAGTGAGAGTGCACATATGTGTTTCATGGCTCGAGAAGATCCACTCTCCGATGAGAGTGATATGACAATGATGAACCCGAGGTAACCATGGATGAACTTCGTATTGCTAACGAAGAATTATTTTCCAAGTATCAATCTCTTATACTTAGATATACTATTTGAAAGAAATCAAATGTTAGTAAATCATCCATGACATGCATTATTAACAATGACACCATTGTTGATACACTTATACTTGAGAAAGCCACTTTGGTTTCTCAAAATGACATCTTGAGAAATGAGAAATGATGTGAATTCCCTCAAGTCTCAGCTAGATCAAACTTATCCTAAAGATAGTATTGATCTAGCTTCACATAACACACAATTGAGTATTGAGAATGATTCTCTTAAAACCCAAGTGCACTAGCTCAAAACACGTGTGTCCACTTTGGATACCAATATTTCTTCTCTTAAGGAGAAATATGAGCTCATGTCCTCCCATGCTAAGAAATTTAACAATGGGAAAGGGCAATTAGATGAATTACTTGCAAACCAATTTCCGGCCACACATCGTGTTGGATTTGGGTATGTGGAAGCAAATGCATCCAATTCTCGCACTTCCTATAGTGGTGTAACTATAGATTTTATGAGGCCATCCTCCGGTGCACCCACAAGTGGTGTCAAAAACACTATTGATAGCAAACCTGCCAAGAAAGCCACCACTTCACAATCTCTTCCTTTTGGCAAGAAACCCACTAAGGGTGGAAACCAAAAGAAAGGTCATGCATATATGTACACCAACTCTCATACACGTAGGAAATCTCCTACTTCATATGTGGACACTAATGACACATTTTATGCTCCACACCCACGGACACGTGTAAACCCACACATAAGAAATACTCATGCACGTGCCCCTACACGTTCATATGTTTATACACATCATTCTTCCATTTATGCTCATCCACCTCATGTTATGCATGCTCCATATGTTGCATATAACATGCATGCTCCTAATTTTGCATACAACACATATATGTCGCATGCTTATCCACATGCTAGAACTCATGCTCCTAGGAAGCACGCACCACATAGAACTCAACCAAATGTGCATGCAACTAGGAAAAGGACACCAAAAACATTCACAATTTGGGTCCTAAGAAGACTAGCATAATTGATAGGAATGCTTAGCTCCTATTTTAGCGATGTAATAAATAATGGTAATTATGTTGGAAAGCGAAAGTCCACTTGGACTTGGCTTCCAATAGGCTAATCTTCTTGGACCCAACAAAGCTTGGGTACTATAAGCTTATGGTATATTATGTAGGTACCCAAGAAAAAGAAAGAGAGCAATAAAAGTTGTATTGGCTCTAAAAAGGATGGATACTCGATAGAGGATACTCCAAACACATGACAGGAAATCCCACATTTCTCTCCGAAGTGATTAGCATCAAGGATGGTGCAACAGTCACTTTTGGAGGTAATCAAAAGGGAACCATCATTGGAGTAGTCAAAGTCTGTAGGGCTTCCGCCCCAAGCTCGAACGACGAGTGCAATTGTTACGCCCTAAAGGCCGGCTTAGTTGATAAAGGCCCACTCAAATAACCCATCAGCGATCCTCATCAATGAGGGCCAGTTCGTCGAGGCTAAGAAGAGCTCGCCGAGGCTCGAAGCAGTGTGCCCTTGCGAACCGCCAAGCTCGTCAACCAAGCCCAAGTAACGGCCCCCGAATCTCCCTAATGAGAATTAGCTCTGACGAGAAGCTCGCGAGTCTTAGAGAAGTTCGTCCAAGCAGAGCGACTAGCTCGTCAACCAAATCAAAGAGATGAGTCCTTCGGCAGATCGCACGCGTTCTAGTTAGCTCGCCCCAGAGGCAGCTCGCCTACTTCTCTGCCCGGGAGCAGTCTGCCTAAGGAGGGAGGCGACTCGCCACAAATATCACTGCCAGTTTCACTACTGTCAAAGTATGGCAAAAGCGCACTGGCCGCTTCGCCGCCTGACAGCCTGCCGAAAGTGCACCTGACACTTACGGCTCTGACAGCCTGATAAAAATGCACCTGACACCATCTGACACCATTAATGCAGAAAATATCTCTGACACAGCTCGCCAACATATCGCTTCACCACTTGAGTGCCATCTGGGTTGATTCGACAGCTGACAGGATGGCGAGCAACCGCCTCTCAGCCCTATAAATACCACCTCTCCTCCAATGAGAGAGTGGCTGGTTAATCTGTAAGAAATCCTAACACATCTACTTATATCCAAAGTCAAATATCCTCCATATATTCGCGCCTTACACTCTAGTTTGCCACACCAACGCCGATCTGCCTTTAAGATCGTTCTACGTGTCCGACATTCTCCAAATAGTCACCCGCTGACTTAAGCATCGGGGGGGCTACGGGCTACGGGCTACGGGCTACCAGTCAGCCCCACCTTTCTGACGAGTGGTTCTCCTTGCAGGTGGCTCGCCCCAATCACCAGCGGTCAAAGGAACCTACGGCGAACTACTCCAATAGACGGGCGACCTACTCCGATCGACGGGCGACCTTAAGATTATCATCTACAAATCGTCCTCAAATCGAGAATAGCCTCGTCCGCACCCCCAACACTTGTAATCATCGTGCCCTTGATTCCCCCACATCAAATAAATCTCATTGTGTGCGGATCGGACCCGCAACAATTAACTATGCTTGAATTTTGATGTGATAGCTTTTCTATTTAAGATGGAACTTTTTTTAAAAAAATTAAGGGATGTACATCAAGTCTTCAATTAATTAATCAGTTTTATCAAAATTAGTATGCAGAATTGGAATTCGATTCTAATTTGAAAGGAAAATTTATTATCTTTATTAAGAAAAATTAAAAAAATCTCATTTTACTGACCGAAGATATATTTGTAGGAAATTTTAATATCTTTATCTACACACAAAAGATACAAATGGTTCCATCCAGATAATCCATATCCATTTACAACCCAACTAAACAAAGAAAAATAATATTAAGCCTTCAATATAAAATTTTAAAAATGTGAAAAAGAAAAAAGAACAAATATATGATCGTGAATGAGGGAGAGCAAGTAGAAATGAGCCAGGAGTATAATAATTTTTTTGCACAAAAATTGACTAAATTAGTTCTTTTTTACAATAGTATATATGAATTAATAAATATGCAACTATTAACTAAGGGTGTGTTTGGATTGAGAGAAAATGTACGAAAGAAAAGTGAAATGGAAATGAAAAAGAAAGAAAATGGAAATGAAAATGAAATGAGATTCTTTCTCATGTTTGGATACCAAAGAAAATTTTGAAGAAAGTTGAAAGGAAAATAAGAAAATTTTTTCCATCATGTTATTAATTCAAAATGCAAAAAAAATTAAGAGGTATTTTTGATAAATAATGTAAGAGGTGTATTTGCTAACTTTATGAATAATTTGCTTAAAAATTTTAAGAGATAAATTAGTCTCATAATAAATTAAAAATTTGTTAGTAGTTCTGAATAATTCAGAAAGTTAGCAAATAATTTACGAATTGTAACGAATAATTCTCTAATCCTACAAATAACATGATTCGTAAATAATTTGATATTAAATAGTACATAAATAATTTACAAATTATATGAAAACGTTGGAAATATTTTGCACGCTATTAAAAAAATTCGTGCATAATGCGCAAATTTTTCAAGCAAAATGCAAAAATTACACGAATTTTGCGAAAATTCATGAAGATTTTTCGAACAAGTTCATGAATAAAAATATATTAAATATTCATGATTTTCAAAAAACATTTCCGAATTATTCACATACTATTTTGAAAAATTCGGAAAAAATTCGCGAATTTTGAATAATTTGCTAATTTTAAATAATTCATGTGTAAAAATATGATAATGATTCGTCATTTTTTTGGAAAATTCATTCATAATTTTTTGGAAAAGTTCATGAATTATTTATGAATTCAGTAAAAATAGCAACTAGTTATATTTGTTAAAAAACACAAATGCATGAATGTGAGAATAGTTAGTTTTGTTTTCTTTTCCCTCATTTTCCTTGGGTCAAGAAGAGGAAAACTTGAAAGAAAAGTTTTGCTATTAATTTTCCACTCTTTTCCTTCATTTTCTTTTTCTTTTCACTTTTCTTTTAAGCCAAACAATGGAAAATCATTTTCCTTCTTAATTTCTTTCATTTTCTTTCGTTTTCCCACTAACCAAACACACCCTAAGTGTAAATCAACATTCAAATCAATTATCCACTTGGTTCAAAATTTCTTAAGCTTTGTGAACCGCAAGGTTCAGATACATATGTTCTATTGTATATTAAAGATGCAAACCGCAAGGTTAAGAAACTTGTGAGGGGAAATCTTCTTCAAATCATACTGTTAAACCTAATACCAAAATCTATTACAAATTTAATTACAGACCAAATATTTGTATACGGTTTTGGGTTCGTGGAGACGAAACTCGGTTGTTGCGGCTTCGGAGGCCTTGAGATGGGACCAGGATGCGGTCTAATCAACCCTTTCACGCGGATTTGTCAAGATCCATCCAAGTTCCTCTTCTGGGACTCGATTCATCCCACTCAAGCGACGTACCATGCTCTTGCGGATACCATGATGAAGACTGTATTATCTGACATTTTGAAGTAGAGCGGCCGACCTTTCACGCCACGCTAATAGATTACCTTAGTTCTATTTCCTTTTTTTCCTTTTTTTTTCTTTTTTTCTTCTTTTTTTAAAGCAAGGTGCATGACAAGGACGCATATAACTTTTAATTATAATTAAATAGTTGTTAGTTAAATATTTAGACATTCATTTTGTTATCTTTTTTTACGATTGATCAATTTTGATTTGGGTTGGTGTGTTTGTGGTATACTAATGTCATTAATATTTATAGTAATATTCACGTTAAGTTCTGTTTCTTTGATATTGTGCTTCATTCTATCTTAAAGTAAAAACAGAAAGGAAAAAATTATTTGCTCCTCTCTCTGAATTAATTAATTTTATCTAATCTTTCATATTTAAAAAAGAAATAATAGTTTTATTTTTGTGACTTTCCCTATTTCAAATTAATATTTCCTTAAATTTTGTTAACTTTTATTCTGTTTCCTTATAAATTTTAAATAATCATCTTATCATCTTTTCTTTCCTAAATTTTGAATTAAAAGACTTCTCTATTATTTATAGGCTAATAGATTACCTTAGTTTGCATTGTTTCATTTTAGGGTTTACTATTATTCTGCATTAATTGTTGGTTAGGAATTTAATTTGGTGTAACTATCTTTTTAAATTGCATAAACACTATTCAACTCCCCTTCTAGTGTTTTCCTCATAGCCAGTGACCTTACAATTGGTATCAAAGCACTGGTTTAAAGCTATAGCATCCAACAACAACAACATTCCTCCACCTACTACGTACAACAATCACGATCGTGATGGAGCGTCCTCTGTATTCGAAGGGCAATCAACGGTGCGTCCTCCACATTTTAATGGCACAAACTTCGGCTATTAGAAATGCCAGATGGAGACGTTTCTAAGGAATGCTTCCCTCTGGAGAACCCTCCACAAGGAATACGTCGAGCCCACCGAAGAGGATTTCGAAAAATGGATGCCTTCCGAGAAATCTGCAGAAGTGAAAAACGTAAAGGCAATGAACGCTCTTCATTGTGCGTTGGACCAGAATGAGTTCAGCAATGAGTTCAACATGATATGCACATGTAAGAGTTCATATCAAATTTGGAACCATCTCGTCGTTACCCATGAGGGAACGAAAAAGGTAAAACTCTCTATACTATATGTTGCCGTGCAAAATTTCGATATGTTTCACATGCAGGAAAATGACAGCATAGCAACGATGTACGGACGTTTTACCAACATCACCAATGAACTGGAAGCGCTTGGGCAAACCTACACCCAACCAGAGAAGGTGGGAAAGATCATAATGGAAATGACCTCCAAGTGGAAATGAAGAGCCATCTCCATTGAGGAGGTCAAGACTTGAAGAACTACATTGTCGTGAATCTTATCGGCATTCTCATGTCTTACGAAGTAAGACGGGAGAACCGATTGAAGATTCGAGCTATGATGAACCCTTCGGAGGCCAAGAAGAAAGCTTTAGCATTCAAGCCTAATTCTTCATCCTCTGATAGTGAAGAATCAGAAAATGAGATGGACTTGGAGGAAATGGCCCTAATGGAGAAGAAGTTCCAACGCTTCTTTCGCAAAGGTAAATACCCATCTAAGAATAGATTTGAGTTTACTAATAACACTTCCTCTCTTTGCTTTAAGGGTAATAAGCCAGGGCACATCAAGAAGGATTGCCCAATGCTCCGAAACAAAGAGAAGTGGAAGGCTCCGAAGTACCACAAGTCCGATAAGAATAAGAAAGATAAGAAGAACGGACTAGTCTGTACATTCGATGACTCAAGTGGAGACTCGTCAAGTGATTTTGATGATGAGAAGGGTGAAAGCGTCCACATGTGTTTCATGGCCCAGGAAGATCCACTCTCCGATGAGAGTGATTCCGACATGGAAGAACCCGAGATAACTATGGATGAATTGCGTATTGCTAATGATGAACTATTTGCTAGGTATCAATCTTTAATGCTTAGATATACTAGGTTTAAAAACTATCTGTTAGCAATCCACCATACCATGCATTATCAATAATGACATCATTGTTGATACACTAACTCTTGAGAAAGCAAATTTGGCTTCTCAAAATGTCATTTTGAGAAATGAGGTGAATACCCTCAAATCTCAACTAGATCAACTAAGGGTAATAGCGATCTAACTTCACAAAACACACAATCGAGTTTAGAGAATGATTCTCTTAAAACCCAAGTGCACGAGCTCAAATCACGGGTTACCAACATTTCTTCTCTTAAGGAGAAATATGAGCTCATATCCTCCCGTATTATGAGATTTAATAACGGGAAAGGACAATTGGACGATTTGCTAGCAAACCAATTTCCGGCCACACACCGTGTTGGCCTTGGTTTTGTGAAAGCAAATGCATCCAATGCTCGCACCTCCTATAGTGGTGTCACTATAGACTTTGTGAGGCCATCCTCTGGTGCATCCACAAGTAGTGTCAAAGACACTATAAGTAGCAAACCTACCAAAAAAGTCACCACTTCACAATCTCTTCCTTTTGGCAAGAAACCCACTAAGGGTGGAAACCAAAAGAGAAGTCATGCTTACATGTACACCAACCTTCATCCATGTAGGAAATCTCCTACTTCATAAGTGGATACTCATGACATTTTCTATGCTCCACACCCACAAACACGTACAAATCCACACATGAGAAATACTCATGTACGTGCTCCTACACACTCATATGCTCATACGCATCATTCTTACATGTATGCACATCCTCCATATGTCATGCATGCTCCTTATGGTTCATACAACATGCATATTTCTAAGCATGCATACAACCCACATATGTAAACTCATATCCTCTTCCTCATTTATATGCTAGAACTCATGTTCCTAAGAAGCATGCACCACGTAAAAAAACAAACAAATATGCATGCAACTAGGAAAAGGACTCCCAAAACACACTATTTGGGGTCCTAAGAACACTAGTTTAAATGTTAGGAATGCCTATGTTGATTCCTACTTTCAGGATATTATTAATAATGATAACTATGTTGGGAAGCGGAAGTCCACTTGAACTTGGCTTCCAAAGGGCTAATCCCCTTGACCCGACAAAAATTGAGTACCATGAGCTTAAGGTATACTATGTAGGTACCCAAGAAAGAGAAAGAGAGCAATAAACATCATATTGGCTCTTAAAGGAAATGATGGATACTCGACAGTGGTTGCTCCAAACACATGACGGAAGATCTCTCACTACTCTCCGAAGTGACTATCATCAAGGATGGTGCAACGGTCACTTTTGGAGGTAATCAAAAGGAAACCATCATTGGAGTAGGTAAAGTTGGTAATCCTTCCAAACCACTCATTACTAATGTCTATCTAGTTAGTGGTTTATGTCATAACCTTATCTCCATTAGTCAACTTTGTTACAAAGGTTACAAGATTAACTTTGGAGAGGGTATCTGTGAAATTATTGATTTTGATTCTCATGTTTTATTTACCGGTATTAGGCGTAAGAATATTTATTATTTGAGCTTGCCTAAAACCGTAGAACATTGCTTAGTTGCTACTATAAATGAACAACTATTATGGCATCGCCGTTTTGGTCATGTTCATTTTAAGCACTCATATAAATTAGCTAAGCATGATATTGTCAAAAGTTTTCCAAAAATTGCTTTTAGTAAGAAAAACTTTTGTGATTCATGTCAACGAGATAAACTTAGTAAATCATCTTTTAAACTTAAAGAATGCATAACTTCTAAGAGGCCCCTAGAATTACTTCATCTAGATTTATTTGGGCCAACTAGAACCGCCTCTTTAGGTAATGCTCACTATAGTTTAGTTGTCGTTTACGACTTCTCTAGATTTACTTGGATCTCATTTTTAACCGATAAGAATGAAGCCTTTGAAGAGTTTACCATATTTGCTAAGAAGATTCAAAATTTCTTAGGATCCACCATTATCACTATTCGTAGTGATCATGGAGGAGAATTTGAGAATGAGTCTTTCACAAAGTTTTGTGATGACAACGAGATCACTCACAACTTTTCTTTTCCTCGCGCACCACCACAAAATGTTTTTGTTGAGAGAAAGAATAGGACCCTAATAGAGTGTGCCAGTATCATACTCCATGACAGTCATCTTGGACTACAATTTTGGGCGGAGGCGGTGCACACGACATGTTATGTGCTCAATAGGATCCTAGTGAGGCCCCGAACGAACAAAACTTATTTTGAATTATTTTATGATAAAAACCACAAGTTAAATATTTTCGTGTTTTTGGTTCAAAATGTTGTATAAAGAACACTTTTAGTAAATTAGATAAATTTAAGCCAAGATCCGATGAAGGAATTTTTGTTGGATATTCCACACATAGTAAAGCCTACCGGATATACAACAAAACCTCTTCAACGATCGAGGAATCACTACATGTATCATTTTATGAAGATTTTGATATTCCTCATGTTGTTGTTGATAATGTAGATGTTTTATGCGATTCCATTAGTAATGTTAAAAATAAATGATTTTATTATTGAGACTAACAATACTAATGAAATTTTTGAAGATATTCCAAGTGATGCAGGTATTCCCAAAGCTTATCCAATCGTTCGTAATCACCCCCATGACCAAATTATTGGAGATATTGATGTGGGTGTATGAACAAGGTCAAGAATTGATGAATTCTTTCATTGTGCATTTGTCTCTACCATTGAGCCAAAGGACATCCAAGAAGCGTGTGAAGATAGCTCTTGGATAGTTGCAATGGAAGAAGAACTCATGCAATTTGAGAGAAATGAAGTTTGGGACCTCGTTCCTCTTCAAAGTGGTCACCAAGTGATTGGGACCAAGTGGATTTTTAAGAACAAGACCGATGAAAATGAGGACATTACAAGGAATAAAGTAAGGTTAGTAGCTCAAGGCTATCGGCAAGAGGAATGTATTGATTTCGAAAAATCCTTTGCCCCCGTAGCTAGATTAGAAGCTATTAGATTGCTTTTATCTTTTGCATCCCATAAAAACTTTAAATTATTTCAAAAAGTGCATTTTTAAATGGTATTGTTAATGAAGAAATTTATGTTTTTCAACCACCCGGTTTCATTCATGAAAATTTCCAAACCATATTTTCAAACTTAAGAAAGCGTTATATGGGTTGAGACAAGCTCCTAGAGCTTGGTATGATCGACTCAAAACCTTTCTTTTGGATTTAGGGTTTAAATGGGTGAAGTTGATTCAACTCTTTTTCTTAAAGATTATGAAAATGACATCCTAATAATTCAAGTTTATGTAGATGATATAATATTTGGTTCTACTAACTTTAATCTTTGCCAAGAATTTTCTAAGTCTATGAAGGATGAATTCGAAATGAGCCATATGAGTGAGCTCAACTACTTCCTTGGACTACAAATTCGGCAAATGAAGGATGGAACTTTCATACATCAAACAAAGTACACCGGAGAGCTTATCAAGTGATTCGGGATGAAATCATCTTCAAGCAAACGTACTCCCATGAGTACAACAACCAATCTACACAAGGATAAGAACGGGAAAGATGTAGACGTTTGTCTATATCGAGGTATGATCGGTAGCATACTTTACTTAACCGCTAGTAGGCCCGCTATTTTGTTCTCCGTATGTCTTTGTGCTAGATATCAAGCTAGACCTAAGGAGTCACACTTGATTGCGGTTAAACGAAGTTTTCGTTACCTCAATCATTCACTAGATTATGGGTTACTTTACCCTAAGTCTAGCACATATGAGCTAATCTCATATAGTGATTCCGACTTTGCTGGATAAAAATCCGATAGGAAGAGTACTAGTGACACTTGCCATTTTCTAGGAAATTTCGTAGTTTCTTGGTTTTCCGAGAAACAGAACTCGGTATCATTGTCTACGACTGAAGTGGAACATATTACCGTGGGTCTTGCATGTGAACAAGTTCTTTGGATGAGACACTACTTTATTAATGATCATGTAGCTAAGAAGGACATCATCTTAGAGTACATTGAAACCCAAAAACAAATTGTCGACATCTTCACTAAACCTCTTAAAGAAGATTCATTTGTGAAGCTGCGTGGAGAATTAGGGATTATGTGTGAATCTGAATTACAGGAGTTCATACTTTTATGTTAAATCATGCTTTGAACTCATGTCATCATTTTACTTCTCTTGTTTTGATATGCTATATGTTTTTCATATAGATGTATTTGAGATTTTGATGATTTCGATTGTTTGGATTAATATACGTGATTTGTATGTTAATCTATAATATTTTGATAATGATTTATTGATTAGAGTATTGTTAGAGTATAGGTCTTAGGGTGAGTTGTATCAATCCTCTGATTTCAACCTCTCTGTACATTTTTGGACCTGGACAGACGACTGTCATTCCTTCCACAGTCGCCTGCCCAACTCTAATTTTTATTCTACAGTCTGAATTTTTCGCATAGTCGACTGATGAAATTTTTTCAGTCGACTATCTATCCGAAAGGCGATTGCAAGTTGTTCATCAGGCACATGTCCTAATCTTGATATGTCTTTGTTTCTTCAACATATTTTTTGACCCTCTGTCAGACGATTGTTGCGTAATTTCCAGTCGACTGTCTCTTCGACAGACGACTGTAAGTTACTCAATATACGACTGTCTGTCTATCCAACCTAATCTCTATCTTTTCGGCCAGTCGACTGACTATTTCACATCAGTCGACTGTCAACTCCAATGGTGGTTCGTTAACTCGATCTGAGCCGTCGATCTGACGATCCAACGGCCCAGATTCATTTAACCCCTTCATATATTCACGAGGTCGTCAATTATTTCTCTCTCATCCGTTCGACGTCCCTCGTCTTCTTCCTTCAAACTCCAACCGTTTCTTCATCTTCCTCGTCGATTCGAAGATCCTACCCGTCGATCTCCCTAATCATTCGATCGAGAGTATGGGTCTCTCGTTCCCCATCGAAAATTCATGTGTTAGGTAAATATATCTCTTTTCCGTTCGATCGTGCCATATTCTCCTGTTTTTCTGTCGATGTGTGATCATGGCCGCCCAAAATTGCTACATCTTGGTTCAAACTGTTGAGGAAACAAGGGTCTTCCTCACCCCACTCTCAGAGTCCTCAGTCCTCGTCGTCCTCTAGTGAGTTCTGGGGATATCAGTTGCTGATCCTCTTCCTTCAGCTTCTGAGTTTGAACCCTCTACTCCGCATGTTACCAAGCCATCCTCTTCTTCTCCTTCAACTCCGTCGGCTGATCCTCTCCTCATTCAGTTGAATGAGCGAGTTTCTTCGCTTGAAACAAAAGTTTCGGATATGGATCAGAAGCTTTCGTTTCTTCTTGAGCCGAACTATAAGTCGTTTTAGTATCACGTCTTTTCGGTTCCGTCCACTCTCTAAGCTCTGTTCCCTCCTTCAGTGGATGTTCACCATACTGTTATTCCTCGTCCTCGTGCTGATACTTAGGCACCTCCTGCTGAGTTCACCCAGCCTTCATCTACTGATGTTCTGCCCTCTGTTCCTGTTACTACTCTCATTGGTCAGTCGTCAGTGCCAGATCATGTGGAGATCTCTGCTGCTGTTGGGCTTCGTCATCAAAGCGAAAGGCTCGTGTGTGTGTGTCCTTCTCATCGCTCTTCCAGACTGGTGTTTCGTCGATCTGTCCGCTCTTCAGATACCTCTGTCATTCAGATTGACTGATGCAGCTCTGCCTTTACTCCCCCTAGGACTTCTTTTTGTTAGGGTTTGAGTTTGAGTTTGTATTTGTTTTTGTTTGTTTGTGTGTACCTCTGGATGTTGTTATACTATTAGGAGTTAGTCTCTTTTTGTACTCCTGGTATACTTTTGGTTTTATGTTAGAGTTACTCTACTGATGGATGATGATGTATGCATGTTAGTCATACTTTTTATGTACATGGAGTTGATGTTGTCTTTTGTACTTCTTGTATCTTTTATTTATATACAATCATGGTGGTCGAAAACGGTTTTTATCCTAATTCCTATAAACAGATTATGTTGAAACCATCTCGCCAGCAGATGTGTACGAATCTACTCAGACCAAGCTCGATGTAAACGCGCATGTTGACCATGAAAATTTGAGCATTCACTTATAGTTCATTTTTCTAAATATGATTTAGACGAACCAACATATGAATTAGCCAGAAATTTTTCAAGGTCAGTGGGAGCGTATAAATTACATGCAAGGTATCAAAGGAATGGAACATATATTTTGACAAAGTAATCAAAAAGTTTGATACTTTATCAATAACAGATATGAGCCATTTGAAATGACCATTAACAAATTTAAATGATTATCGTAAGGTACGATGAGTAGGATATGATCCAAGGAAATAAAATATTATGGATTCTGACAGACCAAATGAATTAGTTGAATGAGATTCAAATGGTTGGTCTAACATGAACATATAAACCCCTTAAGTCTATAGTGTAGACAGTTTTAGCAGATCCACTCACGAAGGCTCTACCACATGAAGTTTTATGTGTAAAAACGGTATAAGATACCCAGATAAATGGGCCAGAGTGCGAGTGGGAGATGTTGAGAGATGATACCCTCAAGGAAATATATCTCTATGTGTGAATAGCACAAACATCTTGTTCGAAATAACAGTAAGCTGTTTGGTAATAATTTATCTAAGTTATTTTATATTGTAGTTAACATTAGACATTAGCTTAGGTAAAGTCCTGAGACTTTATGCAAGGTCAAACATGTATCGAGATGAGTATCTCGATCATGGAGAAATGTTTGACCGTTTGTAGCATAAGTCTAAAAGGGTCTAGGGTCGTAGATGTTTCGAGACAAGGACATCGAAACATCGGATAGACCATTGTGTCTTAGTCTTCACCGTTTAGTGGTGGCGATGATCTCATGATCGCTTGCTTGGCGAAGTCGAAGACGAGACACATGTGATCATTAGAGAATGAGTTCACTGAACGATCCATAAGAGTTATCATATGGTTATATTGACCAATATGTCAATGATAACTCTTAGTGATCATAGGCAAGTTGGTCTTTTGACTTGAGATCATTTTACGAACCTGTGCGTGAACGATGCCACTTAGATCAACTGACCTAGCTTCGAGGCAAGGCCTGTCGAAAGGTCTTTTTGATTGGGTATCACTTGAAGCGTACAAGGAGAGTAATGACCAAGAGAGGATTCGTCTCTCCCGGTCAATGGGAGTTAGTGTCGTAGGGTTAGTTCGGTCTTTAGTAAAATCTCTGGCTAGAGTATGTTGGAAGAAGTCCAATATTATTTGACTAAATATCGATAGAAACTAACCGGAGTCAAGTTATTGGGGTTGACCGTTTGATCATACCTTAGACTTGATCTACACGACATAGTTAAGACAAAGAGACTATAACTGCGGAATTCATCACGGAAACAGTCAGGGTGGTCCCGACAATACTCAAGTCAATGAGTCAACCACATAATGATGATTCTTGAAGCAGGGACGGCAACCACTGCTCATGGTCACTGCCGTATAGGGCTTCGAGCCCAACCTGTTGTAAGGGTCAGGCTATAGGGTCTCACACAGAGTGCGACTTTCGTTTAGTAATAGGTAGAAATTAGTTAGGGAGAATAATTTGCATTTGATGCCAGGGATAAAATATTGCAAAAGACGTTTGCAATGATCTCCTGCATTTGGGATAAATGATCCTGAGTGGAAGTTGGAGATGTAGAGGAATGTGCCCTCGGATCATTTATATTTGATGCAGTTAAGCCTAAATAGGGACTAATTTGCCTATGATGCAAAAGAGATTAAATGTGTCTTAAATTGTTTAAGACCATATTTAATTATATAAACGCAAGGAAAAGTTCACGGGTAAGACGGGAATGTCCAGGTCTACGCCCAGGTTCGAACGATGCCCAAAACGGACGCCAAATGCTCGAGTTATAGCTAAAACGACAAAGACCCCGAGCCCATTTAATATCAGCCACTTGGGCTGATTAATTAAATAAAAGGGGAGGGTGAGATTAAGCCCGGCCCATTGGGCCGGGCTGTCTCTTGGCCACCAACAGCGGGCGCTTTAAGCGCCCGACATTTTATTTGCGGCGCCCGCCCGCAATCATGCGGGCGGGGCCCCGCCCCGCCTCTGTGCACGCTGGACTCGTGCACAGCAAACACGCCCAGCGCGTGCACTGCGCACGCACAGGCTGTGGGGCCCACTCTATGGGCCCCACAATGGGTTTGGAACCGTAGGTGGCTGATTCTTTGTGACGGCTCAGTTTTTTGCGAAAAACAACTCTTGGGCTCAACTTTGGACACTCAATTGGAGGGTCAAACGGACTCGGATTGATGAGCCGTTTTTTCTATGCGTTCACCGTTGAATGCCCTTCGTATTGATAGGTTGTATCAATCATGAAGCTCAACAATGAGGGAGTTAAAATTCACGGAAGTTTAACCTTTATGAAAGGCAAACTAAATTGAATTGATTAACCCCAACTTTAGTCCCACATTGGATTTTGAGTAAAGGGGAGCACTCAGCCGTCTATATAAATAGGGATCTGTTCTCCTCCTCAAAACTCGTCCCAAGCTCTAGATCTGAGCGGCTCTCGTAAATGTTGGAGCACGCTTGGATCTAGGCTTAAATTAATATTATCTATCTTCCTATATTTCTGCCTTACTCTTGAGGGCTCTAGCAAAGCCGCAAAGGAGTTCGGATTTGGATCCGAAATCTAGGCGAAAGTTTCACTCGCATGAAACTTTCTTCGGCGCGTGGTTGGCTCGGCGACACGAGGATTGCTCGCCTCGGGATGCGGAGCGGTTCGAGGAGCGGCTCGACGTGGGATGGGGAGCGGCTCGGAAGACGGTGCGAAACATCTCGCATGCCCCAGGGTTGAGATTCCGGGTATGTGTTTTAAGTATTAGTTTAATTTAATCGCAGTAGGTTAGATCCTTCTTGGGATGGTCAGATCCATCCTGAGTCGGCATAGATCTTGGCTAAGGGTCTTGTACCTTAGGGCTAAGTTAAATTGTTTAACTGCATGTTAATTAGATTAACTTGTTTATTCTTCAGCTGCAATTTTTTATGTATATGTTCCGTCCGACTTAGGACGGTCATAGAGTTTTTGTGCCCTAAGGGTCCCCCAAAACCCTTCACTTGTACTTTCTGTGGGGGCCCGCCTTTTTGTTTCTTGCACCTGATCTATTAGATAAGGTGTCACCTGATCTACATGATTCTCTTTTTTCAAGAGAATAATTTAAAAAAGATGCATCTGATCTATTACATCAGGTGCCAAGACACAAAAAGTTAGAAAGTACAAGCCCCGCATGGGCTTGTACTTTCTGTGTGACCCGCCTATTTGTGTCTTGCATCTGATCTATTAGAATATGTGCCACCTGATCTACATGATTCTCTTCTATCCGAGACTTGAAGTCCACGTGCACAGCTCATGCATGGACCCAATATTTGGAAAGAATAGTTAACATAAATGGTAGAGTTACAATTCTACATGTTTATTGAGTATCTGTTCCAAAAATACAAGTCTTAATAGCAATCAATTATTTGTTATGGCAAAGATTCGGGAGTGGGATTTTAGCTAATAATAATGGAAAGATATTTTATCATGTGTCTTCATAATTGAAGAATTAATGTCCGAATCATAAAAATATCACACGCCACTCTATCAGACGAGATATTAGCTAGTAAAAACAAATTACATGCCATTATGTATTGCCGATCGGATCCAACAAATAACAACATATTTTTTCTTCATGTTGGGTTTTTCTATTTTATACAAATAAAAGGAATTAGTGAAATAGCTCCCTCTTTAGTATTGTGAAAATCAAAAGTTCAGGAAAGAAAATGCTGAACATGACAAAATTTTATTATTGTGTGATATCCCATAGTTTTGAAAATAAGTAGGTATAGATATGGTGGCATTTTTTTGAATTATTATGTATATGATCAAGCCAAAAGCTTGTTGAAGAGGCCATTAGAATCTTGTAAGAGAAATTCTTGTTAGAGAACCCATAAATTTAGCTTGTTATGGAAGATTTGAGTTAGTTTGTTGGGGGAAGCTTTGAGCTGGCTTACTGATGATACCTTGAGTTGGCATACAAAGGAAGCTTCTAACAAGTAACAACTATAAATAGACCTAGGAATTTTTCATTCTATACCTACCTTAAGCTAATAGTTATAAAGTAAGACTTAGTGAGAGAGCACCAAAGGAGGAGGAGACCTACAAAGAAGAGAATGCCATCCATTACACTGTAAGTAATGAATACATGCTTTATAGTGGCCATAATTACACTGTAAGTAATGAATACATGCTTTATAGTTTATGTATTCTTATGATTGTATGCTACTACCTGGTATGTTTATATTCTTTATGATGATGGATGCATATATTTTGATCTAGTAAGACTGTGTGCATGATAGATGATTATTTCATGTATAGCATGCATATTGATTGACATCACAAGAATGAGTTCCTTTTGGGGTTTCATGGAAAATGTAGTCTGAAGAAGAACCAGGAAGAACGTATGTAGTCTCAGGTCTCGCATCCTCGCATCCGGTACCGTGATTTAGGTTCTCTCCCATTAACACGCCAACACTTGCGACATCGGCCATCCCGCAGAGCGGCGTCATGGAACATATTACCTATTAAAACATAATATATATAGCAGCATTGTTGTTTCCCTGTGGCACATGGCTGCCAGCTCTCTTCTGGCGACACTTTCCACACGACTGCAGACATACCTTCAAGTTTCATTGCTACCTTGAGTAACATAACAATATCGCTGATGATTTATCTCAGAAGGACAAAACATTATCGAATTTGGTTGATATGGGTTTCTCTTTTGGCAATGAAATAATTTAATTTTATAGACCACATGCCAATGGGAGCTTTGTGGCGCCACTATATAATGACCCACTGCCCGTTTTCAGGAATCAACCCCGAGATTTTCGTGCCCCATCGTCCCTCCATAAGCGGATGGTTTGTGCCTGTGAAAAACCAAATATATTAAATGCATAATAAAGATTGAAATAAATATGTTTACATACCCTGTCATCTGAAGCACTCATCTTTGGCCGCATTCAGCCTCAGAGCAGATGTGTTTGCCAACTGCTCGATAACAACCTGGTGAGTTTTTAAAACGGCCGGCCACCTCCTATTTGCCCCGTTGTACCTAGCAGCAGTTGGTACGACATCACCCTCTATTGCACATACGAAAAGTACACCACCGGCTCTGCTGCGACCTGCGACGTGGAGGCGACATGTGACCCAACTAACCCAGGAGTACCCATAGGTATGCCACCAGCATCCATACGTCATAAGACAATTGCGAATTCAATTAGTTTAACCAAAAGAACTGAACATTTAAAATAGAAATATGTGTACTTGTCCCGGTGTGCTGTGGGGTATGTGGGGACAGTTGAGACATGTCCTACAGTGCCTGAAAATTTATAAAGAACTTTATGCAATTAGTTATCCAAAAATTAAAAGGTTCACATTATGCATACATACTAAAACTACAAAATAAGCGTACATGTCCCAGAGGGCGGGGTGGATATGCCATAGGAGAGCCATGTCTTGCAGTGCTTGAAAATGTATGAAGGATTTTACCAATTAGTTTTCCAAAAAATTAAAGTGTGCACGTTATACAAACATAATAAAATTACAAAACATGCGTACCACACAGAGATGGCTTGGGTATGTGCAATAGGGGAGTCATGTCCTGCAGGGCCTTAAAATGTTTTATAAACTTGTAGTAATTAGTTATCCAAAAAATTATTCCAAACACATTATACGGTCATACTAAATCTACAAAATAAGCATACATGTCACAGAGGGCAGGGGGGTCTGGCGGTCCCTGTACCCGATGAAAAAACTTGGAAAAAACTCTCTTCATCTGCACTTCATAATATTTATTAATAAAAAAATTGATGTATAAGTGCTCTAAATATTTGCGTAATTTATATAAAATAAAAGTGATGTAAACAAAATGAAGAAATTCATACTCTTTGTTGATTCCAGGTAAATTCATCTTTGAAAAATAAGCTTTCTACAATTACATATTTTTATTCCTTACTAATGAAAAAAGTTCAACAAGTTAAGGTTGATGTTGAAGCCCTATGTGACTGAGTCCGAGCGGTAGATGAAAGGACTTTGGATATGGTGTTTCTTTGTCTTGTGCACTCCACTACTACGATACGTGTGCCTGTGATTGCCAAATTGGGTATATCCACACGCAACAGTGTGATGCCATCAGTCATTTCATTATTTATCTCGATTGAAAACCCGTCCACGACTTCATCGACTAAGAGTAAACCATCGTCATCATTATCATTGCCCTCTTGATAACCTATTTCATCAGGTCCACATGCTCTAGGCGGATTTCTAAAACCACCCAAACATCGTCTACTATTATATCTTTAACATAAAAACATTGTTTTTGCTTGCGAGGCAAACATGAACTTCTCATGCGGATAGATTTCCTTCTTTAGATTAACGACCATGAAGCCCAAGTCGTCCTTCTTCTTTCCCTGCTCACACCACCACACGTTAAACATAACATGGCTCACTTCCTTCCGATAGCCATAAAATATCTCTACCACGTCTTCAACCTGGACAAAATAGAGGATTTGCCCTTCTTTTGGTTGTTGCTATTGGGAACTTGCATATGACAACCGCGAAAATGAGGAGAAGATTCCACTATTTTGGATGCATCGGTCTTTCTTGACTTCAATGGTATTAAATCTGTAACCATTGATAGAATAACCTCTATAACAATGTACTGTGCCGTCAGGACCTCTGGCGGAATTTTGGATCTCCTCAGATAGTTGTGCACCAAGAACAATTTGCTCTGCCACCTTTAAGATAAATAAGAATCACATTCATATATGCACGTTCTCGATATTGTTTTTTCGATAGGTATGTAACTATCATGAAAAATCGGTGCACGTACCTTCAGTTTCAGCCATACAGGAAATTCTTTAGATTGTGCATCCGTAACCTTTTTGTTAATATTTTTGGCGTGCAATCTGGCTTGGACTTCTATCATATGACGACCGAGGGACAAGTACAGTAAGATATTATAACTTAGGAATTAAACCACTTACACAAGTTAATAACTCAGCTTTATTACCTGCGATATGAATCAAATATCAATAGATTATTTAGAACATATGAATGTTCTTGGTCAAGCTCAATTTTACTAAATCGTGTGTCCTCTCCATAATCATTATTGAATACTCCATCAGGAACTCTTGCCGGATGATTTACCCTTGTGTCTACACCCCGCAGATAACGAGATATAAACATCAAGGTCTCGTTTGATGTATAATTAATGGATATTGACCCTTCTGGACGTGCACGATTGTGCACAAGTTGCTTTACGAACCCTAGATACTTGCAAGTCAAAAAACATAAAACGAATCAAAATCACATTTAATTTTGGTTTGAGCAAAATATTATATGACATAGGCGTGCACATTTCAATGGGGGTACATCCACTGATATTGTACCGGCCCTGCAATTCGGGTCTCCTTTGTCAGGTGCATAATAAGATGAACCAGGATGGTAAAGAATGATGACGTGAATTTTTTTTCCATATTACACAATGTTAGGATAAACCGCGCCTCTAAATCTTCAAACTCACCAACGTCTATCACCTTCGAACAAACCTGCCTGAAGAACCCACATTAATGTATCGAATTTTTATGGACTTTTAATCATAACTTCTGATCTTTTAAGTTCAATCGTAGTTTTTTATATAGTTATCTTTTTGTTCTAATAGCAAATCCATTCAAAGACATCTATTCTATATTTGATGAAGAATTTGAATTTTGTCCTACTAAGACAAGTGACTAGGACAAACGGGATGACTATGACAATGACTAGATAAAGTTTTAGGGGGAAGCTTTTAAATTTTGGGAGAAAACTATTTGATATGAGTATGAGGTTTGAAATTTGAAATTTGAAACAAAACTATTTGCAGGGAACTTAAATTTTGAGGGGAAACTTAAATTTGAGGGGAAACTTGAAAATTTGGGGGAAAAATTGAAATTTGTTGGCGGAGACTCAGCGATTAAATAAACCATGCCCTATGCTTACGGGCAATGACTAGTACTTTTATGTAAAATAAAATTTCAAATTACAACTTAAGTGTCCATAGGTCCACTACCATAAGCTCTTTTGGGCTTTTGGGTCATCACTACCAATAAGGGTCTGTTCGTTTACTGGAAAGGAGAAATGAGGAAAGTTGGGAAAGTTTGGAATCTGAGGAGAGAGAAAATGGAGTTTTGTGTTCTTTTGGGTGGAAAGTTGTATAGAAAGTTGGGTTAGGAAAGTAAAGTGGGGTTCACCCAACTTTCTTGTGTTCTTTTGGTAGTAGAAAGTTAGAATGAGAAAGTGGAAAGTTGGTGAGTTGGAGGAGAGAGAGAGAGAGATGGGATAGTGGGACCCACAAAATAGTAACTTTGCACAACTTTCCCATGGTTTCTTGAGGATTACAAAGAATCCAAAAAACGGTCATTCGAAGTGCCATGTCAGCAAACTTTTCACTTTTAACTTTTCCGCAAAAGAACAAACTCAAGAAAAGTTGATTGAGAAAGTGGATGAACAGTGCCAAAAATCACTTTCTCAGCCTCTTTCCATGCAAAAGAACATGCACTAAACCACGCATTTAAACTTCTATAAAATAATTCAATTCAATTGCGGGATGAGGAGCAGAGCAAACCGACGAGTGCACGTGAACCAGTCTAACCCATAATTCCACATAGGACAGTACTCTATACACCAATGTCAATCGGTGCATAGTCTTTTTTTGGCAAACAAAAGTGAAATCAAATCAAATCACTTCACATTTTCTCCTCCCTCTCTCTCTCCTATTTTCAGATAAATTGGGACCAAACTCCTATATGCACCTCCCCTCATTCGGTGTATTTAGTCCAACCCTTCCACATATTCACCCATTGTGGGCCCCACTCCCCCGGCACATGAAGTTTTAAAATCAAAATATGATAATAGTTTTACATAAAAACCCTCAACAACATCAAAATATGCAAAACACAAATACCACCAAGTTTTAAGACATTCCCCTCCGTAACCCGCTCCTCACGCAACAACACATCATTTCCTCCACGAAACCCAATAAAAACAAATCAACATCTCACCCAAAAAAGGAAAAAAAGAATAAAAAAAAAAGAAAAACAGCCAAAAAAAAGCAAAAAAAAAAAGTCGGAATCTTTGCGTTGCTCTGTTCCTCCATTGGCGACAACAATGGAGGAATCGGAGCAGCCCCTTCTGCCGCCGGCGGCGGTGAGGGTGAGGGCGGCAGTGAGGGTGGATGAGGGGCAGTACTACGAGTACTTGGGGTATTCGAAGCCCGTCGTCGCCCTTGATCTCGTGTGGAACCTCGCCTTCGTCCTCGTCTCCGCCGCCATACTCCTTTTCACCGCCGACGAGCGACCCTCGACTCCGATTAGGGCCTGGGTGTTGGGATACGATTTCCAATGCTTGGTGCACGTGGGTTTTGTTCTGTTTGAGTATAACGGGCGGGGGAGGAGAAGAGGGCAACCGGAGGAGGATGATAACTCAGAATGCAGGTGAAATTCTCTGTCCTCGATTGATGAATTGTTGTTTGTTGTCAATTATTTTTGTTTTTTTCCCATTCATTTTTGAAGCAATTCGAATGTCTATTGCACATTGTCTGTTATGAGATGTTTTTGGTTGAATTGTGATGATTCAATTTGGTGCATATCTTCTTGATACAATATGCTTGTCTAATTGGTATGTCTAATGTTGGTAGATCGTGGATCTTTATATGGGGCTTCATTTTATGGATTATAAGCAATTTTCAGACTTTGACTGGCATAGACCTATTGCGGGTGCACACTCTTATTTGACTGTTTCTTTACCCTGTGCATATGCATCCATTGATTACGTGCATCTTTTCAGCGCACGCTTCTCATGTGCATTTCTCGATTCAAATGTCATTCTCTTCTCTAATTCTCCCCTGGAAAATCACCCATAAACAAATATTCATGTGCTGGTTCTTCATATCTTTCTGTGGTATGCTTGTTATTTACAAGGGAAGTAAGAAGTTTCTAGCACAATGGACATCTTAGCATTATGGCCCGTATGGGAGGTCTGTTTATGTCCTTTTGTGTTCTTATCCATTTTGTTATCCTTTGAGCAGACTAGGTCTTTTGTTATACTTTGAGTAGACTAGGTCTGCAATTTGCTCATATGATTTTATATAATTACAGCTTTTAACTATCTCACTTTTACTCGAGCATGGCTGTCAAAGTCATCTGCTTGTGATTAACCTTATACGGTGCTTGTTTTTGCATGTCTTCATCTTAAATGTCGTTGGTTTTGCATTCTCAGTGATGTTAAATTTTAGATTATTCAAAGGAAATGTATATTATATTGTCATCTTACAGCATTTTTGCTGTTAAATGGGTATATCAGTAATGCAGATGGATTGAATATCTTACTTCTCCTTGGAAAACTTGTTTGCAACTGCACTAAAATTTTGCTAAAATTTAGTAGTATTTTACTTAAGATAGATTGTAAACAATTGTTTTCAAAGTAATATGAAAGAGCTGCTAGCAAATAGGGAGGAAAACACGAAACAGGTTGTAAAAATAGATTCTTGTGTCTTATTCCAGTATCCACGGAATGCCATTGAAAAGATAGGTATGGCTATGAAGAGAGTAAGTCAATAATATAAAAACATCTAACAGGTGTATACGGTTATTTATTAACATGGTTGGAAGTAGGCCCAACCTACCGCAATGGTTGTCCTGAATTGTGACTTGTGCCCTGCTTTGGAGTTAAAAATTAAAAGCCCAAATAGTTTCCTGCCGTGCCTGGGTTCACCTCTGCCCGGTGGAAGCATGGCTAATGTTGGGCACAAACGGAAACCCGAATGGAGGTCCAAATCTTGGCCCATGTATTAACAAATAGTTCACTATAGAACATCATAAATTTATTTTATCCATTATTTAGCAACTTATGAGTTAGGAGATTAGTTAGTTAACTTATCTTAGTGTAATATACTAATGTTGATAAATTTAATTACTAGATTAATGGGTATCAACTACCACCGGAGGAAAGTTTCTTCACATGGCAGCAAAAAGTCCACTCACCACCTCTCAATTGGATGATCATGTTAATCTCCATATCCTAAAACATTGGTACATTAAAGATCTTATAATTTTTCAATATCATTTGCCCTTGCGTTGGATTGTTAGAAATTTAATGGTTTGTCGGAAATATATCATTTTCCCCCAATTTTTTAGACCAGAGGCATGGTAATCATATGAAATTTAGTATACTTATGTTTCACAGCATTGTATGAATACTACTGATCATCCCATCAAGAGATGGCGAGTGGACTTTTACTGCTATTGGAAGAAAATTCCTCGTATGGCGGTTGAAACCATTATTCTAATAAAAAAGAGAGAATTCATATAAAAGAAAATAATATGTGAAACTTCTAGAGTTTTGATAAAATAAGTAGGAGTCTCACTTGGCGTAGAAAGGGATGGCCTATGTGAGTGGGTCCACTCAAGTATGTACTCAATGGACTGACCCATGGACTTATAGCTCTAAGCCGGCATGGGCATGGGTTGTGCTTGGGCAATGTATGTAGGCCATGTATGGATATAGCTAAACATGATATGACACGGTCGCTTCCAAATATATTACCCAATTGAAAGACCGCAATCATTCTACTTGTAACCCGTACTATTATCGACAATTGCCAACTCACTGGAGCTTCAATTATCGACCCTTAATATTTGTCGGTCTTGACTTTGTATTATATTTTTATATTTGTCTTTTTCACTTTTGGGGAGCTTAAGCCATTATTGATAGTTCCTTTTTTGACTTTATTGTTTAAGGCTTTAAGCTAAATTACTGAAGGATAAAGTGTATTGGTTGCTAATCGAAGAGAGTCAATAGACTTGATTGGTAGTCACTTTTGATCAAGCATTGATGGGGAATATAGATTTAAAGATGCTTCATTAAATAAATTGAATTAAAAGTCCACACACAAGTCCATATGTGTGTGCTCAACTAATTCTCGCAACAAGGTATATGGGAATTCTATAAAGGGCCATCTTATGGATGATCCACACCATTCATTTTTATCTCTTCATATGATTTAATAATATAAAAGGATATATTATTTGTTCATATGTTTATTGATTGTTTGTTTTCTTTCACCATAAAATATGTGGCTTTGTACTATATGTAGCTCTATACTTGTAGTAAGTGATGAGAAGTGAGAATGATATGATAATGATCTGGATCCTGGTGCATACAATATTAAAAGTTTTATTAAAAAAATCCTACTTGTAGAACTTTTGGACTATATGTAGCTCTATACTTGTAGTAAGTGATGAGAAGTGAGAATGATATGATAATGATCTGGATCCTGGTGCATACAATATTAAAAGTTTTATTAAAAAAAATCCTACTTGGAAATTGAGTTATGGGGTGGTCTGTCTCTAATAGGCCTTTATGGCCTTCTGATGGCCACATATGGAAGTTACCATCTTTGCATATTTGTGTCGAACTTTTGGAGCTTAAAAATGGATTTTCTTTTCAAATATAATGACGGTTAGGGCCAAAGCCAGATCTAGGAGGGATGGTGGCAGGGGCTATTGGTCGACCTTCTGTTGGAAACTTAATTGTTATACCATTAATGCCGATTATGTTTTGTAAATATTTTTATAATATTGACCCTTCAAAAGAGAAAAGGCCCCTTAATTATTGCATTAAAGAGTCATGTTTCTATTTTTCCTTCGTAATGTAACATGTTCCATTATATTTCTAATAACTTTCCTTCTGTACTTAGTAACAAATTTGATTACTCTATTTTGAGTCATAATTCAGTAGTCTTATTAAATGATTAACAATTAGATCTTAAAAGCATAATATTTATACATTTGTACATACATACATATAAATAAATAAATACCTGTATGTGTATATAGAAAGAGATAAGGCGAGGGTTGCAGTACCATCTAACCTTTTGGTTAGAGAGACGCTGATGTGTTTGATGCGATTTATTCACACAAACGATCAAATCAGCAACTAATTTGTGGAAAAATATATGAAAAGGTGGAAAATATTGATTACAAAATAACGAAGAACACAAGAAAGAAAGATAACAAGTCTCTTTGAAGAGGAGAGGTTGGATGAACGGACCAAAGCCTAAACTCCGTCAAGATGACGCCTAATTGTTCTTCATAGTATTAAGCATAAAAGACAAAGATGGCTAGACCTAGAATATAAAACAAGGTAGAAAATCCAGATCTGCGTTGAAAGACCAAAACGCCCATCTGAAAGCTAAGTCGCAACCCCACGTCTCTTCCTCCTAAAATACGTCACCATCCCAACCGGTGGCTCGTCCCGCACGATCGAGTCGTGCGTGAGGCCATCCCCTAGGCGCGGGTCAGCCGCCGCCTGGGCATGCGGTTCGTCCGCATCAATACCCGCCTGTAGAAGAGCCACCTTGTCCTCAAGGTGGAAATCCGGCAACTGCTTCTGCATCATGTCGAACGCCTCCCATGTAGCATCACAGTCAGGTAAGCTTGCCCAATGTATCAGTACCTCCCTCCTCCGTCCCGGACCATGGCGTATGGCTTTTACATCCAGCGGTTCCAACAACACCTCCATTTCATCAGTAAGCATGGGGGTAAAGCTGACGACACCATCTTATCACCAATCGCCCTCGTAGATGGGACACATGGAAGACCGGGTGTATCGACGAAGAAGGGGGTAACCGCAGTTTGTATGCCACCTGACCAATCTTAGCCACAATCTCATAGGGACCATAATATTGTGCATCTAGCTTCTCATTCCTCCTCTGAGCTAACGATCTCTGACGGTAGGGTCGCAGCTTCTAGTATACCATGTCGCCCTCCTGAAACTGCACTTCCCGACGGTGCACATTGACCTTAGCCTTCATTACCTGTCTTGCCCTTGTCAAATGCCTCCGCAACTCTTCCAGCATGCCATCTCTCCCCCATATAATCCTCCACCTGTGACATTGGAGTCCCCCTGTGTCCATAACGAATCAACTGCGACGGGTCACGACCATATAAGATCCAGAATGGGGTCCCTGCTGAGAAGTGGTATGAGGTGTTATAGCAGTAATCCGTCCAAGCCAATCAACTGTATCACTGACGCGGAGTCTCCGAAGCAAAACATCGCAAATACATCTATATGCTATGATTCATCACCTCCGTCTGCCCGTTCGTCTGGAGGTGGTAGGCGGTGCTCCTTTGAGTACAGTCCCCTGCACTCGAAATAACTCCCTCCAAAACCCGTTCATGAATACCCGGTCCCTGTCAGACACTAGCTCCAGGTATCCCATGTAGTCTAACCACCTTCCGAATAAAAGCGGCTGCCACTGATACGACCGTATAAGGATGCTTCAAAGGAATGAAGTGAGCATACTTACTATGTCGATCCACAACTACAAAAATCACTGTGTACCCCTGTGATCGTGGCAATCCATCGATGAGTCCATCGTGACCTCCTCCCAGACCCTCTCCGGCAAGGCTAACAGCTGCAATAACCCCGCCGGCGCCATGGCCATGTCTTTGTGACGCTGGCAAACGTCAGAAGCAGCTACCAGATGAGCTACCACCTTCCGCATCCCCAGCCAATATACCTCCATGGCTATCCTCATGTATGTATGCTGCACGCCCGAATGGCCCCACACCCCTGTGCCATGGAATTCCTGAAACAGTGTCCGTATGAAGACTGACGTTCTCGTCAACACCAACCTCCCCTGGTATTACAGCTGTCGCCCGTCCAACAAATATCCCTTCGGCCCTTCTCCTCCTCCCTGCAGCGCCTCCCGAATCTGTCGCAACTCTGGATCTGATTCTGTCTCCTGTAGCATCGGCTCCCAATCCATCCACATGGGTAAGGAAAGAGCCCTCAAACTAACCCCCTCTCCTCTGCGGGACAACGCTTGAGCCGCCTTATTCTCCAACCCCGGCCTGTACTCGATGTCAAACCGGTACCCTACCAACTTGGACAGCCACCGCTGATGCTCCTCTGTCACTAACCACTGCTCTAGTAAGTATTTCATACTTCGCTGGTCCGTCCTAACCACAAAGTCTCTCCCCAATAAATATGGTCGCCATTTCTGGGCGATCGTCATTTCTGAATAGTCAGGACGATCGCCATCAGCTTTCTCTCATATACTGACTCCAGTCGTGCTCTAGGAGACAGCACCTGACTGAAGTAATCAATCGGTCGCCCTTCCTGCATCAGAACTGCTCCTAAGCCATAACCCGACGCATCCGTCTCTACTACAAACGGTACACTGAAGTCCGGTAGAGCCAGGACTGTTGCCGTCGACATCGCCACCTTCAAGGCCTCAAAGGCCTTGGTCGCTTCCTCCCCCCACCTGAAGCTGTCCTTCTTCAGCTACTCAGTAAGAGGCCAGTCTATGGTGCTATACCCCTTCACGAACTTTCTGTAGTATCCAGTCAAACCCAGAACTCCACGTAGTGCCCTTAACGTCGTCGGCACCGGCCGGTCCAGCATCGCCTCTATCTTCGCGCTATCCACCGCCACCACTGCCTCAGAAACAGCATGACCTAGATACTCAATCTGTCTCTGCCTAAATCTGCACTTCTTCTGGTTCGCATAAAGCTGGTGCGCCAACAACTCCTGAAACGCCAGCTCCAAGTGCCCAAGTGCTCCTTCATCGTCCTGCTGTAGATGAATATATCGTCGAAGAACACTAGGATGAATCTCCTCAAAAATGGCTGGAATACCTTGTTCATCCTGGCCTGAAAAGTCAAAGGAGCATTGGTCAAGCCGAAAGGCATGACCAGAAACTCGTAGTGCCCCTCGTGTGTGCTACAAGCCGTCTTCGGCACATCCCCGGCTTCATCAATATCTGATGGTACCCCGATCTCAGATCAATCTTCGAAAACATCGAAGCCCCATGCAGCTCATCCAACAACTCATCGATCACTAGAATATGAAACTTGTCGGGAACAATTTCCTTATTTAGTGCTCGGTAGTCTACGCAGAAACGCCAGCTCCCGTCCTTCTTGACTAGTAACAACGGGCTAGAAAACGGGCTAACACTGGGCTGGATCATCCCCGCCTGCATCATCTCTTGCACCATCCGCTCGATCTCATCCTTCTGCACATGCGGATACCGATATGGTCGAACACTCACTGGTGCCGCCCCCCTCACGCAACACTATCGCGTGCTCATGTCCACGTGCTTGTGGTAAACCATGCGGAGTCTGGAAGACCTCTTGATACCGCTCCAACAACTGCTCCACCTCTGCCGGGGTCTCCTCCTGAGGCTTCTCACCCTTTGTCATTATCCCCTGACACTCCACCATGAACCCTTCTCCTGACATCTGCATGGCACGAGATATGGTCTTGAAAGCCACAAAGGAGAAACAGAGGCTAGGGACCTCTGTCAGGACCACCGTGCGGTCCCCCTCCTGGAACTCCATCCTAAGCTGCTTCCAATTCACCTTGACCTCGTCCAAACTCTTCAACCACTGTATGCCCAAAATCACATCGACATTGCCCAACTCCAGTGGCAAGAAATCCTCCGCGATCTGCACACCCTGCAAGGTCAAGCACAGTCCCTTGCACATCCCACTGCTCTCCTCTATCCTCTCCGTCCCTAATAGCACCGTAAACTTCTCCAAGGTGCTCAGCTGCAACCCATAACGATCCACTAATGGTTAAGAAATGAAATTGTGGGTGGTCCCACTGTCTATGAGCACCGTCACTGCCGTGTCGTCCAACTGTGCTGACAATTGCATGATATGGTTCGGGTGAACCCTGCCACTGAGGTCAGGAACACATCCGCTACATCCAGATGGGATTTCTCCTCGTCCACGGCCTCCTCTACCTTGTGTTTCTCATCGCCAACATACACCTCCTCATCTGACACCATGTCGATCTGTAGCAGGCGACTCGTACAATGATGATCGGGGGTAAAACGCTCATCACAGCGAAAACATAGTCCCTTCGCCCGCTTCTCCCTTACCTCTGCCTCTGTCAATTGTCTCCCTAATGTCGCTAGACGAGCCTCTCCTCTGGGGTCTGATGCTCCCGTAGGAGCCTTCTGTGCTGCCGATGGTGCTGGGCGTGGGTTTTGGGCCCCCCATGCTCCACGTATCCGCTTCTCCTCCGCATGCTTCTCCTTCGCCTTCTGCGCGAGACGAATCAGGTCTTCCAAGCCCCGGGACTCTGCATCCTCAACTCGGCCCGTATAGTAGGCTTCAGCCCCCATGAAATTCCCTATTAGTATCTCCTCAGTGACGCCATGTACTCGGCCAGAAGCAACTTAAACTTCTTAATAAAGTCTCACACAATACCCTCCTGTCTAAGTGCTCTGAGTTGCTCGTAAAAATCTCCATCCGGTGTCTACTGAAATTGATCTAGCAAGTACGCCGTCAACTCTGCCCAAGAGTAAAACGGATTCCGAGCTATCCTCCACCGATACCATGTCAACGCCTCTCCCTCAAAGTAAATGCCAATAACGTGCAAGACCTCCCACTCTGTAAATTTCATCACCTGGAAGTACCGCTCTGCTATGTAGTTCCACCCATCCAGATCGGTTCCTTCAAACACCAGCACCTTTAGCTTCTTCAACCTCCGATCAACATTGACGTCTCCATACGTCGCTC
This sequence comes from Scilla litardierei, assembly GCA_030789695.1. Lineage (NCBI taxonomy): Eukaryota > Viridiplantae > Streptophyta > Magnoliopsida > Asparagales > Asparagaceae > Scilla > Scilla litardierei. The sequence goes on along the minus strand of CM061132.1, from coordinate 135,186,462 downwards.
CTTTAGCCCTCCTATCCCGTGGCACATACCTCCGTCCCCTTCTTCCGTCACCGCGACCTAAAGGTGGGTCAAATTCCTCCCATGCATACTCCTCGTCTGGCCCCATAGGCCTATCATCTAGTCCCAACTCATTAGGCCCCCAAAAACTCCTTGCGTCGGTTGCTGCCCAATTCGGCCTCCAAACTGCCCCCGGGCCACGCCTGCGTCCCGGAAAGCCCGCAAAAACCTCCCGGGGTCCGTCGTTGTTGGACGCCCCTGGAGAAGGCTTCCTCGACCCCAAATCGGTGCGGCAGGGCCCCCAAGGGCCAAACAGGGGGCCCCTGGCCCTTGTTCTGCAGGGCGGGCCCTGCACGGCCGTCCTGCGCCTGCTGCAGGGCCGCGTGGGGCCTTAGCCCCTGTCGCGCGGCCCCGCCGCTCTGCTGGGGGCCGACAACTCCTCCAGGGTGGTCGCCGCCCCCGGCCGACCCGCATGGAGGGTGGTTGGCCCCGCATCGACCACCCCGGACCCCTTCGATGCCGATGCCGATGGTGTTGTGACGTTTGTTGAAATTCCTGAAAACATCGCATCCATCTTCGCTTCTTGGGCCCTTTATTGTTGAATTTCCGGGTTGGAATCGTCAAAGATCTCTTCCATGGTCCCTTCTTGCACCTTCGCATTCTTCTCTTTTTTCGCCATTAGGGTTTGAAAAAAGTGGCTGATTTGACCAATCTCCGCCCTCATCGCTCGTATGTCGTTTTGCATATCCTCTTACGTGTGAGCAGAGTCCTTGAACCCCATAGTGATTCTTTCATTGGTAGCCGCCAATTCTTTATTGATCTCCTCGCGCAATCCTTGAATCTTTTCGTCCACGGAATCTGCCTTCGATCTTGTTCCTGTTGCCATTAGATCTCACCGCTCTGATACCAATTTGATGCGATTTATTCGTACAAACGATCAAATCAGCGACTAATTTGTGGAAAAATATGAAAATGTGGAAAATATTGATGGCAAAATAACGAAGAACATAAGAAAGAAAGGTAACGAGTCTCTTTGAAGAGGAGACCATCTCTCCTAGCTTTGGATGAACGGACCAAAGCCTAAATTCAGTCAAGATGACGCCTAATTGTTCTTCACAATATTAAGCATAAAAGACAAAGACGGCTAGACCTAGAATATAAAACAAGGGAGAAATCCAGATCTGCCTTGAAAGACCAAGCTAAGTCGCGACCCCACGTCTATTCCTCCTGAAATATGTCACCAGCCCAACTATTCCTCCTGAAATACGTCACCAGCCCAACCGGTGGCTCGTCCCGCATGATCGAGTCGTGCGTGGGGCCATCCCCTACGCGCGGGTCAGCCGCCGCCTGGGCTTGCGGTTCGTCCGCATCAGTGTCACACATGCTTAGCTATTTTTCGATGATAGGAAATGCTCATGTTAATCAACACACAAAACCTTAATACACCAAAAATTTAGGCAAACCATATGCTCTTTGCACGTTGATTGGATCGTTAGAAGTTCAATTATTTTTCAATACTAGAAGTTGTTTTTCAACAATCTAATTAATGAGAAAAGACCATGTGGTTCACATGATTTTTGATGTACTTGAATTTTAGCATGTGTTAATCAACGTTAACGCTTATGATCTTATGAAAATAGCCAAGGATTTACATTACATCAATGTCACTCTAGCGAAGAGGCGAGAGTGACACACTAGTCCGTGTGTGGGGGGGGGGTAATGATATATGGTGAGATGGTGAGCTAAGATTCTTATCACGCGCTAGCACAATTGGTAACACCAATCAACGATCGGCACCGTTCATCTTGAAAAACATGTTGATAGATCTATACCCTACAAAATAGAGATTATAACCCCTAAAATCCTATGATCAAACCGTTCCAGTTTAGTTACATTTGCAGGCAGCATGTAAACCGTCCATCTTGCGAACACTTGATGGATTTGATGGAAATCTCCAAATTACAAAAAACTTTATACATAAATATCACTTGATAGATAGAACAAGATGAACGGTTCTGATTATTGATTTGGAAAATAGATTTGGCTAGTTTAAGATATAAAGATCCCATCTCACCATCTCACCTTTTCATTTTATCATATATATATATATATAATGAGTTGGAGTATATTATTTTCATTTATTTTTCAAACAAAAATTGTACACCGTATATAAAACATTATGAACCCAAATAACATAACCTTTCTGTTGGATGTGATCTAAACCATCTGAACTCTCTAGAAACAAAATTTTAAATAATTTGGATATATTTTATCAATGCATTAAGTGATGACAAAATCAATTTTACATCATTTTATCAAAAAATGACTAATTTGTCACCTTCTTGATGCATGTATAAAATATATAAAACATTTGAAATTGTGTTTATAGATAGTTCGGACTTTGGAGGGATTTGATTATATCGAATAGAATAGATTTTCAACCTAGGTTCAATTTTTTTAATTTAGAGCGTTAAGTTTTTGTTCAAAAAATAAATAGAAATTTTATAGTCCAACTATATATGTGTGAATAATGTATATGAGTTATCAGTTTATGAAATTTTCCTAAACTGGTAGCTAAAAACTGCCTTCCAACTATTTTTTCATTGATTGGTGCCTTTAAAGTTGATCTGCACATGATAAAACTATGATATATCAAAAGTCTAATGAATCTGATGCGTTTCGCTAGGGATTTGATGATAAAAAAGGGATTTTTATTGGAATTTCAGATCTAGAATTAAAAAGAAATCCTACCACAATAAATCTACTCGCTAGCTAATGACTAGAAGACGATTATTAACCTAGGGAAAAAAGCCAAATCCTAATACAATTAATCTAAGGGGATAAATAAAATAACTCTCACAATTTTCGCATCCCCAATTAGGACCGGCTCACCCCCCTTAAATAGACAAAACACACCTATTTGTTCTTTTACCCAAATGCCCCTGCTTGTTATTTCCAGCAGCATCACTACTCCGCCCCTAAAAAATCACCTTGTCCTCAAGGTGGTGCACGAAGTGTATGGTCAGCTACTCCACGTGCATGTGCTCTTGATCTTCGTCCACGTCGGCCTCCAACATTACTACACTCTCTCCTCCATCTTCCTCGTCATTTACTATCAGGATCTGAAGGGTATGATTCCCGCACCGGTGTTCAGGAGTAAACTTCTCGTCGCATTTGAAACACATGCCATTGGTCCGCTTGTCACGAATCTCTGCATCGGTCATTCTTCGTGTATGTCCTCCAGGTCGTGGGCCCATCCACTTCTCCTTGGTAGTCGTTGTGCAGTCAGTGGATGTTGCCCCTCTTGTGGCCGCCTTTTGTCCCCCTCCAGGATCCGGCCCTCGAAAAGTGGAGCCTCCCCACGTCCCTTGGGCTCTCCTCTCTGTCTCCTGATGGTCTTCTACCTTCCTAGCCAATGTCATCATCCCGCGCAGACCCACTGGCTCGAACTACCTCAGTCCGGATCTCACCGTAGGCTTCAGCCCCTTCATAAAGCAGCCCTCCAGAGACTCCTCGGATACTCCCCGAACTCGGTGGCAGAGCGACTCAAATTTCTTAATATAATCCCCTACGCTCCCCTCCTGTTTCAGTGAATATAATCTCTCAAACACGCTGCCAGACTGTCGTGCACCAAACCGCTCCATCAAGAGCGACGTAAACTCCGTCCAGGTCTGAAACGGCTGCTGCAGATCAGTCCAACAAAACCAACCCAAGGCCTCCCCCTCCAAACATACACCGATCACCCGAAGCCACTCCTCTCCTGGGACCGCTGACACCTCCAAGTACCTCTCCACCCGGTACAACCAGTCATTCGGATCACCTCCCTCAAAGATGGACACCTCGAGCTTCCTCAGACGTCTCTCGCCAGCGTAACCACCTCTCCTGCTGCTGGAATCCTCCCCTCTGCTGGTACCCCTGTCGTCTGTCGGGAAAATAAGCCTCAGCTCGATCGCGGAAACCTCCCTCTGCTCCATGTCCCTGCCAGTCACCCTGTGGGTGTCCAAACTCCACCGGGTGGCCTCCTGGTGGGTCCTGGTACGCTCTCCAATCTCCCGTCACTCCCCCAAAAGGTGGGGACTGATTCGACGGGCCACCTGTGATCTGGTGGTGCCTTCCAGTCTGCTGAAATCCTCCGCCGGGTCCCTCAAAAGGCTGAAAACCTGCAAATTGTGCTCCACGGACCTCGGGCGGGCCCCCGGGGGCCCGGAAACGCTCGGAAAAGCCTGTCGGACGTCCTGGAAGGTCGGTGTGGCCCCAAGGGGTCCGCCGGCCCTCGGGACCCCCCCGGGGTCGGCTGAAGCCCCCCAGGGCGTCGCCGGGGGTGGCCGGCCCTGAAAATGGGTCGGCGGCCCCCAGGCGGTGCTTCCTGTGCCCGCCGACTGCGCAGGGAGGGGCGGCAGGTGCGGCCGCCCCTCCTGGGGGTCTGGCGGCACTCTACCGCCCCCTCTGGGTGGTCGCCGGGCCCCCCAGAGCTCCCTGGGGGTTCGGCGGCCACCCGGATGGCTGCCGGGTGGCCGGAATTACTATTCTGGCCCCTCTGTCTTCTTGGCGAGGCGATGCGTGATCATGATGAGTCCCCCACGCCTTGTCTCCTTGATCGAAGCCTCCGTTTTCATCTTGTTCCGGACTGTCTTCGAGAAAAATCGTCTTTTTGCCCTTGTCCTTTGCCAAAGGTGGCTCCTTTTTGCTTGGATCCGCCTTTGGTACGAGACGAGCGGTCAACGCCGCTATAGCTTCCGTCAATTCCGATAATTTTGCCTCCGTTTTCCCTTGGTTCTCCTTCATCTCTTTCATCTCCCCCCGGATTTGCGTGGCTATCTCGGCGTCTTCCTTTCTTACGTCGATGAAACCCTTGCTAATTTAGGCCTCCATCCGTTCAACCTTCTCTCCCAAAATTTCGACCCGCTCCTTGGATCGTGTGCTCGCCATTGATCTACCGCTCTGATACCAATTGATGTGTTTCGCTAGGGATTTGATGATAAAAAAAGGGATTTTTATTGGAATTCCTGATCTAGAATTAAAAAGAAATCCTACTACAATAAATCTACTCGCTAGCTAATGACTAGAAGACGATTATTAACCTAGGGGGAAAAGCCAAATCCTAATACAATTAATCTAAGGGGATAAATAAAATAACTCTCACAATTTTCGCATCCCCCATTAGGGCCGGCTTACCCCCCTTAAATAGACAAAACACACCTATTTGTTCTTTTACCCAAATGCCACTGCTTGTTATTTCCAGCCGCATCAGAATCACATTCTACGTACTGTTAACTGGTGGTTAAAACAACCATATTATCATAAAGTTGTTAAATTTCTAACCATTGGGTTAAGGAGCAAATAACATTGGGTGCTAAGAATTTTGGTGTATTGGGGGTTGAACATGTGTAAAATCAACTTCAACGCTGACTAACATTGAAGAAAATAGCTAGATGGTAGATGGTGGGTTTCATGGCTGCTACCTTAGGAAAATTTCAAGGTAGCAGGTCATATACATTATTCTCTCTCTCTCTCTCTCTATACATTGAGAGATGGGGCACTATCTTAGTTTGCATGCCTAGATGCAGCTCTTTTCTTGCAGGCCAAGAGGCACTGGACTGGTATGGAGTAAGTTTAAGATATCAAATGAACTGGCGTTTCAAGGTGATTTAATTAAAAAAATAATTAAATAATCCTGAAACATAAGCTCATTTTGTGAAACCCCTTTCATTTTGATAGATCTGGACTTTTTATGTGCTTTGGGCCCATTAGGGGCGTTTTGAGAATTTTTGGATTTTAGGGACGTTTTTGAAAATTTTCAGTCTCTTTTGGGGTTTCCTATAATTTTCCTTAAATTTGAACTCTATTTATAGGTGGGAGGGTCTGAGGGATTGATTATGTGAAATATGAGAGAAAATTGATATTAGAGGTGAGATTATTCCCTCGTCTTTGGGAGAGTGCGGACGTCCTTTAAAATTGGTGTCTTGGAAGAGCGGCCACCTATATAATTATGGTTAGTTTTCGTTTTATTTTCATTTTTATCAATAAAAATAGAATCTTTGTTTTGGTTCCTATCAAGTTGGTATCAGAGCATCAAGATTCACGGTGACGACGACGAGATCCAAGGAAAAAATCGAGTCTTTGGAGGAAAGGTTCGACGGCAAAATCAAGGAAGTGAAGAAGGTCGTAGAGGAACTTAGGGTTTCGGTGGATAAGGATAGGACGACGTCGGCACAATGATTTGATGGCGTGGAGCAAATCCTAGCACAGATCTTACAACAAATCTCGGAGCTCGTGACGGCTAATCATATAAAAGAAGGCGAAAACCCTAATTTTGGGCGGAAGACGACGACTTTTAGAGAAGGGCAAGGAGAAGATGGAGGATTATGAAGAGGGGCTACTTTTCGATGCCGACAACTACCTTGAGGAGGAAAGGGAGGAGCTTACGATGCAAATCTGCGAAACCTGAAACCCTAAAGCATCAAAACAATGAGAGAAGAAGGCGACGATAGAGAAACATGGGCTACCGTCCCTATTCGGAGTCCTGGAGGGATGCCAGCCCATCCAGCAGGGACGGTTGGTCTCCCAGGTCAGCAGGGACGGTTGGTCTCCCAGGTCACTGGACAGGGGCTGCCGCCCCGCCCAGTAACCTGGGGAGGCCAACTCCTCCAGGAGGGGCGGCTGGCCCCCCAGGTTGTTCGACAGGGGCTCCTGGGGGGCGCCAACCCTTCCAGGAGGGGCGGCTACCCCCAAGGCACCTGGACAGGGGCTGCTGACCTTGCCCAACAACCTGGGGGACGTCAGCCCCTCCAGCAAGGGCGCAGGGCCCCCAGGGACCAGATGTGAGGGCTGCGTCCCTCCAGCAGGGCGTATGTCCCATCTGGGCCCAGATCGAGCAGGATTTGAGCCAAATCAGTGAACCCTAGACCCACACCAATGACGAATCGAGACTCGGGTGCAATGTGACGGATACGGCGTGAATCATGAAGCCCGACAGGGGCCCCAAGGCCCCCCCCCGGCGATGCGTTACGACGCCGACGACCTTTCGGAGTATTGGTGGAGCCCGTCGACGACGGTGGAGAGGGAGACATGGGACAGGATGTTCACGGCTTCTATGATGGCGGTGAAGACTGGGGAGACTACGTGGATCGAGATGGAGGCCCACAAAGGGGATTTGAGCGACACAGGGAGAGGTGACATCCCTACTACCGGCCTCACTGTCCTAGACACTACGAGGAACGAGCGGATCAGAGGACTTTTGGTGTGGATGGCAGGATTCGAAAGCTGAAGATGCCCATATTTGAGGGGGAGGATCCTTTTGCTTGGATCTATAGGGCAAAGAGGTTCTTTACAGTGTCCCGCATGACTGAGGACCAGAAGCTAGAGTGGCGGCGGCGTGTTTAGATGGGAAGGCCCTCACGTGGTACCAGTGGGGAGCAGAGGCGGCCGTTTCGCTCATAGGAGGAGATTAAGGATGGCTTGATGGAGAGATTCTGCGAGACTCACGTGGAAAACTTACTGGAGCAGTTGCTTTTCCTCAGGCAGGATGACATGGTGAGAAATTACAGGGAGTGGTTCGAGACCCTGTCAGGGCGTGTACATGGGATCTCCGATGAGATGCTGGAGAGCACCTTCATGAAGGGGCTGAAAGCCACCATTCGCACAGAGCTTCGCATACATAGGCCTCAGGACCTGATGGAGGCCATGTAGATGGTGGAGGATCGTCTGATGGAGGCGAAAAAATCTGGAGGGATTGGAGGCAGCTCCTCTTCCCATAACCAGCCCACGATTGGTGGACAGTAGAAGACCATGACAGGGATGGACTCGTCTAGTCAGGAGAAGAGCGGGGTGCCACCACAAGGAGGGCAGATCAGGAAAATGATGGATGCAGAGATGTGGGAGAGGGGGCAGAAGGGGATGTGTTTCAGATGCGACGAGAGGTTCACCCCATGGCACCATTGTGGAATTCGCAAGCTCCAGCTGCTGTTAGTGGGTGAATGCTGTTAGTGGGTGAAGACGTGGAGGATATAGTAGAGGATGAAGATCCCAGAGGAGATGGACATCCCCACTTGGAGTAGGACCGCCGCCGACTTCATACATTACCTTGAGGATAAGGTGGTTTTCAGGAGCGGAGTAATGATATATCTGGACTTTTAATGTGCTTTGGGCCCATTAGGGGTGTTTTGGGAATTTTCGGATTTTTAGGGGCGTTTTGGGAAATTTTCACTCCTTTTGGGTTTTCCTATAATTTTTCTTCGATCTGAACTCTATTTATAAGTGGGAGGATCTGAGGGATTGATTATGTGAAATTTGAGAGAAAATTGATATTATAGAGAAAATTGATATTATAGGTGAGATTATTCCCTCGTCTTCGGGAGAGTGCGTATGTCCTTTAAAATTGGCGTCTTGGGAGAGCGGCCACATCTATAATTGTGATTAGTTATCGTTTTATTTTCAGTTTTATCAATAAAAATAGAATCTTTGTTTTGGTTTCCATCACATTTCTTTATCCTTAAACTCCTTGCCCTCATGTAATCGCTTCGTTCTCCGACTCAAAAACCGGGGAAAAAGAAAAGGCAAAAACGAGAAAAAACTAGAAACATACGTTAATGGCCCTTTCTAATTTTTTGGTTTTGGGTTTTTTCTTCGTTTTATTTTCTTCATTTGGTTTTGGAGTTGGAGAAGAAAGGGATGCAAGGCAAGGAGTCGGAGGCATGGTTTGAGGTATCGCCCGATACCGCTTGGTATCGGGCGTATCGGACCGGTACCGCCCAGTACCGGTCCGATACTGACGCCAAAAATCGGTATCGGCCGAAACCCTAGGGTTTCAGCCGGTTTCGCCCAGTATCGGGCGAAACTGGCCGAAACCCTAGGGTTTCGGCCAGCAAATGTGAAAGAAAGAAGAGCAAGAAACAAGAAGAAAGAAGAAAAAACGAAGAAAAAGAAAAAAAAAGATGGGACTTACCTCGCCGCCGCTCCATCGCCGTTGCGCCGTCGCCGCTGCGCCCTCACCGCGTCGTCGCTGCGCCGCCGTGCCGCTGTCGTGCCGCTGTCGCCTCGCCTCGCCGTCATGCCGCTGTCGCCTCGCCTCGCCGTCATGCCGCTGTCGCCTGCTGTCGAGGCGCCTCTCCCGTGAGAGAGAGAGGCGGGTGGACCGTGAAACTCGAGAGATCGAGAGAGAGAGAGACCGTTCTGAAATTTTGAAAGGTAAACTTGTAAATAATGGGTAAGTCTAAAGAGATATGTTATGGCAAACTAGTAAATAAATGGTATGTGCGCAAAGCAAAGTGGTGGGTGGGCAAAGCAACCCCAAGCTATATTAGGCAAACTTGCAAATAAGTGGTACGTGTGCAAAGTAAAACGGTGGGCTATTTTAGTATTTTATATATTTGATAGATTTTATGTATTTAACACTACCGATACGGACCAACCGAAACTCACGTCCGAAACCGCCGAAACGGACGATACCGATACCGAAACCTAAATTTTGGACGGAGCGATACCCTCTCCGAAACCGATACCTAAAACCTTGGTCGGAGGGGCAAGGGGAACTAGAGGGGTTCTATGAGATATGTATGTTATTGGGTTTATTTTTCCTTTTTCTTCAATTAAATCACCTTCCACACTCAAAAAAGTGTTAAACCGGTATCCCATCGTATTCGAACAGGGCCCGTGCATCTTGACCAATAGGATTATAGGTGCATCCTTGCATTGCAAATTGGAATATCACCCTATTATTTCTCATATACATACATACATATTAGCATGTAAAGATCAAGTTATTCTGGTCAACTCTCAGGATGTAAATAGTTGAATATGAGAATTGTTGTATGCTGGAAGCAAATTGTACGATATCTGTTGCCTTGAACTATGAGAATAATATTGCTTAACATTCCTCTATCTACGGTCTTGTATAATTCTTTCGTTGATAGTCTATTGTACAATTATGCATTAGGCCATTAGCACATCCAAGTTAGTCTAAGAGTCGAGCTCTCAGAACTTTTTAAGCATTCATCAGATGGTATCTTTTCTCTACAACTAAAACGATGCATTCTTTTTCAACGAACCTATAATGGTGTGTTGAATCCGTTGAACAAGACAAACGATCAGGATCATATATGGGATGGCCCATGGGCCCATCATGGAGTTCTCACGAGCCTTTTTGCGAGCACTATGCCCATAGGAAAATTTTATGCATGTATTTACATAGGCGCATGCGTGCATGCGTGCGTGCTTACACGTACGTTTGTGGACATGTGTTCTTTAGGAAAGATATAAAGCAGAGCTTCCTGTTTAAATCCAGTAACATGTAAACCCAATTGAAGATGCTCTCAAATCAAGTTGGATATATTGTTTACATGATCAAAATATAAAAATGTTAGGTAACCTATGTTTTGTTGCTCATGCATCTGTAGGCACATAATGTACAGTTGAGACAAACAGTTCCTCCGATTAATGGTCTAGATTATTTAAAACTTAAAAAATATATTCTGCAAGTGTTCTGAATGGTTTATATCACATTGAAGGTGGAGTTCTTATATTCTATGTCCCCACAGCATATATTTATTTTAGGTTATTCATTGCATGGCCAAGAGACCATAAAATCATTACTACTACTACTATAGTATTATTGTTTGAGACACGCCAAGAGACCATAAAATCATTACTACTACTACTATAGTATTATTGTTTTAGACACTAAATAATTATAATCAATTGAATGGAGTAGATATTCAATTTGAAGTGTCTATCATTTAATTTAAATTGGAAGGATTTGCATCCAAATTCTTTAGGAAGTAGCTCCACACACACACAATTATCTATCTGTTTGCCATATAAACTGAGAATGGGAGGGCAGGTGACATGGGTCGGAATATCCTACTATGACATATCTAAAAATCTAATCACCTTTCTCCTCTTGCCGATCCCAACTATTTCTTTGGGATCTTCATGGCCTAGAATATACACACATGGAAAATCAAGACTTCGTTTTAATGTTTCCTTATGGATCTAATCGTCACGTTTGTTCTATTATTGAAAAATGATTCATTCTACATCCACTTGCTGCATGAGAAAAAGTTCATTAAAGCTCATGTTTTTCATGCATGTGCGCTTTTAAGACATGGTGTGATCGTGATAGACTCGGCGGGTCTATCTCCACATGGGCTGGGCCCATGCTAGCCGCCGGCCCCCTTTGGGCTTGTTTATGCGCACGCGCCCAATTGCCGAGTAACCCTAGTTTTCTATTATATATATAGGGCTAGCCGTCGCTTGTATTTGGCATGCTTGATATTGGATATTTTCTATTGATCGTCCTTAGGTTTAGGTCTTAGAGTAAACGAGTGCGGACGTCCTCTTCGGCGTCTTGGGAGGAGAGCACACCTCTTTTGTGCTCAAATATCGTGTTTGGTTACTTTTTATCTATTAAAATCGTCTTTTTATCTTGGTCCCTAACATTTTGGTATCAGAGCACGTGACGATCCATGGCGGCTACGACAAGATCGCACGACAAAATCGAAGCTTTGGAGGCAAAGTTCACGAGCGAAATCGACGGGATCAAGAATTCGTTGGCGGCGAACGATGAGTCCATGGCCAAGTTGACGGCTTCCATCAACCAATTGTCGGCAAATCAAGCTAACCACGATGAACAATTCGCGCAAATGATGGCAACCTTAAATCAATTGGCGGCGAACAACAAAGGGGATGAGAACCCTAATCCGACACCAAAAGCGGCACCTTTGAAGAAAGAAAAGGAAAAAGAGGAGATTTTGACCCAAAATCAACCCCTTTTGGTGGATGAATTGGACGAGGACGAAGACGAGGAGCCATGGAGGGTGGACTACCGTGAAGAGGTACGGCGGAAGGCGTTGGAGATCCATAGGAGGGGCGGCGGCCCTAGCCGCCCCAACGAGGGACGCCACGCCCTTGAGGAGGGCCGGCCGAACCCCCACAGCCACATGGGGGCTTGGCCAGTGCGGGATAAAGGCGGGGGACCCTCCCCCGCCTTCGCCGGACCCCGACAGGGGCGGCTAAGCCCTGCCGGGGCTCGGCAGGGTCCGGCGACCCCACCGGACCTCCGGCAGGGCCCGCCGCCCCTTCGGGGTCCCCGGAGGGGCCCGATACCAGGCCGCAGAGGGCCGGAGCCCCCCTGGCAGCCGCCGGGGGTGGACTTCACGGCGGGGGCCGCCAGGGGCGGGAACCCCCTGGCAGCATTCCGAGGGGGATGGGACGCGCGGACAGCCACCAGATGATTTTTTTGAGCCCCCGGACAGCGGACATCGAACAAGGAGGGCTACGGGCAGTTTTCGGGAATTTTTGTGACCCTCCAGAGCGTCGACCAGCAGCTGAGGACCCATCTGACGGTGACGGACGCGGGAGAGATTACTATTCTGACGGCAGGGGTGGCTACGAGGCGGAGTTTGGCGACGATGCCGGTTGGGACGATTTTGAGGGCCGGCGGAGGGATTACCACGGAGACTATGGGGGTCGCGGAGGAGGACCACCGATGCAGTACAAGACTCAGGACCAGAGGAGACAGCATTACCGCCCGTATCACAGAGAGGAGGGGAGGCCCGAGCAGGGGCGCTTTGGTGGAGATTGCAGAGTCCGGAAGCTGAAGATGCCGTTATTTTCGGGAGAGGACCCACATGCCTGGCTGTTCACCGCAGAGAGATATTTCGCAGCACACCACATGTCCGAGGCACAGAAGCTAGAGGCGGCGGCCATCTGCATGGAGGGGAGAGCCTTGGGGTGGTTCCAGTGGAAATAGAGGAGGCAGCAGATCCGGAGCTGGGAGGAGCTGAAAGACTTGGTGCTGGAGAAGTTTAGAGACCCCCGCCTAGAGAACCTACACGAGCAGCTATTTGCCCTCAGGAAGAAATGGCCGGTGCGGGAGTACATCGAGAGATTTGAGACACTGGCCGGGCGAGTTCATAGGGTTTCGGACGAGTCGCTGGAGGGCACCTTCTTGAAGGGCGACGACCTAGTCTTCGAGCTGCGGTGAGGCCTTACAAGTCCCGGGGGCTTTCAGAGGTCATCGAGATGGCACAGAAGGTGGAGGACTCCCGAGCTGAGAATAGGAGAGGCGGGTGGAGCTACAGTGGGCAGTTGCAGCGGGTCACCTCGACTGGATCTGGCAGAGCGGGGCCACTACTAAGGCGGTTCAGGTGGGACTAGAGAAGACGGGAGAGCAGAGCAACCCACCACCGGCTGGGGGCCCATTCCGAAGGATGACCGATGCGGAGATGAGGGAGAAGCGGCAAAAAGGGCTCTGTTTCCGATGTGACGAGCGCTTCACTGCGGGACACCGCTGTGTGGATCGAAAGCTGCAAGTAATGATAGCGGAAGCAGACGAGGAGGATGACGTGGAAGACGAAGGCATCGGAGGGGAGGACGACTCCCACTCGGAGTAGCGCCGCCGGTACTTACACCACCTTGAGGACAAGGTGGCTCTTTGGGGGGAGTATTGATAGACCCGGCGGGTCTATCTCCATATGGGCCGGGCCCATGCTAGCCGCCGGCCCCCTTTGGGCTTGTTTATGTGCGCGTGCCCAATTGCCGAGTAACCCTAGTTTTCTATTATATATAGGGCTAGCCGTCGCTTGTATTTGGCATGCTTGATATTGGATATTTTCTATTGAGCGTCCTTATGTTTAGGTCTTAGAGTAAACGAGTGCGGACGTCCTCTTCGCCGTCTTGGGAGGAGAGCGCACCTCTTTTGTGCTCAAATATCGTGTTTGGCTACTTTTTATCTATAAAAATTGTCTTTTTATCTTGGTCCCTAACAGATTGTTGGCATTTGAGGGAGAAATAGAGAGATTAGGGCACTAGATGAGGAAATTCTGTTTTATGGCATTACTTCCCATATCCTCATGCTCACACACGGACTCTCTTACATAGTGGTAGAGTATGCAGAGACTAGGAATAAAATCTGATGGACTATCTCAATGGATGAAGTGATGAACCACACTGTCCATCGCGATGTTTCATAAAATGGTTATATAAAGAATGTGTAGTTCTGTGAGAACCTAACTATGTGGCTATGAAATAAATGGTTTATTAACACTAGGAACACTTGATCCATGACCAGTAAATGCACAAGTCACGTGACAACCATTTTAAACATTGATCATGATTTATTGTGTGGATTACCTGTTTGGGTTGTCCATCATAACATCTTAGGCCGACTCCGTAGGTAAGTTACTCAAGGAGTCACACCATCTGTTTGTGCACTAGCATGCACGTGTTATCTGTTGTTTTATGTTGATTTTTGTTAGAGAAATCTACTGGCTAACAAAGTTGAATCTACGCCTTACATTCTTGAGTGAGGGTGTATTTCTACAAGACTCAGCAGGAGCCGTGCCACTGCCCCCCCCCCCCCCCCCCCCCCCCCCAAAAAAAAAAAAAAAACTAAATTTTGCTAATTTTATTTACATACATACATTTGTTTTTGCTAATTTTTACTTTAATCCATGTTTATTATAGGGGAAGTTCAGACTGCTAATGCTAAGAAATGAAAACTTGCAATCTTATAACCTTTTTAATTTTTGATAAATGTCCATAATTATTTCCTAAATATATGGGACTAAATACTAATCAATTTTCTATTTAGGCATATCAATAACATAAATTGATTCAAAATATCTCTATGCTTTATTGTTTTTATTCTACTTCCACAATTATTAGCAGACTAACATAATATTTTATATAAATGTTTTTCTAAATAATCATATGCATCATATCAAACTATGTAATATAAAAATTGAGGTTATAAAGTTTTTCAAGTATAACAAAATACTAACATTTGCATCTTTCATATGTTTGTCTTCGCTCCCCGCCCCACCAAAAAAAATCTGTCTGGGTCCGCCCATGTTCTTGAGGCACTTACAGATTCAACACTGAACAATCCATTTTCTTTCATGTTATTACCTCGATGTTTTCATTGTTTCATGTTCTATTAACCTAATTCAATATGTACATGAACTGTAGAATTTTGATATACTAAAACCTTCTGTTGTTTACAACTGCTAGAATTTAGAAATGATTGTCATGCTAAACATTAGTTTAAGTTATCAATTAATAAGCTGACTAGTCCATATGATTATTCTCCATCTCATTGAGCTCAGGGCTGTGAAGAAATTGGAGTCCCTTAATGCAATGATTTCATTCCTCTGGTGGATACTTGGATTCTATTGGATAGTTGTTGGTGGGCAAGCACTCTTGCAAGATGCTCCTCGCCTTTACTGGTAACTTCTTATCTTAGACAACTTTCTGTTATTTTATATAATTTTAAATTGATTATTGTCTAAGAAAAATTATGGTATACTTTTTAATGGGATTGACAAGTTTTGACTTGTGCAGATACAAGATGCATATGATTTTGGTTAAATGAAAGCTTGCAAAAACTTGTCCTATTGGAGTAGGAGACCATGAAAATTAGGAGTCAAGGAAGCCCATATTAAACTCATAATAGAAAGGGACCCCATGACCTATAAATTCAGTTAAGTGTAAGGAGGCGTACGGGAGGCTGATAACTAGGGTGTTAAATAATAAATAATTTATTTATTTTCACGTGTATTTTGAATGATGAGCATATCTCATCTTGATGTATACATCGTAAAATATAAGTACATCTTGTAGTTTCCATATTGTATACCTATACATCACATCCTTGGAAATTTAACGATTTAACATCAATGGAACATTATCCACCCCCAGATCAGCAGGCAAAGAGCATGAGTTAACATGATCTTTGGTGCATGGATGTATGTGCGTATATGAGAACAATGAGTATAAGATACTATTTGAGTAAATTACCTCATATGATGGTTAAAAAGTCCACTTTTCACATGATTCTTTCACAATTGGCATCATTTATGTTGATTTGCATGTCCTAAAATGTATAAACATTAAAAATCTTGCTGCTTTCATATTGTTTGCACATGCATCAGTTCTGTTGGAAATTTTACTCTTTTACAACTAAGAATTTTTACCCATAGCGTAATGAGCAAAGAGCATGCGGTTCACTCGTGTTACTCAAAATGCTAAACCATTCATGATCTGCAATCCAGATCGCTGATGTGATCCGGGTCTATACCAGGCGGAAGCGACGCACGGGTTCGACTTGACCCGTTGGGTGACTTATCTTTCTGGCTCATTAGTTAGTTGTGTGTTTAGCAATTAAAGGGACTTATTAGTTTTTTAATATCTTTTGTGTTGGGAGGGGGTTAAAAGCCTACGAGCCGGCCCTAGTTTGTTTTTATCGAATATCGATCTTTTGCTAAGAAATATTGTTAGGGTTCGTGGGGGGATTAAACTTGTTCCATTAACACAAGTTAGGGAGAGATCCACTCTAGAAAAGGATTGATTTATCTTCTCATTGCCAGAAATCCTATAAAAAATTCCACTTTTATGATTTTTTTCTCTTCTTAAATCTGAAATTACTATCTTTTGGAGCACATCGTATCATTTTGGTATCAGAGCGTTCGATTTCATGACGAACACACGAGCGGCTGCAACAAAAATTCTGGAGGAGCGACTCGATGCAGAGATCTCGGGGTTGAGGAAATAGATAACTGATTTGAAGGACGAGTTGAAGGCAGATCTCAACACTACCTTGGAGGCGAGCATGAAGAGGATCTCGGAGCAAAACTCGCGGGAGATGAAAGACGGGTTTGCCGAGGTGGTGAAGATGTTTCAGTAGCAGTTTTTTAGCGAGATCCGGATCCGAAAACATCTGGATCGTCAGATCTAATCTCTCAGATGACCTCGGGTAACGGCGCCGGCGGACGAAACCCTCTAGGGTTTGCAGAAGGGTTTCCCTCTTGGGGAGGCGGCGCCAGTGGCGGTGCAGGCGGGCAGCCCCATCAGGGGACCGCGGGAGGTCTGCCGCCCCCGATAGGGGGGGCGGCGAGGGCAGGCGGCCCCACCTGGGGGCCACCAGAGGGGATCCGCCCCCAGTGGGGTGCGACGAAGGCAAGCGGTCCCTCTAGGGGGCCGCCGGGATAGATCCGCCCCCTCTGGGGGCGGCAGAGGGTGGCGACCCCTGTAGAGGGGCGCATGGCAGTTTCCACCCTAGGTAGTGGACGAGGAAGGTTGGCGGGCCTACCAGGGGCTCGCAGGAGGAGAACCGCCCCCTCTGGGGGCGGCGAGGGCTGGCGGGCCCACCTGGGGCCCGCAGGAGGAGGCCTGCCCCTGCGGGGGGAGGACAGGCGGCCCCACCAGGGGGCCACGGGAGGTTTTCCCCCTCCCTGGGGGCGTCGATGGTTGGCAGCCTTATCGGGGGCCCACGGGAGGAGATCCGCCTCGTTTGGGGGGCGTCGAAGGAGGGTGGCACAAGGGGGACCCCGACGAGAGCAGGTTGACGAGTGGGATGATGTAGGAGATCTCGCCAATGAGAGGGCCCGTGGAGATGAACGAGGGTATGAAGGGCAGAGGTCTGAAGCGCAGTGGAGAGCCGAGGAGCACCCTTATCAGAGACGCCAGTTGCCGAACAGGGAGGGACCACCACGAGGTGATGTCAACCCAGAGACTAGAATGAGGAAGTTGAAGGCACCCCTCTTTGATGTGAAGGACCACAATGGGTGGTTGTACCAGATAGAGGGGGTACTTTGATATCACGGGCTTTACCTAGGCAGAAAGACTGAGGGCGGTAGCACTGAGCTTCGAAGGTGAGGCCCTTTAGTGGTACAGGTGGACCCAAAAGCAAAGGCCTATACGGATTTGTAGGGAGCTGACCGAGTGTCTCATGGAGAGATTCCAGGATATCCATGGTGGAGGGCTATTTGAGTAGTTGTACGCTTTGAAGCATGATGGGTCAGTTCGTGACTACATTGCGAAGTTCGAGACACTATCGAGCCGAGAGGAGGCTGTATCTGATGAATCGATGGAGAGAAACTTTCTAAAGGGGCTGAAACCGGCAGTGAGAGCTAAGCTGAGAGTATAGGACCCTTAGTGGTTGCCTGCCATGATGCGGGTGGCCGGGAGAGTGGAGGAGAGATTGATTGAGGAGCAGAGGTCTAGGAGAGCTTGGGGCGGAGCTGCTGCACGCAGTCCCGCTCCGACTGCAGCACTCAGGATCACTGCGGGAGGCCCAGTGACCGAGGCCAGGCTAGGAGGGTAGAATCGCCATATGATGGAGGCAGAGATGAGGGAGCGAAGGGCTAAAGGCCTTTGCTTCAAGTGTGACGAGAGGTTTACACCGGGGGCATTGATGTGTTGGGAGGGCTATGCAGCTGGAGGTTGCAGTAGATGAGGAAGAGGAAGAGGTCGTGTTGCTCGACGGAGGCGAGGACAAGGCAGAGCAGCCATCACACTTAGATACCGTGGAGATTTCTCTCAACTCCGTGGTGGGATTCACTCCATATCACACCATGAAGTTGGCAGGAAAGGTGGCCGCCCAGGAGGTTACAATGTTGGTAAGACACTGGGGCGATACACAACTTTATCTCGCAGAGGGTGGTGGAGCAGCATGATCTTTAGCTTAGTGATACAACGACCTTTGGGGTGATCTTGGGCACGGGTCGGAGAGAGTAGAGCAGGGGGTCTGCCGAGCCTTGATACTGACCGTGCAGGGGGCTCAGATAGTGGATGATTTTTACCCCTTGGAGCTGGGAAAGGTCGATGTGGTGTTGGGTATGCAGTGGTTATAGAAGCTGGGCGACACCAAGTTCAACTGGAAGTTACTCAGGATGGAGTACCAGGAGGCGGGTAGGACCGTGGTGCTGATAGGCGACCCGAGCCTATGTTGTGCGATATCCCTCAGATCCATGTCACAGACAGTTCTTGAGGGAGGGGAGGGTTTCATGGTGCAGTACCAGGAGTTGGGAGCAGTAGCCGAGGAGTAGAGGGTGCCTGCAGAGGTGGAGTTGTTGGGTAGTTATGAGCACGTGTTCCAGATGCCACAGGGGCTGCCTCCCCCCCGCAGGATCACACACACGCTATTGTCTTGCGCGAGGGAGTGTCACCAGTTAGCGTACGTCCTTACAAGTACCCTCATATACAGAAGTATGAAATTGAGAGGCTCATACGGGAGATGCTGCAGGCGGGGGTGATCCAGCCTAGTGTGAGTCCCTTTTCTAGCCTGGTACTACTAGTGAAGAAGTACGGCAGCTGGAGATTTTGTGTGGATTATTGTGCTCTCAACAAGGAAAATGTGCCTGACAGATTTCCCATACCGGTGATAGATGAGTTGCTGGATGAGCTACATGGGGCGGCCGTCTTTTCGATGATTGACCTGAAGTCAGGGTACCACCAAATCAGGATGAAGGCTGAGAACGTGCCAAAAACAGCTTTCCGAACTTACGAGGAACACTACGAATTCCTAGTCATGCCCTTCGGGCTGACGAATGCTCCCGCTACTTTTCAGGTGCTCATAAATAAGATCTTCAGGCCATATTTGAGGAAGTTCGTTTTGGTCTTTTTCGATGACATCCTGATGTATAGCCGAACGGTGGAGGAGCATTTGCGAGATTTGGAGACAGTCCTACAGGAGTTACAGGCCCACCAGTTGTATACCAACAAGAAGTGTGCGTTTGCGATGCCAAGGGTGGAATATTTGGGACATGTCGTGTCAGCAGAGGGAGTAGCAGCAGACAGGGGGAAGGTAGATGCGATGCTAGATTGGCCGCAGCCGACGACAGTATGAGCACTGTGGGGGGTTTTGGGGCTTACTGGGCATTACCGCAGGTTCGTGCAGGGATACAGCACGATCGCCTGGTCACTGACCGAGCAGCTAAAGAAGAATAGTTTTTAGTGGAATGAGGAGGCTACGAAGGCGTTCGAGGAATTGAAGCGGGCGATGATTATTGTTCACGTACTGGCCTTATCGGATTTCGGTAAGGCCTTTGTTGTAGAGACCGATGCCTTGGGGTACGGCTTGGGGGCGGTACTGATGCAATAGCAGAGGCCGATAGCCTATTTCAGCCAGGTATTGTCAGCACGAGCTAGGTTGAAGTCCATGTATGAGCATGAATTGATGACGGTGTTAGCAATCCAGAAGTGGCGGCCCTACCTCTTTGGACGGCAGTTCGTAGTACGCACGGATCAGCGAAGCCTGAAGTAGCTGTTGGAGCAGGGGATGGTAGCAGAGGAGCACCAGAGGTGGATCTCCAAACTTGTAACTACAAGTTTGAGATTCAGTACCGGCCTGGATTGGAGAATAAGGCGGCGGACGCTCTTTCACGTAGGGAGGTGGACGCTGGCATTGCAGCACCGTCGGTACCTCTATTGACTGATTGGAAACCTCTGTGAAGAGAGATATAGTTGGACGAGGAGTTGGCTCAGTTGCGGGAGGATCTTACCTAGGGAACCGTGGACCACCCTGGTTATTCACTTGATGGTGTGAGGCTACTATTTCAGGGCCGTTTGGTGATACCACGGACTTCTGTGCAGATTTCCTTGATCTTTCAGGAGTTCCATGGGAGCGCAGTTGGGGGCAATCGAGTGTTCAACAGACATATATGCGGATGTCGAGGGAGCTGTTCTGGCGGTGCATGAAGGACATTGCGAGATTGGTTGCCAGTTGTGACATATGTCAACGTCACAAGTACCTGGCCATGGCATCGGCAGGGCTACTGCAGCCATTGGCTCTTCCAGATCAGGTGTGGGAGGGCATCTGTATGGACTTCATTGATGGGCTTCCGAAGTCAGATGGATACACGGTGATTCTAGTGGTGGTTGACCGTCTGAGCAAGTACGAGCACTTTATTTCCTTGCGTTACCCTTACACTGTGGCGACGGTAGCAGCGGCATTCATACGAGAGGTGGTTCGCTTACATGGGTTTCCCACGTCGATAGTGTCAGATCGGGTCTCTATTTTTATGAGCCAGTTTTGGAAGGAATTGTTCCGCTTGCTGGGGACAACCTTGAGGAGGAGTACGGCCTACCATCCACAGACTGACGGCTAGACGGAGGTCGTCAATAGGAGTGTCGAGACGTACCTCCGTTGCTTTACTTTCGAGTGTCAGAGGAGTTGGCATAGGTGGCTCTCCTGGGCAGAGTATTGGTATTACACTTCCTATCATTCATCTGCTCAGACTACACCATTCCGGATTTTATATGGACGAGGCCCCCCACTTTGGTCCACTACAGTAAGGGAGCTACTCCAGTTTCGCAGTTGGAGCAGTATTTGAGCGAGAGGGATGTCATCTTGGAGGAATTGAAGAAGCATCTTACGAGGGCGCAACAGATTATGAAGGCGAAGGCCGATGGGCACCGCAGGGAGGTACACTTTGAGGTTGGGGATCGTGTTTATCTGAAGCTGAGGCCGTACAGACAGAAATCCCTAGCCAAGAGGAGAAATGAGAAGATGACGGCTCGTTTTTATGGGCCTTATGAGATCCTAGCGAGGATAGGCCCAGTTACTTACAGGTTGGATCTACCTCCAGGATCGACGTTGCACCCAGTGTTTCATGTTTCATAGTTGAGGCGGGCTACAGGAGATCATCTGACTACATCCACTTTACCACCTACTCTGACGGCAGAATTGGAGGTGTTACTGGAGCCTCAGGATGTTGTGGAGGTGCAGCGTGAGGGCAGCCGGGGTATCGAGGTTCTGATACGATGGCAGGGGCTGCCAGACCATGATACCACTTGGGAGGGATATGACACCATCCTTTCACAGTTTACTGATTTCAATCTTGAGAACAAGGTTCGTCTTTTGTAGGGGAGTGATGATGTGATTTGGGTCTACACCAGGCGGAAGTGACGCGCGGGTTCAACTTGACCTGTTGGGTGACTTATCTTTCTGGCTCATTAGTTAGTTGTGTGTTTAGCAATTAGAGGGGCTTATTAGTCTTTTAATATCTTTTGTGCTGGGAGGTGGTTAAAAGCCTACGAGCCGACCATAGTTTGTTTTTATCGAAGATCGATCTTTTGCTAAGAAATATTGTTAGGGTTCGTGGGTGATTAAACTTGTTCCATTAACACAAGTTAAGGAGAGATCTACTCCAGAAAAGGATCGATCTTTCTTCTCATTTCCAGAAATCCTATAAAAAAATTCCACTTTTATAATTCTTCTCTTCTTAAATCTGAAATTATTATCTTTTGGAGCAAATCGTATCAATCACACATTTCAAATTGTGATACATTTTTGTTTTAGAACGATAAACTCAACTTTTTGAATTTTTATTAACTTTTTAAACTAAATAAAAAAAATCAACGATACTATAATAAGGTGCATTTTGGTTTATTTTATAATTTAAGCTATTATGCGTGTGTAGATACTCGTAAATTTGTATAGAACTACAATAACCTTTTTATGAGCGTGTAAAAATTTCTCTTTATTAATGTATTTCGTTCATATTAAGCATCAACAAAGCCTCTCTTCAACATACCATGTTTATGACCAACAACGTTCTACATACTCATTTTCATGTCATGTATTGAAGCAATTCGTGTTCCAGTTAACCTTAGATTTTCTATATTTTTGATGCATTTGGGTTTTAGGATATGAAGGTAACTCGAATGGTGTAGATTACTGAAGAAAAATTTGATAGTGGACTTTTTGACTATCACAAGAGGAAATACATATGTAAGTTAGATTACAAAATTTTTGTTTGTGTGTGTATATATAGTTAGGCTGGGGTACTCTCAAAAGGATAAAAGTGTGGATCTATCACTTTACATTAAACAAAAGGTAATTCAAATGGTAGATCTATTTTGTTGTATGTGACATAACACACTTTAACTACTTACAAACTAATTTTTAAATGATTTAGACGTGATTTTCTTATGCATCAAATGAACAAACTAATCAACCGTGTGACAATTTTGAAATGTTGGCCTTGTTGACGCCTTTTGCAGTTGGTTTATAATTATTTTATGTTATATCACATCCCAGCTAAACGCATCTCTTATATGGGTTGCTAAATTTTAAATTTTTGTTGGTTAGATTGTCATGTTTGATCCTTTTGAGTGTGCCATAGTCTCCTTATCTTTTTATTTATATATAGTAAGTTTGACTATGATCCACTTGAGAGGATCAAAGGTGCAAATGCTAGCAACCCAAATAAAAAATTGGCAAACAAAATAGAAAATATGTTCTGTTGAATGTGAAGGAAGACATTTACACTAATAAATAATAATTCAAATGATTTTGAAGTGGCTTACCTATGCAAAAATTGGTGACAAAATCAATGTTCCAAAATTTTAATAAATTCACTAATTTATTCCTCTTGATGCATGAGTAAAACATATCGAAATCATTTGCCTTCTTATTTATAACTAGTTCAAATGTATTAGATTGCATGTGATGGAAAATATTTTTGATTGTCTTTTTAAAATTCAGGTTGAAAGGGTCCACATTTTCGATCATCTCAAGCGGATATTAGTTAAAGTTTATATAGATAAACATGCATACTCATATAAATAAAAAATATATTTACATATTCATGTATATACACACATTACACTCATACATATATATTCGTATGTATTTGTGTGTGTATGAGAATAATGTATGTGCTGTCAGCACGGAAAAATTTCTCGCTCCGACTCACATATATACCATTATATATTTATGTTTAAATTTTTTTGATATATTCTACACCATGTTGATCACCATGCCAAAATCAAGTGATTTCGCTACCACTTGACAATTGATCTAACAATTGCAAATTCAATGGTTTTAGAACACTGGAACTTTTTGCAATAAGTGGATCGATGTTCAAATTCGCATGTGGTTCACTTATATTTGGGGTTTTAGAAAGCATGTAATAATTTAGAAAAAAATATAAAAATTTTTACAGTGTTTTTGGGCTCTAACAACATAGGAAAATTTTTGCGCTAACATCACATACCCATTAACCCATATATATATATATATATAAATCTATTATACATTTGACAACCTTTTTTGAATTTTAGGGCTGACTAGGACAAGATAAAGAGTGGCTGAGATTTGATCTTGGTAAATCAATGGTTGAGATTGGATTTTGTGAAATTTTTAGTGGGAAAACTTCAATTTTGGGGGAAAAAGTAACTTGGGAATCAAAACTTTGAAATTAAAAGTTTATTGTGAAGATTGTGGATATTAAATTTTGGGGAAAAAGTGACTTGGGAACCAAAACTTTGAAATTAAAAGTGTCTTGGGAAAGATTGTTGAGAAACATGATCCATTAAATTAAACAAAGTAAAAAAATTAATGTAAAAATTTAGCAGAACAAAAAATTAGCGTAAAAAAATTTAAGTTAATACCGTCACCGAAAAATACCCTGAGGTTAGTTGTTCTGCGCCGAAGGCGCCCGCTAATTTGTTGTTCCGCACCAAAGGCGCCCGCGTCGAATTTGTTGTTCCGCGCCGAAGGTGCCTGCGCCGAATTTGTTGTTCCGTGCCAAAAGCGTCTGCTGAATTTTTTTATGCTAATTTGTTGTTCCGTGCCAAAGGCAGCTACGTCGAATTTGTTGTTCCGCGCCGAATGCGCTCGCGCGTTGTTCTGCGCCGAAGGTGCACGCGCCGTATTTGTTGTTCCGCGACGAAGGCGCTCACACCGAGGTGCCCGTGCCGCTAAATATTTTTACGCTAATTTGTTCTTTTAAATTTTGGCTGCGGAAATAATTTTTTGGGGAAAAAAGATTTTGCAGGGGAAAATCTTAGATGAACCGTGCCTGCGGGCACGTGTTATGACTAGTATGTATATATATATGAGGAGGGATCAAATAACCCCCAAAATAACCCCTACCAAAAAGTCTATGCCCCCCTATTGTTTTGGAAGATCCGAACCGTTCATCTTGATCTCCACACTCTAAAAGTCTGACCTACCAATTTTCAGCCCGATCCCATGTGTTTTTCCCGTTCATCTATCCAACCCAAATTTAACGGTTTCGCATGAACAGAACTTTTGCGAAGGGTTGAACGGGAAAAACACATGAGATCGGGCTGAAAATTGGTGGGTCAGGGTTTTAGAGGGTGGAAATAAAGATGAACGGTTCGGATCTTCCGAAAAATTACGGGGGCATAGATTTTTTGCTAGGGGTTATTTTGGGGGTTATTTTTGGGGGTTATTTGATTCCTCATATATTTATGGAAAAAGAGATCTAGCGTGTTTTCTTAAATGCAATCTAAGGAGGCGCTCCCCATTTTCCCTCATTTTCCACATTATTTTTGGAATTTTTTTCATGGGTGGTTCATATCAAGGATGATCAACATGCCAAATTTCAAGGGATTCCAATACTTTTTGAGCCCATATCTTTTCCTTGCAAATTTAACGGCCTGAAAACGTGCTGAAAACCCCATGAAGTTGCAAGGCGTAGATGTGGGCTCAAAAAGTATTGGAATCACTTAAAATTTGGTTTGTTGATCATCCATGAGGTGAACAACAATCACATGAAAAAATTCCAAAAATAATGTGGAAAATGAGGGAAAACGGGGGCGCCTCCTTAGATTGCATCTAAGGAGGCACCCTAGATCTCTTTTACCCATGTGTGTGTGTAGGACTTGTGTGGATAGTTGTTACATTTGGGTCCTGACTTACAAACCCATAACTGTTTTCCCTTATATATATTTAGCGTGGAGAATTAATCTCTTTAACCTCTCGTTCCCCGTTCCTCCTCTAATTCTATTTAGCATTATAGCATTTGATCAAAACCTAGCACCAATCCTTATTTTTAGAATTTTAATCTTAACTTCAACTCTAATTCTTCTTCTTTCAATCGATGACATCATTGCTACAGTCACCTTCAACATTTTCAACATCTTTTCTGACATCATCACAAAGTTTTTTGCTTAGCGACATAGTGGTGAAAAAAGTTTTTTTATTGTAAAATTGTCAATTTTTAACAAGTAAATCAACAAGTAAAAAGCTTTGGGCTCCCCAGATCTTTGGTATATTTAGGTTTTGAAACATGACGATCCAAATGAACGATGCCATTCGTTTAAAAATAATGGAGGGTGAATTTTTTCAAACTATCATTTGACTGGTGCAGGTGCTGATATCATATGATACCCATTACTCTCATATATGTATATATTGGTATGCATATATGCATATAGATGTATTGATGTAAAGATGCATGTGTATATATACGTATAAATACATATACATGTATGTATTTATGTGTGTGTGTATATATATGTATACACACATATACACGAGTAATATTGGCGTCAGCTACCTAATGGGAAACCAAATGTGTTTGATCTTCCTATTAAAAAAACCCCAATACACCAAAATGATCTAGTGAACCCAATGCGTTTGCTAGCTGTTTTAGTCGTTGCAAATACGTTTTACGGTAATAGATATCATATGACATACTACCACTTATGTTATATGACGACTTTGAAAAGTCCATTCATATTTTTTGACGATTGGGATTGGTTGTTTTGATCTTCATATTCTAAAACCCAAACACACCAAGATTTTATGAAACCGAACTTTTTTGTTGATCTACTTATTAGAAAGTTAATGATTTTATAACTATAAAACTTTTTTCATCTCTAGATCGATAAGAAAAAAACTTTAGGTTCATTAAATCTTTGGTTTGTTTGAGTTTTAGAACATTAAAATCAAAATGAACGGAGCCGATAAAAAATATGGAATGAATTTTTCAGGCATCATATGTACACATGATATCCATTACTCTCTCTCTCTCTCTGTGTGTGTGTGTGCATGCGTGTACATGGAAATACGGTATCTATAATGGCAGTGTCGATAGTTATATACAATGGATAACATGTGCGTAACGATGGCCTATCTTTTGCCTGATCCTCTCTGTTTATCTTGGTTTACGCATGCTAGTTTGCCTACATATAAAATATCAAATGGTTTGGATGTCATTTGCATGTGTTTTGAGTATTGAGTGTATCAGAACCTTTGCAAAATGAACTCTATTTCATACATTTGGACATTATCTTACCATTGATCAATTGATTTTATTTTGTCTATTGTTTGGAAATTGTTAATTTTGTAACCACTCAATGCATTGTTGAAAAACATTGACAATATATACTTTTTGTAAACAGGCATATGAAGATATGAAGATCACAATAAACAGAACGGATCATTGATAAGGTTTACACATTGTGTGTTTATATCACCTCCTTAGATAATTATCTTAGGCACTTTAGCAATATTTTTCCCTTTGTATACAAGAACACGCACATATACATATATACATATCTCAATAAACAGACATATATAGGAAAATTTTCATATGCAAAAACTATCGTGTGTAAAAATTGTACGAAAGGTGTTTTTTTATTTTTAAAGTCTAAACCGTTGATGTAATCTACATATACTGATACACACACAAAAAAAAAATCAAGAGAATCCTTCATATTTGCCTCTCGATTGGATCATTACAAAAAATTCTATTGTTTTCAAACCGTTGAATTTGTAATTGGTTTGATCAAGGGTTAAATGCTCATAGGATTCATCCATAATTTTATAGGAAAATATGTATTTTTAGATCAACACTCAATTCTAAAAAAAATCAGAATTTTTTTTGCACCTTGTTCTTGTGCGAAATTTTCGCATATGAACATGGCCATATATATATAAACATTATTATATTGATGTATATATTAGGGTTTGAGGTATCGGTCGATACCATTAGGTATCGGCCGTATCGTATCGGTATCGGCAGTTGACGATACCGAAATCAAGGGTTAGTTTCAGTATCGGCCGATACTGAATGGTATCGATCAGTTTCGGCCGATACCGGCCAAAACTGACCAATACCGTTCAGTACCGATCGAAAACGGAGGAAGATGAATGTGTAATTAAATAAAAATTTTGTAGAAAAACCCAAAAAATTTCGTGAATCAATAGGTTGCATAGAAAGCTCTGTTAAAAGAGAGGAGAAACCCTTAATGTTTCGGCTTGAAAATGATGAAGAATTAGATGAAGAAGTGGCAAAACCAAGAAAAAATGCTGAAAAAAGAAGATAAAGAACAAAAGGAAGATGAAAAATTTGAACTCACCTCATCGCGTCGTCGCCTCGCCGAACCTGCCTCCTACCTCGCCGAACCCGTCTCGACCATCTAGTGCGAGAGTGAGAGACAGCAAAGAGAGATAGAAAAAGGCCCGAGTCGCATTTCAGGAGATGCTGCGTTCTTTCAAAAGGCAAACTTGTAAATAAGTGGTATGTGCACAAAGCAAAATGGTGGGTGCGCAAAGGAACGCCCATCGATTTTTTTGGCAAACTTGTAAATAAGTGGTATGTTCGCAAGGTAAAACGGTGGATGCGTAAGGCAAGATTTAGGATTTATTCATTTATCTAATATTTAGTATTTAAGTATCAAATTTTAGGTATTTAGTATTTGATATGATTACAAACTCAAATTTAGTTTATCTATTTAGTATTTAGTATTTGATAGTATATGATTAATATGTTATTTTGTTAAGTATTTAATAGTATTTGATAGGTTAAGATTTAAGAACATCCGAAACCATCATTGTGTGTATATAGTATATACATATTTAAAGAATCTCCGAAACTGAAACCGATATCTGAAACGAAACTGTCGAAGTTAGCGATATAGACGAAACCGAAACTTGCTTCCGAAACCGCCGAAACGGGCGATACCGATACCGAAACTTAAATTTTGGAAAGAACGATACTCAGACCGAAACCGAGACCTAAAAGCTTGGTATATATACAGCATATGTATAACTCTATGTATATATGTCTATGTATGTATATATTTATGTAGGTGTGTGAGAGTGCAGGTGTGTTTGTGTATGTATATGCATGTGCGCGTATGTATATATAAGAACGAAGCATATAGACAGTCAACGAAGGAAATTTTCTACACATGTTCTCAAAAACTTAACTTTTCACTTCCTCTTTTATGATCAGTGACATTCAGGTTTATCATTATACTAAGGTGAGAGGACTCGGCAAATTTTGGTTTCGACAAGTTTCGGTTAGTTTCGTGGGTTTCATTTTAAGTTTGGTTTGAATTTATCTAAAAAAATTTATGTATATATTTGTATGAATATGCATTTCTAGCATTTTTAAATCCAAACACATTACTACTTTAAACACAAACCCATTTTTAAATAATAAATACTAACATCCAAGCTAGACCCAAACCGAAACGTATATCCACTCACTTCACGGCTCTCACTGCCCCTTGCATCCCCCCACATGGCCCCACACATGTCTGCTTGCGTAAATTGAGTGCTGCTAGCCACATCACACATTTTGCTAACATAATTACATTTATTTACAAGTTTGCAATTATCCTTTACAAGGTTACCACAGGAATGGCAAACTTGTAGCAACATGTATAATGTGACTAGCAGAACTCACTCACATCATCGAAACATCGATAGGATTTCTAAAAAGTTGAAACCCCAAAGTCACCAAAAAAACAAATCCCTTGGTGTCAGCGTCGGCATCGGCTCTTCTCGACGATGTCGTCATCATTTCCTTATCTCCTATTCATCAGCCTCTCCTCCTCTCCACATGTTGTAGTTGACGTCGACGATTTCTGTCACAAAAAATAAATTCTTTACCTATCTTCTCCTTTTCTTCAGCTAGAAAAACAAAAAATAGTAATTGACTCGGATTTGAAGCCAAACTGAAGAAAATTGAAGATGTGTCGTATGAAGACTAGATTCTAAAGCGGTTGAACTATGGATCTTGCCTGGATCATGTTGATGAGTCTTCGATAAGTCTCTAATCTCGCCTTTTCTTCTGAAATGCAAGTTTTTCTTTTTCTTATTTTTTTTCACCGCCAAATCACTGATAATTTTTTTGAGATTTTGTTTAAATTTTTTTTCACTGCAAGTTTTACTCTTTCATTTTTTAAACTACAAATGCAAAATTTCAATCATTTTCAAAATTTGATTTTCTACAAATTTTTCTGCAACTGCAAACCGCAACCGTCGTTCTTATACTTTTTTGATTCTCTAAAACGAGACAATTGATTTTTTAAGATGAGATGATCGAAACTGAACGAAACATGACTGTTTCGTCTGATACCTACCGAGATCGAGTTTCAATCAAGGTTTTGGATTTCTCATGTTCAAAATTGAAATGGAACAGTCAAAACCTGATCCGATACCTCTAACCTTGCATTATACGCTAAACCATAGATATCCCTATTTTTAAATTATTTGCACATAAATTTGATCGTTAGAAATTGAATGGTTTTATGATAATAGAACTTTTTCTCAACCCTAGATCAGCATGTAAGGTATGGTTCGCTAGATTTGTGGTGTATTTGGGTTTTAGTATGCAAACATTAATATAAATTATACCTATAATTAAAAAAGCATTTTAATGTGAAGTGTTTATGACCGGCATAGGAAATTTCCCGCACCAGCTGCCCATATACCTTAACCTCATGTGGCCTACTCTGGCTGCTTATCCACATTAACATCGCTTTCTTAATATGCATGTACCTCTACATGTATATATGTGCGCACACATTTGAAGTCGAACAGAATTCCCCGTTAGTATATGTAATACTGTCATCATTATAGAGAGCATTATAGAGAGCAGATATGACAAGGGGTATATGCCACAATGGATGTTCATCTGGGGTTTAGAAAAAATACTTGATATTAGCATTCATGGTAGAGTTTTGTCCTTAACAAGACTAAATGGGGTAGTGATTCATATAGCTAACATCAAAAATTCTGGAGTAAACAGTTTTTGGTATTTGTTCTAGTTGATCTACTATATGTGCTGCTATTAAAAATGAACAAGTTCTTATTTTTGATTTTAGGTGTAGTTTCATATAACTATTTGTTTTTGAGCTCTTAAATTGGATAAAGAAGCTGTTAGTAAATTTATGATATAAGATTATTAGAAATTTAGAGTCTTACCATATTTTTGTTAGCTATGGGCCTCATCAGCATCATGGATCCGAAAAGAATCTCCTAGAGCATAATGCTGGTTTCCATTGCGTACATCCAACTCCTCTAATGCTGGGCTCTTTGTATAAATCACATAAACATTGCATGCTCATTTACAGAAGTGCTTATAGTTGGATCAAAAGTTTCTTTGTAGAGAAAGATAAGTGACATGAATAGAAAACGTTGAACAATAGCCACAGTACATATCCATATACCATTTCTTATTTTTCAAGTATTAATGGTCTCCTTGAAACAATCTGCAGGTTAGCAGTCGTGTTTCTAGCATTTGACGTCTTTTTTGCTATATTCTGCATTGTGCTGGCGTGTATTATTGGCGTAGCTTTATTCTGTTGCTTGCCATGCATCATAGCATTTATATATGCTGTGGCGGGCCAAGGAGGTGCATCTGATTCTGATCTTAGGATGCTTCCGAAGTTTAGATTCCGTCCAGTTACCCGATCAGAGGAATTTGATCCGGAAAAGGAACAAGCAGTGGCAGTATCAATTACAGAGCCTAAATTCATGGATGAGCTTGCACTTCCTCCGGAGGATTCGGTAAAAATACGTGAAACTTTTAATGATCATAATGACTTTATTGTGTTCTTTTTGATTCTTGAGTTGTTCACTTACCATGCTCATACTACCTAGCAGCCATGAAAAAGAAATTCAAGCATTTTTCTCTGTGATTAAGTGAGATGATGGTAAAATAGATTTCTTCACTTTAGAAAGTCCAAATTCTGTATGACTTCAGACGCATTATTGAAAAGATGTGCTGTATCTCACCAAATGAATACCACTGTGATTTTCTTGTCCTCCAAGATATTTACATGAAATTGATGATTGAATGAATTGTATGTGATAGGGAACTTGGTATCTGCTTGCAGAATTTGAAGTCCATATTGAATACTGATGTGTCCATATTTTCTATCATTTTCATATCATTATCTCATCCATTGCATATCATTTTCGCGTCCAAATCCCACTTTTTACTACGATTCTGCATTTCTGACGATAATTTCGAGTTTCATAGTGTTTCGTGAATTTTCAGGGATTTTGGCGCGATTTGGACCCCTATCCGGGGTATGGATACATCCGACATGCCCGTGAGCCCGTTGGCGGGGCTCTGTAGGAGTTCGCCGCGTTCCCGGAGCCATTGGAGGAGAGAAAAAAAAGAGAGCAGAGAGAGAAGCCCAGGAGCCTTGCTGCAGAATTTCCCAGAAAATGCTCGGTCCGAGCAGCTCAGACCGAGCCATGTCAATTACAGCAGCGACGGATACGGGCAACAGAAAATGCTCGGTCCGAGCATTTCTCAGCTGCTCGGACCGAGCCATGTCAATTACAGCAGCGACGGATACGGGCAGACTCGGACCGAGCAGCTCATCTGCTCGGTCGAGCCACATCAGATTTCACAGCCCGAGCAGCGCCTG
The DNA here is from genome assembly GCA_030789695.1 of Scilla litardierei. Classification (NCBI taxonomy): domain Eukaryota; kingdom Viridiplantae; phylum Streptophyta; class Magnoliopsida; order Asparagales; family Asparagaceae; genus Scilla; species Scilla litardierei. The sequence goes on along the minus strand of CM061132.1, from coordinate 135,154,254 downwards.
AGTAGAGCCCGAGTATCGGACCGAGCCGAGCTTACTCGGACCGAGCAGAGTCCTACTCGGTCCGGGTAGGACGATTTCAAATTCTCCAAGCAGCCGAGCAGCTCACTTACACGGGCCGAGCCACTGACCGAGCAGAAGCTGCTCGGACCGAGTATCCTACTCGGTCGGCTACCCTAGGGGCAGTTCTGGAAAGATTTGAACGAGCGCGATGCGCGCGATTTTGGCAGCGCTGAAAGCTCGCGAACGGGGAACGACGAGAGGGAGTTCATTTTTAGTTTTTGTAAGGAATTTTTGGGGAGGAGTTGAGGGCGATTCTTGGTAGGAATCTTGGAGACTTATTTTTGTAGAGATTTTTGGATCGATTACAGAAGATTATTGCTTTTGCTTTTGTCTGGATCTGTTGTTCATATATTCTCACTGTAAGTTTATTTTAGCCCTAATCTCTCAATTGCTAAGATGTTTTCTTCTGTGAAATTGGTGCTTTGGTACGTTTCTATTGCGATGTCTGAGTAAATTCATTCTAGGGTTGATGGGTTAGCCCTAGGATTCTAGGGGAAAATGTAGATCTGGATCCCTACGTTGAATTGGGGATTTAGGGTTGTATTTCGGTAGATCCTACCGAATCTGTAGATAACCCGTACTGAGATCATGCCCACGGTCTGTGAAATTGATGTGCTTAAGGGGTATCTAGGGATTCGAATATGGAAATCGATGGATCTAACCAAGGCACGTGACCATGCCCGGCTCGTGCCTTGAGGGGATCCATCGACGAACTATACCGCTACGTTGACGGCTACCGCCATTGCGTCAACGAGAGCCACCGAAATACCCCGCAATTCTAACCCACGAGAGTGGTACGAATTGGGGGATTAATTCCCTAGCCCTAATGCAATGTAAGGATCTTATCTATCATCAACCCCCAATGATCCTAGTGGCGATCCCTAAAGTCTTAGTTCTTTTTATTGATATTACAAAAAAATGACAACCAACCCAAATCTGTTACCCCGACAGCTATCTTACTTCCACATTTAGAAATAGACTGAGAATTTATAGACACTATCACCGTCCCTGTGGGATCCGACATCTTATATACTATTACTCGACACCGTCCGCTTGCGGATTGAGCCAGAAATCGTAGCCTAGGGGCCATATTACGCCTAGCGATTGTGACACCGCCAGGTGGAACCTAGGTGTAGGTTACAGGTGCGTCAAATACATAATAGTAATGTTGGTTCACCATATGAAAAGGCAATCATATTGGAGTTTAATAACTATGAATTTGAAGTTTATTTGATATGTTTCTTGCAGAGTTTCAACCCCTTTTAGTTTCTAGTGAGGTTAGGCTATGTTGATACAAGTCCTAAGAATGGGATCGTAGCCATACCGAGCCAATGGTATATGATCGGAAATAGAATTGGGGAATAAAGTCAGGGTTTTTATTGATAATAAGTGGAACCATCAAAGAATGGCCTCCAATTTGAGAGGAAGGTCAACGCTCCCAAATAACTAGGGTTCTAAAGCTAATCTCTACTAATTCTCTCAATATTCAACATAAGAAACTAATCATCCTAATCCCCCTATATATAATAATCAGATTTCACCAGAATTACGAAATTGACTCTACCGTCCAAAATTCAAATTTGCCACTGTAGCCACTTAGGGTTTTGCCGCCACCCCTTGCACTTACTTTTGCTGCCGCCTCCTATGGGTGATGGTTGCATCATTATTCCTCCAAAGAGCCACAATGTCTTCAAAGTGAGTTTGGAAATTACTGCTTGATGGCTCCCAATGGCTCCCACGCCGCTTCATAGTCAAGAAGGTTTTCCACTGAATTACCACTTCTTTCGTACCTATACTTTCTTGGTAAACCTACTTTAACTCAGATGGTTCCAGAATCACCTCCACATCCTCAGTCGGTGGTAGTGATGGTGAAGGCGTGTGGTCCCAAATTGCCTGGCGAAGCTGTGAGCATGAAAGACTGGTAGTATAGTAGAAGTCAGCAGTAACTTCAAATGTCCGGTCACCTGTCTAATCATCGCCTCAATCTCATAAGGCCCAAAATATCAGGGTGCTAACTTCTCATTCCTCATATGGGCCAAAGACGTCTGACGATAGGGTCGAAGTTTCAGATAAACCCGATCCCCAATTGCAAACTGTATCCCCGTTCTATGTCCATCTAACCTTTCCTTCATGATCTTCTGTGCTCTCATTAAATTTCGGCCCAGCTCATCTAAGACACTATCTCTCTCATCCCGGTACTGCTCAACTTAGGACACCAGTGTGGAACTGTAGCCATAATATAGCAGATGTTGAAGATCTCGTCCATATAAGATTTTGAAAGTAGTGGTTTGAGATGCTGTGTGATAGGAAGTGTTATACAAATATTCAGCCCAACCAACCATTTCGCCCTCTGTTTCGGCGTCTCTGACACAAAACACCTAAGGTATGTCTTTATGCTCTAATTAACCGCATCTGTCTAGCCGTATGTCTGAGAGTGATAGGCTGTGCTCCGCTTCAGAGCGGTCCCCCCCGCAGCCTGAATAACTCTATCCAAGAGTGGCTAAAAACACGATCTTAATCCGACACAATAGATTCAGGAATACCATGTAAGCTCACCACCTTCCGTAAAAGAGTTACTATTGTCACCACATTGTAAGGATGTCGAAGGGTCACAAAATATGCATATTTGATAAGGCGGTCCACAACAAAGATGACTGAGAATCTTTTTGATCTAGTCAACCCTTATATAAAATCCATCATGACCTCCCAGACCCGTTTGGGCAAAGAGAAAGGCTATAGCAGTCCCACATGAGCCATCATCATATATTTGTGATGCTGGCAAACATCACAATTAACCACCATACCTGACACATTTTTCTTCATCCCTACCCAAAACAACTCTGTAGCCAGCTAGCGGTATGTTTTGAGGCCCCCTAGAATGTCCCCTAACAACGCTCCCGTGAAACTCATGTAGCAATCTAGGATTGTCTCGATGCCTGTGGTAATACAAGCTTCCCGATATAGCAATCGCTGATTGTCCAATGTAAAACTTGGGCACTCTGTCGAATCCTGTAGCATGCCACCTGAATATTCGCTAATCCATTGTCCGCCTCAATCTCTCTCATCAAAGCTCCCAATCGAGCACCACAAGTACGGACAAAGCTACCAACTGAAAATCCTCAACTCGCCTGGACAGAGCATCCATTGCCTTGTTCTCTAATCTCGGCATATATTGGATCTCAAAGTTATATCCCAGCAATTTAGTCAGCCAATGCTGATGTTCTTCCGTCACCATATGTAGCTCTAGTAGAAACTTGAGGCTTCGCTGATTTGATCGAACAATGAACGTCGACCCAGCAGATATGGCCTCCATTTTGCATCGTCAAAACGATAGCCACTGAGTTCTTGCAGTCAACATCTGACTAAAATAAACCACTGAATGCTGGTCCTACATAAATACTTCTCCTAACACGTGTCCTGAAGCATCTGTCTCTACAATGAAAGGCTGGTTGAAATCTAGTAAAGCTAACACTAGCGCACTGGTCATGGCTCGTTTCGATGCCTCAAAAGCCTTTGTTGCATCCTCTCCCCACGTGTCCTTTTTAGCTGCTCTTTCAGTGGCCAAGCAATAATACTATATTCTTTGACAAACTTTTAGTAGTATCCTGGAAGCCCCAGAAATCCTCGTAACTCCCGTGGAGTTGTCGATCGTGACTAATCTATCATTGCTACTATCTTGGACCTATGGGCGGCCACCCCTCCATCGAAACTACATGCCGAAGATAATCCACTCTCGTATGTGCAAACAGACATTTCTTTTGTCTTTTTATTGGCATACAACTGATGGTTCGCAGATCCTGCAACATTACCTCGAAATGCTTCATATGTGCCTCAATAGACCGGCTGTACACAAAGATATCATTAAAGAAAACTAGTACAAACCTCCACAGTATGGCCGAAAGACTTGTTCATGATTGCTTGGAAAGTAGATGGGGGCGTTGGTCAAGCATTGACCAAGAACTCATAATGCTTCTTATAAGTATTGAATCTAGTCTTGGCCACGGTTTATGCTCGCATCCTAATCTGATGGTAGCCCGACTTCAAATCAATTTTCGAGACCGCTCCATGTAGCTCATCATGCAACTCATAGATCATCGAAATGGGAAACTTGTTTGGAGCCCGATAGTCAATACAAAATATCTAACTGTCTTCTTTCTTTTTGATTAACAGGACCAGGCTCGAAAATGGGCTCACATTGGGCTGAATAACTCCTCTCTGAAGCATCTCCCCTACCATCTGCTTTATCTCATCCTTCTGCACATGTGGCTATCGATATGGTCTCATGTTGATGGGTGAGACTTCGTCTCTTAGGACTATGATGTACTCGTGATCCCGCATTGGAGGAAACCACTGGGTGCATGAAATACTCCTTCAAATCGAACCAAATGCTGATGTACTGCCGCAGGAATGCATTGCTCATCGGACTCCCTTGTCAAGCCTTGTAACTCCACCAAAAATCTACACCCTCTTTCTGTAAGGCCTTCACCATGGGGTATAAAGAAATTAAGTTTCGGCATAGGCTCGGATCTCCTTGAAGTGCGACTGGTCTGCCCCTACCTGGAACTTCATGCGCAACAGCTTTTAGTTGACTTTCATTTCTCCCAAGGTCTACCTGGAACTTCATGCGCAACAGCTTTTAGTTAACTTTCATTTCTCCCAACGTCTATAGATATCTCATCCCTAATATCACATCTGATTGTCCAGGTCAAGTGGTAGGAAGTTCTTCAAAATTTGCATGACATGTAGTGTCAAAATTTGTAATGGCCCACTTTTGATAAGAAGGCCAAGCTTCATTGTTTCCTTTTTTTCCACAAGCCCAAGCCCACAAGTTTTTTCCTTTTAATTAAATAAAAACCAAAACTCACCCACTCTCTTATTTCTCTTTGCCCGAGCCCCATTTGGGCCGATATCTTTTCTCTCTTCCCCTTTTCGTTCGCTCGCAATGGCGAGCCCAAAAATCCCAACGACCCGATGCCTTTTTCCCCTTCCGACGAGAGGCGGCGGCGAATCATAAGGGTTTCGAAAACCCTAGCTTATCTACAAATGCGCGATCTCCTCATGAGGGTTTCTCGATGATTTCAGATCCCGATTCTCACGCGATAAGTGTCCTTCCTCTACCCCTCTTCTCCACTATTTATACGAAGAAATTTCTAGGGTTTTGATATGCGAAAATTATCTCTCTCCCTTCAAAAGATTTTGATTTTTGCTTCTGAGGTTTCGATTTTGCTTTTGGGGGGCTTTGATGTTTCTCTTAGGGCTTCGGTTTGCTTCTGGGGGGCTTCGGTTTTGCTCCTTGGGTTCGGTTCTTGCTTCTGGGGCTTTTAGATTTGCTCTAGGGGTTCAGATTTCTTATTTCTTCTTGCAAAACTTTGTTTCAAGTAGATTTGATCCTTACTAAGCTTTAATTTATTTATTTTCGGAGAATGGACATGATTCATGGGATTTTCTTGAGGGGACTACTCCCCGATGAATATTTTTTGCACCAACCTAGTCACATGCCTTAGCCGTTGTTTGCTGTTTTCGCTTAAACCTTTGTGGCTGGCCGCTGAGGTGGATGGCTTGGTCGTGGGTGTTTCGGTGATGTGTTTAAGCAGACCCATTCATGTGCGTGTTGTTGGTGCTCTTGGTTTACTTATGCAGATGCATTGCAGATAGTGTCATGGGTGTTCATTTTTCCTTGCGAGTTACCGTTCTGTTTGCTTGTACAATTCAATTTCCTTTTTTGGTCAATACAGTTCTGTTTGCATGCCGATTTGGAGTATGTTTGCATGCTGACCTGTACCCTGTTGCTTGCCTGATTTTGGGACTGTTTGTGTGCTGTTTGCATGGAGTTTTGGGTTCAGTTTCGCCTGCCGTTTGAGCCCTGTTTTTATGTGTAGTTTGGGGTTCCGTTTGCTTGCGGTTTGGAGTCCTCTTTGCTTGATGATTGGGTTCAGTTTGCTTACTGTTTCTCGGTCCTGACTGCTTGGTGTTTGGGCATGGTTGCTTGCTGATGTTGCTAGTTGCTTGCTGATGTTTCTGCATGGTTGCCTGCTGGCTGTACAGTCTACCTAATTTTTGTTTCTGTTCCGTTATTGGGCTGGTACAATGGGCACTATTTTTATAAAGTAGCAAATAAATTATTTTGGCTCTAAATTGGTTAATTCGTGAATACAATCGTTCGTCCGAGCAACCCCTCTAGGCAGGTAGACCACAACCCATACGGTGCAAAAAACATGAACATGATCCATTTGAGTCTTTTCAATAAATTTTCGTTTTTCTTTCTGTCGTTTCCTTTATTGTTTATAGCTCATGTGTTTTAATGGTGTTTATAAACTTGTTAGCTTTAATGGTGTTTATAAACTTGTTAGCTTTAATTGTTAAAAGATTATGTTTTCTGCACATGAGTTTGGACATGATGATGAATATGAAAAATTAGAACCATTGGTATACACTAAATTACGTGATTACGGGCTATGCAAACTGAATATGAAGTAATGTGATACGATTTGGGTTAATCGTATCAAAAAGCTCAGATTTTTAGTGGAAGAACGAAATGAAATTTAAAGTGGAAGAAGGAATTTTGATAATAAAGAGACAATTGATCTATAATGGAGTAGATCTTCTCCCTTGCTTGAAATAATGGATCAAGCCTAATCCCCCAAACCCTAGCTGTCAAATGACGAATTGTCTCAATATTTCGATAGCTAACACAATTTGGGTTAATCCCTTTAAATACCCTCCTAATAAATTACTAAACACACAACAACTTAAAAACATAGAAGATAGTGCATAAAGCAAGGAGACTAAGTCGCTCAATTGGTTGCTCCCACGCCCGGAGCCGCGGCCCGACCCGTGCCCGCGCGCCGTCGGGGGTATACGACCACATCATTACTCCGTCCATGAAAATCCACCTTGTCCTCAAGGTGGTGCATGATGTCCGTGGGCCATCCGTTCCAATTAAATTGCAAGCTTCCTCCCGGGTCAAATGGATGAGACTGGTCTCCACCGCTTTCAATGACGTCCGGCAGAATATCGTCGTACCAAGGTGGGACCCGAAAGGCGTCGTCGGGTGATCGCGCCCTGGATACACGTCCCGGGACGGCGACACTGTAGTCTTACCGCAAGCGCACGGTGTAGCGGCCAGCGGGTATCGAACACAGGGAGGCCTAATAACAGTGTCTTCTTCAATCACCTGGCTATAAGAATAGTCGAGAAATGTTCGCAAATATGCGGTCACAGTCGTTCAATTGTATAAAAGAAATAACAAATTAATAAAGACGCCTAGGGATAGGGAATCCCCGCTACTCGCCGTATCTCATCATTGTGATTCGTAGGTTTAACAATTGCTAGACTTGAAATTCGGGTGAACTAGTTGCAATTAAATGTAGAACCAAGCTCACGCTCTCGCGTTATTGCCGGTCTATAGCAAACCTAGGGTAGGGTCCAATCTCTTGCAAACCCTAACCTAGGCAAACTAGCGTGAAGAACATCATCGTTCAATCGTATCTCGAGCACACTCTCATGCAAACTCGAGCTACGACCAAGGATTGAGATAGTTCCTACCCGTCCAATCTCTTGCAAACGGGTATTGGTATAGAATTACAATCGAAAACCCTAGTTTCGGTCCAATCTCTTGCAAACCGATTCTGGAGAAATTCAATCGCAACCCAATTCGAATTTCTAGGGCTTCCTATCGAGTTGGGATCCAATCTCTTGCAAATCTTAATCGGTATGAATCCCTAGCTATTCGTATTAAATCGATCCCAAACTAACCCTAATCAATTCTAACAATAATTTCACCAATTCATCACAAATTAGAAATAGGGTTCGTAGGGTTCATCCCTACGCCCTAAGACGATAGAACTACTCACAATTCATAATGGAATGCAATAGAAATTCACAAATAAAATCAATGGAATTCATAGCAATATTCAAAATATCAATAAAAATGGAGTTTTTGAGGGAGAGAGAGACAAACCAATGAAGAACAAAATAGCATCCAACAAATTATCACTTTTCTCTCCTCCCTAAAAGCTAAATCTAATTCCTAAAAAGTTAATCTAAAAAGGCTGCCAAAAGTTCTGAAAAAGCTCTCTAAACTAGGTTAAAAACTGGGGTTAAATACCCCAAAAATCGCCCAAAAAATCCTGACGAAAATGCCCCTGCGCAGCCTCAAAATCGCAGTTTATGCTACAGGCAGCGCGGCTCACTCGGCCGAGTGACAAATGTCACTCGGCCGAGTGAGAGACCCTGACAGATTCCAGAGAGTTGGGGGTCTTGGGGGTCGTCTCCTCGGAGGTCACTCGGCCGAGTGACTTTTCTTCACTCTGCCGGTGGGCGTTCTTCACTCGGACGGACGGTCGTTCGTCACTCGGTCGAGTCGGTCTTTGGGGCTGACTGACGGATTCCAGAGAGTTCAACATTTTTGATGCCGTCGTCTTGGCTCCACTCGGGCGAGGGATGACTCGGTGCTCGGCCGAGTGGTATGGCGATGCTCGGCCGAGTGCACGCTGATATTGGCTCTGTTGCGTGTCCGATCTGGCCGGCCGAGCGGGTTGTCTATGCTCGGCCGAGTGACTCCTTCACTCGGCCGAGTGGCATGCTGGAAATGCCCATTCTTCTTATTTTTGCCTCATCGTCGCTCTTACGATGTTCTTTCTTCTTCCACTCCTCTTCAATCGCAGAATACTCCTTAAGAGAGTCGTCGGTGACACTCCGGAGTGGGTGCATCTCAGAATCACTCCAAATCGCTCCAAATCTCCTGAAATACGACAAAAACAACAAATCGTGAAAAGCATCGCAATATTGTTGAATAATCGTGAAAAACACGATTTGAGCGATCTAAATGGCATGCAAACATGCAGAAAAAAGGTGTAAAATACGGAGTGATCAAAATCCCACAAGCTTACCTCTTACTCGTCCTCGAGGAAGATGAGTAAAAAGCGAAACCGGTGGATAAAGATAAAATAAAAACGATGGAAAGGCGGAAAATGAAGAAAAAAACAAAGTAGAAAACGAAGAGGGAAGTTGCTAGATCATTTTTCTCAGGACGTGGGTTTTGCTTACTCATATAGCATGCATCGAATATAAAACACATGTCAAAGACTTTTATCTTGATATCATAGTATAATGGTGCATTTGAAATAGAAAACCCAAGAATATCAATATAGCATGAAAAATGGAATAATTCTAAGATTAGCATCGTCTGAAGCATCTAAAGCGGTATACAATATCGTAGATCACACACTTTTCAATTGAATGCTTTCTATAAGGAGTATAAGAGATATCACACGATAGAGTAGTAAGAATAGAAAGAGTGTGGTTTTCATGAAATGAATGCTAAGCGTAGATTTCTGGATTTCGTGAAAGTTTAGCAATCTCACCGAGTATAAGATATTACTTAGCCTAGGTTGTCATGCACCGTCAGGTAGTCACTCTCTCACACATCATTGGATTCTCTCCCCCAAGCTTATCCATAAGCGTGGTGGCATATACAAAACAATATTTACATCCCCGTTTCTTACGAAGCTCCAAAAATCAAAGAAAACAAAAATAAAAGCAAAAGAAGGAAGAAAGAGAGAAAGGATATGAGATGTGATCGTTTTCGAACTTCTTTTCTCTTTTCTTCACTTATTCTCGAATCTTTTTTCTTTTTCTTTTTCTTTTTCTTTTTCTCTTTTTTTTCTTTTCTTTTTTTTAAAATACATTAGAACATTTACACAAATGATCCCAAATCAAAGAGAAGGATATACAAGTATTTTTTCTTTGGGTTTTGGGGAATTTGGAGCATGTGATTTAATAACGGGGATGCCAATAATATAATTGCTAAGGGGAGATTCACCAATGAATATAAAATAGAGAAATAATGTTCAAGATATGTGGAGAAAGAAATAAATGTATCTCTCAGTTCACTCTATAGGACGTGCATGACAACTTCAGCAGGGTAATATAATCTACTCAGCTTGATCTCAGAAAGTAAACTAATCCAGATTTATCAAAGCTAGCAAACATTCAATCAACCTGAAGTGAAGCGTACCAAGCATGTAATAAGAAGTGATATGAGAAAAGAAAGCAGTACTCCAGATATAAGCAATCAATGCGTGAATCTTGGTGTGTTTTCTACGATAGCATACATATGAATCGTCAGACATCAGCTAATAATAAAATTTCATCCATTTTCATACAACCAAAAGAGAGTGGGTTACTATTTCTAAATGCAACACAGGATATAGCATATGATATCAGAAATAAAAAGCTATGACACGACAAATATAGCATGCATATAGAGAAAAGCTAACACCACGTCATCATCATCACGGAAAAATCATCTCTAGCAAAAGATGAAAGAAATAAAGACGAAAGAAAATAAAAAACTATTTACAATGCGGCACACCAAGAGAATAAGAAAAACGTGGTGCATGGTAAAAAAATGAAAAAGTGATGAAAAAAGGGTGTAAAAGCGGAAAAACGCGAAAAAACAAAAAAAATAAAAGGTGATAAAAGCAAAAAGCGTGAGAACTCACTCCCCCAAGCTAAAGTGCACAGTGTCCTCAATGTGCTAAGTGTGGCACACCGAGAGACGTGAAATGGGTGGGGGGTGGGTATGCATGCATGATAAAAAGAAATAGAAATAAAAAAATGAAAAATATGATGCGGATGTGATGCATGCAAGAATACGAGTGATGCAGATATGTGTGTGTCACCAAAATACTCTCCCTCACTCCCGAAAAAGGATATAGAATGATATGATCAAAATGTGGACAAAAATAGTGATGGGAGGAGGGGTGTGCAAAAATCATCAGGACCAAGTAGAGAATGGGCAGCATAACGGCAAAAAAATATCAATGGCATCGAGGGTGTGCCTAAGCTGGTGGTGCTGCGCCATCTCCGTCCTGAGGCGGATGTGGGGCGGCGGCGGCTGGGTAACAGTCTGCTGGGTGGGTGGTGGTGGGGGTGGTGGTCGTGGAACAATCTGCTGGGTGGGTGGTGGTCGTGGCAGTCGCTCGAGAATCTGGGTCAGGCAAAAGTGGATGCCGGGAAGTAGCTCGAGGCGGTGCTGCATGGCGGTGACTGTGGAAGACAGAGCCCTAAAATCGCCCCTGAGTCCACTCATCGCCCCCTCAAGAGCACGAACGCTCTGAACTAAGGCGTCAGGGGGTGGTGGAGCGGAGGGACGGACAGGTCTAGGCTGAGCAGGTCGGGGCTGTCGGACACGGGTGGTGTAAACAATCGGGCCAGCAGGCATGTGTGGAAAGGGGGCTGTGCTCACTAGTGGATGCCCAGCCTCAGTGCGAGGCTGGTGTGAGGTGGAAGCAGCAGCAGTGGAAGTGGAAGACAAAATCGGTGACGAGGCAGCAGGAGAGGTCAGTGACACAGACGTGGGAACAGACGTCACGACACTCTCAGATAGGACAGCTACGGTGGAGACAAAAGGGTCGACCGCTGGGGAGGAAGTGTGGGGAACAAAAGGCGAAACCCCAGCGGAGATCAAAGTAGATAGGGTCTCTACGACGGAAGCGAAGGAAGACTCGCCGCTCTTAAGTATGGTGGGTGGACGCTCGGATAGCAGAGAGGTGAGGGGCTCAACCGACAGGGGCACAGCAGTGGTGGGGGTGGTGGTAGACGTGGTGGGCGTGGAGGAAGGCTCAGCAAGTGTACTCCCGACACCGGCAGAAGTGTGGACAGAGGTGTCGGGAGCGGCAGAAAGTGCAGGCTCAGGCTGAGGGATCACAGGGTCTACGGGTGCAGGGTGTGCCTGCTCAGCCTCCTCGGCCTCAAGCACGTAGGCGGCGGGGATCAGGAGATCCATCGCCGGAAGCCAGTCCTCGTGTGCTGGTCTTATGTGTGTCCGAGCGGGGCTTGGGAGGATCATGTAGTCATCACCGAAGGGACCGTGCAACCATACCCAGTGCCGCTGGCCGTGGGGACGAAGCATCTTCATCCGGGCCATGACGTCTATCGAAAGTGAAGTGGGGCCCGAATGTCGACGCAGGTCGGCCGGAAGGTCCTCGCCGGTCATCAGGGCTAGCAGGGTGATCAGGCCGCCGCAACATATCGGGGAGCGAGCGCCCACCGATACGATGATGCGGTCCAAAAACCAGCTAGCGACGTCAATCTCAACGGCGGGGACCATCGCAACACCATCCCTATCCAGAACTCTGGGGCGAGTCATCGCGTAGAGCATATAGAGCTCAGGCGTCGACATCGTCCCAGGCTCGTACCTCGCTAGAAAGGTGGTCGCCATAAGGCGCTGAGCTATGCGGAGGCAGGGGTGGACTATGGCCGAGGCCTTGGCCCTACTAGGGTCAAAGGCATGTGGTAAACCCGTGATCCTGGCCCAAAAGGCGTGGGAATCGAAAGATGGGGGAGGGATATGTGTGGGGGCGTAGGCTCGGTCGGGCGTGGGGACTGCGGGCCACTGAAAGAATGCTCTAAGCATATCGAGAGTGATCCGACACTCTCGATCCATGAGTCTAAAGGAGCATCCCTCATCGGTCCGGGCGATCGAGCTGAGTACCTCGAGTGTCGGACGGACGTAGGTGTCCGCCGACACAGACAAAAAATCTCGCCAACCCACGTTGTCGTACAACGTGAGCATCCCCTCAAGTACCCCCAGGCGGTCTAGGTCAGCTAAATGGGCGAACCTGGAGGGTACTATCGGGCACTGGGCGATACGCTCAAATCGGACGCGCTGTGCGTCGTCTCTGAACGTAATCCCCAGCGGCCCGACAACGGGAGCCGGTGGTGGCTGTGCGTGAACGGGATCGGCTGGAAGTGGCTGCGGGTGGATGGGGTCGGCTGGTAATGGCTGTGTGGGGTGAGGTGGTGAAGGTGGAGGGGAGTCCTCCCTAGCGTGGGAGGGGCCGGGCTCATCCGTCCGCTCCGCTTGGCGGAAGCTCCCCGAGTGCGTGGCCGTGTACGGGGCGGCATGTGTGCCCCGAGTGCTCACCCAACTAATGAAAAATGCGGCGTGCTAATGGAACGAGGGTACCTGAACACGCTGCGAGAGCAAAACAGCGAGTAGGTGCGAAGACGCCGTCTCCACGAAGCCAATAGCGCGTCCGAAAGCTCCCCTAAGCTCCCCCAAGGTAGCCTGCACATCAAACAATGATATCAGCGTATAAAATTCAAAATACATGGGGGAGATGTGGTATAACAGATAAGTAAAGAAATCGATTTGAGTTAGGGGCTCAATGTGTACTCGGATCGTCAAAAATGGGGAGAAAATAGGATTTTACGCGAAATAGGGGTTACCGGCGGTCAGGATGGGCGCCGGCGGTGGGGGAGGGTCGGCGGTCCGTTACCGGCGCTCGGCCGCCGGCGGTCGGGCTAGCGAGGGCGGCGGCGATGGTGTTCGGGCGAGTGAGGTCGGATCGCAGCGGGCGGGAGCTGAAAAGTCACACGGGCTCGGGCGAGAATGGGATTTGGGGATTTTGAAAATCGCGCCGACCCCGCACTTTCTTATATAGGGGTGGTTACGACTCGGCCGAGTGACCGTCACTCGGCCGAGTGACGTAACGGAAAAAGGATTTTAAAAACTCCTCGCCACTTACGACTCGGCCGAGTGTCTTTGCCACACTCGGCCGAGTGGAGAAAGTCCATTCGGCCGAGTGGCACAAGCTACTCGGCAATTTTCGCCCTAGGAGGGTATCAGTTTCACTCGGCCGAGTGAAGAAATATACTCGGCCGAGTGGCAGTTTATACTGAAGTCACAAAAAAGACAGAGAGTTGGGTACAGCAGACTTCCCTCGTTGGTGCGCCACTCGGGCGGACGGCTTTCATTGCTCGGCCGAGTGACTATGGTACTCGGCCGAGTGAGGCTCTGTTTCCTGCTTCGGGGCTCCGTTTTGGCTCTACTCTCTGTTTTTCTTCCTCCAGGTGGTTTCTTCCTCCTCCTAAGCCTCGAGCGCATTCCTGGAGCGCTCTTCTTCGCCTCGGTCATCCTCCTTATGATAGATATCCTTTTCTCCTCCTCCTGTCAAAGAAAATAGGACCCGTTGTCACAATTTCTCGGGCAAACGACTCAAAAACACTAATAAAGTCTAAAACAAAAATAAAAACTAAAATAGAAAAAATGCGATAACCGTCGGGTTGCCTCCCGACAAGCGCTCGTTTAAGGTCTTGAGCTCGACCCCTTTAAATTTTCAATTTAGCGCGGGATGTTGGGTGCATATGAGATGCACCCGTCGAATTTACCGGGAAGACCGCTCGGATTTGGATCATGGTGGTGTGTGGTCTTCCTCAGCGCCCCTTCGTCATGGGCAATGTTGGTGGGTGGCTCCCCCAAGCTAGAGCTTGCTCCGGTCTTCGACTTTGCCGGTTACACCGATCGTCGTATCGGTGGAGCTTTCTTCGGAGTCCTCAACTTTGAGAGCTTGCAGAGCTCCCGGATTCTTGCGACATCAGCGTCGCCATCATCGATCGCCATGGAGATATCGGTGGAGTGCTCCATCTTCTCTTCCTCGGCCAAATCTAGGCCTTCTTCGAAGCTATCTTCGTGGGGTGCGCCGATGGAGTGGGGGATCGCCTCTTCAATGGCCTCATCAAGGAGGTATGAAAGGTCATCCGGCCGTCCTTTGAGTAGATATATTCTATTTACCTCGCCCATAGGGACTCCTTCGGAATAATGCTTTAGCCGTTGCCCATTCACCTTAAAAGTGGCTCCGTCTTTTCCTTCCAATTCAAATGCTTCTCCCGGTTGTATGCGCTTGATGGTGAAAGGTACGGACCATCGTGACCTCAACTTCCCGGGGAATAGTCGGAGTCGGGAATTATATAGCAAGACTTTGTCTCCGACCTTGAAGTCCGTGACAGTTATGCGTGCGTCGTGGAGAATCTTGGTCCTTTCTTTGTAAATTCTCGAGCTCTCGTAGGCATCTCTTCTAATTTCGTCAAGCTCATTGATGTCCAAGAGTCGCCTCACCGCCGCACTCTTATAGTCATAATTGAGGGTCTTGATGGCCCAATACGCGCGGTGCTCCAACTCTACCGGTAGGTGACAAGCTTTCCCATAAACAAGTCGGAACGGTGTGGTGCCAATCGGAGTGCGAAAGGCCGTGCGGTATGCCCATAGAGCATCGTTTAACTTCATGGACCAATCTTTTCTAGATCGATCCACGGTCTTTTCAAGAATTTGCTTGATTTCTCTATTTGAAACATCCACTTGTCCGCTCGTCTGAGAGTGGTAGGCCATGCCAATTCTATGGTTTACCCCATACTTTTTCAACATGGCTTCAAATTTGTTTTCTATAAAGTGACTTCCCCCGTCGCTTATCAAAGTACGGGGTACCCCAAAGCGTGGAAAAATATTCTGCTTGAAAAACTTGGAGACAATCCTCGCATCATTGGTAGGGGTGGCAATGGCTTCTACCCATTTGGAGACGTAGTCCACGGCCAATAAGATATTCTTGTTACCCTTGCTTGACGGAAATGGTCCCATGAAGTCCACTCCCCAACAATCAAAGAGCTCAATCTCTAGAATGGGCTTCATTGGCATCTCATTTCGTTTGGAAATATTCCCGGTCCGTTGGCATCTATCGCACGCCTTGACGAAGTCGTGTGTGTCTCTGAACATGGTTGGCCAAAAGAATCCAGTCTGCAATATCTTAGCGGTAGTCTTAGAAGCAGCGTGATGTCCCCCGCATGGCATACCATGGCAATGCAAGATGATGGAGGTGGCCTCCTCCTTAGAAACACATCTTCGGATAACCCCATCCTTGCATATCTTAAAGAGATACGGATCTTCCCAGAAATAGCTACGGACCTCATGCATAAATCTCCTCTTTTGCTGTGTGGGCATCCCGCATGGTTTAATCCCACAAGCCGAGTAATTGACATAGTCTGCGTACCAAGGAACTTCTCCGGTCCTTATGGCGTATAGCCTCTCATCAACAAAGGAGTCATCGATGGGCAAGATTTCGTTCTCCTTGTCGCGAATAAGCCTAGATAAATGATCCGCCACAACGTTGTCCGTACCCTTCTTATCTCTGATTTCCAAGTCAAACTCTTGCAATAGAAGTATCCATCTTATCAACCTAGGTTTGGCCTCTTTCTTGTTTAGGAGATACTTCAATGCCGCATGGTCGGTGTGGACAATTACCTTGGATCCAAGGAGATATGAGCGGAACTTTTCAATGGAATACACGACCGCTAGAAGCTCTTTCTCCGTAGTTGTGTAATTTTTCTGTGCGTCATCCAACGTTTTGCTTGCATAGAATATTGCGTGAAGCTTTCAATCCTTCCTTTGCCCCAATACCGCCCCAATGGCTTGGTCACTTGCATCACACATGAGCTCAAAGGGAAGGCTCCAATCCGGTGGTTGTATGATGGGCGCAGAAATTAGTGCTTCCTTCAATGTGTTGAACGCCCGCAAGCATTCTCCTGAAAAAACACATGGAGCATCTTTAGCAAGCAAGGAGGTAAGGGGCCGGGCAATCAAGGCAAAATCCTTGATGAAGCGGCGGTAAAACCCCGCATGACCAAGAAAGCCCCTAATGCCCTTAACATTAATAGGAGGAGGGAGTTTCTCGATTACCTCAATCTTCGCCTTATCAACCTCAATCCCTCTTGAGGAGACAAGGTGCCCAAGCACTATCCCTTCCGTGACCATGAAGTGACACTTCTCCCAATTAAGAGTAAGATTATTTTGTTGACATCTTTTAAGAACTTTGGTAAGATTAGCCAAACAAGAATCAAACTCACTTCCATAAACTGAGAAATCATCCATGAAAACTTCCATAATATTTTCAATATAGTCGGAAAAGATGGAGGTCATGCACCTCTGAAAGGTGGCGGGTGCATTACAAAGACCAAATGGCATTCTACGGTAGGCGTAAGTGCCATAAGGACAAGTAAATGTCGTCTTTTCTTAGTCGTCTTCATGCAAAGGGATTTGGAAAAACCCCGAATACCCATCCAAGTAACAAAAGTATTTATGTTTAGCAAGCCGTTCACGCATTTGATCTATGAAGGGTAGTGGGTAATGGTCTTTTCGGGTGGCTTTATTTAGTTTTCGATAATCAATGCACATTCGCCATCCCGTGACAGTGCGTGTAGAAATGGGCTCCCCCTTTTCATTTTTTATAACGGTCATCCCCCCTTTCTTGGGGACGACGTGAACGGGGCTAACCCATCTACTGTCAGAGATAGGGTAGATAATTCCGGCCTCAAGCAATTTTAGGATTTCCTTTTTGACTACCTCTTTCATATTCGGGTTCAACCGCCTTTGAGGCTCAATAGAAGTGGCTTCAGTGTTTTCCAAGTGGATCCTATGCATGCATAGCCTAGGGCTTATTCCCTTAAGATCAGAGATAGTGTAGCCAAGGACATCCTTGTGATCCCTAAGGATTTCTATTAGTTTTTCAAGTTGATCTTGGCCAAGGTGGGCATTAACAATCACCGGGAAGGTCAACTTACTACCCAAGAAAGCATACCTCAGATTCGGCGGCAATTGTTTAAGCTCTACCTCAAAGGGTGCCGTACCCTCTGCTTCGTCATCTTGTGTGAGTTTGGCTTCTCCTTCAACATCTGAGTTCAGCTCACTCTCGAGTGGAGGCTCAGATTCGCTTCCTAGTGAGGACGGTGCATCGGAATAGACGCTCTCCGATTCTGCGCTTGCATCGATAGGACCACCACCTTGCTCCGGTTCATTCCTGAGATCAAGAAATACGTCAGCAGATTCATAAATGCAAGAGTGGGGGTCGTAGAGTGTATCTCCCTGAATATCGGTTTGTTCGAAGTATTCCTCAGGAGTGTAGTACTCTTCGACGCATGTTCTTTCGCCTTCAAAATATAGCTTGTCGTCCCTCACATCAACTCTGATATCGCCCCCAATAGTCCCATCCGGGGAGATTTGATCCATCACAAAGCCAGCAAACAATTGTTTGACGGGGTCCTCGATATTAATAGCAAAAGCTCCGGTAGCGTGGACCTCATCAATTAGCTCCTTAAGGAGCTCCTCAAAAGATTCATCATCTCCCTGGCTAGACTCAGTCATTGGAATTGCATCACCCATTTTACCTATTAAGATCTTGTGGAAAATTTCGGGAGAGCTTGCAAAATAGGGCTGTAAACAGAGTTAGAAAAGAATGAAGAAATAAATAAAGAAATTGAAAAAAAATAACCGGGTGATCCAAATCGAACTCCGTCAAAATGCCTCCCCGGCAACGGCGCCAAAAACTTGATAGTGCCCCGGATACACGTCCCGGGACGGCGACGCTGTAGTCTTACCGCAAGCGCACAGTATAGCGGCGAGCGGGTATCGAACACAGGGAGGTCTAATAACAGTGTCTTCTTCAATCACCTGGCTATAAGAATAGTCGAGAAATGTTCGCAAATATGCGGTCACAGTCGTTCAATTGTATAAAAGAAATAACAAATTAATAAAGACGCCTAGGGGTAGGGAATCCCCGCTACTCGCCGTATCTCATCATTGTGATTCGTAGGTTTAACAATTGCTAGACTTGAAATTCGGGTGAACTAGTTGCAACTAAATGTAGAACCAAGCTCACGCTCTCGCGCTATTGCCGGTCTATAGCAAACCTAGGGTAGGGTCCAATTTCTTGCAAACCCTAACCTAGGCAAACTAGCGTGAAGAACAACATCATCGTTCAATCGTATCTCGAGCACACTCTCGTGCAAACTCGAGCTACGACCAAGGATTGGGATAGTTCCTATCCGTCCAATCTCTTGCAAACGGGTATTGGTATAGAATTACAATCGAAAACCCTAGTTTCGGTCCAATCTCTTACAAACCGATTCCGGAGAAATTCAATCGCAACCCAATTCGAATTTCTAGGGCTTCCTATCGAGTTGAGATCCAATCTCTTGCAAATCCCAATCGGTATGAATCCCTAGCTATTCGTATTAAATCGATCCCAAACTAACCCTAATCAATTCTAGCAATAATTTCACCAATTCATCACAAATTAGAAATAGGGTTCGTAGGGTTCATCCCTATGCCCTAAGACGATTGAACTACTCACAATTCATAATGGAATGCAATAGAAATTCACAAATAAAATCAATGGAATTCATAGCAATATTCAAAATATCAATAAAAATGGAGTTTTTGAGGGAGAGAGAGACAAACCAATGAAGAACAAACTAGCATCCAACAAATTATCACTTTTCTCTTCTCCCTAAAAGCTAAATCTAATTCCTAAAAAGTTAATCTAAAAAGGCTGCCAAAAGTTCTGAAAAAGCTCTCTAATCTAGGTTAAAAACTGGGGTTAAATACCCCCCAAATCGCCCAAAAAATCCTGACGAAAATGCACCTGCGCAACCTCAAAATCGCAGTTTACGCTACAGGCAGCGCGGCTCACTCGGCCGAGTGACAAATGTCACTCGGCCGAGTGAGAGACCCTGACAGATTCCAGAGAGTTGGGGGTCGTCTCCTCGGAGGTCACTCGGCCGAGTGACTTTTCTTCACTCTGCCGGTGGGCGTTCTTCACTCGGGCGGACGGTCGTTCGTCACTCGGCCGAGTCGGTCTTTGGGGCTGACTGACGGATTCCAGAGAGTTCAAAATTTTTGATGCCGTCGTCTTGGCTCCACTCGGGCGAGGGATGACTCGGTGCTCGGCCGAGTGGTATGGCGATGCTCGGCCGAGTGCACGCTGATATTGGCTCTGTTGCGTGTCCGATCTGGCCGGCCGAGCAGGCTGTCTATGCTCGGCCGAGTGACTCCTTCACTCGGCCGAGTGGCATGCTGAAAATGCCAATTCTTCTTATTTTTGCATTCTCGTCGCTCCTACGACGTTCTTTCTTCTTCCACTCCTCTCCAATCGCAGAATACTCTTTAAGAGAGTCGTCGGTGACACTCCGGAGTGGGTGCATCTCAGAATCACTCCGAATCACTCCGAATCGCTCCAAATCTCCTGAAATACGACAAAAACAACAAATCGTGAAAAGCATCGCAATATTGTCGAATAAACGTGGAAAACACGATTTGAGCGATCTAAATGGCATGCAAACATGCAGAAAAAAGGTGTAAAATACGGAGTGATCATCGGGCCCCCACAAATACTCTGGAGGATCGTCGTCGTCGTTGCGCTGCTGGCATCCTCCTCCGGGCCCTTCCAATAGCTGAAAATATGGTGTATAAGCTGTTAGGGCCCCATACTGTGCCTAGGTAGCGTTGACGAGGTCGGAGGGTGCTGTCAGGCCCAGCAAAAGCGCGGCGGGCCCACCTGCATGTCGGTCGTCCCTCGGAAGGGGACGTGCTGGCTGGACGAAACCCCCCACGGTGGCGACGGTGCCTGCCGGCCCAATTTTTGGGTCGACGGCCCCCGCCGATGCGTCGGGGGGCTGCCACAGCCCCTGAAGGGTCGGGCGGCACCTGCCGCCCTTCATGGGGGGTTCGTCGACCCTCCAAAAGGCTGTCAGAGGGGTGGCCACCCTCTCTGGTGGCCGACGCACCTCCCCGTGGCAGGGAGGTCACCGGAAATGCTCCACAATCATCTGGATCTGGATCTGAAAATTTCTGATCTGGATCTGAAGAAAATTTCAGATCTGGATCTGATACTTTCAGATCTGAGATTTGTCGACGTCGATGCTCTAGCCTCAGATTCGGATAGTTTTTGTTGCTGTTGAAGGATTTGGAGAATGTCTTGGATGTCGGAGGCTTTAGCAAACCCCTTCATCTCCTGACGGATGCCTCGGATCTCGCCTTGAAGCCCGTCGATCCTCTTGTTCACTTCAAGTTTGCCGTCGAATTTCTCTTCTACAAGTTCCGCAGCCGTCTTTGCCCTAGTCCCCGCCATTGGATCTGAGTGCTCTGATATCAAATTGAAACGATTTGGGTTAATCGTATCAATAAGCTCAGATTTTTAGTGGAAGAACGAAAAGAAATTTAAAGTGGAAGAATGAATTTTGATAATAAAGAGACAATTGATCTATACTGGAGTATATCTTCTCCCTAGCTTGAAATAATGGATCAAGCCTAATCCCCAAACCCTAGCCGTCAAATGACGAATTGTCTCAATATTTCGATAGCTAACACAATTTGGGTTAATCCCTTTAAATACTCTCCTAACAAATTACTAAACACACAACTTAAAAACATAGAAGATAGTGCATAAAGCAAAGAGACTAAGTCGCTCAATTGGTTGCTCCCACGCCCGGAGCTGCGGCCCGACCCGTGCCCGCGCGCCGTCTGCGGTATACGATCGCATCATAATGCTTGTAGGTTTGTTCTCTTGCACATAGCGTGACATGACATGATACATTGGATGATACATTGGACATAGTTCTTCTCCATAGTTCTCTTAATTATGTAATTTAGGATTAAAGACATGAACATGATACTTGACACCATAGAACTAGAACAACTACATTGACATCACGGGTTTTGGGGGTGACTTATAATTGAGAGAGTGCATGAGCTATTGAAGCCATGCTTATGGCCCATATCTGGGAGGATGTCTTTTTATGGATTCTGAGTTCTTCCTACAGTTAGCTTTTATGCTCGACATGGGGTAGCACCCTGCGGTCCAAGGTGGACTTCACGTTGCACATCGTGCTATACTCTTATAAGTCACAACATTATTTCTCTTGGTTAGTGCTAGATCATTACTGTTATTAACTTTGTGCCAGGTCAGTAGTTCCCTTTACAGTTCCTTTTTGTGCCTATTAATTCATGTAAAATAAATAAATTAATTGTTTAGTATGGATTCAATGTACTTTATTAATGGTGGTTCAACTCCATCAGATAACGAACAACTCGAAGAGGAGGCTCCACAGTACGAGGAGTCTGAGTTTCCTGTTGAGGACGTTGATTTCTGAGTCTTTGTGTTGCCAGGAGAGCTTTATCTATCTCATTATTTCTTTTTCTTTCAGCATTATTTTAGCAGAGTTGTAGTTTTCTTTTCCTGCCTAGACAATGTAATTCTGTTCGAGGTCGAATTAAAATGAGTATTCTTTTCTTTTATAAATATTTCCTCTTTATTACTATATTGACTTCACTGGTATCTGCAAGACCTGCAAAACTATTGCGAGTGTGACGGCATCCGTGTCTGGGGCGTTACAAGTGGTGGCTTATACAGGTCCGCGCAACCACCTCGTGAACAATATAGGATAAACATGAAATATGAATAAAATACTCAAATTATAAACTGACATCCATCCTTGAATTACAGAATGTCTAAGGTTTTTAACCGACGTGCACGTAGCACCGCTGGAAACATCTCTACTACTGTCAACAGGGAGATGGCAAGGAATTTGGACAATGAAAATCATGTTGCCAACAATAATGTCGACAACCAGATCGTCAGTGGGAACGCTAACAATACCAATCCTGAAGCTGACCCCAATGCAAACAATGTCAACAACGATGACAACACTGATACTGTTCAGCCTCTGACGGTGCACCAGATATCTGATTAAGCACTGCGAGAATTGGTTCAAGCCATACGGCAGGAACCCATGCAAGAAGGGGGAATACAACAATTTTGTTCACTACGCCTTCCGATCTTCACTGGACGGGCTCTGGCTGCAGAAAACTGGCTGCCCTCCACTACCAACATGCTGAAGGCTGTACGAGCTCCTATGAATTCCTGGGTGGCAAAGCTGCAATTAACCAAGGAGGCTAGGTTATGGTGTGATTCTGCAGAGGACCGATTACCACAGCCGTTCTATTAGGCTACATTTAAGGAGGAATTCAATGGGCAATACTTTTCACCTAAGGCACAGATGGAGCTCGAGTAAAAATTTATGGAATTGAATCAAGGTTCCATGACTGACTGTGGAAGAATACGATGCTGAGTTCTCTAAGCTCAGCAGGTGCGTATTTTTGACTCATATTTATTAATTATACCACATACGTGAATATGCTAAACGATTTGTTATCTCCAGGTTTGCCAAGGACTTGGTGTCCACTCCCTAGTGCTGAGCTAACAGATTCCAAAAGGGCCTGGACATCGATATCCGTGTTAAGCTGGTTGGGTTCAAACTGAAACCCAATGTTGACGTAATCTCCACGGCTCGAGAGTACGAGTATGTACAGTGTAAGCGAGCACGGGAACGCTAGGTGGCTGCTCAACGACGACCACCTCCATCTTCGACAGCTTCTGCATCGCATCATAGGTAGCCCCATGCTCTTACTAGGCAGCTCCACTGGCTTATGTAGCAAACAGTTTAAGAGGCTTGTGCCACCCCAGGAACCTCGACGACCCACTCCTATCTGCCACTACTACAACAAGCAGGGTCACATCAAACCAGAATGCCAGCTTTATCAGAATTTGTGTCTAGTCTGTGGTGCCAAAGATCACGCTGCGAGAGACTGCCCGCATATGTGGACAGATACCAGTTGCCTCAGCCCAGACTAATACACCAGCTTCTGCTCCAGCTCTAGCAGAGAACAATCAGCGTAGAGCTCCACTTCCACCTCCGCAAAAGGTGTATTAGCAGGCAAGGTCTCAGGCTCCATCAACACCTAAACACCAGGTTTTTACTATGACTGCGGAAGATGCAGAGGTCACTGACCAAGTTATCACTGGTACGTAGTTTACAGTTTTATCGTTTTTTGGTTCATACATTAGTATATATTTGCTTAGACTTAGTACACGTGACGGTAGGTATTATACTAGTCGCCAGTAGACCCGTCCTCGCCCAATTCGACTCGGGAGCTCCCCATTACTTCATGTTAAAGCGGTTTGTCGACCAGTACACCATTCCCGTTTCGCCCATCGACTCTTGTTGGGATGTTAACACGGGCAGTGTAGTACTGACAACTACTAGTGTATGTTTATCATGTCCTGTGGAAATATGTGGATGCAAATACCAGCGGATTTTATCGTCATCGACATGCCAAGTTTCGACGTCGTTCTCGGGATGAATTGGTTGGCGGTACATTACGCCACGATTGAATGTCGCAAAGGAAGAGTAGTGTTCGATATGCCAAACCCACCCAGATTTGAATTTGTTAGATGAGAGAGACCGGCAAAGTTTAGAGCTAAACCAACAGTAGCAACTGCCATGTATATTGAGATAAAGAAGCCAACGGTTGTTCAAGAATTCCTGGACGTATTTCCAGATGAACTTACTGGGTTGCCTCTAAACCGCGGAATTGAGTTTGCAATTGAGCTAGTGCATGGGGCCCAGCCTTATTCTAGACAGCCTTATCGCATGGCACCAGCCGAATTGTACAAAGCGCGGATACAATTAGATGATCTCTTGAAGAAAGGGTGGATACATCCTAGTGTGTCCCCTTGGGCCGCTCAAATATTATTGGTGAATAAGAAAGATGGATCCTAACAGATGTGCGTTGATTACATGGAACTAAACAAGCTCACGGTAAAGAACAAATATCTCATTCCTTGCATCGACGATTTATTTGATTAGCTTGGAGGAGCCGGTGCCTTTTCTAAATTAGACTTGAAGACCAGCTATCAGTTGAGGGTCAAGAAAGAGGATGTGCATAAGACACCATTCATCACTAGATATTGACATGAGTTTCTGGTGATGTCGTTTGGTGTGACTAATGCACCGACACTATTCATGGATCTCATGCACCAAGTATTATACGAGTATCTGGAAAAGTTTGTAATGATGTATCTTGACGACATATTGGTATACTCCAAGGATGCACATGAGCACGTCGGGCATTTGAGAACGGTCTTAGAGACATTGAGGCAGAGCAAGTTATATGCTAAGTACAGTAAGTGCGAGTTTTGGCCGAATAAGGTGATATTTTTAGACCATGTGCTTTCGGAAGAAGGAATATTTGTGAACCCAGAAAAAGTTACACCAGTTCAAAATTGGTCGATCCATAAGACATTATCAGAGACTCGAAGTTTCATGGGATTGGCCGGTTACTACATGAGGTTCATCTAAGATTTTTCGAGAATCGCAGAGCCAATGACACTGTTGAAAGGAAGGATGTAATGTATGTGTGGACAAATGCTTGTAACGATGCTTTTCAAGAATTGAAGAAGAGATTGACGACTGCGCCGATATTGGTCATTCCAGATCGTATGTAAGACTTTGAAGTGTTTTGCAACGTGTCTGTAAAGGGCATTGGGTGTGTACTTCATCAGAACAGACGCGTTGTCGCATATGCATCAAGGCAATTGAAGAATCACGAGAAGATTTACCGCTCATGATCTTGAGTTGGGGGTAGTAATCTTTTACCTTGAAGATTTGGAGACACTTTCTACTTGAGGAGCACGTGAAGGTATATACAAATCACACGAGTTTAACATACATCTTCACGCAGGAGTTCAATTAGCGACAACTGAGATGAATCGAGCACATGACGGATTACAACATTGACCTTCAGTACCATCCTGAGAAGGTCAATATGGTGCCTAATGCATTGAGTCGGCCTCCGGGAGTGATGGCGCTTACGACGCAGTGGAGGCTACAACAGGAGTTCCGTGAAATGGAAATAGATGTGTTACCTGGATCGACCTTGTCATTGATGAACATGGAAATACAGTCGACGCTAGTGGACATGATTAAGGATGTTCAGGCGATAGATGCAAAGCTTCAGCAGATCAGGAACATGACATTGGTGGGACAGAGACCGGAATTTTAGATACTTGCAGATATGTCCCTGAGATATGGCAACAGATTGTGCGTACCTTCGGGAGATGTCAGAGAAGAGTTATTAAAGGAAGCACACAGTTCATCGTACTCCATCTATCCAGAAGGCACTAAGATGTACCAAGACTTATGATGAAATTATTGGTGGCACGGAATGAAGAGAAGCGTGGCACAAAGTGTGGCCAGATGCATGGTATGTCAGCAAGTGAATGCTGAACATCACCGTGTTGCCGGTCTGTTGCATCCTCTGCCCATCCCTGATTGGAAGTAGCAATATATCACGATGGACTTCATGACGGGACTTCCAAAGAGCAAAAGTAACATGACGCCGTTTGGGTGATCGTTGATAGATTGACCAAGTCGGATCATTTCATTCCCTTCAGGGTCGGACATTCCACAGAATCTTGCCAATAGATGATACATGGGAGGAAATTGTGAAATTACACGGGGGTCCCAGTGAGTATCGTTTCAGATAGGGACACCTGGTTTACTTTGCACTTTTGGAAGAGTCTACATGAGAAGTTGGGCACACAATTGAAGTTCAGCATGCGTATTATTCTCAGACGGACGTGCAGTCAGAGCGTACTATTCAAATCTTGGAGGATATAGTGCGAGCATGCATGTTAGATTTCAAGGGGTCGTGGGAAGACCACCTACACATCGTGGAATTTGCTTATAACAGTCATCATGCGAGTATTGGAATGGCACCGTTTGCGGCTTTATATGGAAGGAAGTGTTTGCCTTTTGAAATGGGACGACATCGGGGATCGAGAACTAGTTGGGCCTGAAATGATTGTGGAAGTAGTTTACGTGGTGCGAACTATCAGAGAAAAGCTACAGGTGGCATAAGACTGATACAAGCACTGGGCAGATGCAAAAAGAAGACATTTGGAATTTCAGCTTGGACATCATGTCTTTCTGAAAATTTCACCCAATAAATGCATGATTCGTTTTGGTCGTAAAGGAAAACGTAGCCCACGGTATATTTTACCTTTCAACATACTCGAGCGTGTGGGCAAGGTGTCATACAAACTTGCACTGCCTCCATCTTTGGAAGGGGTGCGTAACGTGTTCCACATATCCCATCTACGGAATTATGTGAGAGACCCGACTCACGTGGTCGACCATTTAGAGATCACAGTTCAGCCAGATTTGAGCTATGAACATTAACCAGTGGAGATTATTGATCGCCGAAAGAGGGCTCTCAGGAACAAGACTGTGGATTTGGTCAAAGTGATGTGGCATCGTGTCTCGCCAGGAGAGGCTACCTGGGAGCGGGAGGAGATGAAGGAACGTTATCCGTACTTATTCACCGATTAGTATTTCTTTAAATTCCGAGGACAGAATTTGTTTTGAATGTGTATAAGGTGTAATGGTCCACTTTTGATAAGAAGGCCCAGCTTCATTTTTTTTCATTTTTTTTCACAAGCCAAAACCCACAAGTTTTTTTTTCAATTCTTAATTAAATAAAACCCAACACGTACCCACTCTCATTTCTCTCTGCCCGAGCCCCAATTTGGCCGATACCTTTTCTCTCTTCCCCTTTTCGTTTGCTCGCAACGTCGAGCCCAAAAATCCCAACGAACCCGATGCCCTTTTCCCCTTTCGACGAGTGGCGGCGGCGAATCAGAAGGGTTTCGAAAACCCTAGCTTATCTACAAACGCGCGATCTCCTAGCGAGGGTTTCTTGATGATTTCAGATCCCGATTCTCACGCGATAAATGTCCTTCCTCTACCCCTCTTC
The DNA here is from genome assembly GCA_030789695.1 of Scilla litardierei. Lineage (NCBI taxonomy): Eukaryota > Viridiplantae > Streptophyta > Magnoliopsida > Asparagales > Asparagaceae > Scilla > Scilla litardierei. Next base: position 135,126,929 of record CM061132.1, on the reverse strand, counting down.
TCTACTATTTATACGAAGAAATTTCTAGGGTTTTGATATGCGAAAATTATCATTCTTCCTTCAAAAGCTTTCGATTTTTTGCTTCTGAGGTTTCGATTTTGCTTTTGGGGGCTTCGACGTTTCTCCTAGGGTTTTGGTTTGCTTCTGGGGGGTTTCGGTGTTGCTCCTTGGGTTCGGTTCTTGCTTCTAGGGCTTTCAGATTTGCTCTAGGGTTTCAGATTTCTTATTTCTTCTCGCAAAACTTCGTTTCAAGTAGATTCGATCCTTACTAAGCTTTAATTTATTTATTTTCAGAGAATGGACATGATGATTCATGTGATTTTCTTGAGAGGACTACTCCCCGATGAATTTTTTTGGCACCAACCTAGTCGCACGGCGCCTTAGCCGTTCGTTGTTTTCGATTAAACCTTTGTGGTTAGCCGTCGAGGTGGATGGCTTGGTCGTGGGTGTTTCGGTGATGTGTTTCAGCAGACCCATTCATGTGCGTGTTGTTGGTGCTCTTGGTTTACTTATGCAGATGCGTTGCAGATAGTGTCATGGGTGTTCATTTTTCCTTGCGAGTTACTGTTCTGTTTGCATGTACAATTCAATTTCCTTTTTTGGTCAATACAGTTCGGTTTGCATGCCGACTTGGAGTATGTTTGCATGCTGACATGTACCATGTTGCTTGCCTGATTTTGGGACTGTTTGTGTGTTGTTTGCATGGAGTTTTGGGTGCAGTTTCGCTTGCAGTTTGAGCCCTGTTTTTATGTGCAGTTTGGGGTTCCGTTTGCTTGTGGTTTGGAGTCCTGTTTGCTAGATGATTGGCTTCAGTTTGCTTACTGTCTCTAGGTCCTGACTGCTTGGTGTTTGGGCATGGTTGCTTGCTGATGTTGCTAGTTGCTTGCTGATGTTTCTGCATGGTTGCCTGCTGGTTGTCCTGTCTACCTAATTGTTGTTTCTGTTCCGTTATTGGGCTGGTACAGTGGGCAGTATTTTTATAAAGTAGAATATAAATTATTTCGGCTCTAAATTGGTTAATTCGTGAATATAGTCGTTGGTCCGAGCAACCCCTTTAGGCAGTTAGACCACAACCCATACGGTGCCAAAACATGAATTTGATCCATTTGAGTCTTTTTCCATTACTTTTCGTTTTTCTTTCCGTCATTTCCTTTATTGTTTATAGATCATGTGTTTTGATTGTGTTTATAAACTTGTTAGCTTTAATTGTTAAAAGATTATGTTTCCTGCACATGAGTTTGGACATGCTGATGAATATGAAAAATTAGAACTATTGGTATACTCTAAATTACGTGATTAATGGCTATGCAAACTGAAGATGAAGTAATGCTTGTATGTCTGTTCTCTTGCACATAGCGTGACATGACATGATACATTGTACATCGTTCTTCTGCATAGTTCTTTTAATTATGTAATTTAGGATTAAAGACATGAACATGATACTTGACACCCAGAACTAGAACAACTACACTGACATCACGAATTTTAGGGTAACTTATAATTGAGAGAGTACGTGAGCGATTGAAGCTATGCTTATGGCACATATCTGGGAGGATGTCTTTTTATGGTTCTGAGTTTTTGCTACAGTTAGCCTTTATACTCGACACAGGGTAGCACCCCGCGGTTCAAGCTGGACTTCACATTGCACATCGTGCTCCTCTTATAAGTCACAACATTATTTTCTCTTGGTTAGTGCTAGATCCTTACTGTTATTAACTTTGTGCCAGGTCATTAGTTTCCTTTACAGTTACTTTGTGTGCATATTAATTCCTATAAAATAATTTAATTAACTGTTTAGTATGGATTCAATCTATTTTATTAATGGTGGTTCAACTCCATCAGGATACGAACATCTCGAAGAGGAGGCTCCGCAGTACGAAGAGTCTGAGTTTCTTATTGAGGACGTTGATTTCTGAGTCTTTGTGTTCCCATGAGATTTTTATCTATCTCATTGTTTCTTTTTCTTTCAGTATTATTTTAATAGAGTTCTAGTTTTTTTCTTGCTTAGACAATGTAATTTTTTTCAAGGTTGAAATAAAATTAGTATTTATTTTCTTTTATAAATATTTCATGTTTATTACTATATTGACTTCACTCGTATCTGTAAGACATGTAAGACTATTGAGAGTGCAACGACACCTATGTCTGGGGCGTTACAAAATCAGCCCATGGTATACTTCCCGACTGCGCTCTATCTTTTCCGTCCACATTATCATGCCAGAGCTCCCTGTGTCCTTCAGCTACAGCCTCTGCTGGTCACCAGTCTATTAGAAATAAAATTATGGATGGTCCCACTATCGATAAGCAATTGGCATCCTGATCTGCAATCCTTCCTGTTAACTTCATGGTGTCATTCGAGACGAACTCTACCACAGAGTTTACTGAGACCTCTGCCATGTCCAGTGAGAGTGCTCTTGCTCTTCTACCTCTTCCTCTTCAACCCCTACGCTATCATCCTCCTTGTCACATACTTCAACATCTAGAGCGTGCGGTCTCGACACCGATGACCTGGAAAGAACTTCTCATCACGACGGAAACTCAGCCTCTTCGCCCGCGTGTCATGAATTTTGGTCTCCATAAGGCACTTGAACTATCCATCTGGCCATGCCTCGCTGTGCTTGTCTCTGCATGTCTGGGCTGCTCCTGCCGGTGTCTTCTACCCTCGATGTTTGTGTCTGGCTACGAAAAGTGAAACACCCCAGGTTTCCTTGGCTCGCCGCTATGCTATATTCCTGTTCTCAATCATTTAAGCCAGCTCAATCGTCTCACTCAGCCCTCTTGGTCTCTGCAAGTGGAGCTCGGCTCGAATATATGCCATGCCCCCATCATGAAATTCCCTACTAACACTGCTTCCGAAATCCCCTCATTTGTCCTGAGAGCAACTCGAACCTCTCTTTATAATCTCTGATGGTACCCCCTGTTTGAATGCAAAGAGATGCTCGTGTAGATCTCCTCCCTGAGTATCGCGAACACGGTCCAAACTCAGTCCATGAACGCACATGATGCCTCTGCTCCCTCCATTGGAACCAAGCCAATGCCTTTCCTTCCAAATATAGACCATGACATCAGCCTCTCCTCTGTCAGAGGATTCACGGTGAAATCTCTCTGCACGATAAACCCATCAATAAGGCCCTTTTCCTAAAAAGTCGGCATCTTCAGCTTTCAGACACTGCTATCGACGCCAAAATTCCAATATCTTGCTCTCCAACTTGGCTGCCTGTAATGGAAATATTGATACATGTTCTGTTGTATAGCTGTGGACCCTTCAAATTCTTCCAACGGGCCTCCTGTCGCCCCATCGTCCTCCCATCCATCTTGAAACCAATCTAGGTCTTCACCTCCCTCTTCAAAGCCCATGTAATCTCCATTGTGGTCGCTGCAGCCCCCCGAAGGCACACCACCCCTGGGGCTTGTTACCAGCCCCAGGCAGGCCAGTCTACATATCCTAAGGGGCCGTGGGAACCATGGTGGTCCTCTCAAAGGCCGCATGGCCGATGATGCTCTGCCCAGGGGTCGCGGGACCCCTTGAAAGGCGGCATGGCCCATGATGCTTTGCCCAGGGGTCGGGGGGCCCCTGGTTGGCCACACACGGTCCTTCCTTTTGCCTCGGCTGCACCCCCCATAAGTTTGGGGGGGTTCTCGCTCCATACGCATGGTTCGCAGCCGCCGCCGTTCGATTGGATTTCATCCCCAAAGGCGACTGCTTTCCCTTATTGTTCGCGCTTTCTGATGCCCGCCACCTTCTCCGGCCTCATCCTTGTTCGGATCCAACTCCGGCTTCACCGCCTTATGAGGAGGGTGGCTATTCATCTCCATCCATTGTTTCATCATGGTTTCCAAAGATGAAAATCGTTCATCCATCCTTTTCCATCGATTTTTGAGGTCATACACTTCGCTTTCAAATTTCTCCTCCATGGGATCAACTTTTCTCGTCGTCATAAGGATCGACTGTTTTGATACCAATTTAATACGCTCGGAAATAGAATGGGAGGATAAAGTTCGGGTTTTTATTGATAATAAGTGGAACCATACCGGGGGAAGTCACAGTTTTCTTAATAGTCACTACTTTCATTTCTACTTCTTTTTAATTATTTTCTTAACTGGCCATAGCCCTGATGTGAACACAGGACCTTCAATAAGCTAACCCTTTCCTCTACCACTGGCATTAATATTTAATACACATTGTTAGTGAGTGTCAATATTCTTTTGGAATCCTATAGTAATCTCTAGTAAGTTCTCAAAGCTGGTAATATGGGAATATGACAGAAACTTACCGCAAAGATATCTGGATTAATGCTTTTTCTGTCTTACAATATGCATGTATGTATGCGTGTGTCTGATGTAGGTTGAGACACCTTTTTGGTCCATAATGCCGTATCCAAGTGGTTGCCTAACATTATAATTTTGGAGTATATTTATAAGAAATGTTATAAGAAATGTGAATAAGTATAAACATAAAGGGTAAATAACTTCTGTCTTAGAAATATTGTTAACCACACCACTGATAACAAACAAAGGTTTTAAACTTTGTCTCTATCTAGTTTTCAGTCTACTAGTGGGCAATCAATGGATTTGATGCTCTTCTAGTAATTTGAATGAGTAACCTAACAAGCATACTATGCTTCACATTCAACACTAATTGTCAAGTTGGTGATCACCTACCTAAATTCTATAATATGCAGGACACTTCTTCCAACCAAAAATTACCGCGTCCGACCAACCCTGACGTGACACGTGTCCATTCATGTCCAACGCGTACAAATATATGTATTGGTATTCACCTTACAAATATGTAATAAATGAATTATGTTGAGCTCTTTTTTGACAGAAGCTATTGTTTTAAAGATCATCCTACTAAAACTAAGTGCGTTTGTATATGAATATGAACCCAATATATGTGTTTATATGGATCAAATATTCACATATGTAGAAGAAATATACCTATATAACCGTGTCCTCATGTCTACAGTTTGGATAGTTGCTTAGTTGCTGTCTGACACATCTGTGTTGGTACACGATACTCGTGTACATATATCCTACTCATAGCTAAAAAGAACATTATGCATTCCATCATTAATACTTTTTGTTTTGTTTCATGTGATTTGTTTAATGTCATTTTTTTTCACATTATAACTTCCACTAGCTTAATTTAGGTTTTGTTTGGCGTTGCATTAAAAAAGTGATTGTTCAACTTTTTAAGCACACAAAACCTTTTAAGGGAAAAAGTAGATGTTTGGTAGCCACTCAAAAAAAAAAAAAAAACTTCTGGGATAAGCATTATCTAAAAAGCTATGTTTTTAGCAGAAGCAATTCTTTTTGGCTTTTCCTCTAGAATCCCAAATCCACTACTCTTTTCACTCTTATTATTTTCTCATGCATGACATCACCTATTTCTAACCGATTTTTTTTAGTTTCTCCCCTTGTTCTCCCACTACAATAATATAATCTAAACACTCTCCTTGTTTGGTAGAATTCTATTCAAATTATTCTTAATTTATATGTTTATTTTTTGATAAGCACTTGGAATTTCAAATTATACGCACTTTTGGACAAGTCCTTTTTCGAAATAACTTTGTACATGAACAGATGTGTCGCCAAACACAAGCCATAAAAGATTTGATCTCAGGGCAACATCAGTTGAAGTTATATTTAAAATATAAATTGTTTATATCACGGTAGAAGATAAACTGCTGTGACAGCCAAGGTCACAATAAAATAGAGAACACAACCAGTCAGCTACCCACCTAGAACCCCCACTCAAGTCCCTCCCTACCAAATAACATTGACTTGTTTTGTGGATGAAGTAACAATGCAGATGCATGTATGCAGTCACAAGACTTTAAGGTAACAGATAGAACTATAATTATACTGTTTTTGCCTCATGGAGATTTGTGAAAATCTGAATATTGTACACATCAGGAGCTGTACTTGCCTCCACATCTTCCTTCCATTTTCCCCGGCTTGCATCTTTAATATTCTTCCATATAGAATCTCTTGTGGACTGCCATGGAAGTCTACCATTTATAAACATTCAAAACTTGTTTATGTTGTAGTCAATAATTTTTTCACTTCCGTTTTGATGTTATAAAATTTTTTCCCTTATTTATCGTTCAGAGGCACCCCGTAGAGTACCGGAACATGACATGTTGATAATCGGTTTGGGTTTTTATAGGAATGCTGCATATGCCTTTCGCAATATGAAGACGGGGCAGAGCTTCTCTCCCTTCCCTGCAACCATCACTTCCATTCAGGATGCATCCTGAGATGGCTGAGGGTCAACGCCACGTGCCCCCTCTGCAAGTTCAACATCCTGAGCAGTGGCCGTGATGAGCTCGTGTGATCCTCGAAATTTGCACGTGCCATAGTTGTACCGGGAGGGCTCCCATTTGTAGTGCAGGGATTTGGGCACACTGAGGTGTCTTCGGCCCTTATCAGCTTCTTCTGAGGCTGTCATGTATATATTATTTCTTCTGATGGGCTAGGGATCACCTCTTCTTCACACATTTAGGAAGATCTTTGTAATGCATCGGTTTCTTCGTGAGGCAATATTGTGGCATTGGATTTTTGTTATGGCAACTGCACTTCTCTTGAACTTTCATGGCAAGAAAATGGTGTTTTTGATTTGAGTCTTATTGGGAACGTGTTTTTGTTGTTGTTGGTGCATCCAAAAGTTCTCATTACAGAATCATTTGCTAGTAGTGGATTGAGACTGTCACATGAAAATTAATATGAGATCATGATCCGAGGCTACTCAACACATAAGATTAAGAGTTGGACAATCCAATAGATCGGTATATTCCGTAATTCTAGGCCTCTATGGGCTCTGGGCTACGGTTGGGCCTAAGTAATTATGTATGGGCATGCTTGGGCTTAGCAAAGCATGTCACTGCACAATCCACTTCCAACCCCAAGAACAGTTAACATGTGTAAATATATTGTCTATGTTTTTAAAAATAATTTGATTTTGAGAAACATTTAGGATGTTTAAACATATGAAAACAATGTATGGAAGGAGATGAACAAATTTACCCAATTAAATTTGACCATCTCAGATTAAGGAGTCTACTGTGCTTTCAGATTTGGATCCTCCTAGATCCATTAAGAAATCACTGTTGCCATGATTGAATGTGATTATTTTTAAATACGTTTTTTTAATATTAGTCCCTCAAATCTTCATATGTTGAAAATAGTCCTTCAAATACTCTAAGTTACACCAAATGAGTACTATTTTGACAAAAGTCCCTCAAATATTATAAGTTATACCAAATTATTCTTTTTGATGGACTGTTTTCTAAATACAAAGATTTAAGGGACGTGTTTCTGAGTGTTTTCTCACTATGGAAATTTGGGTTGACGATGAAAGAACAAGCCTTGGTAGAATCCATCAACCTTAGTACATGTTCATGCATACTGAGGTGAAGTCAAATCTATGCTTATTAACTTAGTTTAGCTCATCAAGAGACGAGTTGCCATTTAGTCGTGAAGCCTCCGGAAGACGGGCTTTCAAGGAACTGCGCTCTTGGTGGATTTAGTTTTGTGAAGAGAGTTATGCTTTACCGCTTACCAACCTAAAACAACCTAATTGAGACACTTGATGGTTCTTAGGGAACAAGGGCTGAGGTCCAATCAAGTCCCCTCCGACGATGATTAAGTCAGACGAGGTAATGAGTAAACTAGAAGCAATTATGACCGGCCTGTTGGGAGACTAACATATAGTCACTTATAGCCATATAAATGAACAAAAGTATTAATGTAGGCAAGCTAATAATTTTATGTCAATTGAGGGATTAAGATTCACTTACCTTTCTTCACTGTGGGAGTGTGGTATATTCATGGATATCACCAGGGGATAGACTTATAACATTAGACCTAACGTGACAGCCAAATACTCCCATGCATCTAAAGGATTCTTTAGAGTACCTAATGAGATCTTCAAGTTTGCCTCCAACCTTGAACTTCGTCTGGAGCTACTATCCTTCAGGAGAATGAAGGGATCAACTTTCCTGGAGCAAGTAGATCAAAGTGTACATCAAATTCTTCCATCTTCATCTCCATTTTCCAGTACATCACTTCACTATCAAAATTCTAAATTTCCTTGAACTTTCTTTATATTGGTTAATACTGAATTTTATCATGGCTTTAGTCAATTTCATTGTAGTTTGTCTCAAAAGTGACATGGTATCAACCATTACTCCTCCACTACTTCTTCCAAGTCAAACTCCAGTCCTTAGGGTGTGGTACTACCTCACTACTTGGAGGAAGAGACACCTCACATTGGGGTTGCCTAAAGTGAGAGGGACTGTTAATGCTAATGAATAATGTAAGACTGAAGCCTTTGGTATTGCTGCTACCATCGATCCAGCCGGTCTAACCAACCCTATGTAGTAGTTTTCTTTTGTTCAATTGTTATGTCGGTCCTCGTGGCTTTTTTTTAAGATTTTGTAAGGAATCAGTCCCACCGATGTAATTTTCATTTTACTGAATCAAATTTGAAAATTTTCCTTCTTTAGTCTTATGTTCCATTAATTTTTATGTCAAGTATTAGCTCATATTTGATTATATAAAACCTTTGGGTTGCATAACATAAAGCTACGGATACCGCACTTTCTCCTCTATCTCCTTCATTAGCTTAGGGTTGGTAATGATATATTAGATATAGATGAGATGAAGAAGCTATTCTCTACCCCCTAAGGGATTGTAAGTGTTAGGCAGGAGAGTGGCTTCCTCTGAAGAAAATACAGCCCCGCTCCCATGGTCAACTTAGCTCTATAAGAATATTGCAAACAAGGTAGACATCAATGATTAGATACTAAGAGAAAGATAGTTATAATTATTAGGTGGAAGAGTAGTTGTCTCTAAAGAAACAACGGACCCTGCTCCCATAGCAAACTCAACTCAGCAGGGATGTTACAGATAATGTGGACAACCATGATTAGCTACCAAGAAAATAACATTTGTAAGTGTCAGGAAACATGGTGGCTACTTTCAAAGAAATTGTTGGATCTCCTGGCACACCAAATACACTAGAGGGGATGAATAGTGTATATCACAATGAAATTGCAAAATTAAAAGTTACTATTGCAATAAGAGTGCGGAAGTAAATAATCACAATCCCGAGAATAATCAGACGCAAACACAAAGATTTATCCTGGTTCGGATCCTTGTGATCCTACGTCCATTCCTATACCCAGTAGAAATTTTCAATCCACTAAAACACATGCTCCCTGCAAGCAATCAATATACAAAGATGCCAACATTCCCCGTGTTGCAAACTTGTACGATCTCTTCAATAAGAGATTCACCAAATAAAGAGCGAAAGTAAAGAAACAATATTACATATAGCATTAATAATGTAGGAATTGATTTGCAAGAAAGGTGATGATATCGCCAAGGTTTCTTGATGTGAGAATGAGGTAGAACACCCTTGGAAATAATCTATCTAATGAAAAAAAATTTCTGCAGAGGTTTTCCAAAGAAAATCTGAAAATCACTCTCTTTTTAGAGTGAGCAAGATAACTTAAGGATGAGAGAGAGAGAGAGAGAGAGTTAATAATTTCGTGTATCGAGGCAGAGGTCTTGGGGTCTATTTATAGGCCAAAGAGGTAGTTTATGACCGTTTGACAACTGCCCAAAATTTCAGGAAAATCTGAACCGTTTTTACAAAAGTTAGTCGACTAATAGAGGTGATTGATTGACTAGTTTGGCTGCTAATATGGGATTTGTCTATTGAGTCAACCTTTGACGAAAAGGCAACAAAAACTGACAAAAAATGTCAGATTTTTTGTCCGTTTGAGGTAGTTAAAACCGACCTTGGTTAATTACAGAATTTAATTGTTTAATTAAAAATTAAACAAAAAATAAAACGGTCAGAAAAACTGTCAGAAATATAACTGTCTGGGATAACAGTTTTAGTAACTGACTTGTCGACTAATAAACTCTATTGGTCGACTAGAAAACTAAAACTTAGGAATTTGTTGAAAAGTGATCCTTTTGACTTACAAATAGGGTTGGCAAAAATTAGGAATTTTCTGAATTTTTGTGGCATATAATTGGTCGATCAGGAGAAAGTGTTGGTCGACTAATTATGTCATTACTTGATTTTTTTGAGGAATGACCCTAAAGGACTAAGATAGATCATGATCAAGGCTTTTACATTCTAATTATATGTAGGAATAAAAATAATGATTACATCACTTTTCACAGGATATAAAATTTCATCGTTTGCGCTTCGTCTTGTGGTTGATGCTTCTTGCAATATGTTGTCTTCGATGATTATCTTATTTGAGTGTGTTTGAGCTTTAAAATATGCATAGATAAAGTTAGTAAATATGCACACATATATAAATGTTTGCATCATCAAAACCCTACGAGGAGTAGTGAGTTTCCAACAGGAAGAGTGGCCCCTAGGGCCTGTTCTTTTGCGTTTATTTGGTTGTGAAAGTGGGAGATTCCACTATTCCTCCCACTATTCACTCATTCTCATCCTCACTTTCACTTGTCCTGTTCTATTGTGTTAGCTTCTTTGACTGTGAAAATTGCTGACGTGGCCACAAAACACACACAATAAAGTTATGTGGGACCCATAAAAAATTCCAACATCCACATCCACATTCACAACCCACTTTCACCCAAAAAAACACAATACTCACTTTCACCAACACTATTCACAACTTCAACACACACAAATTTAAACACGAAAGAACAGGCCCTACTGTCATGGCCATCTCGACAAGAAATGGACGTCATAAATGAGGTAGACAGCTATGATCTACTTTCAAAAGAACAACAGTTACAAGTGTCACTCGAGAGGGTAGCTACCTTTAAACCACATGTACATCAACAACAATTAAGAGAGAGAAAAACCAAGTAGAGGGAAAAAACAAAGAGCAGCAATTTAGCAGGAACGGCCACATCCCCTCTGTTCTTCAGGCAAGCAAGTGGCTGTCATCTTCCATTAACAACAGATCAAAACCAAACCCTTCTCGGGTGCAACCAAGATCCACTGCCTGATTTTTCCTTCGCCCTCAACTTGGTTCTTCAGACCACAGGCGCAGCCATTGCATGCACAAGCCTCGCTCGGCAGCTCATTTGGGTTGAGTTCGAGCCCACGCAAGCAAGTCCATGGGCGCAGCCCTGGCCGAGTCTAAGCTATTAAGAAATTCTATAATCTATAATTCTATAGATTATAGAATCTTCAGGCTATTAAGAAATTCTTGAGATGAATCTTTAATTCATCTCAAGAATCGACATGATACTTTTTAGTTTTTCTCCCTGGGCTACTAAGAAATTGGTATACATTGTTGCCAATACTACGAGATTTTGATGATCAGAATCATGGGTCCAGTTCTGTATTATATATGCAAGTTGAGGGCTGTATGTTGGTTTATAAAATTTCTAACATGAGAATAAGATTCATGATTGTTCATGTCAACAGAATCATTATGCATTTGTTCTCAGGTATGCCCTTTATACTGTCTAATATTGTTTTATATATTATACTAAAAATAAAAAATATTATTTAATTATCACTGGTTTAACCACGGTTCAACCACGGTCAGACCATTGAAACTTGAACCAACGCCTTGGCTGTTTCAATGACCGGTCTGATTTTAAAAACATTGGTACTTATCATTTTGACTCAAAGCTGGAAGCTTAGATCCAGAGCTTTAGACCCAAAGTTGAGGGTGGACCCAAGCTTAGTTCAAGACCAAGTTAACCCACGTGCTCACCCAAGTCAAGTCATTCGCTAGCCTAGATGTGAGTGCAGTAAAGTTCAGAATAACATAGTTGGGCCTAAAATCAAGTGAGCAGTATAGTTTTGCAGAAAAGTCTAGAATAATTTAGAAATCAGTGAGTTGATCCAAGAACTTGCGACAACGATATCTTCCAATCCAGGACTCTGATTGAAGAACCGTTTTCGCTAAAACAATCACGATCTCGTGACCTATGCCATGGTGACATCTTTCTGATTTATAACTTCAGTTTTAGATCAGTTAGCATTATTTTTTGCGAGGTTGTATTTTTTTGTATAGCTTCACACGGAGGCTATCTTTGAGCGTTCGATTCTCGAACATTTTTTGTACGATTTGATCAGCACATGTAAGAGTGATCAAGTTCTCCGTTTTGGTTGTAAAAGGGATTTTAAATCTACGGGAAGAGGTCAGAGTAGATGCGGGGAGCCACTCCGTTAATAATTTGTGCTTGCATTACTCTGATCTTGTGTTAATTTTTATTTGTGCCGTACATCCTATTAGCCCGCCTCTAGTGAGTTTTTCAAGGGCATATTTTTGGTGGCATCCTTTTGAGTCATTTTGTATGACCAAAGTATGCTTGGTAATTCCTCTAGCCAAGATACTCAGGCATCATTGACTTTCTCATGTAAAGGCTCCAAAGATACATTTGTCGGTGGCTTCTGCTAGATCATTGGTTTGGGGATGGGTGACTGATGTGAAATAGAGTTTGAATCCCAATTTGAGCAAAACTCCTTAAAGCAGTTACAGTCAAACTATTTTGTACCATTGCTGCAGTATCATATTTTGTACCATTGCTGCATCTTTAACCAAGGCCAAGATAACTAACTCTTCAGTTATAGTTAAATAGAGGCTATGAAGCTCTCCCGTTTAGGCTTGATGAGTACTAGTAGGCTATTGAAATACTCATTCAATTAGACAAAGGTTGTTAGTAGTCTTCATCATATTCGAATGTTTTTGTCTTGCCAATGGGCTTTACCCGGGCCTTTCTGAGCACTTGTGAAAAAAGGGAGTGATCTCTCAACTAATTTTAAGATGAACTGGCCTAACACAACGACATGTCTATTTAGTCTCTATAGCTCTTTGATAGTAGTTGACTCCTTTATTGTAACCAGAGCTTCAATTTATCAAGGTTGACATCAATACCTTGGTTTGTGATCATGAAGTTGAGAAGTTTCCTTGGGCACACCCGCAGTCGGGCGTAGCGGGCGCGCCTGCCCGCTAAGCGGGCAGGCCACGCTGTGGGCCACAGCGGGCGCCCGGCCTTCTCAGTGGGTCGGCCCCCGCTGGGCCGTGTGGGTGTGCCAGCCTGCCAAGTGGGCTGGTCCCGCTGCGGCAGCGGGTGTGCCCGCCCGCCTTAGCCGGTGGGCCTGCCTTCCAAAGTGGGTCTGACCCATTTTGGCCCCTTTCTGCTGTTTTCATGTTTCTAACTCGTTTGAGCTCCGATTCCAATGTGGTTTCTTCTTGTGGATTTCTCAGGAAGTCCTCTTCAATCCTAAATGCTAAACTCCTTTAGTTTTAATCTCACAACTGGCTTGTGAACTAAATTATTCCATTGCATCGAATGCATTCTTCTTTAAAGTTCTTCCTATTACTAAGACATGAATACTACTCGGTGTGAGACCTTACAACCTGATCCTACTACAGGTTGTGACTCGAAGTCCCTACACGACAGTAACCACGAGCAGCAGTCGTCCCTGTTTCAGAATCATACTTACGTGATTGACCCATCGAGAAAAGTGTCGTCGAGATCACTCTGACTGTGTCAGTGATGAATACCACAGTTTTAGTCCCTTCGTTATAACTGTGTCGCTGCATGGCCAGGTATGGTTAACTGTCAATCCTACTAGCCAGCATCGATCAGTATACTGTGATCTTTGTTACAAATACGCTGTATATCCTACAACGTACCCCAGTCGAGGATTAACACAAAGACCGTACTGAGCCTGTGACACTAACTTTTCCTTTAACAGAAGAGACGAATCCCATCTTAGTCATTTTCTTACCTCGTATGCATCAAGTGTCACCCAACCGAAGACCTTTTAGCAAGCCTAGCCTCGAAGTTAGGTCATAGATTTACGTGACACTAGTCACGAACATGTTTGTACAAATGACTTCAGGTCTTAAGGATCAGCTTGCCTATCATCACTGTAGAGTTATTGACAGTTTAGTTAAATGTTAACCATTTAATGACTCTAAGCAGGTCGTTCAGTGAACTCATTCTCCAATGAGCACATGTGCCTTGTCTCCGACTTCGCCAGGCCGAATGATTATGAGATCATTATTGCCCTTAAGGTAAGACAAAGACACAATGGTTTATCCGATGTGCCAATACCCTATTCTCGACACATCTATAACCATGAACCGTTTAAGACTTAAGTTCTTATCGATCATTCACTTTCCACAATCTAGATCTACATCTAGATACATGATGACCTAATTTTAAGTCTAAGAAAATTATCTAAGTATATAATTTATAGAATTTATACTAAGACAATTGGTACCGTGTAATTATTAGAACAAGATGTTTAACTAAGGATAAATGCCTCAAGGGCATCTCCCACTTGCACTTAGGCTATTTATCTCAATATCTCATACCGCTATAGCATATCAGTCACACTGGACCTTCATATGTCAATCCTAAGAATGGATCTGCTAACACGTATCTATTATGCATTTTAATGGAGTCTTATTTACACATCACTTGATCACACCAGGTTGATCCTCCGAAATTGCTTTGGATCTCATTCAACAATTTTCCTTTTTGTATAGCTAACGTTTAGCATACGCAACTTGATGTAGTGTTTATTATTCCTAGAAGTCAGTCATTTTTATATACCAAATATCATAGTGTCAATTATGTCCAATACATTAATGACATTAAAGTTTCTATATCTATGACTCAATCAAAAAACTTTTTGATTTGATGTCATATATAGATGGTTTTATAATTTGGAGCTTTTACTTAGTCACAAAATTTTGAACTAAGTAATATGCTTACTCCCACTGACTTTGAGAACCGTCTGGTTAAATTCTTTAACTTAAATTTCTAAATCTTATTTAGAATATTTATTAAGCATAACCAGCCCATTCGTGCTGAATCAAAGTGGAATGTATCAGTGTCAGGTTGACTTGATGAATAAGTCATATCAAGATCCGTTTATAGGAGTCTTGATGACAACTTACTCAGTCAAAAAAATTCCTACACTTCCTTTTAACTGCATTAATCCTCTAACTTAGAAGCATTAATTGCAGCCCAACGAGAACTATTCTCATTGTGTGTATCATTAGGATCACATCTAATTTATACGCTTATGGGACTTACTAGTTACTAAGGATTAGAAATATATTTACATACATATACCGACAGTTCAGATTAATCTCATTAACTTAAAAACATCCATGACAGCTTAGAAAAATATACACCAAAATAGGTGGCCATACACAGTAATTTAACCAGCCATTCATAACAAATCACATTATTAACCAGAGCATATATTCCCAAGATATCCAGAATTTCATCCAGAATGAAATAAAGCTTGTTCACCACAAAATCTATGAGTGACAATCGCTCAATCATTATTTTAAAACAACATTTCGATACATTTATTCAAAATAAAAGGCATCGCCTGCTTCTTGATATGTCGAAGTTCCTAGACGACCCTAGCAGTAACGATTACTCTGATGCCAACCGTGTTTGAACTTCCTCCATCCGTTTGCTTCATGCACCTGTAGACAGTATACAAATTTCTTAGTAGACATACTGGTATCTTATACCATGCATCAAAACTTTTATGAAAATTTATATACTCTTTAAATGTGATTTGTACCTGAGGTAGTGGCATCACCATGCCCCTTCTTTTTCGCAAGGTATACCTTGCAATTCCTCTTCCAATGGCCTGTCTTGTGGCAGTGGAAGCATTCAGATTTTGACGGCACCCCCTTGTTCTTCTTTCTCTTCTTTTCTTTCGAAGGTTGAGGGGCCTGCCTCTTCTTTCCCTTGCCCTTAGGCTGGTAGGAAGCAGTAGGTCCTACAACCAACACTGAAGTTGGCTTCTTCTCAATCTCCTCAAACTGCCGGAGCATGTTGAGGAGACCTGGAAGATCTACTTCAATACTGTTCATTATGAAACCCGTAATGAACAAATTGAAGTCGGGGGTTAAAGATCTCAGGATAATGTCCACGCTCATTTCGTTCTCGAGGAAAAATCCTAGCTGGGCCACATCCTCTATGTAGCCGATCATTTTAATAACATGATCCTGTACAGGGTCCGTCGTCATCTTAGTGCCCCAAAGATTACACGTGGCCTCAAACTTGGCAGCTCTGGAACGCTTGCCATACAACTCCTCAGCATTCAGAAGCATGCTACGAACATCCATATGTTCGTGCTTCCTTTGTAAGTCATTGGTCATAGAGGCTAGAGTAAGGCACCTTACCTTCTCTGCATCCCTTTGGTACTGCTTGTAGGCATTCTTCTCCTCGTTGGTGGCATCCTCACAGGGCTTTTCGGAGCGTCTTCAGTTAGTATGTGATCACTCCATATTTTACAACCTTTTTCTGCATGTTTGCATGCCACTTTGATCGCTCATATCGCGTTTTTCACGATTATTCGACAATATTGCGATGCTTTTCACGATTTCTTGTTTTTGTCGTATTTCAGGAGATATGGAGCGATCCGGAGTGATTTTGAGATCAAGAGGATTTGCACCCACTCCGGAGTGGCACCCAATGCTCTTTTGAGGGCTATTCGACGATGGAAGACAAGTGGAAGAAGAAGGAACTTCATAGGAGCGACGAGGAAGCGAAACGATGAAGATCGGGCATCTGCAGCATCTCACTCGGCCGAGTGAAGCACTCACTCGGCCGAGCCAGAAGACCACTCGGCCGACCAGACCGGACACACACCAACAGAAGGAAATCAGCGTGCATTCGACCGAGTGACGATAGTCCACTCGACCGAGTATGAAGATCCCCTCGCCCGAGTGGCATGAGAAAATCCACATCAAAAGGAGCTGACTTACTGTAATTTTACAGTCGATTTCAGAGTCGTCACTCGGCCGAGCATGGAATGCCCCTCGGCCGAGTGAGTAAAGCCACTCGGCCGAGTCACCTCCAAAGACAGACCCCCGAAAATCCCCAACTTACTGGAAATGTACAGGGTTTGTCACTCGGCCGAGTGACATTTGTCACTCGGCCGAGTGAGCCGCCCCGCCGGCTGCGTAAACTACGATTTCTGGGCTGCGCAGGGGCATTTTTGTCAAGATTTTTTGGGCGATTTTGAGGGGTATTTAAACCCAGTTTTTGCCCTAGTTTAGAAGAACTTTTTTAATACTTTTTGTAGCCTTTTTAGAGAGCTTTTTAGGTAATTAGATTTAGGATTTTGGAGAGACTAGAAAGGGGACTTTTGTTGGATGCTATTGGATCCTCATTGGTTTGTCTATTTTCTTATCAAAAACTCTATTTTTGTTGATAATTTCTCTATTGCAATGAATTGTGCTGAATTTGTTATTGAATTTCTCATGAATTGCATGATGATTAGTGAGTAGTTTTATCGTCTTAGGGCATAGGGATGAACCCTATGAACCCTATTTCTAAATTGTGATGGATTGGTGAAATTCTTGCTAGAATTGATTAGGGTTAGGTTGGGATTGATTAATTACGAATAGCTAGGGATTCATATTGATTGGGATTTGCAAGAGATTGGGTCCCAATTGATAGGAAGCCCTAGAAATTCGATTTAGATTTACGATTGGACTTTCCTAGAATTGGTTTGCAAGAGATTGGGCCAAAGCTAGGATTTTTAATCGTGTTTCTATACCAATATCCGTTTGCAAGAGATTGGACGGGTAGGAACTATCTCAACCTAGGTCATAGCTCGAGTTTGCACGAGAGTGGGCTCGAGATACGGTTGAACGATGATGTCATTCTTCACGCTAGCAGCTTAGGTTAGGGTTTACAAGAGATGGGGCCCTACCATAGGTTCGCTATAGACCGACAATAGCACGAGAGCGTGAGCTTGGTTCTACATTTAGTTGCGACTAGTTCACCTAAAATTCAAGTCTAGCAATGATGTAACCTACGAATCACAACGATGGGATACGGTCCGTAGCGGGGATTCCCTATCCCTAGGCGCTTTATTTTATTGATATTTCTATCGACATTCGAATGATTGTGACAATTTTACCCCAAATTATTCTCAACCATTTTGATAGCTAGGTGATTGAAAGGAGACACTGTCATTGTTCCTCCCTGAGTTCGATACCCGCTCGCCACTACGCCGTGCACTTGTGGTAAGACTACGAGTCGCTTGTCCTGGGTGCGTGTGCATACCGGGGCATCGATCAAGTTTTTGGCGCCGTTGCCGGGGAGGCGACAGTGTTTTATTCTCTTTACTTAGTGTCTTCTTCTTTTTATTTACTTTTATCTTTTTACTCCTTATTCGTGCTAACAATTCCTTTGAAACTCTGTTTTCCTTTGCATGTACACGAGATCTACGGCGAACCCCGAGGAAATACTATTTGATCCGGAGATCGAACGTACCGTGAGGAGGATCAGAGCCGAGAGAAGGCACGCTACGGAGGACAATTGTATGAACCGTGCGGAGACACCGGAGAAGCTAGCCGCACGTATGGCGAGGATCATATCCATCAGAGATAGGCTTCGGCCTAAGACGTCCTCCACCACATCATCCATCGCCATGCCGGAATTGGCGGCGGACAAGAATTTTGAGCTAAAGACGGGCTTGGTAGTATTGATGCAACAAGACCCGTTTCATGGGAACTCCCATGAGAATCAGCACTATCAGCTTTTCTTGTCCAAATGTGCCACCTTCCAAATGCAGGGCGTTTCTGTTGATGCAATCCGATTGCGACTCTTCCCCTTTACACTCAAAGACAAGGCTTTGTATTGGTTGAGGATGCAAGCAGAAGGTACATTCACCACGTGGGACGAGTTGGGAAGAGCCTTCGTCGACAAATTCTACCTGCCATCCAAGACGGTGAAAATACGGAGTGCTCTCATGTCTTTTAAGCAAGGACCGCAGGAGACCCTATATGAAGCATGGGAGCGCTTCAAGGATTTACAGCATCAATGCCCCCATCACAGTATAGAGGATTGGGAGCTTGTTCACAGTTTCTACAATGGACTCCAACCGGGAACAAAGCAAATTATAGACGCAACCGTCTATGGAGCCATATTATCAAAGACCCCGGATGAAGCTACAGCCTTATTGGAGGAGATGACCTCTAATAACCAACAATGGGTCGACGAGCGAAGACATTCTTCGTCCTCCTTGAAGCCCACTAGTATATATGAGGCCAAGGCCGTAGCGGAGCTTTCAAACAAATTTGACTCTCTCCACAAGGTAGTGGAGAGATTGGAGAAATATATCACCATGCCACATGGAGCACCCTCTACATCTACACCTATAAGCAATATGAGCGATTGGCAAGACCAATCTCAATCCATGTATGTAGGAGGAGAGCATGGAGAGGGGGCCTTGGAACAAGTACAATATGTCGCGGGGAACTCTGGATATTGGGCCAACCCGGCCGCTAGAAACCATCCGGGCTTTTCATATGCAAACAATGATGGTGCTTTGAACCCCCCGCCACAACAACTTCCTCAAGCTCGGCCTCTACTACCACAACCTCAGTATCAACCGAGGGGTCCACCGCAACAAAATTACCAGCCTAGGCAACAAGCGGGACCGTATAGACCTCCCGGTTACAATCAAGGTTAGAGAGCTCCCAACCCACCTCAAGCTCAACCACGATCGGACCACGAAGCTAGGGTGGAGGAATTCATGGCGGAGCAAAGGAAGATCAATGCTAGGTTGACGGCGGGACAAGATTCACTAAATACCGTCGTCGCTCAACTTGGGGAGCAACTTGCATTGCTTAACAAGAATGCCCAACAATTGCCGGCTCAACCCGAGCCCAATCCACGGAGCAACACCGGACACATCAATGCGGTGGTAGCGGTTACAACAAGGGGCGGGAAGGACACCACGCCCGCTATGACACAAAACAAAGAACCCGTGGTGGAGATTTTGGAAGAAAGAGAACCGACAATTGAAGATGAGAGCCAAAAGGAGCCGATTGGAGAAGGAAATTCTAAAGTGGTGGAGCCACTTGATGAGCGCCGCTACATGCCACCGGTGCCGTTTCCACAACGGCTAGCTAGAGCCAAGATAGAGAAAAGGCTCGTCAAGTTCCTAGAATACTTGAGAGGAGTAAGCCTCAATATTCCTTTCTTACATGCAATAGTTGAGATCATGTCTTACGCGAAGTTCTTGAAGGACTTGATTCTGGGAAAAAAAGGAAGGAAAAAATCATGCTTGCGGAACAAGGAACTTGGTTTACCCGGAAGGAGAAGGAGCCGGCGAAATTGAAGGATCCCAGGAGTTTCCACATCCCTTGCACACTAGGAGGCATCCCATTGCAAAAAGCTCTAGTTGACTTGGGCACGAGTGTGAGCCTTATGCCCCTTAGCATGTTCCGGAAATTGAACACGGGCACCGACTTGAAGCCGACCGACATGAGAATTCAACTTGCGGACGGTCGGATTACTAAGCCGGTAGGGATCATAGAAAATATTCCACTCCAAGTTCCGGGAGGGATATGCTTGCCTTGTGATTTTGTCATCATGGACATCAAGGAAGAGGCCGACACTTCGCTCATACTTGGACGCCCGTTCCTCGCAACCGCCGGTGTTATCGTCGATGTGCGTGAAGTAACTCTATCCTTGAATTTCGGGAACATAGAAGTTGAGCTTCACATACCTAAGGCCATGAAACATACGTCCTATCACGAGGAGTTAGACTATGTGGATCTCCTCGATGAAGTGATTAAAGAAGCAATCCCCCACTCTATTGGCGCTCTCCATGACGACGACTTCGAAGAAGGCCAAGCTTCGGGTGAAGAAGAGAAGTTGGAGGACCCTCCGGATAGCTCCACGGATGATGATGAAGGCGACGCTGATGTCGCAAGAATACGAGAGCTTTGCAAGCTCGCAAAGGCCAAGAATCCGAAGAAAGCTCCACCGAACGAAAGATCGGTGTCACCGGCCAAGAAGAAGATAGGAACAAGCTCTAGCTTGGGGGACTTATCCCCCAACATTACCCATGATGAGGGGGCATCGAGGAAGACCGATGAACATCACGACCCAAATCCAAGCGGCCTTCCCGACAAGTTCGACGGGCGTATCTCGTATGCGCCCAACATCACGAGCTAAACGAATATCTAAAGGGGTCGAGCTCATGACCTTAAACGAGCGCTTGTCAGGAGGCAACCCGATGGTTTTTGCATTGTTTTTATTTGATTTTCATTTTTGGTTTAGACTTTTATTAGAGTTTTGAGTCGATGGAAATCGTGACAACGGGTCTTAATTTTTATGACAGGAGAAGGAGAAAGGGAGACCAATCATAAGTAGGATGATCGAGGCAAGGAAGAGCGCTCCAGGAATGCGCTCAGGCCTTAGGAGGAGGAAGAAGCTGACTGGAGGAAGAAAAACAGAGACTGGAGCGAAAACGGAGAGCCGATGCAGAAAATAGCACGTCACTCGGTCGAGTCGCATATGCCACTCGGCCGAGTGGAGCACGAAACAGGGAAGTTTCTGCAGACCAACTCTCTGTCAATTTCTGTAAGTTTTAGTTTTAATTGCCACTCGAGCGAGTGACTTGTCACTCGGCCGAGTGGAACCGATACCCTCCTAGCTCAAAAATTGCCGAGTGGCAGAGCCACTCGGCCGAGTGGCGTTTCTCCCTTCGGCCGAGTGAACCAAAGCCACTCGGCCGAGTCGTAAGTGGCGAGGAGAATTTTGAAATTTTTTCGTTTACGCCACTCGACCGAGTGACATTTTCACTCGGCCGAGTCGTAACAATTTCTATATAAGTGAAGCGCATCGGACGTGGATTTCGAAACACCAAAAAAATCCCAATTCCACCCGAGCCCGCTGTCGCTTGAGCTGCCCTCGCCTGCTGCGACCCCTGTCGCGCCCGAGCCACCACCCCCTCGCCGGTGATCGACGGCCCGCCGACCGCCGACGACCGGCCACCAACAAAACCTGTCACGCCCCGCTTCCCAAAAATGTGGAGGCGAGACGTGAGAAGGTCCGCTCAGACTTGAAGCTACAAGCTGCAAGTCCGATAAGCGTCAATCAACTTTAAACTGCAGGTCCTTGCAACGCGAAATGAAACAAGATAATAATAAGGAAATGAGACAAAAGAGAAATCTCAGAATATCCATAACAATAAATTCTAACATCGCAGAAAAGCCACCATGCTAAAAGAAAAAGGGTCTAAGGCCCAAACATGGCCGACAAAAGTACAACGTACAAAACAAAGGTGCCACGCACCGACAACTAACAGAAATCCTAAACCAAAAGGAGAACTCAGCGTGGACACTAAGAATGGTCACCGGTGTCCGTAAAACTCCTCCTGGACAGACTTGGGCTCAGGCTCAGCGTCAGCAAAACATCACGTACTCAGCAACGGTCTCTGGCTCAGGGTCTACCATGTGACACCCAAAAGAGCAAGGGGCACATGTCAGCAAGTCTACAAGAGACTTGTGCAAGGAAACTGAAAGTAAAGTGAACAACCTAGCAATTCTAGCATGATGCAATGTCATGGCAGTTATAACATGAGTGCGACAAGTAAAGTAAAGTAAAGTAAACTACGAGTATGGCATTTGAAACATGGCATGAATGTCAAGTTTTATATGAACAAGCACAAGTACAAAGACAAGTCTAGTAAGCACGTCGTGCACAGAGATTACGCCTTTTGGCTAGAGTGGCTGATCGGGCCAACTCCTAAGCTCAAGTGATCGCTTATCCCTACCCCTCCACGTGTGTATGGACTGGCGCCCATCTTCTGGATCACGAGCCAGGAAGTGTTTTATCATGATGGCATAGGGGTGCACCTAGCCGGACAAGGAAGTACAAGTAGTGTAGCGTATGCTATGAATGCAACAATCAACTTGGATGACATGTAAGATGCAATGCATGGTAGTTAAAAGTGTGTACAGATAAGGAATTTAAACGTGACAGATATCAATGCATGCATGACATGGCAGGGTGTCAGATCTAGCTTCGTTGTCAAGCTAGATCTTAAAATTGCGTCTAGACAGCTATCATTTCACTGTCTAGTCTCTTTTACGCTAAAAACAAGAAAGTGGCCTAAAAACATGGCTCTAAGCAAGAATTGGCAAGTTTCACTTGCCTGAAGAGGGACGTACTGATAGTCACAAGATTAAGGAGTCCAGTTCTGCCTACGTGCCCAAATACCAATCATCACACCAACCTACAGTCCCGTATTCATTATCTTCAATTAGTGAATTGACCAACACAATAAAATTACAGTTTTTATCTTGTTAACATACGGTGTGGGTTCCTACGGAGAGAGACATACCTCAACACGACGCGAGAGCTACTCTGACGTCGGGTAGCGACGCCAGGGGTTGAATTCCGGTAGCGTGTAGGGTAATGGCGACGGCTCAGAAGGGTAACGGGTCGCGAAGAATGATGTTCTATATCTGCGACATGGATTCAAGTTATTTAAGTTAACCGCGACAGCTAAAAACGTTAAGGTCTTACTTAGTTAATATAATGTTATCAAAAGTCCCAATATCATAACTTATATGATGTTAGCACTTAATAACTTATAAAAAATTATACTGCGACTAATATATCATCTCCTAATATAATAACCTTTATAACTATCTTTATATAATAATAATATCCCTCCAACTGTTCACGTGGCTCTCCCTAGTAAATATAATATGAGCACAATGGCACCAACACAACATTACTTGCATGAAGTTCTTGCCTGAGCTTACTTGTTCACGGGGAGAACGACAGGGGAGAACGGCGTTTGATTGGGGAAGTGATGCGGTAATGGCAATGGGCAGGGAGATGGCCGAACTTGTGCCTATGTGGAGGGGATGGGGCTGCGCCTCGGTTGTTCTTGCGGCGGTCTAGTTCACCGGAGCATGGCCGGAGGGCGGGGGAGAAGTCACGGCGGGCTGCTATAAAGGGAAGAGGCCGGAGCTTCGGTGGGGATCACGGCAGAGGGAAGAGCCGTAGGGGCTGTCGGGGGGGTCAAGGTGACGCGGGAGGTCACCGGAGAGGCCGTGACGGCGCCTGGCGGTTCTGTCGTCGCGTGCTGCCGTTGGGTGGCGTCGAGGACACCTCCGGGCGGTGCTGTGGCGGGCTGAACGACCGTGCATCGCAGCAGCATCTGCCCAAGCGGTAGCGCTAGTGTAACGACCCGCTTTCGGGGGCCAGTTACTTATTTGATAATTGCGCAGGTTCTGCAGTTAACCAGTGAAACCAAAATAGCCACGATGCAGAGATGTACAAAAATACCCAAATAGTGTCAAATTATTACAATACAAGATGTCCCAACAGATATACATGAAAGAAGAAAAGTACACAACTGAAAATAGCTCTGAAAGCTGCGGTCTCATGGTCGAACTCTGGCGCTATCAACCCAAGAGCATCTGCCTCCATATGTACGTCGTCTGCGGTGCCACGGAGATGGAACCGTAGGTAAGTCACAACAATTCTAAATAAAGAAAGAGAGGTACTGTACAAGTATGACAAAGCTGACCAAAGTGAAAGTAAAGTACGGTGCAGTGTCTGTACAAGTGTAGAAAGTAAAAGTACGGCAAGTAAAGTGCGGTGACTGTGCTGGTAAGGAAAGTAAAGTGCATGTACTGTAAAGTAAAGGTGACTGTGCAAAAGTAACTACGTGACTCATGTAGGAGAGTATGATATGCAACCATAAAGTTCATCTATTGCCAGGGACCGTTTTGCCGACGCAGGCAGACCTTGTAGTTTTACCGACGCAGGCAGACCTTGTAGTTTTGCCGACGCATGCAGACCTTGTAGTTTTGCCGACGCAGGCAGACCTTGTAGACACAGACATGCAAGTAGATGAACCCCCGGTCATAGCTCCCACACTCTCACTACAATGAGTTACCCCAAACCCCAGTGATGTGTATCCATTACGAGATGTTCCACAAGATGTTCCACGAGATGTTCCATCAGATATTCCACACAAGATATTCCACACGATGTTCCATATGATATTCCACATGTTGCTTAGTCAACCAAGTCAACTGGTTGACTTCCTCATTGAAAACCAGCAAGTAGGATAAAGACAAGTCCAACACCAAAAGCTGTTACTTTCGTGTTTTGAGCACGTGGTAGTGTGGCTAGCACACAATTTACCCAAGTTGGTAGTTGTGTGCTACAACCACCAAAGTTGAAAGTTGGCAAAGTATTCTTTGGTAGATTACTTTCATTTTAGTTCTCTAGTTTGGTTCAAGTCAAATAGCCGTTCGAGGCTATAAGTGGTGAAGTGTCACAAGTTCATACAAGCACAGAAGTCTAGTTTTCTAAAGTTAGAATATGTCGTGACTTACTTTATCGAGCTCGTCGTGGCAAGACGAGGTTGGAGCTAGAAGAGCTGGTGCACGAAGATTGGTACCTGCAATCACAAAAATTCTTGGCTAAGGAACGCTACATTTCTATTTAGATAATTTGATCGTCCTGATTTTTAAAACTGAGTGAAACGTTGTCGAAAAGAGTTCTAAATTTTTATATAGGCTATATATGCTAAAAATAAGTTTACAGTAAGAGGGAATATTTTTCTAAAGCTTATAGTAATTTTTAGAATTTTTAAAAGCTCAAAAAAAATTAAAAATCTGTTTTCCAATTAGTAACGTATTTATTCCACAATTTATTCTGGATGCAATCTGCGTCGGAATGGTTCAAATGAGATGTCAAAACGACCGTCTCGAAGGGTAATATAACATATATTTTTCTCAAGTATTAGTTTACGTGAAAATAACAAGATACAGATTTTTAATAGAAAGTAACGTATTTAAAATTTAGGCTTAAAAATTAATTCTGGAAAAATTAAACGTCGGATTGAGATGAAACTAGTGCCATTGGGTCCAGAATATTATTTCTGATTTTCTGGAGCTAGTCTCACATTTTTCTGGGTCCTATATATTTAGTTATGGATTAAAACCCAATAAAACGTATTTAATAATTAATATAAAAACGAAAATACGAAATTTATTTTATTATTACGAAATTGCCACAGTGTTTATACCCCGCTCTCCGTTGCATGGGGGGTGTCGCTGTCGTCGGCGCCGGGGACGTGGGCGCCGGTGAAGGGGCGGCGCACCGGCGGAAGCGGCGACGGCGGACGGGGCTTCGGGCTGGGGCGGCGGGAAGGCGAGCTCCGACGGGGGGCGTCGATGCGGGAGGAAGCGGCTGTGCTCCGGAGAGCTGTTCGGCGTCGTGTGCTCCGGCGAGGGTGGCGGAGAGGTGTGGGGCGGAGCCGTGGGCGTGGGAAGATGGCGGTGGCCGGGCTTCGTCGAGGTGGGGCTCTCAAGCGGATGGGAGGGCGGACGTCGTGTGCTCCGGCGTCGTCGGAGGCGGAGTGGGGTCGGTGCTTGCAGGCGAGTGGGGCGAGCGCGAGGGAGAGAGGGGGGCCTGCGGCGTCACCGGCGGCAAGGTCGAGGAGCTCGGCGGCGTGAGCTCGGAGAAGAACGAGGGGGAGGGAGCTGCGTGCCTGGGTAAGGGAGAGAGTAGAGAGAGGCTGAGTGAGAGCGGTTTCGTTTGAGTCTGTGGAGATTTGAATAGAAGTTGGGAGATGGGTTCCTATTATATAGGTTATAATGTTGAGGGGTAGCTGCATGAACGGGTAGGGGGGCATGATCCTCAGTTAGCTGAGAGAGGTGGGTGAGGTAGGTAATCAGGGTAGGTTAAATAATTAGGGTTAAATAGGTAATTAAGAATAGGTAAAACCCAATTAGTGAAAGTCATTAGTGTAACGAAATGACGATTTTGCCCCTACTAATAAACGTATCCGAAAAATTACGAAAACATACCCACGGGATTGTATCGTCGCGAGGATCGCGAATACGAAGACCGTTTTGGGATTTGAGCTACGGAAATACTAGTTTTAGGCCAAAACGCTTGGAAAGCGGGTTTAAGGGTTCTCTATTGAAATGATATCAGAAAATTACGAAATTAATGTGGAGAGCCCTAAATGATCATAGGATGCTACTGCAGAAGTTTGAAAACATTTTGAAGATATTTGTATAGAAAATAAATTCATTGAGCCAAAACAGCAATATCTGAAACTGAATTTTTAACAGATCTTTTAGAGGTATGTGATGAAATCCGATTTTACTAAAATACTCCTCAACTAGTCTGGTACTTCAAAATATTTTTATAAGAAATTTTGAAATCAGTTTAAGACTCCTGATCAACCATTACAAAATACAATTAAAATTGAATTTTCTTTAAATACTTAATTTGAAAGTATTGGAAAAATACAGGCCGTTACAGCTAGGGGTTCCGACGAGCTTCTCGACGGAGACGGAGCCGTGGGGGTCGGAGATGGGTAGGGGGTCGTCGGGAGGAGAGGCCGAGCGTTGGGAGATGAAACCGCGGCTTGGAGAAGTTGAGTGCGTGGGTTCTTTGTGATGGCGGCGGCTTGGTGATGTTTTGATGAAAACTAACCCTAGTTTATTATTATATAGGGGAGTAGTTGAAAACGTGACTAGGCAACAAACGTGGGTAGGGCTTCTCATGGGTCAGGGTCTAGGTCTAGGATCCCTTTTTTGTGTTCTTATAACAATTGTTTCATGCATTGAAAATGATTTGAAAAGCCCAATAGCAAGGCTATGTGTGTGCGGTCAGGAGAAAAGCATGGCACGGTTCAGAGTTGGTTTGGGTGAGGTAATTTGTTATTAATAAAATAATTAGATGTTAAAATTATAAAACTTAGGGTTAAAATATAATAGGTTGGGCACAATAGGGAAGGTAGGTCAAACGAAGCCCAAAAATTGTGAGATAAATACTGGGGTGACCGGGACGACGAGAGAAAGGAGACAGAGATGACGGATCACAATTTCGATGACGAGAAACGAAATTAAAAAATAGAAAGGCCTCGCGTCAAAAGTGAAAATCACGACGTCTCGTCAAATAAGATCAAATCGTGGGAGAACGACCCGTGAAATGACGTTCCGAATCAACACCACAATTTTAATACTCTCAGAGAGGGTCACAACGACATATCACATTATAGGGTTCGGATACAGACAAGATCTAAACTAAATACATGCATGAACAAGACTACGTGCACGAAAAGCGTATATAGAATACGGGGTCCTAAAGCGACAATAATCCCAAGTTGGGCACACGTCGGGGGTTGGCTTGCTAAGGACGCGACCAATGTGCACGACCCTAACAACTCAACAACACGACACGTCTTACACACAAAGCAACAAAACCAATCAGGTACCCGAAATTGCTATTCGTACAGCCGTATAACGAATAGTGGGTACCGGCCGTTACAATTACGTTTCGAAATGACGCACACCGCGCCAGATTCGAGCGTATCTGCCATCGCTCAATAGTACCCTCTAGGTTTGCACACCTAGCTGACCTAGAACGCCTAGGGGTACTCGAGGGGCTTCTCACGTTGTACGACAATGTGGGATGGCGTGACTTTTTGTCGGTGTCGGCGGATACTTACATCCGTCCGACACTAGAGGTCCTCAGCTCCATTGACCGGACCCCTGGAGGATGCTCGTTCCGTTTGATGGATCGAGAGTGTGAGATCACTCTCGACATGCTTAGAGCGTTCTTCCAGTGGCCCACCGTCCCTGACCCTGACCGAGCCTACGCTCCCACGCACATCCCACCCCCATCGTTCGTCACCCGCACATTCTGGACACGGATCACGGGATCCCCGCTTGCCTTTGACCCTAGTAGGGCCAAGGCCTCAGCTATCCTGCACCCCTGCCTCCGCATTGCACAGCGCCTCATGGCGACTACTTTCCTAGCGAGGTACGAGCCTGGGACCATGTCTACGCCAGAGCTCTACATGCTCTACGCGATGACTCGCCCTAGGGTTCTAGATAGGGGTAGCGACGACTTGGTCCCCGCCGTCGAGATCGATATTGCCAGCTGGTTTTTGGACCACATTATCATTTCGGTGAGCGCTCGCTCACCTATCTGTTGTGGCGGTCTGATCACCCTCTTGGTCCTTATGACCGGCGTGGACCTTCCTGACGACTTGCGTCGAGCTCCGGGCCCTACTACGCTTTCGATAGATGTTATGGCCCAGATAAAGATGCTTCGTCCCCACGGTCGCCAGCACTGGGTGTGGTTGTACGGTCCCTTCAGCGCTGACTACATGGTTCTTTCGAGCCCCGCTCGGACACACATTGGACCGGATCACGGGGACTGGATTCCAGCGATGGATCTGTTGATATGGACGACATGAATACACCCATGAGGGGATGTATGAGGGTATATGGACCTTAGATGTCGCGTGCACGAAAATGGCCATGGCCGGCCTCCCCCTTGCATGGGGTTGGCCGAACATCCCCGCCGGAGGGGTGGCCGTGGTTGTTATTGGCTGTAGCCAACCCCCTTCGCATGGGGAGGGGGGATGCATTGCCTCCATAGCCCATATGGCCATGGTGGTCATGCACCAAAAAAATTCATCTTCTCCGTTGAGAATAACCACCATCGTCTTCTCCTATGAAGCACCCGTTCGTCGAGAAAACGGTTTTTCTTCAATGGCCGTGTGCCAAAAAATGAAGAGAACGCGTTTTCAAGGCCGCAAACTTCACGCTCCACATGAAGAGAGTTCACATTTCCAATGAATGGAGACTCAGCATCCATGAAGAGTGCGAGTATAGAGGCTGCGGGGAGGCGACGACCCAATACCCGCCCTCTCAAAGACTCCGGGACAAGCTTAAGGAGCTTCGCCATCCAAACTGGAAGGAAAGGGCATGGGCCGAGCTACGGATCCCTCCCCCCTCAAATGAAGACTCATGGGCAAGCTTACGAAGCTTCGTCACCCAAACAGGAGGAAAAGGTCATGGGCCGAGCTACGACTCCCTTCCCCCTCAAATGAAGACTCCGGGACAGGATCCGTCCTCGCCACCCAAACCGGAATGGCCAATGCGGGGTAGGCGACGGCTCAATACCCATCCGACTATAGAAGCTGCAGGGAGGCGACGGCCCAATACCCGCCCTCTCAAAGACTCCGGGGAAAGCTTACGGAGCTTTGCCACCCAAACTGGAGGAAAATGGCATGGGCCGAGCTATGGCTCCCTCCCCCCCAAATGAAGACTCCGGGGCAAGCTTACGGAGTTTCGCCACCCAAACTGGAGGAAAAGGGCATGGGCCGAGCTACGGCACTCTCCCCCTCAAATGAAGACTCCAGAGTAGGATCCGTCTCGCCACCCAAACCAGAATGTCCAATGCGGGATAGGTGACGGCTCAATACCCGTCCAACTATAGAGACTACGGGGAGGCGACGGCCCAATACCCGCCCTCTCAAAGACGCCGGGGCAAGCTTACGGAGCTTCGCCACCCAAACCGGAAAAGGGCACGGGCCGAGCCACGCGCTCGATCTTCCCCCCTCAAGTGAAAACTCTGGGGCAGGATCCGTCCTCGCCACCCAAACCGGAATTTCCAATGCAGGGTAGGCGACGACCCAATACCAGTCCGACTACAGAGGCTGCGGGGAGCTGACGGCCCAATACCCGCCCTCTTAAAGACTCCAGGGCAAGCTTACGGAGCTTCGCCACCCAAACAGGAGGAAAAGGGCATGGGCCGAGCTACAGCTCCCTCCCCCCCTCAAATGAAGACGCCGGGGCAAACTTACGGAGCTTCACCATCCAAACCGGAGAAGGGCACGGGCCGAGCTACGCGCTCGCTCCCCCTCCTCAAGCATAGTCTCCGGGGCAAGCTTACGGGCTTCGCCACCCAAACAGGAGAAGGGCACGGGCCAAGCTACGCGTCCGCTCCGCCCCTCAAGCTAAGATTCTGGGGCAAGCTTACAGAGCCTCGCCACCCGAACTGGGAAAAAAGGGCACGGGCACCCAGACCAGTGCAGGCCTCGCGCAGGGCTAAAACCTCCGGTCAACTCGCGGTCCCGATAAAGTACGCCCCTGATGCGACTTATCATTACAAAAGGACACTCGGGAAGCCCGCCATTAATAACGACGTACCCCCGAGAGGTGCAGGTCTGACGCTTCACGCCTGACACCGCCAGACGAAAGTGGGTTCGAATGACTTGACCCTAACAAGCCAGCTCACAGCGCCAGCTCATCATATCAGCCTATCAGCAGCTACCTACCCTCACCATCTATAAATAATCCCCCGGTTCCCCTTTAGGAGGAAAAAAGAAAGGAATGGAAGAGCAAATAAGTCTTAGTCCGCCTCCCATGAAGGTTGAAAGAGGGCGAGATGCCCCCGTATTCGATCTCTCATCACAAACCCGGTGCATTAGGATCGATTTGCCTTTAGACAATATCCCCTCAAAAGGAGTCCCTCATTGGCCCGATCGTTGGGTAGGCCCTCGGTTGACAATGGACCACGCCTTTCCGACGAGTTATTCCTCTTACAGGCGGATCGCCGACGGGTTATTCCTCTTACACGCAGGACGGCTCGCCTTCCACTCCTCAACCTCCCTTGGACAACTTGCGACAGGGGACATAGGTGACCTACGGCGGACCGCTCCCCCCTTCCAGCGCCCACTCCGCGACGACCTCCACCACCGGGAAAGGCGTCTCGCCGGGAAAGGCGTCGCCCTGCCAAATCACCCCACTGGGCACCCGTTCCCGAACAACGGGTCCCCTCCACCTTCCAACGGCCCGCCTTCCACTCCTCGACCTCCTGTGGAGGCTACACCACCATGACGCCTCTCGCTCCTCATCTCCTAGGGTTTTCCTTCGAGTCGGGGGAACTCCCAGAAGAGATCAAGCAACCCACCATCATTGAGGAGGCGAAAGAGGACGCAACGAGTACCGGTAGAGAAGGAAGGCCACGCCTAAAACTGGAGTTCGCTCATCCTGAGCGGCGTACAACAAAGAAGAACGGCCTGCTAACCCGTCTACAGAGACCGTCACGCTCGTCCAAACACTGTCAAGTGTCTTGTAAAAGTTAATGAAAAGACCCTCCCAAGCGAAATTACCAAATTCCATCTGTGTGAAAAAGTTTACTTGTCTACGAGTTCCACAAAACTCCGGGGCGAGCTTACGAAGCTCCGCCACCCAAACCGGAGAAGGGCACGGGCCGATCTAAGTGTTCGCCCTCCGCCCACAAGTGCGACTTGATATCTCTTACTGTCACTTTAGTTTTACTTAAATTATGCAGAGAAAACCCAGGCACCAGAGCAAAAAATTTCCGTCTATTAAACATTGCCAAAATTTTACAATGTCACATCGGGGGCCGACCTCACAAAACGAGGCCTCCCTCAGGTCGACCCCATCGCTCGTCCGAAAGAAACAAAAAAGGGGGGGTCAAGACTACTCCGGCTTGTCACCGCCACTCGGGGCACCATCCCTTGCGTCAGCCTTCGGGGAGTCGCCCTCAATGTTGACAAACGCACCCTCATCGTCTTCTGCTTCCCCCTCATCGTCGGAGGCCGCTAGCTTGTCAAAATCGACCTTCGTCGAAGGGTAGAGCCTCCCCGCCCTTTCCTTGACCCGGCGAAGGCAGGCCTCCCAACCCTCAGCCCGGCCGTCCTCCAGGCCTTCGGCTCGACCTTTCTCTAGGCCATCGTGCATCATCTCTGCAAGGGCGGGGAGGACGGTTGACTCTTGATAACCTCGAAATTCTTCGATTTTCAGGGCCAGCTCGTCCTTCCCGGCTTTCACCTGCACCGCCAGATCAGCCGCCAGTGCCCTCTCTCGCTCCAACATGCCCTCTAGCTCCGTTACGCGAGCCGCTGTGTTGACGGCCTTCGTCTCATGGTCCGCCAGGAGCGCCTCTAGATGCTGAACCTCCGACCGCAGCTTGCAGCACTTACCCCTCTCCAACGCCAGCTTCTCGTCGGCCTCCTTTTGGAGCCCGGCAAGCTCGGCTGCCTTCTTGGCAACGGCAGCCTCGGCCTTGTTCAGAGAGGGCGTATGGCATCTAGCGGCGACCATCATAGCTGTGGCTGGCATGACAAAACGGAACGGGTCAGACTACTCTTTGGCAAAAATGCATCTAGTATACCTGATCCGGTCCGGACCACCAACCTCATGGTGTGCCACACCGCAGAAGCGCACAGCCGCTCCTAACCGACAGTGGCCAAGCTTTCCTTATCTCGGGGTAGCTGGCAGTTCTCGGCCAACCTCGCTGCTACCCCGGCATCGTCGAATATCAACTCGGCGGCCCCGACTCGATAAGGCATCGCATGAAGGGTCTCCTGAGGGAGGCCCTTGATCACGGCATTCCTGGATTTGAAGGCGACAAGCGAAGCCTCACAGCTGACGTGGCCAGGCTTCTCCAGGGCGAACCGCAGGCAGCCATAAGGCCAGCGGTCCCCTCCCGACGGCCGGACAACTGGGCTCGACCCACTGGAGCTCCCGGGGGGAGCTGGGGTTTGGGTCCGATCGGCGGCAGCGGTAGCCTTCGGGCTCAGCCGACGGGTTTCAGGGCCCCTCACCCCGGTTTCAGTCCGCCCTTCGCCCCTACCTTCAAGGTTGATAACGGGGGTGGTGGCGTCACGGGCGGTCCCCTCCGGGGGCCGACGGCTATCCCCCTCCGTGCAAGGATCGGACACGGACGACTTCGTGAGCGGCTTCGTCCTCTTCGACGCGTCGAACGCTTGCCCCTTCCTCGCCGCCTCCTCCCCCTAGTTTCCTTACGCAGCCTCTTCTTGTCAGCCTTCCTCGTTTCTTGGGTCGCCTGCTCCGAGGCCCTCCGCTTCAATTTTTCCAGCGGTACGCTCATTGTTCGACCTGCTGAAGAAGGAAAGCTTAGAGTGAGCGCATTAGGTGCAGCAACCACAAAGCTCATGTTACCTTCGGGCCAAATGTGTCGAACTATCATATCCTTATCGGCTAGCATGTCGTACTCTCGGCCCTCGTCGGGATCGCCATCAGAATTCTGGCCTGCTCCTCCTCGTCATCACTCAGATAGACCCTCCCCCTCTTCGCCTCGGGGTTCAGAGCGCCCCAGTTCGATCTCAACGCCAAGTTAGACGGCGTCGAGACGAACACGAACTGCTCCCTCCACCCTTTAATCTTGCCAGGCAAGCCTCGGATGAGGGGACGACTCTTCTTCGCTGACAAGTAGTAGTACGACCTAAGCTTCTTTAGCGTGAAGAAGTGGCGGAAGAGGGACAGGGACGGGCTGACGTTGTTGCTCGCACACAGAACAAGAAAGCCGACGATCGCGCTGATGGAGTTTGGCATCAACTAGAATAGCAGCAGCTCCAGGAAGTTCAGAATCTCAAGCACTAGCGGACGAAGGGGAAGCGCAGCCCCTGCTGGAAGTAGGCTACGTATACCCCGACCACATAGTCCCTCGCGAAGCATACCCTCTCCGTATACCACGCACGGACGTCCGATATCACGGATGTCTTCACCACCGACACCGCGCTCGAGATCTCGTCGGTGACATCTCCAGCCTCGGCAACGGTAACAACGGCCGGGGTGGCAGGCTTCGACGTCTGAGCTACGGGCCCCTTTCCCTTCCTCGGATCCCTTTGAACCTTCGGGGGCGAGCCCACTGATTGTTCACCACCTGCAATCCGACTCCGAATCTCCGATGACCTCTCCTCTAGGCTCTGCACCGAATCTGTGGCGGAGCTGTCCACCTCCGCCCGGCTCCGAACCCACCCCCCACCTCCCCCGACGCCGACGAACGGGTAGAAGACGTCTACGAACACATATGGAGAACGAAAAGATTCAATACATGTAAGATTGAGGTGGCTAGGATGACGGTTCTGCGACGGTGGCTCGATCTCCGATGGCGACTTCAACGGCAATGGCACAATCTCCGGCCATCGCGAATATTTGTGGAATTTCAAAAGTGAGAAACTCTCACTCGTCGCCACCCAGACCTACTTATAAGGCACACCGAACGATCCCGACCACAGACATCTAGCCATGTGTTGAAGATCCACGCCTTATGACGCTTCGATCTGCGCCTTCTGACGCTTCGACATGATGCCTCAACTGACGGCCACACGTCGAAGATCTGCGCCTTCTAACGCTTCGACCTGACGCCTCGACTGACGGCCGCAATCACCGCCACGTGTCCCCCTCCAAACGGTCAAGGCGCTTCGATTTACTCCCGCCTCCGATTCGAAATGATTGCGTCGAATCGGGAAGCAGGTTTTTCAAAAAATACTCCCGCCTTTTTCCTCACCCGGGCCAAGGACCGGCCCCACTACCGTTAATGTGTACCGAGAAACAAGTCAACCAACGGACAAGGCCGAACTGCCACACCGGCCATAAGCGAGCACATCCGGGAGTAATACCTCGAATCGCACCGTCCTATCTACCTCCCTAGTCGCCCGAAGCTCGCCCCCAAGCCCGAGTCGGACTTACTATGTCTCAACATTCTACTCCCCGCGGCTCAGCCCTCGCCAGCAGAAGAATGTTGGGGGCATTCATACCCTTGCAAGAACACCATCCGCACAACCAACTAGGAGAACAAGAAGTAAGGAAAACAAAAATACTTCATTCATTTAACCTTTCTACAACACAGAGCCCGTCTAGAATACAATGCAACATCAGGCTCGGCCAATAGCCGGCCGTACAAAATCCCCCCTACACTAAGAGCGCCTCGACTACGTCGCCTCACCCTCGACCTCCGCCCCCTGGAACCGGCGTCTCCTCCAAGTCGTTCGTCGCATCTCCAACCACGGGCCGATCGTCCGCCTCCTCTCCTTCCCCTTCTAAGGGCACGTCGAGCTTGGGGAAATCAGCCTCGAGCCATGGATACAAGTTCACCAGCCGGGCCTTCATCTTCCACATCCCCTCCTCGACGCTCGCTTTCCTCGTCTCTTGCAGCAACGAGATGAGCAACTCGTCCTGATAGCGGCGGACAGCGGCGTCCATCATGCCCTGGTCGACTTTCCCCTTCTCCTCCACCTGCTTCTTCAGGACAGCCTTCTCCTTCTTCTCCGCCTCGATCGCCTTCCTCAGCTCGGCTATCCTCTCGTGCTGGAGATCGATCACCCGCTTCTTACCGGCCATCTCCTCGGCATGCCTTTTCAGGATGTCAGCCTGCCTGCCCTCTCCCTCTTGAAGCTGACGGGCGAGCGAAGCCTGCCTAGCATCTAAATAATTGGCTCGCGCCATCTGAACATCACGGACAGTCATGACCTACTCCAGCTCCGCCTCCTTTTCTCGCAGCTTTTCCCTTGCCTCATTAAGCTCGGTCCTCGCCTTCTCGAGAGAAGCCTTGGTTAAATCCACTGGGGTGTGGCGTTGCAGGGCCACCATAGCTGCCACTGCCTATAAAAGGATCCAACAGAGTCAGAAACGCGAGCAAGAAGGCTTCGAGTGCAAATTAAGGAAGTTGACCTACCTGCATAGTGTGCCATATCGCAGAGTCGCACAACCGCTCCGCGCCAACATTGGTCAGGGATTCACGATCTCGCGGCAGCAGGCAGTACTCCGCCAGACGGGCCGCCACTCCTGCATCCTCAAACACCGACTCCTCCCTGCCTATCCGGTAGGTCGACTGGTGGACTTCCTCACTCGGAAGGGCCTCGACCTCAGCCTTTGTCGACCTGAAATGGGCAAGCGCTCTCTCGCAACTAGGGTGCGCCTCTCTTCCCATCTCCCACAGTGGAATCCCGCAGGGCCACTTCTCGACGAAGGGTGGCCCGCGGGGCTTATCCGAGGTCGGGATCTGCATAGAGGCCGTGCTGACCCCTCCCTGGTCGGACGGACCCTCTGGTACGGCCTCGCTAGTTCGTTGGAGAGGAGCATCCAATTCGGATGTTCGTCGCCTACTGTTCGCCTCTTCTGCAGCTGGGACCTCGGCGCTTCGTTTTCGGGCTACCACCTTCGTTGGCCCCTCCTCGTCCATCGCCCTCTTACCCTTATCCAGAGGGCCGGTCTTCTTTGCAATCGACACACCGGCCGCCCTCAGCACTTCCTCCCGCGAGAGCATCACATCTTCACCTGCAAAGGAAAGAGAGATCAGGGTAAGTCTACATGAGGGCTCGCCAGAGTCAAAGTACCTTTGGGCCAAAAATCCTGGGCGAGCCGATCGTCCTGTGTCAAGCTCGCCAGTTGGCAGTCCGCCTCGGGTAGCTCTGCCAAATTTTGGGCATTCGCCAAATTTTCACCCGTCAATGTCACCTTCTTGTTCACTAGAGGGTTTAAAGCCTCCCAGTTCGACATCAATACCAAGTCGGCCGGCATCTTGACAAAGATGAAACTCTCCATCTACCCCACCCATCCCCCCGCATCGGCCGGCACCCCAACAATGAGATCTCGTCCCTTCCTCGCACAAACACAATAGTACATCACCCTCTTCCTTACTTCAAAGAACTACTGGAACAGTGCCAGGGACGGGCTCAAAGTGCTGGCGAGGCATAGGACGACAAATCCAACCAGCAAACCAAAGGAGCAGGACGCCAGCACGAAGATCGGCAGCTCCAGGAAGTTCAAAAGGTGGAGAAGGTGAGGGTTGATCGGGAAGCGGAGCCCTAACTCGAAAGACCGAACGTAGACCCCAACTTCGTTATCACCGGGCCGACATACCCCCTCCTCGGGTCCAGGGAGTCGCACTTCACAAGGCAGATGGGCGAACCGCACGCGAATCTCCCGAATGTTAACACTATCCGACCTGCTTCGGATGGCCGCAATCGACCTCAGCATGTCTATTCGGGACCTTCTCTACCTCTGCTGCCATTGCATCCACTGCCAACATTCCTGTTCCACTGACTCTTCCTTCACTACCCCGCTACCACCTCTAGGCTCAAAAAGGGAAGCCATCGACCGAGAGGATCAAGGAATTACCTAGCAGAGCAGCCGAGCTAAAGAGACGACCGGAAGCAAATCTCCGGCAGACGAAAGGCAGCAACGTCGGTGAGCGATGAACTGAAACTGAAAAGCTCGAAGGAAAATTGAAATCGAAAGAAACTTTCGATCGATCCTCTCCTTCCCGTACTTATAGCAAGCCGCAGGCCATCCCGACCGTCGATGCGCCGCCATGCGGCACCCATCTGGGCCTCACTGTCGCCTCGACTGGCGCGACAGTCACTTCCGCCACGCGTCATGCTCCCAGTAGCGGAGACTCTTCGATTCCCCCGCCCTTTTTCATCGTAATAATGACAGCAAGAAGGGCGGGCGGGTACCCCGAGACCACCGTCAACACTTCCAAGCACGGCACGAGGCCCCAGTTGCCATTTCCACGAAGGGGAAAGGATGGTGCGTCATCCGAGCCAAGCCGGGCCTCCACCTCGAACCCGAATGACGAGGGCAATTATTACGACCTAAAGATCGTGATAGTCCGACTTCCTAACCCCGCCCACCGACGAGAGGCAGCTCGTCCCGCCTTCGTAAAAACTACGCCTCGGTTGGCGAAAGGTGGGTAGTTCGGCATCCCGACCTCGTCAGTGCGCTGCTGGCTACCCTTCCTAAGCCCGTCCGCCTCGGGGTCCGCCCCGGCCAGCGGATAGGGCGCCTGGTCGTCGAGACCGGCGCCCTTGGGGTGCCCATCTCTCCAGAGCTCGCTGGGGAAACCGCAAGGTCCCAAGACAACCGTCCCGCGCGGCCCGTTGGGTCGAGTACGGACCGCCTACGCCGACCCATCCCCGCAACCCTTTGACACATCGGACACGACAAACAACCTAGTACAAGGACACCACTGACACTTCCGCCGCTCGATAACCAGATAAAGCACCCCCTGGCCGATGTGCCCCTGACCGTTGGTGCTTTCGGCCCTGACACCCTGACAAAGGCACCCCTGGCCGTTGTGCTGTCTGACAAAAGCGTGGCTGACACGCCCAGTCCTGACATCCTCGACCGAAGCTTCCGCTGACAGGTGAGCCAGCTCAGCACGCCAGGGCAGCCTCATCTAACCGACTCCCTCAGGTATAAATACCAATTTGCCTCCATCGGGGAAGGGGTTGACAAATTAACTCCGAATCTCATTACTCACACACAAGGACAAAGGTCTTCCATATCTTTGTTCTTCCACAATTGATAGCTCGTCACGTAAGATCGACTCACTCTTAGTCCGACCTGCGTGCCTAGCCCCCGCTTTTAAGCCCTACTACTAACTTAGGCATCGGAGAGGCTAAGGGTTGGACCCCAACCCGGCCTTTCTGACAAGCTGCTCCTTGTGCAGGCGAGCTCGTCTTCACAGGTTGCGCTCAGCTCCCACCTCCGGCAGTGCAGTTGGTGGGCGGAGTCCTTGCGGAATCGATCATGTGGTCGGCCTTCGTAGTGCGCCCAGCCTCGTCACTACACTCATTACTTGTTAAATAGCCTACCCTAATCACATCCAATTCCTAACCACCATGCACTTGGTTCCCCTTAATACAAATTCATTGTACGCGAGTTCTACCCTGCAACAACAGTAATGACCTGACCTGCCCGGCCCGGCACAACCCGGTTTTGACCGGGCCCAACCTGGCCCGCAGACGGGTCGGGACAAGCTTGGGCCTTGTATGCACCCCGCCCCGCCCCGGTAAACTATAGAGCTTCTAAAAACCTTACTATTTTGATGCGGACCATGCAGTCAGCCAATAACCCATAACTCATACTATGTTCTATTGTTCTCCTAATTGGCCAATTCCCAATTCCAAATTACCAAATAAATCAAAATTCTCCAAATTCCCAAATAAAATTTTTATTTGGGATTCATAGGGATGGCGGTAATGACCTAACCCGACCGGCCCGACCCGGTTTTGGTAAGAAAGTACCGCTCCGCCCCGGCCCGTAGATGGGTCGGGGCAAGCTTAGGTAGTTAAATACCCGCCCCCACCCGCAACATTGCCATTCCTACATAAAAGAAAAGTAAATGGAAGAAAAGAAAGGAAGGGTGGTGTATATACAATGAAGTGTGCTTTTTCTCTTTTTTTTTCTTTTTTTGTAATCCATATATACACAAGTACAATCCCCAAAGAAAGATAAATTCTTTTGGGTTTTGGGGCTCATGGAGCTTTTTTGACTTTTTTGGTTGTATGGGAAAGATGCAAAAATAAGAGTCACTTTAAGGGAGAATTTCCAATGGTAATATGTATAGAAATGTTTTCAAAATATGTGGAGAAAGAATATTTCATATCACTCAGTTCACTCTTTGTATGTGCATAACTACTTCAGCAGGGTAATGTCATCTACTCAGTTTGATTTCTAAAAGCAAACTAGTCTATTCATATTAAATGAAATTCAGTTCATTTAACCCAAAGTTTTAGTACACAATTCATGCAAATCAGAAGTGATTTAGAGATATGAAAATAGTAATCCAAATATAATGCAGTCAATGCACGAATCTTGGTGTGTTTTCTACAAAGAGTATACAATAAGGTAATTCTCAGACGAGTCAACGTTAAAATTCATTTATGGACAATAAATATCACATTGGAAGTTCTTTTTCTCACATGCACACAAGTATATCGTAAATGATATCAGAAATAAAGACAATAGTACTGCGAAAGATATGTGCACAAGTAAAGTGAAGTTCAAGCTAAGTTCATCTCAGCGAATTCATCTCTAGCAAAGAAAGTAAAAGAAGTAAGGATAAAATAAAATCTAATTATACACATGCAAGCGCTCTAAAAGTAAAGAAAATATGATGCAGGGAAAAAATGAAAAAAATGTGTCAAAATAAGTGAAAAATAAAGAAAAATGAAAATAAAGATGAAAATAGAGAAAATAAAAG